>JANVCC010000019.1:6252031-6377607 GCA_025345505.1 Todiramphus chloris collaris
GAGAGGGGATGGCGTCGCTAGGTAGGGGGGATGGCGACGCGAGGGAGATGGGGAGGCGACGCGAAAGAGGGGGGAGGCGACGCGAGGGAGATGGGGAGGTGATGCGAGGGAGAGGGGAACGCGACGCGAGGGAGAGGGGAACGCGAGGCGAGGGAGAGGGGATGGCGACGCGAGGGAGAGGGGATGGCGTCGCGAGGGAGGGGGGATGGCGACGCGAGGGAGGGGGGGAGGCGACGCGAGGGAGAGGGGGAGGCGACGCCAGGGAGGGGGGATGGCGACGCCAGAGACTTGGAGATGTGATGGAAGAGAGAGGGAGAGGCGACGCGATGGAGGGAATGGCTACGCGATGGAGAGAGGGAGGCGATGCCAGTGAGAGGGGAAGGCAACGCCAGGAGAGGGGGAGGCGGCACCAGGGAGAGGGGGAGGCGATGCCAGGGAGAGGGGGAGGCGACGCGAGGGAGAGGGGGAGGCGACGCCAGGGAGAGGGGATGGCGACGCGAGGGAGAGGCGACGCGAGGGAAAGGGGGAGGCGATGCGAGGGAGAGGTGAGAGTCCACGCAAGAGAGAGACATTGTGAGAGAGAGAGATGACGAGAGATACGATGACAAGAGAGACAGATCACGCTGACTTACGATGATGATGAGACTACGAGAGACAATGAAACAACGAAATAGTTGAAAAAGAAGAAAGCAATGGAGATGAAAAAGAAGGTAACAAAGAAAAAGAATACAAAAAGCAAGAAGAAGACCAAGAAAAAGAGTGCAGGGGTGTGGTACTGTGCAGTGCTGTCAAAAGCCCTAGCACCTATCAATGACAACCATACTTTTCCCTTCTAAACATTCCTGTGCTGTGCTTCTTGGCCATGAAGGCACGAAAAGCGCTCTCGTTCCTTTTTAGCACTGGGCAGGAGCCCTGGGGCCATGGAGCCAAGCGAGGTCAGAGCTCGCTCCCTCTACACACTTGCCATGGGGAAGAGCCAGAGAGAGCCGAGGCACCAGAGAGCAGGGCCTCAGCGGTGCAGGAGCCGTAGCAAAGGCCGGGCCAAAAGGGCCCAGAGCAGCCCTGGCAAGGGGCCGTGCCCAGTGCTAGAGAGGAGCGGCAGCAGCCCCCGGGGCCACCCGGAGTCCCAGCGCCGGGAGCCTGGAAAGATCCCTCCCCCCGGCTACGGGGCAGGAGGGCGCCTCCGTGGAGCACGAGCAGCCGGCACCCGGGCACAGCGGCCCAAAGGAGCCCTGCCCGGGGCCGTGCTCGGTGCTGCAGAGGCGGGCAAAAAACCCCCGGGCCGCTCGGCAGCCCCCGCGGGGGAAAAAAAGCCCGCCCCCCCCAGCTGCAGGGCACGAGAGGCCAGCGCTGCGGCGCGGGAGCAGCGGGCGGGAACCCGGCCGGAACGGACGAGGGGAGCCCTGACAAGGGGCCGCGCTCCATGCTGCAGAGGAAGGCGAAAAACCCCCGGGGACCGGCGCCAATGCGCCCCGGGGGAAAATTCCTTCCTGACCCCGTGCTGGCGATCGGCTGCTCCCTGAGCATGGCAGCGAGACCCGGCCCCTCGTCCCCCCCGCTGCTCGCGCCGCCCCGGAGGCACCGGCACTGCCCACCCCCTTTCCCCCTCAACGCGGAGCCCTCCCAGGGGCTTCTGAGACTATTAAAAACGCCCCTGGCCTGCTCTGGGCGCAGGAAGCCTTCCCGGGCCCGCTGGGACACCGGGGGAACTCCAAAGCCCTGGGCGAGAGCGCCGCGTTCCCTACGGCTGCTGCCCCGGGCTGCGCAGAGGACGAGGACGGCCCTCTCTGCAGAGCTGCTGCAGGGCCAGAACCGCGTTCCCCTCGCCTTGCCGCTGGTGGCAGGGCCGGGCAGGCTGGCAGCGGGACAGGGCAGGCTGCTCCCTTTTCCCCTGCCCCGGGGCACCGGCGCCGCCGCGTTGCCAGGCGCTGCCATTGTGACGAGGCGGGGGCAGGGCCCCGCACGGCCCCGCCCCGCCCCGCCCCAGCCCCTGCCCCTCTCACCCCCAGCAGCCTCCCGGGAAGGCCTCGGCAGGGCGGGCCCCGAGGCGGGGCCTGTGCCCAGAAGGCCCAGGGGCCTGGCCCTGCCCTGCCTGGCCCTGCCCTGGACACAGGTGCGGGGCAGCCCTGGAAATCAAGCTGTACACGCAGACTCTGTAAAGAAGGGCATGGTGGAATTTTGAGAAAAGGAGGCCGAGGAGCAACCTCACTGCTTCCTACAGCTTCCTAAGGAGGGCATGTGGAGACAGAGGTGCTGATCTCTTCTCCCTGGCATCCAGTGACTGGACACGTGGGAATGGCTCAAAGCTGAGCCAGGGGAGGTACAGGCTGGACATTAGGAAGCATCTCTTTACTGAGTGGGTGTTTCAACACTGGGACAGGCTTCCTGGAAGGGTGGTCAACGTTCCAAGCCTGTCAGTGTTGAAGAAGCATTTGAGCAACATCCTTAATAACATGCTTTAAGTTTTGGTCAGCCCTGAAATGGTGAGGCAGTTGGACTAGATGACTGTCCTAGGTACCTTCCAAATGAAATTTTCTATTATTTTATTCTATATGGCTGCCACCCCTCTGACCACCACCAGGAGAGCTGGGCAACATTCAGAGAGGGTCATGGAGACAACTACATATATGGAGCAGGACCTATATGGAGAGCAGCTGGCTAGACAAGGACTGTACAGGCAAAAAGAAGAATTGAGTGGAAAAAATAGAAAAAAATCTTAACAGTAATCAGTTATCTCTTCCTATCCAAAAAATGTCTTCTAATGAACTAAAGAGCAATGAGTTCAAAAGAGTTCTGTCTCTTCACAGTGTCCTTAAATTCTGTAATTCTTTCACAAGTTTATAGAAATATGTATTTATGTACGCTACTAAACACAAATGCATCAGTCTGAAGAAGTTTTACATGTTGAGTACTAGGGTGTTCCAGGGAAGTACCCCTTAATACTTGCCCTGCTCATTATTATACTCTTCATTAGCTGCAGGGCAGTGCTGGGAATGGGATGGGACCAAGAATATACTTGGTCTGCTCTAGGACAGCCAGTTCTGATCTGATGCAGTTACCTGGTTTGCTGTCACCATTCATTTCAGCCTCTAGGACGGTTTTCTTTACTGGCTGTGAAATGGTGCTTTGGCAGGTGGTCTGTCCATATCTCTGCCTCTTGACTGTTTTCATATCTAAATTCAGAGTCTGGTTCTCTTTATCAAGCTAAGGGACGTACACCAGAATCCACCAATGTGGTAACACCTAGGCAGTGCATGGTGGGGGCGGGGGGGGGGGGCACAGAAGGCTCTGCAAATGTATTCTACTATAATGAGAGAAAAGCTAGGATAATGAAAGATTCATATTTTATCTACTTTTGTTTTTCTACATTTCATTAAATGAAACATTAATCATAGAATCATAGCAATGTTTAGATTAGAAAAGACCTGTACCATCATCTAGTCCCATCATCAACGTAACACTACCAATTCTATCCCTCAAACCATATCCCTAAGCACCCCCTCTAATTGGCTCTTAAAACATCTCCAGGGATGGGGATTCCACCACTGCCCTGGGCAACCCATTACAATGCCTGATAACCCGCTGAGCAAAGAATTTCTTCCTAATACCCAAGCAAAACTTCCCCTTGCTCTATCCGTCTGTTGCTGGGTTAAACAAGCCTCCTCCCACTTCTCTGTAACCTCCCTTCAGGTAGCCACAGAGAGCAATAAGGTCTCCCCTGACCCTCCTTTTCTCCAGGCTAAGCAACCTCACCTCCCTCAGCCACTGCTCCTAAGACATGCGCTCAAGGCCCTTCACCAGTTTTGTTGCTCTTCCTTGGAAACTCTGCAGCACCTCAATGTCCTTGTAGTGAGGGGCCCAAAACTGAACACAAGATTATAGCAGAAACTTTTTGGTTTGTGTGTACACCATAGGACTACAGACAAAAGACCATGCTTAGAAATGTTGCAGCTATTTAGTGTTCTGGTGGACTGGAATAACTTCTATTTGAAATAATGAATGCTTCAAAAAGTTTTTTTCCAGCTTGTCCAGGAGGACTATGACTGAGATCAAAATAAAATTACGTACCATGGAGTAGAAAGAGCCTGAAGAGGGCACTGAAGGAATAACTTATGGGTCACTGTATTGCCAGTTCTTGTTGATTCTACTCTGATTTTTGTGATAATTGGATCTTTCCCTAAAGCAAGAGCTTCGGGATTCAAACAACACGATAAGAATCTTAGCTTTGACTTGAAAATAAAAAATGACCACTATGCAACAAAAAAGAAAATCTTGGTAGCAAAATGAAAACATGATCCCTAAAAGCTTCAGTATGAAAGGATAAATTTAAAATACCTTTTTAAAACTACAGTTTTAAGACAAACTTAGACCCTTCAAGGGCCCAACTCATAAATTTTGAAAGCTTGGTTTCAGCAACATCAATGAACTGACTGAAAATCTGTCAGGGAAGCAACTCATAGAAGAAAATGGAACAGTGAAAGTTACACTGCATTAATCACACAACAACTGAAAATATGGGAAAACACTAAAACAGAAAAGATGGTTAGTTAACAATACATACAGGGCAAATATACATTTATTAATTAGTACTTTGTGAATGCAAACTAAATCAGTTTTCCACTAGAAGGACTAGAGCAGGCATAAGACCGTAATACTCATGAGTCAGTTGCTTCCTTTGCAAACATTTCACAACAATGACCTATTATTTAGGGGGTCCCAAAAGTTTCCTTCTCAATTACACGGCTGCCTACGGCAATACCACACATATTTTGAATGATTCCCTTGGATCATCAGATACTGGCAGAGCTCCTCCTTTCTCTACTGAGGGGAGAGGCAACATGAACAACAAGGGTGGCCATGGAAAACTATGAGCAAGGGCTTGCAGATCTATTCCTGCCTCAGAGCACATTGGTGGACATTGTGATGAAGTTTTTGGATGAAAAATAAATAAATAATCCTCAGAGGTAGAGCTCTAAAGAACCCTCCAAGAGCCTCCACTTTCTGCTTCACCTGGCTAAAGTCGGGTTTAGAGAGGTGATTCTTACAACACCTATGGCGGTTGCCTGCCTGGCTGGAAAATGGCACTGCCGGACGGGGCAGCTCTGCTGCTGACCTTGGTGCACCACAGAGCCTTCAGAGCAAGTTTCTCCTGGCTGGCTGTGCTCAGAAGCAGGGTAAACAGCATGCCAATGACCTTCTACACCATGGTGGGAAGACTGTGCTGGACTGGTAAACTGCCAAGAATTTTAGAGAGTTGGACTGTTATGCAAAAAAAATCAAGTGATGACAGCAAGGAGTGGGAAGGAGCAATGACAGGTCACTTAAGCTTTTACCCTTTCAGTTAGTCCCTTTTGACCCACTTCCTGACTGCAGGTGACATTGTGACAGCTGTTTTCCAGCTTGGCACAGCTTCTGTCAGTTGCTTCCTCTGTCACTCAAAACATTTGACCAGTTTCAGGGCTGAGGAGCCCAGCATCTTCACAGTTACACAGGGCACTCTGGATCCTCCCTCTCTCCTCTTACTATGAAGACACATAGAAATTATCATTTGAAGTTATCATGAAGCAGAATCAAAGCCATATCCTAACTAAATATCAAGAGAAAGAAATCCACAAGGAACCGTGAGAGGAGAAAATCACGGCAAACATCTGTTAGTATGTCACTGTTTATACTGGGAGCGAAGAGATGCAGCAACACAAAATCAGTAGAGAGAGAGCCAGGAGAGGAAGAAGACGACGACACTTTATTAATTTATAACCCCATTTTATATACCCTAGCCCCATAGGGTGATTGGTCAGTGATTACCCATCTCCTAGGGTGATTAGCTAAAGTTCTACAACACCTATTTCAAAATATTTTTCCAGTGTACCATAAACAGAACTTAGCAAAACACCAGGTGTTAGTCTAGCTTACAAAAAACGTCCTACTTTTTTTCATAACACTGGTGGGAAAAGCAGGATTCTCACCGAATATTGTGAGACCCTGAGAAAATCCCTCTGCTAGCAGCACCTGCATCAGTACACTAAGTATCTTGATAAATCGTATTTGTAAAAAGTTTTCAGCATAACAAACAACTATCCTTAATTAGCTGGATCTGAACTTTAAACTAGAATAGAGGAGATGGAAATGGGATATGCAGTAACTATTTCTTGGTGACAATATATAGTTGTCAGTTCACTTTACATGAAATGTTGAAATTTTTCTGCTTCTTGGTATATAGCCTTGATAATCTGTGTAATGATTTTCATTAAACTGAAGGACATCTTTTTTTTTGGCTGGTGTCAAGAATCAAAATTAAAAATTGTGATGGAGGGAAGAAATGTCAAGATGTTTACATAAGGGTCCTTTAGGACATTACAACTTCCACAACATACAGACAAATGGAACAAGTGCAACAGCTGAAATTTATGGCCTAATGACCTCAGCTCTTGGAACTCCAGAGTCTCTTGTCATGGACTTCTGGAGCAACTATTCAAAACTAATCATGTAGGCCACTGATACACAAGCACAATGAGCCAAAAGTACATGACCTTTGCAGCAAGTTTCTTTGAAATGAAAACAAGAACCCGACTGCTCAGAAAAGCTGAACCTCTCTAGTTCAATGAAGAGAAAATTATCTTCTATCTCTTAGATAAAATTGTGGCAACGGAGTGTATTTCTTGTTTTCAATATTGTACTTGAGTTTAGTGGTGTGCAACAGTGTCAGCAATCTCAGAGCCTGAATATCTGAAACGGATCTTAAGTTGTTCCACTCTCTCTGATCTCTAATAAGTATAATTTACTCCATTACTGTTCACATCATGCTGTTTTCATCATCCTGGATCGCTCTGTGCAGTCAAGCACCTAATCAATCAATCTGCTTGTCAGATACAAGCAGCAAGCAAAAGACTCCTTTGTGTCCTACACAATCGCCTTTTTAGAAGACAAGTGAACCGTTGGTTTCTAAGAACATGTAATACACAAAAAATACATCAGGCGCCTGAACACTGTGCAAGAGTCTGTGGTGCTGTGAAGAAATCTCGTGATTGAATTCCTGAAGGGGAACATTTTAGATGCGTTACTCCAATTTCCCTGACTGGTGTTTTGGAATTATACAGTATGGAATAATTTTTAGAAAGCTGACTGCAGTCACTGGAGTCAAAAGCTGCTTACAAGTTAACAAAACACAAAGACGGGTAGCTCTTTGGCTTCAGCATCACCTTAACGTCTCATGAAGGATAAACTCTCTTGCTACAGAACTCCACTCCTCTCTGCAGAGCAGAAGGGGGAGCAGCAACACAGATCAACAGTTCTTAAAAGATCTCTCTCAGTCTCCCACAGGGCTATAAAAAGAGACACATGGCATCCATCCTTGTTTTGCCTCCTTTTGGGGGGGGGGGGGAAGACAGCAACTACTGTCTTGAGATCTTCAAGACGCTGCAATGAGACCAAGCTGCGAGCAATTTACGTGAGCAAATGTGCCACATCTGTTTCTAACAAAGTCAGTCACAACACTTTACTGTTGTTATGCTGTAAAAAAGCTCCAGAAAAGCAAACATAATGCAAACTTCATTAAAGCTTTGATATATGCTATGTACCCAAATAATTTTAGTGTGCATATAAACTACATTATACAACAAGGAGCCTATTCATACTTGACAGAAATATGAAACCTTAAGCACTGACAGTCCCAACTGATTTAATGAATTAATTTTGCTAAAATTACTGTTAAAAAACCCCAATTATCTATATTTTAGATTAAGTGAGGAACAGTACAGAGAATCACTTCAAATCTTGTGTTGGCACATGCCACATAGCACTGATAGACACTTCCCACAACCATGCAGGAATCCAACCATAGGGAGCATAAATCTCCACACAAGTATCATTGAAGTCTTTCTGACAGTGCCTTACCTTCCTTGTAAAATGAAATCTGCTCAAATGACTTCTGTAAAATCTATGCACATTTAGAAATACTACCGCTGGCAATTTACTTTGATGTAATTACATCAGAGTATACTTCCCCTGGTGTATCATTTGATACTGACTCTGCCTAGTTTTATGTAGGAGACTTGTGGAAAAATCCTTAAGATATTTATGCAGCAGAAATTTCAACAGAAGCTTAACCAAGGCTCCTGTAGATTCACTTTATAGCATCTATTAGTAGATTAAAGTACTTTTAGTTAAGTAACCTGGAGAAATTCCACTATCATTATCACTGCAGCAACTCAACACCTCTGGAAATCATTGTGGCTGGTGCACAAACAGAATAAGCAATGGTCTGTTATGACCACCAGTGAAGTCTTAAATATCTTTATTTAAATAGTAAAAATAAATTTCTGATAAGATATAGCTAACCAAGTACCACAGCTTTGCTTTTTTTTTTTTTTTTTTTTTAGCACAGACATCAAAGTAACACAAGTGCCACCTTCTGGTTTAGGCATGAAAACACTTTGGGTTGTGCATATTGCCTTCAAAACTGAAAGGTGTAGTTTTCTCCCCTTTTTTCACCTTTTTTTTTCCTTTAAATAAAAATTAGAATGTACATGTTCAACATTCACAGAACACTGTAAGTACAAAAATAGTTAATCGTTAAGAATTTAATAAGACTTCCTCATCTTTAGTGCCTGGAGCAAAATAACTACATAAATGCTACACAACTACTTTTCCCCCCACTTCACACATGTCAAATCCTACTAAAAACACGAATGACCATAACTTTAAATAAATTTTTAAATGCAGTGGCTTGTAATACAAGAAGTAGTCTTGGAATCAATGTACTTTGGAGTATTTTCTTCCAACTATTTTCTACCCTGAAAAATTCCTTTGTATTAATAAAGTGAAACATGCGCATCTCCCATCCTGGAAGCGTCAGAACCTAACGAAGATAAAGAAATTCAGCAAATGTTCTACTACAAATGGCACAAAGAACCGCAGCCCATTGTATATTTGCTGCAAGTCAAATCACAGAATTATTTAGAACATATAGGTAAATTACAATTCACTTCAAGTCCATTTGCACATTCCTAGCTCTGCAGCCGTTTTGACTCCTTCGGTTTCACTGCACACAACACTCACAGAAGTATATCACTATTATGTCTGAGTGTCATTTGATAACAGTTACCAAAGCTGTTTCAAAGCAATTGCAATTTAAGAAACTCAAGTGTTGCCCCCACTGCAGATATAAATGTGTTCACAGGAGTAAAAACTATTTACCAGCGGTGTTGCTTCTGGGTGTCTTATTCTCCCCCATATCCAGCACTACTGGGCTGGAACTGCCCGAGCCTGAATCCTGGGTGATACCATGCTGTGTCAGAACTGTAATTCTGCAGGGCATCATGTCCTACAGACTTCTAAATTTTGTCTCCCAACATTTCAGCTCTCTCTGCCATTTAACACTGGTACATGCCCACACAAAGCCTGCTATCCTCCATAGGCTAAGGAGCCACTGCTAGATAAATGCTATACTCACACAATTCTGTATATTGACTTGCTGTCAATTAGGATCATAATCCTCAAGTCTTCTAGAATACATAAGGCAACTTACAGATTTCTAAAAATGTGTAACCCTTTTAAAAAAAAACATTCATGTGTTGATGTCCCAGCAAAGTCTCATTCAAGTTATGAAGACAGTTGGTTATTGCACTTGTATCTTACAGCAGCAAGCACTTCCAGGAGGAGGACCATGTCTCTTTCTGCAGTCGCCATCCCCATACTTCCTCACTCTAAACCAGCAACAGTTCATGATGTATTCATCAGCATTTAATCAATTCCTTGTTTGTCAAAGGTTCTGCAATGACTTCATCACGCATGAATTGCTCCTAAAAACAGCAAATAGAGGTTTACTTGATTTTTATTATTTTTTGATCTTCCCTCTCTAAAAAAACACCAGCTAACTGCTTTGTATTCTAGCCTGGGTGTGACTGGTATGAATCTGTCTCCCAAAACATGAAAGGAATAATATGCCTGCTGGATAAGAAAAACTACTAGGCTAGCTGACAGAGCTGCTAGAATGGTACAGATTCTAGGAGACTATTTTGTCCACATTCCGCACCACACTCACCAAAACAGGCATTTTTTAAAGTCCAAATATGACAGGAAACAGTGACCAAAAAAACAAGAGAGAAGGCAGGAGCCACAGCCATACACAAAAGGGCCACTAGTCCACACAGCCGTGCCTTAAGTTTAGAAGGAACTTTTAAAAGCTGCCACCACGCCTTCCTCCGGGGATGGCGAACCGGAACTCGACATGGCCGCCCGGGCGCTGGGGGAAGCAGGCCAAAACCACCACAGACACTCTCCCCCCACACTCACCTGGTCGTAAATGACGCGCAGGATCAGGGAGCAGCTGGGGCAGGTGGCCACATCCTCGCCGTTCTCCAGGTCCTCCTACAAAAGCCGCAGGAAAGCAATTACCAACCGACCGGCCGCCTGCCCGACCCGACTCCCCCCCCCCTCCCCGCCGCGGCCGGCGGTAGCCGGGACCGTGGCCTAGTGCCGCTTCCAGCCCCCCCCCCGTCTCTGCACCGCCCCTGCCCGGCGGTGTTACCCGCGTGATGAGGAACCGGTCCCCGCAGGGGCACGGGTAGCTGTAGGTCTCGGTCTCCTCGTCGTACTCGAAGTCCTCGATCTCCACCTCATCGTGGAACACCGCCATGGCGCCGGGGGGAGGCGGTGGGTGGGGGGAACCGCACGGGAAGGAAGAGAAGGAGCTGCGCACGCGCCGCGCCCATAGGCCGCCCCGTCGCGTGACGAGCGCGCGTCCCGTCACGTGATGCGGCGCCGGGTAGGGGCTGGTCGGGCGGGAAGCGGGGCGCGCGCTCGGGGGGCCGTGGGCGGGAGTGTCCCCGGGGTGGGTCCCTCCCCTCCCCGCAGCGGGACCCTCGCTCGTCGGCCGGGCCCCTGAGCCGCTGAGGGGCCCGCCCCCTGTTCCGGCCGGTGCCCTCCGTTCCTCCGACCCGCCGGTGCCACGGGCTGACCCCGCTTCGGCCTGGGAGGCGGCCAGGAGCAGTAGCTGAGGGGGGCGGCCGGGTACGGCCGCGACCTTGTCCTTCCCTTTCCCCTCAGGGCTGGCAGGAACGGCAGCCCGCCCGCCCGGTTAACGCTGCCCCGCTTCGGCCGAGCGCCCGCTTCTCCCGTGCTTTCCACACCCCCCGTGTGCTCCTTTGCTCTCGGTAAAGGGGGAACGCTTGTTTCGGTGATGGCTCTTTCAGGAGGCACGGTTTGCCTGCAGAGGTATCTCTTACTCGTGCGTATGCGTGCTGCTGGTTAAAGATTTCGTGTCCTGCTTGCTTAAGGATTCTTGCTTCCCCTTCAAGACTCTTGCATTAACTTACGTAGTAATTTGCTCTGCAGTGTGGTACAGGTCAGCTAAAAGTAACTCTCTTCCTTCAGATACTGATGTAGGATTGGGGAAAAGAAGAGATGCAGTTGTAGAACTCGAGCAATATTTACTCAGGGACAGTGTCTCAGAGGGTGAGGAGCGTGAATGAATTGCATGAGTTTTAATTTTAAGTGAGAAGTGGAAGGAGCCATATACATAAGCAGCACTCAGTTCTCTTTGTGGAGCAAAGGCATATTTGGAGTGGCTTGGGTAAGAAGAGAATAAAAAAATAGAGAACATCCCAGCAGACAGGAGCTTGGAAGGCTGGGGGACGGTGCTTCTTGGAGGGCAGGGAATTGCCAAAGAGATGGATGAGCCAAGAAAGTCTCAGAGATGATGGATCGGGGAGAAGCTGTTCACGTTTTGTAAAGGCATGACTCAGGCTTCTATATGGCAGAAGAGAACCAGGTCTCATTAAAAGATATTCTGGAATTTCTTAGTTACAGAGTAAAAAAATTGCGGTTTTTCAGGATTGGTAAAAGATTGATGATAGTGTAACTGGAACAAGTACCTTGAACTATTCAGGAGTTTTAATTTAGAGTCTCAAGTGGTCTGTATCAATAGGATCTTTCATCTCTAACTTAAAAGTTGTAGCTGCTACAATAAAATAAGGCTGACATGTATCTTGTTTTCAGTGTTACATATAGGTATTGAACTTTTGTTTGGTTGGTATTTTTACATTTTCATGTGTAGAACTGAACATACTTGCTTTCTAAAGTGGTAGAAGTGAAAATGAGAATGAGGCTGCCTTTAAGCAACTGTCAACCTTAGCAGCAAAATTAAACCAAATACACAAACAATAGATAACCTTTGTATTGGATTTTAAAGTTAGGCAACATGTTTTACTAGCAGTTGTCGTCATGTTTAATAACAATCAATTGCAGAAAGGGTCTTGAAGGATGTGAGGTGGTCTGAAAAAATACAAAATAAGAATAATTAAATCTTTATTCTCAATCCTTGGCCTCTGAAGCAAAGGTTTGGACTTTACGTTGTTCATTTTGATGTTGTAGTGATTAAAGTCATAGGTTTATTGGCATAAACAGCTTATATAAGAATGTCTACTTTCAAACATCCTTCATTTTTACTTAGTTAATGTGTCAGAGTGAAAAACCTTGAAAACATGAATCGGAAAGCAAGGAGTGTAAAAAAAGATGTAGATGAATATATACAAGATGTGCTATCTAAAAGACATCAGATCATAAGATGATCTCATGAATTTGAGTAACTCAATGAGTTTTGAGCACCCTGGGCTTACGGTCTGAACATGCTGAGGCAGAGGAGTGTGACTTGTTTGTTGGATGTGTACTTTTGTCTTGCTAAAATATTTTACGATTGTTAATATTTTCGTTATAATGGCTTTTACACCTTCACATGTAGAAAAAGCTAAAGTATTTTATTTAAATGGAATAGTCTGTATATGCTGTAGCAAAAAAAAAAAAAAAAAAGTAATTCCAATACAAGAAAGTAACTTTGCTCACTGGTGGCAGAAAGTTTCAAATAATTCCACTCTGGAAAATTGCAAGCTGGAATTTGAAATTCCACTTTGGAGCACTGCAAGTTGTGGAATGAAATGCTAAAAAGCTATTAAAAAATACAGACAGTTAAAAGCTGCAAGGAAGTATTTCTTATGCTTGAAAGTGGGCATTTTGAGTAGTTACAGTAAATGTGTGCTGTTTCTGAGCAGCCTAATCTATGAAAGCTCTGCCTCCCATTTGGACAGGATTACAAGCAGGACAAAAAGTGACCAGCCAATGCAGCTGTTAGTGAAAGCCTGGAGAGGACAGGCTTGATTAGTTAAACAAGCTGGATTGTTGCCATTTTGAAAATAAATTACATGCTTTAAAAGAATGCAGAAAAAGAGATTTAAGTGGAAGTAAAAGATTAAGAATGCTTTAAAGAAGAAATGGACTTCTTTGTGGAAATACTGTGATAGGTGGTGACAATATGATACAGAATTATGCTAATCGATTTTAGGAAAAACAAAGGCAGTTTTTCAAGCAATGAGAAACATCTTTCAGCTCCCTATGAACCAGTTCCTACGCTTTGTAAATGGGAGGGTATTTCTGACTTATTTTGAATATTGTACCTCTCAGCTGACCTTTCTCTGTCGTGGCTCCACTGGACTATGCAGTTTTGAACCTTCACGCCATGTGCCACTGTAGTGGATGCAAGCGTCTGCTACTTGCTGGATTGTTTAGAGATGGAAGTATTATGTAGGATATATGAAAGTATGAGGGACTTACATGTTTCTAAATAGGCCTGTAAACAAACATTTTTACTTAATGTTTATAACATTTTCCATCCAGAACCCTTTCCTTAGCAATAGAAAGGGAATGTGTAGGCAGTGTTCGATTTTCATCAATATTGTTTGAGCATTTAGAATCGCATATATCATGTCTGGAAAGGACTTCTGAGGGTCACCTAGTCAGAGCTCCTGCTTGGAGCAGTACAGTTTCTAGTACTTGATTAAGACAGTCCCAGGTGTGAACTTTTGTACTTCTTTGAAGTTCATGAGGTTTCTGTTTTCTAGTCCTGCAGTTTCTCGGTGCCCCTTTGATGTGAAGCTCTATCATTCAGCAAGTCAAGCGTCCCTCTATCTTAGTATCATCCACCCCTCTAATTTAGTGTCATCCACAAGTTTGCCGGTGGTACATTCTGTCTTATTCAAGTTATTGACAAATTTATTGAACCATATCAATATCGACCCCATGGTAATCTCACTGTTGCTAGCCAGCATCTGAAGCAACTAGAAGCCATTGGGTCTTCAATTGTATCTGCCCATCCCGTTTTCAACCACTCCAACAGTCCATCTGGCTTCAGATTCCTAATATGTATGCAATGAGAGATGGTGTCAAAAGCCACAGGACAGTCAAGATGGATTGTACCTGCTGCTGTGCCCTTAGCTGCATGACCAGATATTTCCTCACAGTAGGTGCTCAGATTTCTCAAGCATAATTTGCCCTTGGTGAATGGGTGTTGAATCTCCCTGGTTGCTTTCTTAGCTTTCATGCAGCTGAGGATATGAGCTCTGACCATATTTGCAGAGAGGTGGTGCTGACTTGACATAGGCGCTGCTTCTTGCCTCTCTTGGAAATGACCATGCCCTAGTCTTTTTCCAGTCAATTGGAGACTTTCTGTGATAACTGTTTTTCATAGGTAATAGAGCATGTCAGCTGTGTCTCTTAGCAACCTTGACTGTAACCCGTCTGTCTCTGTGGATTTTAATACATCCAGCTTCTCTAAGCAGTTGCTGGCCTCACTTCTACTTAGCCCTCCCCTTCCCAAACACTACAGTACAAGCAGAGGACTGGGCGCAGGCTTTGCCTGTGAAGAATGAGGCAAAAAAAAGTGTAGAGTGCTTCAGCCTTTTCCACATCATCTGCAACAATGTTGTCTTCCCCTTCCACTGCTGGATGCATGTTTTCACTTCTTCATGATGCTTCTGTACTTTTAAAATTCCTGCTAGTTGCCTTATATGTCCATCGCTAGTTTTAGCTCCAGCTAGGCTTTGGCCTTCCTGGTTTAATGGGAATAAAGGGTGAAAACAAGCCATGTGAAACAGTATTTCATTTAACAAATATTTATATGGGTTTTTCAGGAGCTGGTGGTTCTGAAGACAGTCCAGTCATAATGGCTTATGCTACTATTTATGTGGGATTTGCTGTTCCTCAGTTACTGAGAGGTGCCAGCCGAATTTCTGCCACTCATTCAGCATTGGTGGTGCCGAGGCACTCTGTTTCTTGTAACTGCACAGCAAACGGGTAGGTTATCCACACACAAAGCCTATTTTTTTTTTTTAATAAAGAGAATGTCATGGTAATACTGTCAAAATGAAGCAGACAAATTATTACAAACCTATAAATACTATTAAACTCCCAATTATATATTTATATTTACTCCTCATTTAGACTTATGTCATCTGTAGTCAGGTTTACGCTGGTAAATTGTTATGTTAATGGAAATTCCTGTCAGTAAGGGACAGTAGCACAGCTGTCAAAATGATAGTTATCTTTGTTTGCTTTTTGTTGCAGCACAATAAAATCAAAAAGGAAAATGGATCATTTAGAGAGGACAGCAGATAATTTTCGCCAGGAGGTTAGTATTCTGTTCATTTGGATTTAAGTAATTGGGTTTTTTTTGGTGTGAAGAAACTGGATAATTGTATTTGATTCTTAGGCATAATTTTGTCTTCTACTGAAGTCTGCTTTGCTTCTTTTTCTCCTCATTTGTTATATTTGATATTGTAAAATCAGTGTATTTTGTGGTCAGTGGGTGAAATGTAATGAGTTATAAAATTTGCTGGTGACGTGATGCTGTTTATGTTGGACAAGAAATTTAATAGAATTCTGATCAAGTATGCATTATGATAAGTACCAAAAGCACAGATGCCCATCCTCTCTACACAGGAGATTGGTCTGGTTTTCTACAATTCTGCTTCAATTTTGTCAGGAAAAAATGTGGAAAATGCCCTTTTATAATACAGGAGATAAGATTAAAAAGTGTAGACATTTTGAAGGGAGAGATTATAGACAATTTTAGTTTGTATCTATTTTAATTGACAAGTACAATTTTTGATTTTGATGTTCTCCATCAAAATCCAGAAATGCTTATTCTGCATCTCAGGTTTGTGCAGTAAGTATTCTTTTTCATAATTAATAATGTTCAGAGGTGAACATACTCTTGTATTTCATATAGGCATTTCCTTTTTGTAATTAGCTGTAAAAAAAAAAAGTAGATGTTTTGAAATTCTTAAATATTGAGAAAAGAAGACTTTTTTGATAATGAATGTTTCACTAGTGAAATAACTGTGCATTTTTCTTAATCTTATCAGGAAAAGCAGGATGCTTTTTGGACTGAAAAAAATCCCATCTTTAATTCTCAGGAGCTGGGAAACAGTGCCCAATTTTTCTTCCATTGTTTAGTTAGCTTCTCTCAGTCTTGAGTAGTCATTCATGACAGGCCAGTCTTGCTTATGTCACACAGCAAGACTGTCACAGTTTAGGGTCAGGGTGACCCCTTAGACCTGTAACAGCCTCTCTCTGTTAACCCTGCTCTCTCCCAAAAGGGGAAGAGAAAGGGAATAAGGGAGAGAGACTTAGCGGTTAGAAAAGAAGACTAGGACAGATTAATGAAAATAATTAAATGTAATATATACAAATATATACAAAACCAGTATGGAACCCAATCCCCCCCAATTGCTGCTATGTCACCATCGCCACTAATTCTGTGGAGTCCCGGACTGGGCCCAGTGGCAGATAGGAGCTGTGTTCAGGAGCTGGATTCTGGTACTGGATTCAGGAACACACACACAGACCCAGGTTGAAGGCAGAATGGACACGGGCCTCCTTGGATGCTGGCCATTGAAGGAGGAAAAGCCGACAACTTGTCCCTCCTGATACCTCAGCTTTACACCAAATTTGATGTCTGTGGGCTGGAATCCCTCGTTGGTCAGTTTAGGGTCACCCATCCTGTCTGCTCCTCCCTGCAGGTGCAGCCTTTCACTTGCTGCACTCCCCGGTGTGGTACACAGGACCCAGCAGTGGCCTTGGTCCACATAGCAGACCTTGGTAGCAACTCTAATCATGTGATTGATCACTGCTAGAAGCAGACTCTGTGAGAACAGGCTGCTAACTTCAGCCAGTGCAGGCAGTTAGAACTGAGCTGAAAAGTAAAATCACTGAACAGAATTAGTTCTGTTCTCACTCAAACCAGGACAAAGACAAACTGTGTTCTCAAAAACAAGAGTCAAATGTTAATGTGCATACAGGTATATAATTAAGTCCTTCTCTGATAGGTTTTTCCTTGACTATAGTTAAGAATAAGTCACAGGCCAAGTGACAACTTCTCAAAGGGAAGCTGGGTGGAGGGGATATATAGGTAACCCCCTAAACTGAAGATTCTGCACTTGTGACATAGGCTGTGGATGGATGAGACAAATGCAGCCTCATTCTGGCTGTTCCAGAGCTGTCAGGGTGTGAGCCGGCGTTGGGAACCGCATGTGTCAGAGCTGTGTCTCAGCTACTCATGCCTGATGCCAGCTTTTCCTTGAGTGCAGATCAGCAGTGCCTGTGAATATACAGCTGCTCACGTGGGTCCAATTTATGCCAAATTAACGCAGTACAGGGAGAAAATGAATGACATGTACAGACAGACGGATGCACATTTCTTTGCTTCTGACATGGAAAAAATTATTGCCCTTTTGAGTTTTGCAACCATTTTTTTTGTATCTTGGATGTTTCTGATTGCTTGGCTTGCTTACTTTTTATGCTCAACCTAAATGCTGCGTAGCTGGAAAATATGTGGAAAAATGGATCCTTATGAGGTGCTGGAAGCTCTGAAGTGGTATAGGGGATTGATTGTATAAGGAACTGTGAAGAGAAGGAAGCTGTATGGGATAGGTGAAAGCAGGGCTCAGTTTTTGTTCCACAAATTCTCTGCATATCAGAGGATTATGCTTGCTCCTTTTTTAATGCGTGATTTATTCTTTGTTACTTTGTTTCTGACCACTTTTAACTCAGTTTATTTTAAGTCCTCTGCTTAGTTTTAAATTCCATATAATCAGCAGTTGGCTTCCCTCAGTCTGTATTGCCTTTTATGGCCATTTCAGTATTGTAGAAAGAATGGTAATGGGAAAGACCAGGGAGAGAAAATGTGCCTAATATTTTCTAGAAATACAATGGCAAAGTCTGGAGTCCAGTGTCATCCTCCCTCTCACTGCAGCCTTGCTCTGGGCCAGTTGGATACTCTTATGATGATCCAAAATACTGGTTGAGTATCTTTGATGACTCTGATTCAAATCCACTTTTTGTAATACCTTTATACTGATTAAGAGTTCAATTTCCAGTGCTCTGTCACATGTATCAGCCAAAGAATAAATTAGGGTGTGTACTGAAGTGTAAAGAACGGAATGAAGAAGTTCCAGACTTAATGTCTGTTTCTTGCATTTAAGGTTTGTTCCTCAGAACAACCGTTTAAGTTCTGTGTCTGACACTTCTGTTGTTAAGAGTGATTGTGTTCCCCGTTTAATACTGCCTGCTGAAGTGTATGCTGCTTTATTTTAATTTGGCAAATGGCCTGCTGTGTAATGGGATAGTGGGCATGTTCAGAAATTGCTTTATGAATAAATTAATTTCCTGACATATGTTTTAAATTAGAGCATAGTTACTTAAAGTGTGTTTTATTTTGTTTAATCTGTTTGATCTTATACAAATGAGAAACAGGAGAGTTGTGGTGGTACTATCAGTATTTCCTAGCGTGGTAAATGACATTGCATAACAGAGGAAACCATTGGCCTGTGTAGAAAATGTTTGGGACTCTGCTTTCTTTGTAGAGGAAAAAGTTTAATAATTATAACTCAAAAATATCTGGGGGTGAAAGGCAGGGAGGGGAAGGGGTGAAAATCCATATTCTACTGATGGGCATCAAAGAATTTAAGTGGGGAGCTCCTCCCCAGTGGTCCTGTTGCAAAATCTGCTTTGCATTTAGAAAAGTGTGATTTTTAATTTTCTAATTTTTGGTTTTAATCTCTTTAAAAGCAGCATTAGCTATGACTTGTACATCCCCACTCCTGTGGTAGCCAAACAGAAACCCTTGTCTTCACTAGATGGGTGCCTGTGTTGCAGTTTCCCTATGTTCCTAGGTCACATATGTGATCAAATGGGTTTGTGTCTAAAAGCAGTAACACAAAGCTTGTTGGTTTTCTTTCACTAATGCATTATGCATTAATGTATGATCTTTCAGTAATGCATTTAATTACTTCAATAAAACTAGATACAGAGCCAGAATTCTCCCTGGGACTTCAGTAGCAGCTGATCTTTTACTAGTTTCCTTTGTCAGTCTTTATATCGGAGATCTTTTTACTCTGTAGCTGGAAGATACAGGAGTGTTTTCCTTCTGTAGCTGTCAAAAGAATCTGAAAAGTGGTAACTGGCAATTGCTTCTCTTTATCTTATGTTCTCTTCAACTGAAACACACTAAGTTTGTATAATAATCTTAGAACACCTCTGACAAAACTGACAGACTCGGGGGACTGTAAGTAGAAAACCATTTCTCCATTCAGTGACTAAGTGAATCCGTTTTTCTACCTCTATCCCAGTGAAAAAATATTGGTGCTTTAGATAATGAAATGATGCAGATAATATAAGAAGTGATAGATCTCTCATACATAAATTCTTGACTACTTTTGCTGCAAATGATCTCTACATAACACAATGGCTTGTTTTCTTTCTGTTAGGTAATTTCACAAGCAAAAGTCTGTGGAATCACCAATGAATCCGAGACAGTCAAAAGACTGCGTTTGGCTATCGCAAACAAAGATTTTACATTCAAAGCAGGACAGTGGTAAGATCTTCTGATATTTGAGGGGAAAATTGCTAGCAGAAATCCACTATAATGGAATGTTAACAGGCTTCTGATACTTGAGCTTGGAATAAAGTGTTAATTTACATAATAATATATTTTATTATTGAGTGCTCTGTTAAATAAGATGGTATTGAGCATAACTTTAAAATAGCCACTATTAAATATGCTAATACTAAATTTATAAGGGACAAAAATGGATATTTAAATGTTCAGTTGGATTGTTTTGGTATTTTCCTCTGGTTTATGTATATTACATTGTTTCTTCAAGAGTACTTTGAAGTACACTGCACTTTATTCTTCAGGCTGTCTTTATTTACTGGTTAGTTTCACAGCAGAGCTGAGACTGCTGATTTGCAAGTTACTTAGTTTTGCTTTATAATTAAATCAGAATTGCCTGTTAACTTTTTTTTTTCTCCTACGAGTTTGCACTCTGAAAATTATGCTTGTTGAGGTCCAATTAATAGATAAATATAGATAGGCAAATTGGAAAATTTAAAAAAAAAAATCAATTATTAAGCCTTTCAGATAATTATCAGTTTGTTTAAACAACCTTACAGCTTTTTTTCCCAGGGAAACAGTGGATTTTCTTTTTTGTCATCCTTCTTTGTTAAAAATGCTCCCATCTAATCACTACTTTATTTTCTTTCCTCTTTTGACATTAATTTAAAACTATGAGTAGTTGCTTTTGGCATTGGACATTTAAATATTCTTAAACTTTTTATTTGCCTAACCATCTGAAAGTGGTTTTGCTAGAATCAAAGTATAGCTCCTAGGGTATTAACAGCATATGTTACTCATGTAGTGTTAAAATGCTGGCTTTTAAATTTAGAACCAGAACACAAGATGTTGATTGCAGTAATTTGTTTGTGGAGTAATTTGCTGCAGTTTTTGCACATGTGCAGTGACTCATAATAAATTCTTGCTTGCCAGTCCTTGGAAAGTGCATTTACACTCCAAAAATGTTTTAGAAATTACCATGCTAAAAACTGAAAGCTTTAATTATAATTACTCTTTTTCATTTTCTTCTTCCTTGAAAGTATTCTAGTGCTATTGTAAGGTATACAACAACTTTTCTATACTTGCTATAAACTGTGGTTGCATTTTTTTGATGAGCATTATGAAACACCAGGCCATGATTTCCTGAGTAGAAAGGGCTAACTTGTTAGAATCTGCTGTAGTAAGATGTTTCAGCCAAAGACTGTCACTAAAATGTATATATTTATTGAAAGTGTTTTAATTATTGAGATTTTCAGAAGTTAATTTGTTTTGCAAGCATACTGGCAGATACTGGTCTTCATTTGACTTCAAGTAACAATGAAGATACTTGTTGCTGTTACCTGTTTTGTTTTACTAAAACCTGCATTGAGATATATGCATGTTATAAATACTTTGAAGAAATGGCTTTCTGGTTTTAATATTTCTGTTCTCTCTTCCTCCAGCAATTGCTAATTGTTGTTCTTTTCTTAAAAGATTTGGCTTAGGTAGCCTTTAAGAGGAGGGAAACGAGAGCCCACCATAAGATCTCTGTGTTACGTTTTTTTGTCCCTCTCCTTGTTGTGGGTTTATTTAGGTTGGTTTGTTGTTTTCTCCTACAACTAGTCTCTTCTCTTAAGCTGTCACAGCATTTCTTCAGGAGTCCTCTTAGCTACACACAGCTGAGACAAGCCATCACAAATGCAAGCTAGTCCACTATAATATAGGATACTATGCCCTGAAATATTTATAATTACGTAATTGGGAGAGAAATACTAATATAGAAAGAAACGTATGTCTGCGTTAGTACTTCAGAAGGGTAAAAACGACACGTGCTTTGGGTTTTATGGCAATGTTTGGTTTTGTCGCCAGGTATAATACTGTGTCCCTTATATGTCAAGCAGAACAATTTGACCTGAATTTAAGTTTTTACTTTATGGCATAAATGTAATTCCTTTTTTTTTTGTTGTTGTTGTGTTTCAGTTAAAGTAGTAAGATTATTTTCCACCAGAGGGTGGTAAAGAGCTTTGGTAGCACTCTTGAGGTGTTCTTTGGTACAATAGACGCTGCAATACAACAGTTGTCCTTTCTAATCTGTTGGATCCTTACTGCCAGGAAGTCTGAGCCCCATGCTCAGTGGGGCTGCAGAAGCTGAGGACAGCACAATGAGCTGCCTCAGCGTTTTCTGATTGTTGACTTCTCATTTGCAGTCAGGTACCTTTATATATCATCAAGTTTATTACCATAAATTTAAAAATTCTATCACTATAGTGCTGATTATATCACACTTTGTGCATTCTTTGAGAGGAAGAGAGGACAAAGCTTTATGGGGTGTAAGTAGGCAAGATTTTTTTTCTTTAAAAGTAGAGAACTATTCAGAGTGCTTCTCTCCTCAAGAACGTGATCTCTGTGAAAAATATTTCTTTGCTATGTATAGAAAATATCTGTGCAGCAGAAGCCAGCCTCTGCTTGTTGTTGCTCCTTTAATACTGATCCAGTCTAACTCAGGCTTGAGTTAAATAATGATTCTCTACACTTGGCATTGCTTATCAGTGGGGTTGTTTCCAAAGTAGAGCAGAACAATTAGTTTGAAACATGAGTTTTATTTTGAAATACAGGGATTTTGTCATGAGCGGTAGAAAATAGAAGTATTTAAAGATTTATGCAACAAAAAGAGGAGTTGAAATGTTAGATCATAATCTGACTTGTAACTTTTTCTGACACTTATTGGTATATCACAGCCTTACTTTTATGAAAGCAAATTATAGTGCATGTATAGTAATGGCTTGTCTCCATACTCTCTACTTGCTGGTGTGCAAAAGCTTAGCCACACGTTGCCTTCTAATCTGTAGAAACCGATGTGTGATTTACTTTAATGTAAAAAAAATATAAGTGTAGTAATTTATTGTAGTTCAGTTTCCTATGAAGCAGAAAGAGATGCCTGCCGCGAGAGGGCACTGCAGTTCAGTAGGTAAAGCAATGCTGCTTCTAGTAACTGATTTTTCACATGAGAAATTCTTTACAGGCTGTGGTTTTATTTCAGATATTTCATCATCCTAAGAAAAGAAAATGTTTAATGTAAGGTCATTTCCCTAAAATTAATTTCCAGATCTTTGAAAATTTTAAAAGTTGAAAGTTTGGAGATGATGAGCCCAGCAAAGGGACCAAAAGGAGTGGGAGCTAATCCATTCTATCAGATTGTATTATCATTTTGTTTTAATATGCAAATAATTTGTTTAAACACGTAGGATTCTAGTCTGCTGTGAGATGTGGCATCTGATGCTAAAAGCAGAAGAGTTGACAAACATACTATTTTAACAAGGTGATGACGTTTTTAGGTTAAAATAATTATAAGGAAATGGCATTACTCAAGATTAAATCCTTTCTTGGAAAACTTACGTTACGGAAGTGAAGATGGCTTTGTAAAGGAAGGATAATTGAAACAAAGGCAACTGTTTTGATTATTGTTTTCCATGTTTGGGGTTGTTGGCTTTTTAAAAACTTTTGTTTCTGTTCTATTTAGGGTTGATTTCTTTATTCCTGGAGTATCTGTAGTTGGGGGATTCTCAATATGTTCAAGCCCTGGCCTGCTGGAGCGAGAAGGAATATTGGAGCTGGCAGTAAAGTACACCGTTCATCCTCCTGCTCACTGGATTCACACTGAGGTAAATGATACTAACTGTGAGATTCAGCCTATTTTATTTTTATTTTTTAATTAATTTTCTGGGGAGGTGGGGTGGGTAGTGTGTGTGATTTCAGACCACTTTTTGCTATTGACTGCAAAACTCCTGTTGACTTGTTCAACCATTTTTAATACAATGTAAGTCTTAAAACCTTTTGTTTAGTAAGGGACTGAAATTGGATGTTTATGTGGTACTGTGGTTATTGTGACCTTTTTTGACTCCACTTGTGCTTGGTGGGCTGTTGGAGATACTGTAGTTATTCCCTATAAGGGTTCTTGCTCCTTTGGAATTAATTAACTGAAAAATGTTGAAAAACCTCTGTTCTAACTTGAAAACAGGCTGTGTCACACATGACAAAGTTATATCTGATAACTTGCCATCATTCCTGGCCATTTCTATAAACAGAAACTGGGAATCGTTGTCAGATAAATACAGATTATTAAGGGGGAGCAAAGGCAGATATTTAGATCAATTTTTCTGAAATTATAAAAAAACCATAATGCTTCACAATTTCTGTAGTATTCTTTTAATTCTGCAATATTTTTATAATATTGACATTGGTTTTTTTGCTATATGAAAAGTAAAGGCTTCTGGCAGTGCTTTGTTCATCTGTTTATGCCATTTAGTTATAGTCAGAGTCCTGTTTCAGACGCTGATCATATTTCATAGATGATCTGTCCTATTAACTTTTGTTCTTTTCACAGCCTCCCATGTGATTTACTGTTCTCCGCCTGGCATTTGTATGTTTTAAATGTGGCTGCAAAGTTTAAATTGACAGATTCTTCTGGGTTTACAAATACTGTTGTTTTGTTCGGTGGCCAACAGTTACAGTAAAGACTGATGCAAATTTACTGTATCTGAGAATGTGCAGAGTGGTACTAATCTCGTAGTTACCACGTGACCATCCACAGCCTCTTAATTGGCGTCATATCAAGTTATCTCCACTGGAACATAAACAAAATAACCCTTTTCAGATGTTATAGAGAACTTCCAGTGCATGTGCCAGCAGACCCTGTAATGCCCAAGAGGATTGTCTGGGTTTTGGTATTGCTCTTTGGAGAACACAAAGGCCGAACTTCTTCATTCCCAGTCTCTGAAGACTCTTAGGATTTTTGATGTTGTAAATCAGTTTGCTGTTGCTGAGTTTTCTGGTTGAATTTACAGGAAGATCTTTGGTTAGTGGGTAAGCTAGGTCAAACCTGACGCTGTGGAGAAACCTTCAGGGTACATATGGACTCTTCTAGCGAAAGAAAAGTGCGTGTTTTCCTTCAGGAAACACGCAGCGTTTTCAAAATTCTAGGTTGCTATATGGTGCTAAAACTCTGATACTTAATTGTTTAGGAGTCACTTCTAAAGCAAATTGGTACCTATGGGTACAGATGTTATGGGAGTAGTTAGTACTCATTTACTCATCATACCTGCATTTTTTAGAGGTATTTATTTTTTCCTGTTAGTGTATATAAAGTAGTAAGTTTTGGCACAATGTACTTTATAGCTTTAGCAAAATACAGCCTTTTTGTTAGGAAAACATACATGTAATGTATTGATTGCTTCACTTTTCTGCCTAAGCTGTTTCAATGTTGTAGTTACAAACCAGGCTAAAGGACACCACTTTCTCATCACGTTGTTCCAGAATTGTATTGTTTTTCCTTGAATACTGACTTCCTGTTCTCATTGCCATGTCTGAAGAACTGAAATATGTGGGAGGCTGGTGGTTGAGAGATATTCTTCCCGTGTCCAATCTTGATGAGCTATAGCCAGTTAAGAGGCAGATTAGATGATAATGAGATTGTTTCTCCCTAAACATGCTTATTTCCACAGCGGGTACCATGTTCTATGCCCTCCTCCTGCCACATGAACCTGGAGCACTTCTGGATTCACACGTCTCTAAAACACAGTCAAACGTGGGGGGAAAGCCTGGCAATGCACACTGAAAAGGGAGACAGAAATCAGTTTCATATAATGAATGCTGATTGTCTTACACTATAACTGAGAGATAAGACATTATGAAATCATTAAGAAAGGCAAGAAACTTATTTTTTAATGGTCATGCTCACTACTTTAGGAACCTCTGTGGTCTGTGCAGTGCCTGTGTCCAAGGTCTGCCTCCTTCCTCTTGGTGGAACTGTTACATGTTTGGACCTTTGGTTATTATACAGTTGTCATTAATGGAAATCCTTTTGTTTTAATTACTGTTTCCTGCTATCAATAGAATTTTTTGGAGGAAGTGTTTTTATTCTGTTATTAACTGCTACTTTTTCAGCAGTTCTTGTTGCTTTACTTTTTTTCTTCCTCTGTTTCTGCCTTCCTTGATTTCCCTATTCTCTATTTTCTTTCTTTTATTTTTTTATATATATATATTTTATGTATTTTTATATATATATAAAGGGCCACATGTATCTCTATTTGTGACCATATATATATATATGGCCTGAAATGAGTTCTGTTTTCTGGTCCTATTTGTTCTGCTACCTTGCAGTGATACGGGAGAACTCACCTGACTTCTCTGTACTGCAGTTTCATCCTTCATACTGGGAGGCAGTGCTGGTTCACCAAGAAGATACTGACCAAAATGGGGCTTTTATTGTAGGTTTAGTTTTCCATGTATCAGAAAAACATGCTTTGGCATTTTTCTCTAAAACTATTTCTACAAGAAGAGAAGAACAGGGAAGGCTTTCCCCTGATTTTACTTCTGCAACTCCAAAGCTGCAAATGCAGAAGTGGTTCTGCAAAAAATACTCCCGTGGATACTTGCTTCTCTTCGGAGTGTTTTTATTTTTTAGGAATGGGGATGGAAAGACCTTCTGTGTCTGTGCAGCTCAGTCTGACTTCATTTGGTGACCTCAAAGCATGGCCACTTCAGACATGAGACTGGTTTGAGTAAAAGTGTGATCTCACCTGTTAACCTCAGGCTTTCACAACCACGTGCTGCTGTTGGAAAAATTCTTGCATGCATGAATCATTCCTCTTTCAACTCTTCTGGGAGTGGGAAGGGGGGGAGTCACCGTCCTGCCTTATCAGAAGACTGAAGCTTCTGAGAGTGGAACTAGATCCCTAGAGACACTGAAACAGGTTATTTCAGATAGCCGTGAAGCTGTGCGTTTATTTTAAAGTACTTCAGTTTTCCCTCATTGGTCAATAAAAACAAAAAAAAAAAAAAACCACAGCCCAGAAGTCTTGTGACTGTGGTGCAACAAGAGTAGTATTTCAGCTTTACTTTTAGTTCTGAAATTAAGTATCTTCTTTTCCATCCTAGTGTACTCTTGACTCAGAAGTGGCTCTGCGAGTGGGAGGTGATTTCTACTTTGATCCTCAGCCTGGTGACTCCCCGGTAAAACTAGTGCTGATAGCAGGGGGTGTTGGAATTAACCCGTTGTTTTCTATACTGCTGCATATAGCAGATCTTCATGGATACCAAGAGGGTAAAGGAAATGGATACAAAATGGGAACTGTGAAGCTGTACTACAGTGCAAAAAAGACAAGTGAACTCTTATTTAAGGTAAATAATTAAAAAAAACCCAAACAAACCAACAAATAGGTCTTGATATTTAGCTATTAGTGTGTGTATCATTCTGTTGCCAAATTCCAGAGAGACCCTCAGTGTAAGACACCGTACAGAGACAAAAGTCGCTTCCTGCCTCAAATCCCATGTGTGTTTTGTTAATTACTTATGCCAGTGTACAAGTTAAGGTAGTCACTGGAGTTACCTGGTCTCGTTGACTTCAGTGATGTCAGTTAGTCCTAAATGTCTACATTTTACTTTACTATGATGTTCTTATGAGATTATACTAAAGATTATGTATACAGTGTAATCTATGTGGATCAGAGTAATACAGTGGAGCAGAGTCTAGTTGGAGGCCTGTGGGTAGTGGTGTCCCCCGGGGGTCAGTCCTGGGTCCACCGCTGTTCAATATATTCATCTCCCTCATGAGGAGAGGCCGAGAGAGCTGGGGCTTTACAGCCTGGAGGAGACTGAGGGGGGCCTTATTAATGTCTATAAATACATAAAGGGCAAGTGTTGGGAGGATGGAGCCAGGCTCTTCTCATTGACATCCAGAGATAGGACAAGGGGTAATGGGTACAAGCTGGAGTATAGGAGGTTTCAGGTGAACATAAGGAAAAACTTTTTCACAGTGAGGGTGACTGAGCACTGGAACGGGCTGCCCAGAGGGGTTGTGGAGTCTCCTTCTCTGGAGACATTCAAAACCCTTCTGGACGCATTCCTATGTGACCTGGTCTAGGTGATCCTGCTTTGGCAGAGGGGATGGACTAGATGAGCTTTCGAGGACCCTTCCAACCCCTAACATTGTGTGATGTGTCTATATATACACTAATAGTATTGCATAATGCTATATGCTAGAATGCTGTAACCACGTAGTCTCATCATGGAGTATATTAATTTAAAGAAGCAAGAGCAATTATATCCAAGAGAAATACTTCTCTAAAGTAACAGGGGAGCTTTATTGGTAATGTATTTTTGGGTGCTAATGTGTGAATGAAGAATTTATAATCACTTGTAAAATGGCTTCATCAACATTTACTGAGCAGTGAAAGATCAGTTATTACCCTCAGCCATTAAGGGCCTGCTGGTAACATTTAAGGGTCAAATTAGCACAGCTTCTGTAAAGAAACATCCTGAATGATTTAGGTTCCTTTGAAGTATTGAAAGCTTTTGATTTTAAGATAAAGCTGGAAATCTGTCCTGAATCCAGAAACTGTGTGTAGGATCTATCGCTAGTTTTGTTGACAGGGACAAAGGGCAATGTAGACATAATTGGCCTAATCCTCACTTTGGATGTGCTCTCACTTCACAGGCAGAAGTGCTGCTTTTGAAAATTTCATTATTCAAAGTGGTAGAAGCATATGGTGTTACATTCTAGATGATACCATGCTGAATTTGCTACTTCCAGGGGACAGTTATCTGGGTTTTCCTCATTTCATGAGGACTGAGCATGACCCTCATTTCCTTACTGTGACTGGGACACCAGGGATAGATCTTCTCTTTTAGGTCCACATTGCTCAGCTGTCTGTTTCATTTTGCTCCGTAACTCATGGGGTGGCCACAAGCCTGCTGAGCTGTTAATTCTCCTTGATTCAGTTACAGCCAGCTAGTCTCTTGCCTTGGGATACTAGAAAATAATGCCTTTGGTGGTAGATCTCAGCACATGCGTGGTATTTTGCCGCTTTCTGTCCATGTCACTGAATTACAGAGTCATAGATTAGAAGCCAGTGTTGTGAATTATTTGAGCAGGTGAAGTCCTACCTTGGGCTGCTTTCTGCCTTGCTCCTAGGACTTCAGCTCAATTGGACATGATTAGTTGCAAAAGTGCTATCAAATTGTATGTGGCTCTATATGAAGAGGACAGAAGTTTAGAGTCCCATCCAGAAGACTGAAAGCAGGTCAATATTATAGGTACTAGTTTGAGCCCCTCTGCCCTGCATGGTTCAGACGGCAGAAGGCTGTGAAAACTGTATGGAATGAAACCATAAACAGGAAAGAGTATGTTGTGCAAAAAGCCTTTTGTCAGCTGAAAATTACACTTGTCAAAAACAGAAACCCCAAAACATGTTTAGCTCTAATTATCAGTAGTAGTGGAGCGGTGCACAGCAGTGTCTCTCCGTGCCGTTCTTCAGTTCATGGCTTTTCTGGGAATCAGAAATATTTGTCTATAAAGTACAATCTGAAAATCCCAAATTGTGCAGAATCTACACAGTAAATAAATCTTAAGTTTCAGAACTAGCTACAGCATCTGACTGTTTTACTGTGATTTGAACTGCAGCTGCTGGGCTTTGGGTAGTAACTATTGCAGTTGTGACTTAGGGAGCTGAAAATTAGGGAGTTTCTACTCTGGTAAAAATAGCATTAGCATTATACTGTAGGTGTTTTTTCTTGGAGAACACAAGAGAGTAAAGAGTTTAGTAATCTTACCAATTAAAGCAGATAAGACTTGGGAAGATTCCTAATGAATGGTAAATACTGCAGGATGGGGTTTTTTAAATGGAAACCTAGACGGAAGTGGAGGGAGGAAACAGTGAGAATTTACGTGGGGAAGAAGTCAAGAAAGGATGTAACTGGTTCTTAGGTCCAAATCTTACAAATTGCAACCTATTGTTAAAAAGGAGCAAAGCAGTACCAGAGCTGGTAGTGTGTTGGCAGTGCAAGCGTGGCACTCCTGCGTACCAGCGGGGTCAGCCCTGTGAAATCACGCTCATCGAGTTCTCGGCACCAAAGTGGGAGAGGCTTGGTCCTCAGTGCTTATCCCTGGCACTGTATGCATACATCTGCTCTGATGTCATGGGCTGGGGTGTAAGCAAGTGTGTTTAACATTACAGAAAAATATTCTTGCTCTGATGAATGCATTTCCTGGAAAGATCGCTTGTCGTTTCCACCTTACCCAACAGAGTTCACAGATCTGCAAAGAACTTCAGCCACATGTTACAGGTAAATACAATGGCAATGTACACAGATGATGTCTAAAGACTAAGCTTAATTACATCCTAGAGGAAGCTATATGCATGATTTAGTATTTTTACAGTTAAAAGTTCAAAATGAGATGCAAATTAAACCTAAATAATTCCACTGTACAAATTACTGGTGAGAAAAATTTTTCCTTTGCAGTTTTTGTTTTCATTTCTAGTAAATCTCTGTTAATTCTAAACTTTATACTGGTATTTCCCACTGTAAACTTTATTCCAGAAACTATGAAGCAAAGTAGTTCCTTTGCTTGAGGTGGGATTGATGAAAGGTAAGCTGTCAGAGATACTTCATCATATTTCCATTTCCGTTGTATTTGTGTTAGAGATACTTACTTTTTTTTTTTTAATTGAAATGTGGGATTTTTAGTTGTACGTAAGTCATGTTCCTCTTCAGTGACTAATACCCTATGCATTCCAGCTGGAATCGAAACCCCTAGAACAAATGGTTTTGGAAGCCTCAAATCTTGATCCCTATTATCCTTAAATGGTCTTGGCATTTTTAAGAAATGCGTGTCTGAAATACCTTTAACTAGTCATGCTTTTGGAAGTTACTTCATCATTAATTTTTCTGTTCTTATTTCCTACTTTTTTCTTTGTCAGAGGGAAGAATATCTGAAAAGGATCTAGAAAAACATGTATCTGAGGATACTTTATGGTACATCTGTGGTCCACCTCCAATGATAGAATCTATATCCAAACTACTGTCCAACATTGGCGTTCCTACAAACTGTGTTTTCTTTGAGAAATGGTGGTAGTGACACGTGCTGAACAGAAAACAGATTAGTTGTTTCCACTGTATTTTGATAAGCTAAAATGTACAGAAATGGACTATGGATTATTTGGAAGATTTTACTTCAAGCATAAAGATGTCCTCAATCACAACCATGTTCCCTTAATTTAACTATAATATACTGGTAACACAGTGTTGCTGCTTTTGGGGGAAAAACTGTTTATCTTAAAGACAGAACTGTTCTGGGGTTTTTTGATGGCTTGCTTACTTTCTCCAGGTAGCAGTGTATTTTCACTTTCCAGCTTTTAAAGCCTTTCAGTGTCCGATTCAGCGGCTAGAGAGAATGAGTTGTGCAGCAATAATAATTCAGGCCACAATTTCTGAATCTGCTCCAAATTGTTATGCTAATGATTCAACATGCTGCCTTCCCCCCTTCTCTAGAATAAATTAATATTTTTATAGAAGCAGAGTTGCTGTGTTCTGGCTTCATCTTTTGCCACTTCTTGTTAAAAGAAGAAAAACACACAACCTTTTATGTGGTCTATTTAAGTCAGTCCATTGTGCAGTAAAAGACATTTTTTCATAATGACACTCAGACCTGAGTTAAAAGTACTGAGTGTAAAAGTGTTAAGAATCCGTTACCCTGTGCCAGAGCTGTACAGAGGGATTCAGTTGAACTTGTGTCCCTTGCTGGTGCTGAGGTAGCCTGTCCAGCTTGTGCTTGCATGTGCCATGTCCTCTGTGGGCAGCCATGGCCAGCAGGGCCCAGACAGGAAACTTCTGTAATCCTGCTGCTGCAGTACAGAGTTCTAGACGGGTCCAAGACATACCAGTTTTGTTTGGAAAAAAGTTTCTGTAAAGCTTGCTCTTTTAAGGTGTGAGCGTACTGCTAGGTAACAGCTGACACCTAACCCTTCCTCAAGGAAGCTTCTTTCCCCCACTTGTAGAAAAACTCATCAGAAATGAGACAAAACAAAAAGGCATAAGGAATTAATTATCTGTATAGACAGTGCAGGTCCTTAAACGTGGTAGAGATTCCCTTTGTATATTTGAAGACCTCAGTAAGGAACATTTGAACTATTAAAAATACTGAATTATTAGTGAATTATTTAAAATATTAGACAGATTAGGCCTTCTCTTGGTTAGTGGCTCTTCCTCAAGTTAAATGTTTCAGACAATAGTCAAATAGGTAATGCAACAAGTTCCTTGCCATCAGCATCTCTCTGCTCTGCCTTAAGCAGAGGTTGCAAAGATACTGATCCAGTCACCCACCTTCCCGTCTGTAACAGTACGGGTGCTGTGAAGCGCTTAATTTTTCAAGCATCCGATCCCAGTGCCTGGCTAAAAAGGCCTTCAGCCCAGCTGTAGTTTCTCCCATGAAATCGTTTCAGTATGCTGGGTGTAGCCTCTAGTCTTAACCTCTTTTTATCAGTCTCTGATATGTTTTACAGCTTGTAGGGTATCTACCGGCACATCACAGCCTAAGTAGGAAACTCAAAGCCCTTGCTTTGAGTGCAGCACAAGAATACTACTGAAATTGTTGTAGAAGTTGATTGAACAACTGAAATAATCCTAGCGCTTTCTGAGCATCAAAGAGAAAAATCCATACTTACTGCAGCTCAGAACAAACAGAACTTATGGGAACAGGCTCTACTTTCAATGAGGAAAACATGGCCATGATGAGGGTTTGCCCATAAGTTGTCATCTTCTGGTGCCTGCAGCCTCATCCCCTCCGGTTTGTGCTGCTCTGCCGTGTGGCACAGCACGCAAGGTGGCATTACCGGCCTCCTCAGCAGTCACTGCAGACCCAGAGGGGATGTCTTATCAAATCCCCTCCGACTCAAATGAGAGGAAGATTCTTTCTGAGTACCCCTATTTCAAGGCACGGTTCCTTGTTTGTTCACTCTAGAATGTAAATAGGACAGCATGCCTGTCACAAGGAATGAAACCAAGGGGGTTTTGTGTTCACAAAGACAGCAATTGACATGTCAGAGCTTGATGCTTGAAGGAAGCAGGGGTTTTTCCTGGAAACATGCAATACAGTGCTATTGGGAAGTACTGGTGCCCAAAAATAAAACACATGCACTGGGGTCCTGAATGTTTTAACAGTGTAATGTTAAAAAGATTCTGCAAAGCCTTTAAATGTTGTTTTTCTTATGACTTTTAAATCATTAAGTGGATTATAAACGGAATTACCCTTTTTTATTTCTTAATGCCCACGCTTTCTTCAGCCCAAATGACAGCTCTTTCACAAACCACTCCTCAGACCCGCACCAAAATGTCCATATAACAAAAGCCATTGCAAAACCCTTAGCATCTATAATCATCCTCTTTTCCCTCTAACCTCTTTCTGTCATCCCCTGTTAAACTCAGATGGAGCACTATAGGGCAAGGAAGGACACATCTCTAATTCTATGGGCTCACGTGCTTGAAGAGTAAACCCCCCACACACATACACTGGAGAAGGAAAAAAGCTTCATACCTCCCCAACCCCAAACACCTGTAACCTCAGTTACTGTTAACAAGAAGTTTGTTCTTACCTTGAAGAGTTGTCCTGCCAAAGGGCAGAGAACACCTTCATTTCATAATGCATGGAATGGTAATAAATAACATTTCTGAGCCAAGGATCCAGGAAAGTTCTTCACAGCCCCTTTCTCCATCGCCTTTTCCTGCTGACACTTAAGAATCTTTTGGAATTCTATTCTTTCCAGAGTTTAGTGGTCTTGTAGTGAAACATCACCTTTACCTTGAAGTCTATTATTGGATCTGACTCCACCACAACTGAAGTGAGAAAAAAACCCAGGAAAATTAACCTATATAATCATGTGCTCTGCAAATAATTAAATAAATGTGATCTTAAGCCTACACTGGCAGGAACAGAGCAACGCCTGCTGCTCAGCAGCTTCCGAGTTGGAGAAATAGTCTCATCACATTGTTGAATCGTAACATGTAATCTTAGAAAATGCTTATTCCTCTTACATTTGTGTCATCAACCCAGGAGCAACTTCAGGAGAAAAAGCAGACAGATGATTTTTTTTTTTTTTTATTGCAACAAAATATGATATATGTGTCCATCTATACATTTATATTGAAGCTGAGTGAGACGGTTTGTCAGTTACCTGGTGTTACAGCCTTATTAGACTAAATCTTTTTCTTCTTCCTGTGACATTTATTTTACCAGTTTGCTGTGTGCTCATCTGGTACAATGAATATGAAGTATTCCTATAGGATTTGCATTAATTAACCATCAAAAGAGTGGCTATTCAGTTATCATTACATCATTTTAGTTAGTAGGGTGCTTTTATAGTGAATAACACAAAGCACTTAAACTGAAAAGCTTTTTTTCCCCCTTCAGCATATCAGTAAGGTACTGATTAGAGTCAACTGCCACATTCAGCACCACAGGCATCCTTCTGCTGATGGAGGCTTTGGCTGTTTAAAGCCTGGAGCACACCTCTGCTAACAGCCTTGGAGACATACAAATGGCATCTACAACTCAATTCATAGGTGCACTGGTGTTGCTGGCCAGCACTCCTCACACTTCTGAGAAGCATTTATCGGCAAGAAATTCCTACCTGCTCTTCTTAACACTCTTCAGTTCTGAGAGGATGAATTCCTGCATGAAAAGCTGATCGTGCTTTATTTCTGCCCTATAATTGGCTCCCTGAGGCCAATGTACAGTCACGGCAACTACAAAGGAAAAGCAGGGTATCCAAATGCACAGCCCTTCCTCTGCTCACCTCAGAAACAAGCTGAGAAAGGAGCCAGATTAGGGGGGGTGGAGGGGGCTATATTGTTTTGTACTTAGTGTCATTTCCATGCATATGTTAAAACTACTTTGAGCTATTTCAATTACACTGTTTTCAAGTGCACTGAGCCAATAATCAAAGAAATTATGCCAGATGAAGCGCCAGTCAAATCGTTTGTACCCCTCCTGAACTCTACATGAACCATCTTTATTATGATGCTTCAACATTTTGGACTTCCCACTCATCCCAGTTCTACCCCTGCCCCTTGCTGTTTGTTTCAATATAAACCCCCTTTTCCATCATTCATTTAATTCAGCCATTCCTCTCTGACATCTTCATTCAGGCTTTGACACTTCTTCACTTGTCTGAGCTGGATTTTCTCCTTTAAACTCATCCCATTTATCAGCTGTTGTCTTGTTCAGATGACCACTTGCTCTAAACACCAGCGTGCCTAACTCCTCCCAGCAGAGCAGCCCACATTCTCCTCCATCAAAGACAGGCAGCTCTTGGGACTGTCCTACACATGTGAGTTGTTTTGGTCTAACACGGCCGTGTTCATGTTAAAATAACACCAAAGTTCCACTTGTGTGTGCTATCGTGCTTAACTGTCACCAGCTGGCATCAGAAACTCATGGTAGCACAACCCATCATCTCCTGCCCTAGGCATGCTGGCAATACGCTCTGGTGTTTCCTTCCCTTACAAGGGAGGTGTGGTAATACTAATTTGCATCCTTACTGGGAGATTCTGCCTAGTTTGGGGAAAAAAAAAATACCACAGGTTGGGCTTTAAATGACGGATCTCTGATGGAGCTCTGTGGGAAAGGAAAGGGCCTGGCTTCTCTCTCCACCTTCTGCTGGAGGGTGACAAACCCTGCTCTGGAGCTGGTGGCTCAGAGTAGCTGTGGCTTCTCTGGGCAAGAAGTCAGAATGGAGCCCCCCGGAGTTGGCAATCCAGGCTGCACCACTGTAGCCAAATGCCTGTTTCAGCTTCCCCCACACACAGTCTCTCCACTGCTGGCATATTTCCCTGAAACGGTCAGGTGTTCAGACAGAGGAGTTAAACTCTGGCCTAGCCTTTTCTCTTCCCCACTCAGGCTTCAGATAGGGTGATGACTGCTTGCTTTCACTTCCTTGGCCGCTCTGGTGGTCTGGTTTTTTCAATCCCCAAATGGCAAAGGCAGCTGAGATAAAATGCACCTAACAGCTGTGGAGCCTTTGCTGCTGCACCCCAAGCCTGCCTTCCCCAGCCCACATCCCTTCTGATCAGCTGCCTATGAGGTGATTTAAGCTCTCTCACTTCACTGAAGACAGGGCATGGTGAAAGCACATGCACAACTCCGGACAGCTGAACTAACTCAAGAGTAACTCAGAGCCACAAGTTGGAATTGATTATGTGACCATAAAACCAAAAGTGTTTGCCCTTTTTTAAAATGAAAAAAATGTGATGTTCTGTCCCCAGTCGTGACCCACTCCAGCAATTACAGGAACAAAGATTTAAATCAAGCTTTTCGCTTAAACAAGTGCAACTTCCTCATAGACCCTGACATGCTCTGTCAGACCAGTGGTGGAAAACCAAGTAGACAGTTCTCTAGCACTAGTAGCTACTGCTAATAAAGTGGTGAGGAGCTTCCCTTCATCACCACTTAAGAGACCCTGATTTCCTTCCACTGGGGATAAATTATTGTCAGTTTTGCAAGTACCACAAATAAGAAATATCCCCATGACCTTTATGTTTCTTTAGTTTTGCAAGCAGTCGGGATCCAGTTATTCAAGGTCAAACTGTAATCCAAAAAAATGCTTTCTATTCAAAAGTATTTAGAGAGTTCTTTCTACTGCAACACTTTCTACTTGGTAAAATACTCATTAAATATAGTGAATTTTTAAACAAGACTAATACAAAACTAGTCCTTGAAATAGAAACCATCAGTACAAGGATCTTACGCTAGTAAAATCTGCAAACAGGTACTTCAAACTGTACAGGGCAGTGACTTTGAATTTAAGTAGAAGAACCAAAACAGCCTACTTTTTAGCCTATTGAAACGCCAGTCTAATCTCAAGAAACAGAATGAAATAATTGAAAAATACCACCCTAGATTGAAATTATATACAGTCCTGTGGTTAAGTCACTGAAATAAAAATAAAAAACTCTTTAATCAATGAAAAAAATACCACCGTGCTTTGTGTGCATGAAATCAAATGGTTTAAACTTGAGTGCCCTTGTCCCAGTTAGATGAATATTCAAAGTGGTACAATTTTTCCCTTCTCTGCAGTGTTCTGCCAACTGTATTTGAAACACTGGGTGCACATCTGATACAGAACATAGTTCTTAGTGCAGCATTTTGATTTGAAGACTAAGGAAAATTATCAGGCACAAATCAGTCAAGGGAAAAAACAGCAAATCACTTACGGAGCTCTTGCTTTAGAAAAATGGAAGCAGGGGAATTTAGATGGTATTTCTCACCTTCTTCCCAGATTACGTGACCACTTCTAAATAGGGATGAAGGCAGTTAGGAAGAGAGAAACAACTACTTCCTACATTTTAAAGAATACTGAAGTACTTGAAGAACACTGTCACAGAAACTATATTACACACGTACATTCACTTGTAAATATTTTTAATGTAGCTCGAAACATAAAAATGTTGGTAATTTTACAGAATTCTGTTAGGTATCAGTCCCAAAATACGGTTACTTGTATAAAAAAAAAAACCCCTCTACTAAGGTATTTGCATTTTGTAAGATTATTTAGTGACATTTCTTGACTACTGACCCCTGTTGTTTGACTACAGGTCTTTCCCCCAACATATTTGATAACAGTGAGGAAGTGGTGCAAAATCACCCGGAAAGGTCAGAAGGTAACATCTAATCCCAATTTTAGTGAAGACAGCCACTGAAAAAAGTACATGTTACCTGTTGTGGGGTTTTTTGTTTCCTGTTTTTCTATCTTCTGAAGCCCCCACAACTATTGATGAACTGTTGATGGGCAAAGAGAATATAAACGTGAGTGAATAAGAAATTGCATTTTATGTTGGAATTATCTGCCTCACACAAATTTACCATGGGGTTTGTTTACCCAGTGAGCTTAAAATAGGTATTCAATTCATTTATTGCTTGAAGATCTGCAAGAGATAATAAAATTTAGCAGAGAGTATCATCAGTAATTATGCTGAGATAAATACAGGTAACAGTCATCTTATCTAAGCTTACCAATTTCAGCCCATTTAAGCCCAAATACCACTTTCATGACGCTACAAGCTTAATGACAAAATAACATATGGCACAATAACTTCTCCAGCAAAGATACGTGGACAAGGAAGTAGTATAGAGAAGATATGACCAAGTGGAACATTTGCCCTGACCCAGATACAAAACTAGCTTGTTATGGTCGGTCACAGAAAAACCAGAGTACGTTTTCTGTCCCTACTTTCTAATTTAGAATGTAGCCCTAGGGGATAGCATAGGGCATCTCCTACTCTCTACAGTGGATTGAAATCTGCAGTTAATTTCTGTGGGTTAAAAAGCCCGGGCCCTGTAGTTACTTAAAACATCAAGATATTGGTGAGCTAAGAAGCAAAATAAGTACAATGCCAGAAATGCTGAGCTGCGCAATAGAGTTAGCAATGGTGATTAGCAAAATCTGTTCTTTTGTCTTGGCAAAGTATCAGCAACTCACAGGATTCTTGAAACGTGGGTCTTACTCAGAGGAGCAGTCCACTGCCCCATCGCTGCCACTGCAGCCATTTGACACTGGAGCACAGTCCCCCCACTCTGTTCCCTGCTCCGCAGAGCAGGCGGTCGTGCTCTGGCTGAGGCAGGCCGGTGTGTCATTGTCATCAGTACCGCAACTGGCAGGACATGTTTCCTCTGATGCCCCATCGTGATGGCTACCTCTGTTGTTGGTCCCAGCGACCTCATCTCCCAAGTCTATGACATCATCCTGCTGCTGTTCTGGATCAGGCTTGGCTGCTGTTGAGATCTGTGCTTCTAAGTTTCTTGTGTTCTCTGTGACTTCAAATTCCTGCTTCTCCTCTGCCATTTGCTTCTCCCTAGTACTTAATTTAGCCTTTGTGGAATTCTTTGTTTGCTTGTTGTGCATGTCTTCTTTAGAGAACCTCCAGTGAAACTACAAATAAAAGATCCAAATGTTAAAAACCATTAGAGACAATCTCACATGGACATCTACTTTCCTGAGTAGAAATATTTTTATTATTTAGCTTTAATTCAAAGACTAGTTGGACAAAAAGACCTAAAATCTTTTAAAATTGCACAACTAAATCAGACGGCTTCAGAACTTTTGTGCCTACACGTATGTATCTGTAACACAGAAAAAAGAGCCCATGGTCCATTCTGCTTCTGCCGTTTCACGTGCCCAGTGGGTTCCTCGCCACAAGCCGTGTCACTGCTGAGGCGCAGAGCAGGCAACCTGCACTGTGCGCAAAGCAAGAAAAGCCAAAGCTGTGCAAGTGCAGAGGGAGGAGATATCCTATGGCGTTATTCCAATGTTTTTCCTCTGGGTTAGAAGCAGGACTAACACCATACCCAAGAGTAAACTCAAAATATTTGGAACCATTTGTATGAACAATTTATGGCGAGAAAGCATGAGGCTGCCTCTTGCAGTGCTCGCTGCTTCAGAAGAACTGGTTTAATTATTTGAAAAAAAACAACAACAAAATAAGGGAAATAGCAGTACCTCGAAATACTGACTCGATGGGTGTAACATATATAAAGGCTGACAAATATGCCACTAACACATTTTCTTCATTTGTGAAATAATAAAAGGACCTTCCCAAGGAAAGCCAGACCATGTTCCAAGCCACTGCTGAACCATCCTACACAAGTTTGATAAGTACACGTGAACGTGCACAACCTTTTCATCAGCAGTGTCCACTCCAGTGGAAACTTGGGTCTGGGTTAGGAGGCAAGGCTTGGATGGCATAAATCTCATCAGGACATTCAGCAAATTCAGCTGTGGTCCAAAAGCCATTGTCTCCAGTGCAATCAAGTCTGTGCTGAAGTTGGTCAGAGGACTCATGTTCGTAAATTTTTGATCTAGCTATTTATTCCTTAATGAAAAAGCCATGCAAAACCTATTAATTTTATTAGATTACAAAGATGAACTAATACTGTTTCCTTCTGCTAGCCAGAGCTTCATGTAAAAAGAAAAGGAAAAAAAAAAAAGAAGCTGGCTTTCACAAGATTCTTCTTGGTTTTACTTAGAGGAAGCCATCCTTCACTTAAATATCATTACCATTTAGAGAAAGAGGAAATGTGACATCTCAGTTCCAGAGCCCAACTGTTTAAAGTTCACAGCCACTTGAGTATTTTCCTCTTTGATTTGCTGAAGTGCTGGGCACCCACAGCTCCCCTTTAACTCAAAGCTCTCTTGGACAAAAGGTAAGATCAGGGCCCTGAATGTGATAAAGATCAAACCGTAGGAGACTCTGTGTGTATATGCAAATGTAGGTATACTTAGGTATTTAGATTGTATTTCACAAAACTGCATACAGACAGTTTCTGATGAAATAAGCATCACTTTTGTATGAAGTGAATAAACACCAGCATCTCATCAGTGACTGAACACTGCACTAATAACAGTACTTCTGCCTTACTGAAGAGAAAAATAAGTTGTACCACTCCTTGCACGTTTACTGTTCTGTTCCTCTGGCTAAACTGCAGCAGTTGGTTAGTATGCATAAAAAGGACAGATCAGTTTCCAACGCTGCAATGTCCTTTTAATCTCATCAGCCTATTTTCCTCCTCCAAGGGGTTATCTATAACCATTTTAGAGATGCCATATCACAAGTTAAAAAAACCCTGAGAGCCTGTGATGTTTAATGTGCAGAATATTCAGCAACTTAATCAAATGCTAGGTCACATCTTTGATGTGACTCAGCACCACTTACAGATGTTGAGCCAGTCTTACATTTCTTTACAAAGCTATAATCAATGTACCCCATTTTTCCTTGACCTTTGGCACGAAATAGTGACGTAGTGATTTTTGCCCTCAAATATGTCTCTATATGTAATGCTGCCAATGAGTAAATCCTTTGTTTGGTCAACAGACATTGTTAAAAAAGTTTTTATATTGCTGAATGAAAAAAAAAAAAGTTTTGAGTCATCTGGATAGTATGCCTTTGTTATTATAACACAAGAAATCAGTATCACACCGGTTTCTCTGTTTGAAGACATGCGATCACTTATAGGTTTCCACCCCTTCCATTAAAACCACACAGAGTGGTAGGAAAAGAATGACCACATACAGGTACTCCAACCCTCATCCTAAGTTCCCTTTAATCACCTGAAAATAAAGCAAAAAACCAAGAAAGATGGTTTTTGTAACATGTTCACAGAACACTCCTGGCTCCAGAGAGAGCAAAGAGAGGTTAATGAGAAAGGGCAAATCCTAAATCACAGTCATGCTCCCAGCAGTTCTCTCCTACATCAGTCAGTTCAAACACTCTCCTGGTCTCCACTGCACCTAAAAGACAACTTTTACAGAACCAGGCTCCAAAACAGCCAGGGTGTTATAGATGAAAACTATCTGTAATTGTCTAAAATGTTGGCTAAAATGCTGATAGGGCTCAGCTCTTCTTAGTGTTTCCAGTCTCCTACTCTGGCTCAGCTTCTGTAGTGCCTCGAGCACACCTCTCCTTCAGGTGACATCTGGCTCACCAGCACTCACCTAAGTGCACAGAGCTAGAAGAAAAACAAGCCTGTATTAATTAGCAACCTTTTCATCACATGGCTTCAGAGGTCCTTTCCGTGCTTCACCTGGATTTTCTGATCTTTCTGCAGACTGAAAGGGCAAGGCAAATTTGAGTCCTATAGGAACGTCAGCACTTCCCGGCTTCCAGTCCTATTTTCCCTCTCAGCTGTGTGGCACAACAGGTTTGGGCAGAGATTCCCACAGCTACACATATTAACATGGGAACACATACGTGTATCCGCATACGAGCATCATTAGCTGTCAGCTACGTTCTTGGATAATTCATTACAGTTCACACTATAGATAGAAAGAGCAGCCAAGATCAGGCCTGCACTGTGGTAGGCTCTATGAAAACACGCAACAAGAAACGGAGAGCAATTTAAATAGAAAAGATGGGCAATGGGTGAGAGAAAACAGTATCAGTTCCACCTTGCAGGCAGTGAACACGGGTAGAGAATTTTACGTCACATATGAGGGTTTGTGGCCCAGCTGTAAAGAGAAATCTACATCTCTTCTGCTGCTGTGAGTTCAACAGAGTATGAAATGTAAGAGCTTTCACATTATTTGAGTAATGCTTGTTTCTCTCATTTGAACAGTTCAGTTCCTTTTATCTTGCTACTGTAGTACAGAAACTTTGAAGAGGCCATTTTTACTTCTATAGGAAATCAATTACAATATTAAAATACCTCCAACAAAAACCAAAGAAACCAGGAACTCAAGGTTATTTACCTTAGATTCTTTCTTCTTTGCTTTCTGGGGCAAAGAAGGTCTCTGAAGAAATACAATTTGCTTTGTAGATAAATTCCCCTCCCTGAAAAGAAACAAATGCACACTCCTGAGAATGGATTAAATTCACATCCAGCATCATTCAAAACGAAAATCCATCTCAGTCATTTATTTCTGCAGGTCAAAGAGAAACAAAATTAAGAATCACATAAATATCGCCTGTCCCCAGCATCTTTGAGCAGTCTGGTATTCTGGGGGTGGAAAGGAGCAACTGTTCAGCCTGGTAGAGCCCGTCTGCCTGTGACATACTTCTGCTGAATGTTTGAGCATTATTGTGTAAACACAGAATTAATCGTTTGGAGCAAAGAGCAAGAAAGCCAAGCCCCTCAGTGCCTGTGTGTAGCAGTGTCTCAGCAACGCCAGAGCTATCCCCTCCTCCCTCTGAGGCACTGATCCAGAATGGGGCTGGGTGCTCCCTACAGCTCTGCAGCGTGGCAGGAGGCACACTAAATGCCACCAGTGGTTAGACTGGGTAGGTGCCCTTCTGCACTGCCAACCTGACTGGTGTTACTGGAGTTATAAATGGTAAACAGAAAGGTAGAGGAGAAAGAAAACCATGTATGTCTTTAAGAGACAGGGATTACAAATTATAATTGTTATTTTCTGTTCATTCCTATATTTAAATGTATATGAAAAACTTAAATACTGCTTTTCCCCCAGCACAGATGGCCTTTACTTTTTAGGTTTTTATGTGTAGGAGTAGTTTTCATCTAGATCTCAAAAAGAACTGGGCATATTTTTACTCTTTTAAGTTAAAAAAATCATGACTGATTATAATGGTGTACATATAAAAATATATTCCTGACCAGTGAAAATTCAGAAAGTGCCATCTTCATGACTGACAAGTGGGATGATTGTTTTTCACTATGAAGTGACTTGCATTTACAGTTAAAACCCGAGACTATTAATAATAGCAAAGTAGACCACAGAATGATTATATATGCAAACAAGGCTACTAAAGTAATGATACACCAATCTTACATGCTTCTTCTCATCTAGACTGTGTGTATCAGCAGCATTAGACAGACATTAGTAAGAATGACTTTTCTTCAGACAGGCAACATCTCACTCCAAACTCCATCTCACAGGTTTTGTCTTTGCTCTAAGAAGAGCTACTGGCAGATCCAGAGCAGAAATGTTATAATCAAGGAGTTTACAGAGAGGCAGAGACAATACCCAGAAAACTGATGCGGAAACCACGCTGCCACCTTGCAGTACTTTGCCCACCAGCCATGTAGTTCCTGCCCCACATGGCTTACGATGCTCAGAAAACCCAGAGAACAGCTGCACAAGGGTTTGCAAGGGCAGCTACCGTGTGCATGTAAGGAAATCCATGCTAACTGCACAGGGACTGGCTTGTAGGGCCTGTAGGGCTTGTACAGCAACTTCCCTGGCCAAAAGGCAGTGGCTACCCACTCCCTACCTGTTTGTCTTCACAATCGGAGTAGGAAGCACGCACGTCAGCTGCCAACCATACATGGCAAGGGAGTTCAGCAGCGGAACGTAATCTGTCTGCACTTCAACTCCCTAGGAAAGAAGAATGAAAAGTCAGCATCACCACTTGGAATGCGATGTTCAGTATGACACACACACCAAAAAAAACAACAATAAAATATATGTGTATGAGTTTTCTGGGAGGGAGAATGGAGTTTTGTACTGAAGTGGGTCATTTTGTAGGTTCAGCTCGGCAGGAAGGAAAACATTTGAAAACATGAGACACAGGAGCGATCACTTGTACACAGCAAACTGTTAAACGTGTTTGTTTAAACTGGTAGACATCTGTGATCGTGTTTTTACGGTGCCTGAGTCATCCATCTAGCTTTAGATGATTCCAGATCTGAACAAGACAAAGTCGTCATAGTTATCAATTATCTCCTCCCAAGCTAAAAGATATTCACGTAGTTAAAAAATGGCAACATTGCTGTGCCCAGATTCTGTGCTTGTCTAGGCTGGAGCAAATTCTGAAGATCTGTACTGAAATCAGTCGGAATAATCTACTGTGGTGGATCAAAAGCAACATAGCCAACAACACCAAAAATAAAATGTAAGTACAGGTCTATTCCTTTTATCACCCACAAATACACATCACTTCCTTGTTATTTTGAATCAGGAAATCTGTGGGCGAGACCAAAAGCATTGCCTTTCAGCGTAGAAGTCTGGCTCCAGCCGCAGAGCTACCCAGCAGAGCCTTGCTAATTCTCTTTCTGCTAAATGTCAGACCCTGTAATTTGCACATAAGAACCACTGGTGGTTTCAAGAAAGATTGCTCCAGTGAAGTGTCTAATTGCCAAGACTTCCAGTAATTTAACAAAAAGATGCTAGAGAATATTTACTAGTTTTTAAATTTAATAAATACAAAGCAGGCAAATGCTAACTACTAAATATAACCACATTCCATTGGAATAATATTTGCCAAAAAGCTCAGACACACTGGTTTCATGTGCATGGAAGGACTTTTAACTGCCAAATCTTTAGACTGGGTAAGGCACAATAGTTTTGCAGCTCCAAAAAATCCATTTATTCCACAGTAATAAAATAGTCATTTGATCAGAACTAATCCAAATCCTGCTGTAGTTATTTCAAGGTATTTTAGTGAATTCCACTCTCAGCTATTCCTTTCTTCTAACAAATGTAATTTAGGTCACTTGATATCTTCATAACTGAATGACTGCCTGACTGTACCTATTAAAACCCTGATCATGACTGCAAATGCAAATGGCTGAAGAAGCTGGATCAGTCCCGCTTAAAAACATTTAAAAACTCTATTCTAGAAAATGCATGCAAGAGAACACTCTACTAATGCTACTTCTGATTTCTGTACAGAGGTTTTCAGGAACTTACAGAGATACTGCTACTTTACAACATCACCATGTGCAGACCCCAATTTCTAACTCCGGGAGAGGAAAGAGATGCCCTGTAAGAGAGAAGCAATACCATATGGCCTTTGACTCATGCCTTCTGAAGCAATTGGGACTTATCCTACAGCTGTGATTGTGGTAGATTCAGAGCCTCCTCAGACTCACACTTCCCTCTGCAAGATGGATATTTCTGCCATCTTCCCAGCTTTTAAAATAGAGTGTCCAAAGGTGATGCAAAAATTATGACATATTTAGATGCCTTTAAGAGTTACTGTCACAAGAAAAGACATTGATAGCATGCTGATATTTATAAGATTGGTCAACACTGCCTTCCAAAAATAAAGACAAAAATATGCAACATGACCATTAAGGATAAGGTCAGAGCATCCACTATCACAAGCCTGCCATGAGGTGCTTGGAAGAACACATAAAAGGATCTGACCAAAACACTCCCTTCATAAATCAGTGTAGAGGAAAAACCAGAAAGAGATCACTCATGTACAGGGTGGAAGACTAGCAGGTCGGGAAAGACTGGCACAGCAGACCTTGTTTGTGCCCCAAGCAACATCTTATAAAGAGATTTTCTATTTTTAATTCATTGCCTAAGGTTGGCAATTAACAAGGAGAACCTTCTCCTTGCATCAGGATGTGCAACAAAAGTCAAAAACCAGAGGGAGATTACGGCAATGAGGAAGGACATCAATACCACGCAGAGCTCATTTGGCTGATGCAGAAGCCAAATTATTTCAAGGACACACCATCACTCCTGCCACAGCCCAGTGCCCCTGCAGGCTCTGAGCAGTGAGACAAAGCTGACTTTGGACCTGTCTGACTTGTGAGGATTAAGCATCATCTGGAGCAGATGATGTATATCACAATCCCAACAGTGCAGAAAGGAAAAGAGCAGGTAAAGCATGTTTAAAAGTATGAAGTGTTGAATAATAAATTTAACATTAAATTAAATTAGGCTTAAAGAATTATTTTTTTTTTTAAAAAATCTGGAAATGTAAAAAACTCTGCTGAAAAAGCGCTGTACAATTATTACAAACAGGTGACCCCTTATTTTTCATATGTGCTGGTACCTGACACCACAATCTGCACATTAAGCTGTTTGGAGGAAAGAAATGTATACATTATGCAGAGGTGCACATCTCCTCTGAGCTCCACACGCTCTTTAACAAGCTCCCTCTGACTCTGCGTGACGCTCTGTGGGAGTCAGACACCGCACCTCTTCCCCAGGTCCCTGGGGAAATAAACTACTCCTAATAATTGGCTGCGTTTGAAGATGATAGACAAGAGAAAGGAGTCACTCCTGAGTAAACAGGTGTAATTCACATGGGCTTCAAGCTCCTTACTTGCAAATACGGATAATTGAAGCTTTCTCCAAGATGAGGAGAAAGGACTTCTCCCTCCCCCTCCTGAATCATCGGTTGTAATCCTATCCCATGACTGGAATCTGTGTGCCAGCAGGAGCTACGGTTATACAGACTTTTAATTGGTGTCATATTAAATGCTTTCCAAAGCAAAAATGCTTCTAAACAAACGATACACTGTGGGACAGGTGCAGAGGAAACAAGTCACCTTGTATTCATTCTATATTTAATACAATAATTTAAATTATTTTATCTACTATTATTTGAGACAATGGAAATAAAATTTCAAACATACAGTTCCGTAAGATGAAATTGCAATGCTCTTTCTAGCTAGAAAATATTGGATTTGAACACCAGCAGAAGTAGTAAGTACGTGCCAGAGCTCTACTGAAAAAGAAGTGTTCAAATAACGCCTCTCAAACCGGGAGACATTTCATTCAGTGAAAGGGCGGAAAATTTTAATTAACTTGCTTCCCACTCTCCTGTGGATGATAAGTAATCTCTGATCACACCTTGAGTGTCAAGAAGCCAGAGCATATTGAGTTAGGTTTTTCACTTGACTTGCATCACATGAAAAGAATTCACTTTATTTATAGTTGTACTGTTTGTTTCCAGCATTTTCTTCTTTCACAGTTGCTTCTGCTCATTAGGAAAAAAAATGATTAAAAAATGATAACGATAATATCTAGGGCAAGCCGCACAAACAACTGCATTAACAATTTTTCTTTTCTTTCCCCCCTACTGTTGTAATTTTAACCACAGCAAGATAATAAACATGACAACTACTAAGCTCTTGTGAGACAGAAGTTCTTTAGAAATCCTTCTTTCCTGGGTTAAGTGAATGTCATTTAGTTGCAAGGCAGCTATGGATTGTCACTATTTAGTTTTTTTTTCCATCATGGATTAAAGAGTGGAAGATTGAAAAATCCCATTAAATAAATTTTAATAAAACCTTCATCGGCAAATCCTAACAGACTGTGTTCTACGATCTACAGACAGATGGCAAAAAGGATGGGAAGTAAAAATCACGAGTCGCTTTGAAAGTATAAACTACTGTTTGTTAGGGAAAACAGGCAGCATGTTCAAACCCAGCTCCTTCCAAAAAACAGAGTGGGGAGCCTATGAGGGCAGCAATGTGCTCCCCCCCCCGCCAGTCCCCACCACTGCCGAAGCCAGAGCCTCCCCTCATAGGGTACTGAAGGGAACAAGAGGAAATGGCAAAGGCAGGACCTGCACCTTAGTGGGAAAGAAGGAAAATAAAATGAGAGAAATTGTATCTAGGGGCTGTGTGAGAATGACTCAGTAAAAGCATGCTGCAAATGGTCTATGGTTGCAGAAATACAGCTGACAAGGAGACTAAATCCACACCCTAAATTTGTCAGTTATTTGCCTTCTTCGACTTCTTCCAAAAGGCAATTTCTTCTAACAATATCACATTATTGATCCACTAAAAACATCCATTGGAAACAGAAGTTTCACAGCTGGTTCAGCAACAAAAGTTGGACTGTGCTCTTCTAGTATCGAGCTGCTCCTAAATTTCCATGTGTAATACACTTCAGCACCTTGCTAGCAGATCTTGCTACACATCCACTAGCTGTACAGCAGAGGGGTGTGGGACGGCTCCTGCACCCTTGGAAATCACCAGTGGCTTTTGGCAGCAGATGGGTCACTAACACTGACTAGGTGCCAAATTGGGACCTTAGTGGAACATTAATAGAAAAAAAAGGTAATAAATAAATCCACAGACAGGCTATTTTTGCTCATTATTCTGGGCATAGGTCATTTAGAGTTATTTATGATTGCTTAATAAATGGGAATTCATGCACTGTGAAGTATTTCTGAGAATATACTAAGGCTGTACCACTACACAGGGTAGCATCCTGTTAAGAGAGTTCTTCTGCAATGCGGATTTATTGAGTTACAGTCTCAATGCGCACACAGGCTGCTGAGTAGCACTCACATCTGTCTCCACAACTAGGGTGAGGTAAAAAAACAACCCTCCTGTGCTCACAAAGCCCATGTCTCTCAGTGACTTCTGCAGTTGCAATCCTACTTTATAGCATATGGATAAATTAGTAGAAATGTTCGAGTGCTCCTGATATTGCCTGTACATGTAGCACAGAAGCACATTTGCATAGCGATGCAATTTTGCACTTAAAGAAGCATAGGACAGGTAGCAAAAGCTCCACAAGTTGAACATGTTGACATGGAGGGCTTTTCACAAAGGAAGCATGGAAGCATCTTACGAAATGTGCTAAACTCATCAACGCACAGGCAGCATACACGTGATCAACAACTCCACATAACTGGCCACGGAGCACAAGAAATAAATGGGATCTAGCAATCCATCAGTATATTTGATTAAATAACTCTGGCATTTTTAGTTTCACAATGCCTGCAACACTTGTGCACTGTACCTTACAGTGAGCATTGATTTTACTATTTGTCCATCAACTGCCATTATCTGACCTAGTTTTGTCCTGATCTGGCAGGGGGGTTGGACTCGACGATCTTCAGAGGTCCCTTCCAACCCCTAACATTCTGTGATTTTGTGAACTGTTTTTGTGAAAAAGGCCAATGTAGAAAAATACTACCTGAGAATTTGTATATTCCATGGTGCCTTTCCACACACAGCTTAATCACCTCCATTCAACTTCTGCAACACAATTTCCTTCGGTTACAATTTATTCTCAAACAAAAATTGGCTTTTGAAAAAAAGTTGTTTTGCACCACTCCACCATTACGGAGCCACGCACGAAACGCAGGTGGGCGACAGACCCTTTACTGCAATCAGTTCAGGCAGCAGAGGAGCAACCGTAGGTGCTGCCCCTCGCTACACGCAGGCTGTGCGTGCCGTTGATGGGGTCTCAGCACCTGCTTCCCGTGCCCCTCACAAACCTGCCTGGCAGCAGCACGTGATCGAAGAGGTGCATTAGCCGGGGCACTACTGCCTGGCTAAAGGTGACCTGCTGGGGTAATGAAACATGACACGTGCCCTGTGTGGTTTTTTAGAAAGTACAAAAGAGGAATAAAATACTTTTTCTCAGCTTGTTCTGAAGTGGAAAGTTCAGATCCAGTATGCTTACTTTTTCCTGAAAGATTTTATGCATGAGCAGAGAACTAATTCTTATCACCAATCCTGTCACAAACCTAAGCAAACTGTCATGAAGAGGAAGTAATTTTTTTTTTATTCATAATGTTTTAAATCCTGTGCTTTTCTTCCTGTTTACTTCTTTACTTTACTTTCTGTCTGTTTACTTACATGTGAGTAAAAGTGCCTTTTACTCACATGGAGGGAGCAATTAATTGCCTTGTTAGACATTCAATACTGCCAGTGCCACAAGAATGTATCAGGGAAGTTTCAAGTTTGTACTGCTAGATTTCATTACTAAATTTATCAACAAAACCAAAGAAAGATTAGCCTGTGGATTTTAATCCTGTATAGAGCATATGTCTACTGAGTTCAGTAGACAAATACATACCTATATATGCTGCTTTCATATCTTATATAAAAGAATGAAACAATAATTATAAAAACCTTTTGAAGATGAGGACCTTGAAGGTTTTCTGTTCATCTTTTCTTAAAAAGCACCAAGGGGCAAAAGGCTGCATATTATGCCCAGGCAACATCTGTGTCCTTTGGGTGGTAAAGAGGGTCACAGACAAAACTGCTTTTCTTGCCTATCACCATCAGCTCCTTTGTTGACCTGGTCATGCCGTCCTCCCATGGCCAGAGACAGCAGAGCATAGCTTAGCTGACATATGACCTAAATCAGATTTACAGACAAACAAAATCCTCATTTCCACTGAATTTATTTCAAGGCTTACATTAAGGCAACTTGCAACCTAGGCTCAGCAGATATATTTTTTTAATCTTTTATTGTGTTGCACTTTAAAAGGTTTACCATGTCTACAGCAGACACTGACCCCATTCAATTCTGCCACGGAAATGGCAAAACCACAGTGTATTTGAGATGTTAATTCCTGTCAGTACACCAAAGATATGGTATAGCAAAAACTAAAGAAGTGATGAAACACCAGCTGAAGATTTTCAATGAGAAAATACCTGTGAATTAAGGACAGTATTTTCAAAGCAAACACGGCTTCAGAAGCAGAACAACGCAGAAATCTAAAATAAAGGTTTCAGCACTCAATTTTAAAGACAGTATTAGCTATTTTGTCATGACTAAGGGGGAAAAGAAGGTGACAGATGAGAGTTGAGGAGTGCTATGGTTTAACCCCAGCCAGCAACTAAACGCCACACAGCCGCTCGCTCAGGGAAATAAATCATGCAGGATCTGATTAATCAGAACTGTCTACCCACATTTGCCTACACAAGCAGAATTAAAACCATCAAACAAGTTTTAGGGCTAGATCTCAGAGGCTGTGGTGGAAATAATGTGCTTTGACATTTTTAGAGTTAAAAGTCATAAGGATGAGAGCAGCATGTTGTCATTAGAAGTCCTGTGGTCATTTGCAGAGGATGCCACAGCTCTACTTTGAGAAGAAAGAGTTAAATTACTCAGAGCTATTACATCCTGTCTGCTGCTTGGCGGGACCACATACTGTGACAGCTGCTAGCTTTACATCCTCTACAAACTGACATTTTCCACACATACCGAGTGCATCACACTGTTCAGCTTGTTTTCTCTATTAGCCTTAGCAATTAAAAAGGCAGCACTTTCTCTACTAGATGTGTGCCAACCCCTCTGTTTTGCCTTTATGGCTAAACAGCTAAACTTTACCTTTTTGTTTAGAACGGTTCTCTTTTTATTACTAAGGGAACTGATAGATGTTACATGTCTTCTTTTATAAAACAGCTTTCCTTTGTTGTGGCTTGGATTCTTTTGTTTGATTCTTCTTAATTAGGATATAGCACAATAAATCTAGACCACATTTGAACAAGTCCATAGCTCACACAGATAATTGAAACTGATACAAACTTAAAATCAAGATCCATTACACATATGTCGTGCTGCCCATCAGGGCTTCTTCAGCTGCCTTGCTACAAACAAAAATGACAAACAGAAAAGGTTAATCTAGATCAGAGTGGAACCTATACCAGAAAAATTGAGAAAGTCTACATTAATGGGTCATTCCACTGCTCCATAAATATCTCCATGATAATTGTACTCTGAAGTACTCATAACAGAAACACAGACTTTACTGGCTTTCAGACATGTTCTGTCACTACTGAACTCCATCTCCTTCCCCATGTTACAGTCCCTTCCTCTGCACATTATTCCATGTTTATGGTAAATAAAGGCAAATTCTGATGGGGTTTAACAGAGAGGCAACCTGGTCTTCTGTGTATGACACTGGGCAAGTGCCTACAGATCCCTTGGCTTCCAATCTTTCTTTCACTCATTTGATGACTTTACCTACCTATGCCTATTATGTCTCAGAAAGCATGAGGCATGAAATATCCAGACAGTTATTTATCTGTCAGGAGAAGAAAACAGGTGGTCAACTCTGCTCTTCCTCTAAATGGGTAAGACCTTTGCAAGAGTTCCTCAATACTTCAACCTCCTTTCTTTGGCAGGTTTTTAATTCTCCACATTCTTCCGCTTTCAGGTTGATGGGTAACACCAAGATCAAGAGGCACTTGATCTCAGAAGAATAAAATTGCCAGGGAACACCCAGCATCCAAATTTTAAATTGCAGCAGAGAATAATCGGATCAGAGTGACAAGCTGTGTATGCACCATCAATCAGTTTCTGAAATTGCACATACCAAATCTCATGTCTGGAACAAGAGGATTCTCCACTTTAGCCATCACACAGACATGGTGTGCAGCAGAACAGTATCTTGTGACACACCAGATGGCACTGGGAGGTTGATTCCTTAATCTGTTGACCAGTTGTCTCCAGCATGTAATTGCTAAAAATGAATGCAAATGATACTCCACCTACCAGGGCTCTAAAGCTTCAAGGGGCCCTGCTAGAAGATACTGTTCTGCTGTGTCCTAGTGGTGTGGTCATCACTCTGCCATCACAGGATCACACTTGTCAGATGCAGTCCTTGTAACGTAGATTGAAACAAACTTCCTTGTGTCCACACAGAGCAAACCAAGAGGTGCGTAGGAGCCCTTATGAGTAACTTTGTTGCAAGACGTTTCTGGTGGAAAAGGACCTGGGGATTGCTGGTCAACACTCAACTGAAGATGAGCCAGCAGTGTGCCCAGGTGGCCAAGAAGGCCAACAGCATCCTGTCCTGCATCAGAAATAGGTGGCCAGCAGGAGAAGGGAAGTTGTTGTGCCCCTGTACTCAGCACTCATGAGGCCACACCTTGAGTACTACATTCAGTTCTGGGTCCCTCACCACAAGAAAGACATTGAGGTGCTGGAGTGAGTTCAGAGAAGGGCAACCAAGCTGGTGAAGGGTCTGAAGATCACATCCTGTGAGGAGAGGCTGAGGGAATTGGGATTGTTTAGTTTGGAGAAGAGGAGGCTGATGGGAGACCTTATTGCTCTCTACAACTACTTGAAAGGAGGTTGCTGTAAGGTGGGTGAGGCCTCTTCTCTCACATAAATAATAGATTAGATATTAGGAAGAATTTCTTCACTGAAAGAGTAAGTCAGATTCTGGAACAGGCTGCCCAGGTGGTGGAGTCACCATCCCTGGAGGTATTCAAAAAACATGCAGATAAGGAACTGCAGGACATGCTCTAGTGGGATGGTGAGGTGGGGTTTTTTGTGGTTTTGTTTGGTTTGGGGTTTTTTGGGTTTCTTTGTTTGTATTGGGTTTGGGGTTTTTTTTGTTTGTTTGTTCATTTTTGTTGACAGTTGGACACAGTGATCTTAGACATCTACTATAACTGTGACAATTCTGTGATTTTGTAATATCCTTCTAAGAGAGAGAACCTTTCACTGGTTGTCTACGAGCCAAACTTGTTCAGACCAAGAATCCATTTAACTCAGAAAGCGGTCTCCAACATGACTGTAAGTGACATCTAAGGAAAAGTAATATATACCAGGGCAAGTATGTAGGATATCTGCCCCAAATATTTTGTGCACTTCCTCTCAGCACATCTGTTTCAGTTTCTACTGAAAGGAATTCAGTTTGTGCAATATGAGACCATTCTGTGATATGAGGTGAGGCATATTAAGTGGGGAAGATCAGAGAGTTCACTTCAAAAATGCACTCCTGATCTGAATTAAAATGCTTGTACAAACCCAGGAATAGGTAAGGTAGAGGAAAACACATTGTCACTTCCATGTGAACCCATCTAAACTTCCTGAGCTTGAAGCATTCTCCAGAAAGGAGTTCCACAGATCTGCTGCCTGCTGTATAAAGAATTACTTGAATTATCTCCTTTCTGGGTTTTTTTTGCACCTGGCCCCAACTAGTGCCTTTGACAACCTTTAGTTCTTATACTGGAAGAGACTGCCATTGACTTGCCTCCCATGATTTAGGAGACCTCTACCTATTACATTCCCTGCAGCCTTTCTCTTTTCTAGGCTGAAAGGACAAACGCACCATGTAAAGTCTTCCTAATAGGGAAGATATCTGTATCACTGGCCATTCTCACTGCTCTTCTCTGCACATTTACAGTGCTAAAATAACCTTCTGAAATAAGGTGCTAAAAGGTGCTAAAAGAATATGCAGTTTATACAGTAGTATGTTGTGCTATATGCTTGCTGCTTTACCCTCTATTCTTTTCCTAACAGTTTTTAACATATGGTTTACATTAGAGCTTCTTAACATTTGCCTTCTTGATCAGCACTGACCTAATGCACTCAAGGAATCATCTGTCATTATCCCAAAACCTTGTTCCCAAGTGGCTACACCACCACTGCACCCTAAAAATGAACAAGAACTTACAGTCAAGTCTGTGACAACTAGAATAACATCAAATTCAGGTATTTTTTGTTCAGATGCCCGTTAGCACAACAAAAACTGACCATTAACGCATTACAATTCTCCAAGAAGCTTCTAGCCATTATTATACTGCCATTTCTTACTATGCTACAAAGTCATCATCTAATAATGAAACTCTTAACCCTAGTCTCCTGGAATTTTACCCATTCAGTCTAGCATCTGTCCCATTTTCCCTTAATCCATCCCTTTAGCACATGTGTCATGGGATTTTATACCATTTGCAACATATTCCAAGTGAAAAGATCAGGCATTACCTTTGTAGATACATAACACCTATTTCTGGCAGACCAGAGTAATCAAATAAAACAAAAAATAAATTCCAAGAGTTACACAATGGTATCTTCTTCTCCCCCGTGACCTTTTTGCTTCAAGTCACAAAGAATTTTAAGCCCAGCTTTTCAAATGCCTATCTGTATCAAATTTGTGGAAGATCGGTACTGACTGATCTAATCTAAACAGTGTTTCTACTGATCTGACTGTGCACTGGAATCTGTAAAAAGTCAATCTATGCATTATCTATGGCATACGTTTGTTTATAGGGACCTACCCAGAATATATAGTTCTTTCAGCATGTGAAGGAGGTCAGACAGAAGCAAATGCAGCTAACTGTGCAATCCTACTGCAACTAAGCAGGGCCACAACATGTGATTATGTTTCCCTGACAACCAATGGAGATCCTCTTTACAGTTAATGTAGCAAACATCTGTATTTTTGGGACAGACAGACATAAGTTTCATTGCTCACTACCACTCACATTTCCTCCTCCCCCAACACAGCAAGGAGATTATCAAAATCAAAAGTGCATCATACAAACCTAGAGTGTGGTTAACTGGCATTATTGGCATGTTGCATCCCCTTCCTTCAGTTGCCTGCCTGGTACTGCCAAAGCACAAATCAGTATGTGAGAGTCTGCCTCACAGTCTTGGAGTGTTTTGATTTACAGGAAAAAAAAAAAAAAAAATTCAAAGCAGAAAACCTGTGCACATACCTTCAGGACAGTCCATTGCTCTACAACAATTGCATCATAGCCCTGCATGGCTTTACTGTCTTCCACAGCAACATCTTCAAAGAGAAATACTCCATCCATTGTCCCATGTAAAGAATCTGTGAAAACACAGGGTTATCTGTAAGCTTTATGGAAGGCACCCCACGTGTACTGAGGCATTTGAATTTATCAGTAACAAGTTCTTCCAAGGATGTTAATAAAAAAGTGCATAGACCTTCTTCTGACAGTCCAGCTCTATTAAATGAGTAAGACTAATATCTCTAGCAGTTCTTAAGAGCAATCCTACTCTCTAATAGCAATCCTACTCTCTAATAGCAAACTCCACCATCCACTCTGTTATTCCAGAGTTTGACTTCAAAAAACACAGCTCTCCCATTTTGAGCAGGCAAAATTTACTCCCCAGTTTCGCAGAGCTGCTCACCTACTTGAAGTTATACGCACACTATGTGGGCTCAAGACTATGTATTATGACAACTTTCCCAGGGCTTTTGAAGGTACACTGATATTAATGACTACACTAATTCATCCACACAAGTCAGAACCCTGCATGCGGATCAGACGTTGCAGTTACAGTGATTTATCTACATGGACTAAGGATGATCTGGCATATCTGAACAGTGTGAAAGAAAAGATACATTCATAACTATTTAATCAATTTATGAAGGCATTTTGACCATCTGGCTTAGTGGCTGGCTATTCTCATTTGTATTCCCAGCATGTTCAGCCTTTTTTCAGACAACACATACCATTAAAGTTACTTGAGCAGCACCTTCTCCTTCAACTTAGGCATATATATAGGCAATCACTCCTGTATGCAAGAACTGAAGTCTTTTCAGCTCCATGACAGAACAGAAACAGAATAACTGAAAAAGACCTACCTTCCTTTGCTAAAATAAGCTAAACTATGAAGCAATAGAATTATATTTAGAAAATCTGTAAATAAGCTGTGCTACACTCTCTATGAACACCTAAAACTCTCACATTTTCTCAAAGCCTGTTTTTCAGCCTTTCCCCTTTAAATAATGCATTTACCTTGTATGACTGATTATAAAGACCTTGTTCATCCCCTCCGCAAATGTTGTATTTTGCATGACATTTCTCTACATTTTTTAGGAAAACTATATTCCTTGCAAAACCCTATGACATCGGTTTTTGAAATGCAACCACCCATGCTAAACCAACAGATTCCTGTATTGACAGAAGAGACTTCCGGGTATAGCTGCTTAGCTGTTTCATCAGGTCCTCCTGCTTTCCCTGGTGGATGATACAAAGTCAAGAAATGCCAGTAGGAAGGCATCGCTGCCTACAAGGGAAAATGTGTGTGTAACTCAACCAATCTTCATAAAGGAGGAAGTGAAGAGGATTAAGAGGCTTCTTATGTCTTGCAGACACACTCTCAGTCAACAGCTTCTGATGTCATTTTAAGATCTAAAGTCAGTGTATTATCTGGAAATAATGAATTTGTTGTGGGCTTTTCCCACAACAAACCAGACTCCGACAGTTGAAGGCTTATGTCGACAAACACACTGTAGAAAGACTGCTGCTTCAGGTGTCAATCATTTGCACACCCCCTTGCTTCTATCTGCACAGTCCACTACTCTCTTGCTGACAATTCAATCAAGCCATTAAGCAGTAAGCGAGCAGATGCAAATACTTGTACCTAAACTAACACAGTGTACTGTTTTTTAGTTCAGTTGTGAAGGAAAAAAGTTGTAAGCCACTTACTGGGGAATCATCATGGGATTCTGTTGGGAGACTCAAAGAAGCAGAAAAATACACAGTCTACTTTCACACTAACTGTCTCCCCAGGCAGGTTTCCTGTAACTCCATTTAGAATAAAGAGAGACAAAGATTCCTCGCCATCCCAGCAAGCCAGTATTACACACTGCTCCAAGGAATAAGAGCTAGACTACAAAGGAGTAAACCCTGTCATCAAGATAGATTTCTCACCCAAGTGAGGAGGAACGGACATTTTTTTTGTGTGAATTACCAGGCCAGATCACTAGATAGCTGGGTTAAAAAGCACAGGGAGAAGAATCATGCCTTGGGTACAAGATTGAATTATCATCTTTCATTCAGAAATGGCACTTTGTTTAGATCCTACATTTCAAAGCAGGAACCAACTCAACTTCCTTGCAGTATGTCACGTTCCAACACCCAAACCCATAACCAAATCTATTCTAGGCTGTACAAATAACCCTTGAATTTTCCAAAGCAGGGATGACAGGACAGCACTTAAGCTGAAAGCAGAAACCCCTAGATCCCTCCTACTAGACACAGACATCCAGACCTTGCCAGAAAGCATTATACAGCGTTGGTGTACTGCTCCTGTATCATGAATTCTCTTAATCAAATTCAGTGTCGCGCTGTTGGCACAACTGCAGCTTGAGCTCACCCCATGCATTTGCCAGCTAATTAATAAGAGATCAAAACACAATCAGCATGCATGTGTTTACACTCACTCGTAAATCATCCTTTATGTTCCACTACGCTGCGCATTCTACTCATGCAGTTCACAGCTTCCACATACGTGAACATTATGGCACATATGTAATGACTTAGAAACTAATAGCTGAGCTCATGAGACCCTACAGGCAGCAGATTAGCTTGGCAGTGTTAGGTTTATGGTTGAACTCAACGATCCTGAAGGTCTTTTCCAACCTAAATGATTGTATGACTTTGCTTCACTGTTGGATGTACAATGATTACTGCTGAATGCTACATCCAGTCAGTCCTAAGATCCATTAATTTTTTTGGTCAGGAAAGAAACCTATAGAAAATGAGAAAACTGGAAGAGGGAAAATGATATAGAGAGAGCTGATGCATACTGGCGTCTGTTCAACTGAATGATGCCGCACCTTTGGATGTAGAACATTTGGTCTCAGGAACTCAAGCAATCCCTGTCTTGATCTTCATCCACTGCTGCTAGTCCTGCACCTCCTTGAACATTGCCTCTAAGCTCAGAGGCCTGGAAAACTGTGTCAGTGAAGACGAAGGCAAAGGTGGCACTGAGATCTCAGTCTTATCTAGGTCTGCTATCGCTAAATCACCCACTCCAATCTCTCTGCTCTCTTTTACATATCTGATGCAGGATGAGGTGGATCACGACACAAATCCTACTGACTATATTGGTCTAGGCCTAGATCTCCACTGATTATAATGGCACTTTTGGGTGACAACTCCTATGCAGATACCTGCAGGGCAGATGCCTCCATTTATTCAGCTGAACCTTACCTAACCTGTTGACAAAGATCAGCCACCTGAAGCTTCAGATGGTGACTTGGTCTTTCCAGTTTCCACTGTTTCTCAGACAAGGTATTTCCTGATTCTGATGCAGCAGTTGTATTCTTTTTTGTCAGTCTCTTGTTTAACAAGACTTGGCTCCTGGAACTTAGCCTACATTAAAAAGATCTCTAGCAATTTCAAACATTGCTTCATTTACAATAGGGCAGTAAGGAATGCCAATAAAACAAACCCTTTTGATTTTGCCGTTTGTGGTATCATTTCCCAATATCTACTCTTGATCTGACAAACTTCACTCTTTCTCAAACAAAAGGCTCTGAATGGAAAGGTTACAATCACTGTCCTTCCTCTGGAAATATTCCATTACCACTGCATTTTTTATTAAGGTATCCTACTGTGCACAAAAAGCTATTTTCACTGGGTTGCATAAATATTTGATGTAGCTTGGTTGACAAAAAGCTATTTTGATGTTCTTGCTTCTGATTTACAAGAAGTCTATGAGGAAAGATTTCTTACTTTACCATGACAGCTTTCCTAGTGGGCAACAATTTTCTCCTTGTTGTCTTTGAACTACAAATCTCCCTTAACCAGGAACCTAACCTTTAGGCTGCTGTTACTCTCAGTGAGGAAAACTAGCTATCTGCGGTTTTATGTGGCAAGTGACCTGAATGTTGGCCTTTGCTTCCTATTCTTCCCTCCTCCTGAATCTTTTCACCTTGAGTACATGCAGAGAAAATAATTCCATATGGATAAAAATCCCAGCCACTTCAGTGGATAAAGAGACTATAATTGGCCAAATGCATCCCTGGTTCCTCTTTGTCAGAGGCAGTGCAAATATAACAGAGACAATCAATCTTACCCTCTAAAAACCCAACTGCTTTCCTCCAAGCAACTTTTATTTTATTTCACTTGCTTTGTCTTAAGTACAGTCAATGTTTACTGGTTGGCTGGCTGGCTTTTTCTAAAAAAAAATCTCAGGAAACTCACAGACAGAATGCTAAAACAAACACAAGACTGCCAGGCATTTAGAGACCTGCAGTTCAAAACAACAAAAGATGAGCAGGCTTGTGATTACTCTTTTAAGGCATCAAGATATAAACTTAACTTTGACTCTTCCTCCCTTCTCTCACTGATTGAAGACTTGATTCTATAGGAAAGGAGGAGGCCCCACCTGTTACATCCTTTCCATTTGCAATGGTATTAATCTGTAGCTTGCTGCTACAACCTCCACTTTTCACTAGACGAGGGCAAGGGTGAAGTCCTATGATCACATTACGTCACTAGACAGGATCAGTTTACACCCAGGACTACAGGAAGAATTAGCAATGACATGAGTTGGATGAAAAACATCAGCAAGTAAATGAACTCCAAATATAAATAACTGCTGTTTGCCAACATAAGAACATTCAAGAAGTTGCTGTTTCTAACTTACTAGCAAAATATGAATACATTTAATATATCGTGTAATTCTGCATGGTTTATATATTGTAATTTGCAATTGTGTTACATTTCTGTTTATAATTATCTAGTACAATAAGCAAAAAGAAACAATTGTTATCAGTGAACTTCAAAACTCTTCTAAAGACTACTTACTAAATTGTTGACAGAAGGAAGAAACAGATTTATGACTACTGACAATCTGGAAATCTTCACTTCATTGGGCATTCCAAGGACAAGGGGGAAAAGAAGAAGATAATAACCCTGATTTTAACTCTAATAAGCAAAATAGTGAAATTGTACTTTAAGCCAAAGAGAAAACCAGCCCCCACACGAAAAAATGTGGTACAACCAATTAAAGAAAGTATGCTAATATTACCTTAATTTGGAATAGGACTAATCAGTGAATAAGGAGACCAGATATGAAATGCTGGATAGGCTGCCATAAAAGACCAGAAAAAAAGTAAGGAGCTGAGAAGCCCACAGCCCCCTCCCCCCTCTTGGTGTATGAGTGAAAAAGCTTTTGTGCTTCTCTGCAGCAGAGGAAAATTTTAGGATTTAAATCATAAACATGTAACTGCAACTGATAGCAACTTACAGATGTTCTTAGTAAATGTTCTTCTAATAACACGGGCATGTTCACAGTGTTTTAAAATGTAGCTGTTCTAATTAATACACTTTTAGAAACCTTAACTGAGCTTTTTTTACTTCTAAACCTGTTTCTCCTGTAACTGTAAATTACTACTAAAAATGTTTACTAATTGTTCAGCTTCGATCTCTAATCTAACTTAATATGGAATCTGTCCACTGTCATATAATTTATTGTACTGTTTGCATTGACACTTCACTGTCATCATTCCAGACTACTTTTTCTATGTCCACAATCAGTTCTCTAGCACTTCTCACTGTGGTATCCAAGTACATGAACTTCCCTTAGGCCTCCGTTATGTAAATGAACTTTAGAAGTTTAAATAATAGAAAAAAATGCTGTGTTTAAAGCATTTTAGAGTGCACTGATAAGCAGTTTTTATTAAAGAAAACACTGTGCCTGATAAAGCCAATTAGGTTTGCATCTATGAGCTGCAATTTATACACATAAAGTAAATGACTATTTGTTTTTAAGCAAGTTAACTAGCAATTACAAGGCTTTCCAGGAAGCTGTGTGAAAGCATTCCATCAGCTGAACTTTAGACCTTCCTTTTTTAGCTACTTGCTTGCAAAATGAAAAATTCGGATTGCCTGTTAATTTCCTGATTGATTTTTACCAGAATTGATTCATATTACTGTTTGTTTTATCATGGGTCCTGGAATTCTGACCAACAGCAAAATGGGAAGAAGATGCTTTGGAAGCAGTTCCCCTATAATTTCGAGGCACAAATCCACTAATCTCAGTAGCAGTGCCAAATCTATGGGTTACCACATTCTTTTTGAAGAATGCAAACCAGACCAGAATTAGGTGAAAGATTCAGCCGTAAGCACATTAACCATGAAGTATATTAGTCATATAATTTTCCAGTAGAATGAATTTGGCTGTAACTTCAACATTTTTATGTTCAAGTACTTCTCTTGGTTTTCTTTCTCTCATGGTCCCTTGGTTATGTCTCTCAGATCCCTACTGTGCACTGAAGTCTTTCTTTGTACAGCAGGCTTGGCTTCAAAGCTATGATAGCCACAAGTACAGTAGAGACTGGCTACAGCATTAAGCTGGATTCAGTGCCACGTTTTCACAACATGCAAAATCTGGTTTTTAATCTTCTAAAATTAAGACCAGCATTTATCCACCATTCATACAAACACACTAGTTAGGATGAAACAAACACAGAAGACAATGTTGTAAAACATGGTTCCTTCAAGGTAGAAAAGGTCTCTGCAAGGACCAGGAGTAACTGACTACATGTTTGTCAGATGAAACTGGAGGGGTCCTTACACTGACCTGCAACCCAACCCAGATGCAGTGTGTGGCTGGACAGCTAAAAGGAAAACCACTCTTCCATTTATGTCATCTGCTTTACAATCTTATTAGTTTAATTCATTTTACATGATACTGTTTATTAACTCTGTATATTTCTGCAATTACAAGATCATCTCCAGTATGTTTATAAAATACAATACATAATCCGTTTCCCTTATTCAAATGCCAAAATATTTCCTGTGCTTTCATTCCATTTCACTAAAATAGGCTGATCTAAAACAAATCTGGCCCAAGTCTATATTAAAGCACCTCCCAAATGTCTTCTCTTCAAAGATAATGACCTCTATTAGAGAAGAAAAGAAAATAATCACAGTATAATGCTTTCTGTAATTTCCATACCATTTACCATTCCAAGGCTGAAGATGGCATTTACCAATGAGCCTCCTTTCCTGAAGTGATCTGTCATGTGCTCCAGCCAATTTGCTTCTAAGCTGTTGACAGTCTGCCCATTCCTGGAGATCCTCATAGGGATAGTCACTGTATAATACTGGCTGCATCTTTGTAGGCTTTTTGGCTTGTTGAAGAGAGCGAAGATCTCTGTTTCTACCAAAAAGTAAAAAATGAAGTAATGCAACAAACTGTATCATAGTAGTTCAGCTGAAACACTCTATAACTCACCATTTGCCTTTGCCTGATTACACTGTGCAACTGCAAAAAATACTTTGGGATGTTGTTATCTTCTTAATATATTACTGCAATGTCCAACACAGTAGGGTCTCAAAACCCAATAGGATATTTTGATTGCTCTTAAAATACTTGTTACTAATAATGGATTCACTGTTGCTAATAAAACATATAAAGACAGTCACACCTGAGTACTAACACACAACTGCCCTACTGGCATTATCAGTGTAAACCAAGATAGGAAAACATGCTCCACAAACTGTGAAACATTAATGCCAGGAGTACCTTCATTTTTCTACTGAATGAATTGTTAAAAGAGCTGTGACACTGAGGACAGTTCAAATCCTGAACCTTATTGCAAATTTAGGAGGAACTGCATTCATGGCCATTAAACTAAAGCATTAAATAACTTAGTTCTGATATATCTTATACAATGGCATGGAACCAGCAAGTAATTGTCTCATCTAAAGAAAATGCAACGAATCGTTACTGTAGAGACGATGACAGCTAGTTCAGTGATTTACTCTGGGTCTGAGCCAAGGGGAGACATTAGCACAACAGCAAATGAGTTTTGAAAGTGTAATTGTGAAGGGTCTTACAAATGAGGACATTTTCTAGACTCTGCTCCGTATCACCTGTAGCATATCACAAAAAAGGCATTATTGACTGCAAAGCTGAGTTTCACAGTGCTAAACTGAAAGCAACTTTAAGAGCAGATACATCTTCCAAATTCTTGCAAGGGTACAACCATCAATCAAATTACCAATTAAAAATTTTTAGACATTATTTAGACCCTACTTATTAATGGACATGAAAATCAATGGTAAAATTTCTATTGACTTTCTATATGCAAAAATTTCTCCCAAAATAAATTAGAATCATAGAATGGTAGAGGTTCGAAGGGACCTCTGGAGATGATTGAGTCCAACCCCACTGACAGAGTAGGATCACCCAGGCTAAGGGCACAAAGGAACAGATCCAAGTGGGTTTTGAAAGCCTCCAGAGAAGGAGACTCCACAACCTCTCTGGGCAGCCTGTTCCAGGGCTCCATCACTCTCACAGGAAAGTTTTTCCTCATGTTGAGGTGGAACTTCCTGTGTTCCAGTTTGTGATCATTACCCTCCTCCTGTCACAGGACACCACTGAAAAGAGACTGGCCCCTTCTACCTGACACCCACCCTTCAGGTATTTGTAAACATTAAGATCCCCTCTCAGCTTTCTCTTCTCCAGGCTAAACAGCCCCAGGGCTCTCAGCCTTTCCTCATAAGAGAGATGTTCCAGTCCCTTTATCATCCTTGTAGCCCTCTGTTGGATTCTCTCTGTATTTCCCTGTCTGTTTTGAACCGGGGAGACCAGAACTGGACACAATGCTCCAGATGCGGTCTCACTAGTGAAGAGTAGATGGGCAGAAGAACCTCCCTCAACCTGCTGGACACACTTTTCTTTATGCACCCCAGGATACCAGTGGCCTTCTTGGCCACAAGAGCACATTGCTGTCCCATTGATAACTTACTGTCCACCATGACTCCAAGGTCCTTCTATAAGAGCCTGGATACTGAGTGCCTCAAACCTTGTGGGGTGATAAGGTCTGGAAAGACCTGGAGGGAAGAGGTGTTGATTGCTTTTAATATCTCTGTGCCCCCCTTTGGCTCCTTGCAGATATGCCTTAACAAAAGGAAGAGTTAAGTTCTGCATAGGTGGGACTCTGTCTTTTCTTTAGTTAAGTGCTCCTGCTGACTATGCTATGGGGGAGGTGGCTGGCAGGTGCCACATTACTTCTAGCTCATGGAGCTCAGGCAAATCAACACCGCTTCCTGTGGAAGTTGGGAATGACACCCAGATACCTCAAGGGTATAAAAGGGACAGAAAAATATTGATTGTGGTGCACCCACCACCGAAGAACTGAAGACTTGGACGATCCAGTGAGACTCCCTCATTCCTGCTATCTTTTCCTATTTTCTAATAACTCTTTCTTCCTCCTCCTCAAAATTTAGTCACACCATAAAATAATCGCCTACAAAAATCAACACCTTTATCCATACTATTTCTTGACTGCTCCATTAGGGAGAACTAATAAATTGTTTTGTTGTTGTTCCTCAGAGTCATTGTTGTGACTCTGACAGCCCAGCCACCCTGCTGTGCAGGGAGAGCCTCTTTCAGGGGATCACGAAGATTCACCTCCCCTGTTGTCCACTGAGTGGGAGGAGACACCTTCTCCACAGAGTTGCCTTCCAGCAGGCCAACACCTAATCTGTACTAGTCCTTCCAAGATTTTTCCAAGGTGAATGTGTAATACATTTCATACACTACACTTGTAGCCTTCAAAGACTTCAAGACTATTACATTTGTAATTAATGTAAAAGGTAAAGACATTATAAGGAATTCACTCATTCAGTAAGCTCGTCTTGTTTCCAAGTTATTATATTCTAACCTCAATTATCTAAGCAAAGAAAGAGATGTCAAGAGAAATTTTAAGACTGCTCTCTATCGAACATCACTGAGCAAAGTAGTGTCTAAATTGAAAAAGATATTAGAAGAGAGATGCTCAGAGATAGGCTGGCAGGAAGACAGGCTTGAAGACAGCAGGCAGCTCACAAAGTAACCAAACAAAGAAAAAGAGACCTAATGATCTCAGATATGAACGATGATTCAAATAGAGTAAAAAGTGATAAATTAATATGAATCCTCTTGCTGTTTACCACTTGTTTAGAAAAAACCCAAAATTATTATAATCTTAACTCAAAAGAACATTTACAGAAAACTTCTACAATCATTCTGATCCTGACCCCCAAAACAGACTCATGTTGCAAATGGAGATCTTGCTGGTACATATTAAGACATAATAGTAACAATCCATGGAAGTTGATAAAGAGATGATCATTTGAATTTGACACTGGGCTGTTGACAACACACATTTAAGACCTGGTTTATTACTGAGTATATACTACACTGGTCATAACCATTGTTCTAGTCACTATTGACTTGTTTTCACCACTGAGCCTGACTGCTCAAGCACAGACAAAGTTACCTTCAGTTTGGTTTCAGGTAACAGCACTTTTGGACATACCCTTGGAGAATACCTGTGCCTTGTTCATAGGCAAATAATTTTCAATGCTGCTTTAAAGAGCTCTTTAATAAAAGGGAAAGGGAATAAGCACTACCAAATATTCAGGAAAAAAAAATGAAGGAGCATAAAAATAACGCCTGAATAGTATAAAACCTAAAATAAAGAATAAAAATAAGACTCCACAAATAGTAAGAAATATTACTTTTTTTTATGAAGTTTTATGTAGGGAACAAGAAGTTCCAGAGTGGTAACTTCCTATGGAATAAGTAGGCTAACTGGAAAAAGAACAAACACCTGATGCTTTCTATCTTCACGTTCCCAAGGAAGGATGGGGAATTTGTGCCAAAGACTGATATATTTTCCATGGGAGGAAAAGGGAGTGCTGTAATAACAAAAAATACATACAAGAGTAATAAAGAAATCAGCAATGTTGCACAGGCAGTAGATCTGGGAAAATCGTACTACAGGTGAACTGTCACATACAGAACTGCCTTCTCAGACCTTCAGTCTTGGAAAGTATTTGCATAACTCACCAATTTTTTAAAATGTACAAGAAAGAAATAAATAAAGCCAAAAAAGTACTCAGAGAAAGAAACATAAATGAGGAAACTAAATGCATTTTTTAAATAAACCCTCTTATCTGGCAAATCAGCAGCTGCAATAAAATCCTGGGGTGTTACAGACAGAAGCTGGGAAGTCTGGAGGTGATGAGCTTCACATTACTCAGAAATATTAAGGACATAGTTACTTGCAGCAGAAGATTTTCACTGCTCCGTATGGAGAAGAATAGCATTGAAAAGATGATTAAACTTGCCAGGTTAACTCTCTCAAAGGCAGTGTACATAAAAAGAGAAAGAACTGGTTTGATTAGACTTGGGAATAACTAATCTAGAACTATAAAACTGAAAGAGGTTTTATAACATGCAAGATTCTAGTGTAAACCAGAACAAAATATTCAAATAATAACAATGCTTTGACTGAATCTGGATGCCCCCTTGCCCCACAAGAACTGCAGAAAGTATGGTGAAAGTTTCCTAGAGTGTGACCTAAGTCTGATGGCAAAAATATAATTACACTAAAAAGCAATGAAAACTAAGACAATGGTCCAAGGAGAGTACAACGCAAAGTCGTTCTCGGTCCTATACACAAAATTCCCAAAGGGGTAGAATTGTTTTACTGAATCTATGTAACACATAAAGAATAGGGATAAAGTAAAGTCAAGGACAGTACCAGCTGAAAGGAATGTAGATGGAATTTCCTCACATAGATCTGTAGTGTGTAAGGACAGTAAGCAAAGCGGCAAGAGAAATGAGTGTACACACTGTTTTCTAGGATTTCAGCAAATATAGGAAAGAAAAATATTTTGAGGTTTAAAATGGAAATGGGGCAAGAATATTTTTTCCTATGACCCTTCATTTTCTAAATTTCTCTGGTCCACAACCTGAAGTAAATTCCGAGCAACAAACACCACAAGGAGGGTATTTTGAGACCTCAGCTGGGACTTCTGTGTTTTGATGGCATCAAATAACATTTAAAAGTGGAAAGCACACCCGAGGAAAAACATACCAAAGAAACGAAAGAAAGAAAACTCATATACGAAGAAAAATCTTACCAAAAAATAAGAATTGGAAGGCAAATTACTAGAAGCACCATTAACAAAAGGATCTTTATTATGCATTAGCAAACACGAGCTGCTAACAAAAGTAACTGCTGCTTTCTAGTAATTACAATTCTGACTGTAGCACTGACCCCAGCCTGACTGTAGGATGCTAGGAGACTTCAGAGTCCAGATCATGTATATTCCTGCTCTTCCTGATGTGGCTGAATTTTCGCTCTCTGTTCACCCGCTACAAAGGGGCTACCTGTGATAAGGCTTTGTGACATTCCTTCTGTCGCTGCAAAACCTTGGGCGGATTAGCAGGGATTTTTATTCAAAGAGACACAAAGGATACAAAGATCAAGAGCTCTTAAAGTATTGCAACAAATACAGAAATGAACCAATTCAGTTGAAGAGCAGACAAAAGTAAGTCTTTACACTCAAATGGGCCATAACAAAATTGTCCCCACTTACATCATCTCTTCATTTGCCATCTGACTTATACTCAGTCATTGAAAACTGTGTAACCACGCTGAAATCAAGTTAAGTGGCTCACTTGATGCATCTTTTCTTTGCTATTACAGTGGTAAGGTCCTCCCTGCATTCCCATCCCTCAAAGGAGCTGTGAACCTTAATGAGACAGCTATAGCTTGGCTTTTATGTATGAGAGGTCACTACAATACTTACTGCCAGTATGTGGTTTCAAGCATCGTGTTGGCATTTCATTCTCTGCAAGTCCATTCAGTTTGTCTGCTACTTCTGTTACACCTGGGTTTGCATGTTGAAACTGGTCCTCGTCTCCCTTCGCAGACTTGAGATTCAGATCTTCAGTAGCCTGTCCTTCACCTCTCAAGCCTTCCCTGGATGTAGCACATTGGTCAGCACTCTCCTCACTCGGTGATGGAGTATTGCATCCATTAATGCCATCCATTTTCTCACCATCCGGTGAAGCATGATCTTCAGGGTAATTTGAAACATTTTTATTATCTCTTGATTGCACAGAGTTGTTACTGGCGGGTGTCAGGGAGGCACTGACAAGACAGTTCTTTTGAGAATGGTAGTGAGGTATAATTCCAACAAATTTCAAGCCCTGACTTGCAGCATCTTGAATCTACAATTCAAAGAAGATGAGATTTTTAACTGTCAAGCTGTCTTAGCAAAATAGAAATACAGAAAATAATACCCTTCAAGGCAGTCAGCATGTCATTTTGCTACTTTTGTCCACTACCACAAGAAATTTTCATGTTACATTTGCATAAAAAGTCACATTCTTGAGAAGCAGGATGAAAAGTTCCTGAAATAACATGAAATTGGTGGGAAAAAAACCCAAACAAAAAACAAAAGAAGAAAAAAAATAGGAGAGAACATGTCCTACATATTTCTTCACAAGGAATGAAGTATCTGTTTGAAAAGTTCATTTATGCTAAATTATCAGAAGTGTCATTACACAAAGTTTTAGTGTCAACCTTATGAAGTCAGGACTTAACAGTGTATCTCCTGCTGTATTACATGTGTGATTATAACATTTATGCAAGGAAAAGGTTATTAATTCTCTCAGTTATACACACCATTATAACAACAGTTGAGTTTGTCCTATTTTGGTTTAAGACACAAACAGCAAACTTTCACATAATGATTACATGAAAGCAAAGCTATACATCTCTTTTAGGAAGATACAGAACTTGAAATAGAAAAAGGTGTTGCAAGATGAGCTAAGAAGAAGAAAAATGGAAAGTAAGAGGCAGTATTATTAATCCTTTATGCTTTAGGTAAAGAAGGAAAACGGAGGATATCAAATCACAACAGATCCTAAGGAAAAAAAAAACACTGGGCTAGTAGTAATGACAAATAGATAAAGGCAGAATTAACTAAAGGTTTGAGACAAAGCAGAAAGAGCAATCTCTTTTAGGCAGACTCAGCACTACGAATGAACCAATCATTTGTGTCACCAGCCTCACATTCCTCAAACCCAAGAGAAGATGCAGGGAGAGCCAGACTTCTGTGAAAACGTGTGTCTGCTGATTCAGTTACCAAAATTACCCACTGAAAAGGAAAGGCTTCCATGTAATGTATACTCTTCTTATAATATACAGTCTAAACACACATAAATATTTTAAAAAGAAAAGCCTTGAGAATGGGGAAATAATTCCACTTTCTCTTGCGTACCATGTAATTCCAGAGAGTTCAAGTGTCTTAATTGTTCTCTGCTGCTCAATTTAGCATGAACTTGCTTTTTTTTTCAATAGCAATTAAATAAGAAAAATCTTGTACAATCTTCCCTCCCCTTCTTCCCCCCCCCCTTCCCCCCCTTTTTTTTTTTGTTTTAGTTTTGGGGTTTCTTTTTGTCTCTTTTTTTTTGGTTTTGTTTTTATCATTTAAGAGGAAGCTCATTTCTGCATCCTGGTAACATGTTCCTGTTCTGAATACACAAACCTACAGATGACACCTGATCAACAACAAGAACTTCCTCTTTCAAACCACTACTATTTTCCATGTTAAATTAACTCTTGATTTCATGATCACAGGAACTTATATAGAAAGCTCCAGGAAACAAAGCAATGGTCTTCACAGGTGTTCAGCCTGGTGAACATGGAATGCTGACTTTAAATAAAGCTGAAGAGGACAATAACCTCCCAATAAAAATATTATTCGCAGTATCCTGATCGAATGAGTATCTGTCAACAAAGAATGTTAGCATGTAACTAGCTTGCTCAGAAAGGTTTAAGAGGATGTCAATGATAGATGCATTCATAATATGCTTAATGGTCCCAACTTCCTTTTGAAACTTCACACATACTTTTTTATACAGTCAATGCTAGAGTTACAAATTCAGTTCATCTCTTATCATTCATCTACAGACACACCACTACATTTGTTTAGTAGGTTGCAGGGCAGCTAATTATATATTCTAACAGTATGCAACTGTTAGAAGTTCAGGGATAGTACACATGTAGTAATTTTATGGGTCCTGGTCAATAAAGACTGCTTGTCAATCTACACTAAACTGCATGCTGTGATTTGGATGAGAACAGCTTTTACAGCTACTGTAGCAATGTTTTACAGTCTTGGCTCACTCAAGAAAAAATGTGTTTGTTCTAAGGAATACCTGATGCTGAGGTTTTTCTTTTGAGGCTCCTCTTCTCAGAATGGAAACAGGAGGAACTAAGGACTGAATGATAGTTTAAGCCCTATTAGCCTAATAGTTTAGCATAAAGACTGGAACAAGAGAGTGTATCTTCAAGGTCCTTTCCCAGTAAGTTAATTGGTAGTATACAGAATACAAAATAGTATTTAAACCTATATTTCAAAATTTCCCAATTACATAAGTGAGAACCAAGCATCTCATTATTTTCAATAAAGCCAGTTTAGCAGGAAATGTTATATCAACAGGGCAACATAAACTGAGGAAAAGCAAAGTGATGTATAAGCAGACACGAGCAGTCTTTCTTTCCAACTTCCCACAAAACCCTGAAGAGGCTAACTGTCATCATAAATAAAGTATGAAGCCTGGACATGTTCAAACTACAAAGACAATTTCATTTTCCAGCATCCTGTTTAGAGCTGAAATAGTACAAAATTTGAGTTGCCTTCATATCTAGAATGAATTATGCCATCCAGTGCATACTCAAATTTCCCGTTTCCTGTACTTGAGATATTGAGTATTTGAATTATAAAAACAAAATCCCAGACTTAAAGGAAGCCTAAACTTCAGTACCCAGACAGGTCATCCTTAGGAAGTACACAGCAGAAGGGATGTTTCTACCAGCCACCTGCAGCTTTTGGACCCTTTGAGGCATCCTGCACACCTTAGCAGATGTGGTGTTGGGTATCAGTAAGAGGGCAATGCAGGGGAGAAAGCAGGGGTAAAGCTGAACTGAATGGAAGAAAACGATGCTGCTCTGACAGGGTCATCCAGAGCATATTTCAGATATCATGACTACAATTACTTGTCTTTCTGTGCTAGCTTAGAGTACTAACAAAGATCCTTGTCATACTACACTGTATGACTAAATGAGAGGAAAAAGCATAGAAAGCAGAACAACTGCATCTCCACCACTTACCACATTGGAAAAAAAGCTAAATTAAAACTGCCCTTGCATTAGGTGATCCAAACTAATTTCAGCTGGTTTACTGACCTTTTTTGTATTTCAAATATGATACATATTTGATCTTTACATCCTGGGAATTTTTTAAAAGGGAAATTCCAACAGAATTTTTAAAACCCCATAAAATTCTATGGTTCTTTCCCCAGACAGGAACAGAAATATTTTGATCACCTCATAAAATGCTGATTGGATGGTATTAACCATAAATACAAGAACAGGTCTTCAACACAAAAGATGTTACTATTCAAAGACAGAAGCAGAACTTATTTCAAGCTGGATAAACCCCCAAGTGGGTACATCCAAATTTGTTTATAACTAGCTTGCAACAAATAGGATTTATGCCAGTGTAAAAATAGAACCTGCTTAAAGAAGGGGTGAGATTTCATGTGTACAGAGGGCCAAAGCAGTTAAACACTTTAATGACATTCCTATAATTTGCTTGATTAGAAGCCTGGCATTTTCAACTAAGGGCAAAAAATGACAGATTTAGCCTTTGGTATCTGCAAAATAAGTATCAAGTCTCCCAATAACTCTAGCAGGAATAGGAACAAGCACTGTGTCCAACCCGCTGTCACTACCATAACTGAATTTTATCTGAGGCACTTGTGTTAACATTCTTAACATTTGAGAAGTGTTATTGTTTATTTCAGAACCGACTGACCGCTATTTTTACACTGCATTTGCAAAAAAAGGAACTGTCAGCAGCACAAAGAGGTGTCACTAAACATTATGTTGATGGAGCAAATTTATGTCCCATCTTTTTAAATACTTCTGGTTTTCTGGAAGGCTCCCTACCTAATTAGGAAATGGCTGACAGTCTAATTTCAAGATCTGTAAAACCACACCTGGCAACAGTATGGCTGAATGATTAAATCATCTTTTCTGGAAACTGCTTTTTTTTTTTAAACTATAGGCCTCGCAGCATGAAGGACGTGCAGAGACTGAATGCTGAAAGCTCATTCTGAGCAGCTACACACAGGTTTTCTTTACAAATCTACTTTGAATCAAGACACTGGGCAAATTCATTGCACAGTCCACATATTGTTTGTCATTCTGCATTTCTTGTTGTAGTATCAGCTCCATAATAAACTATTCATAGTAAACACAATGGTACTACTTGTAAATATAGACGCTCCAGAATAGATACTCCATGATGAACAGAATCATATACTCCTGTCAGCTTTAGTAATTCATTGAATGGTAGAGGTTGGAAGGGACCTCTGGAGATGATTGAGTCCAACCCCACTGCCAGAGCAGGATCACCCAGGCCAGGACACACAGGAACAGATCCAGGTGGGTTTTGAAAGCCTCCAGGAAAGTTTTTCCTCATGTTGAGGCAGAACTTCCTGTGTTCCAGTTTGTGACCATTGCCCCTCGTCCTATCACAGGGCACTACTGAAAGACACTGGCCCCCTTCTACTTGACACCCACCCTTCAGATATTTGTAAACATTAAGAAGATCCCCTCTCAGTCTCCTCTTTTCCAACCTAAACAGCCCCAGGTCTCTCAGCCTTTCCTCATGAGATGTTCTAGTCCCTTAATCATCCTTGCAGCCCTCCACTGGACTCTCTCTAGTATTTCCCTGTCCCTCTTGAACTGGGAAGACCACAACTGGAGACAATACTCCAGATGTGGTCTCAAAGTGCTTCAAAGGTTCTGTAAATTTCTCCCATGGGATGGCACACTGCAAATCAAACAATTCCCACCAGGTCACAATAGTATTCCATCCATGTCAATAAACATGGAAAATAATGCACAGCAATTTAATAATGAGGAACTCTCTCTTGAATAAGGATTTTTAAACAAATTATTATATAAGATGTGTCAGGAATTTCTCTTAACTCTGTATGCCTGGAGATGGACGTTTCTGGGATGCATTCAGGGGAAAACCAGTTTTACTCATGTCACCAGGGCACTCTGGTTTGTAGCAGTCCTAAACGGTCTCATAACTTAGAATTTCTCGTGATCTAGAAAAACACACCTTCAAGACTTAGGCATTAGGACTGAACATTTCATTAACAGGTTTGCTGTATGGTTCATGATATAACAAGGTACCAAAAGAATGTCGTAGCAACCTAGTAAAGGGGACTGCTGCTAACAGAAAAGCACAGAAACAGTTTACAAAGAGCTCACATAGCAAAAACGTGCTTGGAGAAATAACAACATTCTCTAGGAGCAATGAACTGATTTTCTGATGGTCAGATGTATTTAGTTAGCTCTGCAGTAAACTAAGGGAAAGACTGCTACTTAGTCCTACTGATGGCCAAACATATGGCCTCTAAAACAATAGCTGGTTAATTTTGCTCAGAGCTATCTATTTAAAAACAGCATAAATCATCTCAGCCAATAAAATAAATGCTTCTCTGTCTATTTGGTTGTTGCTTTCAAAAGAATAGTGCTAGAGGTGTTAGATCTCATAATGTGCACCAAAACCAAGATCATTGTAATTTTCTACCTTCTTTTTTAGGATTCAAGCAAATCTCCTTTGACAACAGCCATAGCACCAGGGATCTTCATGTAAAGAGCACGATCTTGTGGTTTGAGGAGAACACTATGTACTGCATGCCAGGAGATGGAACTGGAAAAGGATGTTCAAGACTACAGTCTTCCAACTATGTCCTCCTTCATTAACATTTAGTAGTACATGTTTCATCACAAGTACTGCACATCCCCCTTCTAGTTTGTTCATTTCTGAAAACAGATGTTAAAAATTAAGACGCGCTTTCAGTTTGCCTCTGATGTTTTCTGTAGGTCTCACATGCTCCTTCCTGAGAAGACAGCAACAGTCATCAAGAGTTTACTGCTTATTTTAAAACTAACTAGGCTTAGCTAATGTTCCAAAGAGGGGTTTAGCTCTTTCTAAATGACTCAGAACTTCTGCAACTTTGGCATTTTTGAACCTCTAATACTATGTTACCAAAAAAAAGATAATTCTACTAATCTAACAGCAAAGCAGAAACAGCTAATCATTTCTCTGTCATGTTGCCCCAAGACTCTTTCACTACTTACACAACCTTTCTGACTGGGATACTCTGACATTTAAGCTGGTACTTGCCATGCATTTTTAATCTTCTCCAGTTTACACTCACCGATTCTGAATTTGAGATAGATAACTCATGTTCATATAAATATAAGTAAGTATAAATGTAGCTTTTAGAAAGTCAAACCCCAGTCTCTATTCAGGCTTTCAAATTAACAAATGTTTTCACTGTCAATTACATCAAAATAGGCCATCACTGAAAAGATGCCTTGAAAAATGTTACCATAATCCCAAACCACAGAGTGGTCCTTTAGTGTTGTTGACAGTGTTTATACTGATACTTCCAATGAAAACCTTGATGAGAATTTTACTGTTCTGAAACTTTAGATAAGACTATTAGGATGAAGTTGACAGATTCAAGAGAAGATAATGCACTCCAAAAGCTGAAAACTCCTCAGTTTCTTGAGAAAACAGATGTACGCTGCCTTTCCATCTTTGCAGTACAGAACCTGTTAACAGAACCACTGACTTGACACGTGAAGCTCTCATTGCGTTTGTGGTAGAGCATAACAAGGCACTGAACAGCGAAAAGAAAACAAACTTTGCAATTTTACAACATGCTTACTCGTAACAGCCTGTGCAAAAGGGAACTGAAAGCTACAAACAAAATGGGGAGATATGTAGTGAAGCAAATAGCTACTGCAGCTTACTGCTATGCTAAGTAAAACAGAATCATATAGGCTCTTAAGACAGTGCTGCCAAGAGATATTAAGTTACAGCAAGCTATATGTCTCCTGCTACTGGAGCCAAGGCAGGGATGAGTAACGACGTGGAAATTCCTGTTCAGCTTGCATTAGCTGTACATTCATTCCTGAGAATAACAAAAACATAATAAACATGCAGTGCAGTGTGGGGCAAGTACACTTGTTCCTCTCAGCATATCTCACTAGATGACAGCTCTTGAAACCACACCGTCTCATCCTCTGTGGCCTTGGATGTGATGATACTCCTCAAATTATTATCTTATTTTAGCATCTGTTCCTCCACCGAGCTGGCAAAAGGTGAACATTGTTGGACGCAGGCTACAAAGGTTCAGTGACTGTGGTACCTACCCAATAGCCATGTAACACACCTGCATCCTCCCATCCTTGCTCTAAACTCTGAAAGGAAATCTTGAATTTATCCAATGTCATTTAAAGTTTATTCCCTAAAAACTGCTTTAGACCTGGAATAAACTGCCACGGAGCAGCCAGCTATGTTCACTCAACCCAAACACTGGATAGATGATCAAAGGAAAGTCTGTAGAAAATCTTTCCCCAAAGGCTTGCTCTAGAGAATGGACATCTTCAAAATGCAGACCATGCCTCATGCATGAATGTTTTGAGAGAAACTCCTACACTAATAGGTGAACATAAGCAAGGGAGAAATAAAAATTTACACAGTTTTAGTATTGTAACTAACAACTGTTTTATCAGGATGAACACAATTTGGTATTCTTTGTAGAATATGAGAAAACAGTTACTTGTGATCTACCAGCACTAATGTGATTCAGAACTGGTACACTGCTTTAGTCCATCTCTGTCCGAAGCAATGAAAAAAACAAACAAATAAACAAACAAACAAAAAAACAACCCCAAAACCTAAACAAACAAACTCAAAAGGCTCAGGACAACAGAAATATTTTTAAATTAAGTATTCGGTCTCAAACTTACAGACTTTACATTTCATTTGCAGGGAACACTTCTTTCATCTTTCTATAAACCAAAGAGTGTCTCTTTAAAATCACATCAAGCCATCTGTTACTTGTAGCCAAAATTACAATTTTCTCATATTTTATTTTAGCACAGTATAAAATACTATATTTATTGTTATTAACAAAGTTATTTTTCCCACCAGACAGAAGTGGGATCATTAAAAACATCAACTACATACTTTAAAATATCTATTTTTATCTTGGTCAAGACGATGACTCTGAAAGCTGCTGGGGGCAAAGGATTATAAAAGCACAACCATGCTCCTGGGAGAATCCTGAAAATAGTTTTGCAATGTTCATGGAAGATATATATCAACACCGCTCTTACAGGGCTTAGTCAAAAGAACACCAGTTGAAAGAAGCTTAACTAGGAACAGATGTTTCCCTTCACACCAGGCTGTTCAAAATACAGTATACACTATTTTATACCATCTCTTGTTGGTATAAACATTACAAAATGTTAACAAAATGCACTCTAATAAATATTATCCCAGCAGATCACAAACAGATGAAGTATTGATGCTGAGTTTCAACTTCTGCTTCATGACCATATCTACTTCTAAGATCCAAATACTTAAAAATAAAATAGGGGTTCTGTTTGCACTGAAAACATGCAGAAAAGAAAACAGACAGCTATGGTTTTCATTACAATTTGCTAAAGAAACAAATGTTGTATTGTTCTTTTGCAAATACCCTGGCGAGTGAAGGTTTGGGGATGGGATTTTTTGGGTTTGTTTTAACGTTGGAGTTGATTTTAGAAGAGGTTGAGATCACATCTAGATAAGTAATCCAAGGTAATAAACGGTACTCAAGGGGTCATTTTCTAGCCACAGAAGTAAATTTCAACTACTTAGTCATTTGAAAAACAATCCTCTGAGCAATATTAAAGACTCCATTTTTCCCCTCTTCTACTTTTACTGCCACCTGCTCTGACTGTATACCCTGCAGGGAATTTGAATGGGCCCATTAAAACATATCTAAGGTAAAGAATAATGCTTAGGGCTACAATAACCATCTAAGGAACCCTGGCATCAACAGAGCAATCAGAGACTTGACAGAAGAGATCCTTGTAAGACTGCAGCAATAGAGTCAAGAAATCCACCAACAGTCTAGTGCTCTTCAGAACACACAAGCTGCATCTCTTTGTTCCTTCCAAAATAGAAATCTCAGTGCAAAGATTAAGAAATGAAGAATAAGAAATGACAAACAAAAAGAGATAAGAATCTGAGGAATACTGGAACAGCTTTATAAAAAACTTTTATTTATAATCACTAAGAAAAATAGCTTAAAAAAAATTGCAATTTTCAGATGCTTCCCCCCCCCCCCGGAAATTTCAGTCTTTTGTCTTCTCATTTGCTTGTGATATTTTTATATAAATAGTTATCTGTGTTTATAACAAGCATATATTATTATGGACAAATTTGTCCTATGACACACTTCTCATCTTCCACATCTTGCTGTTTTATAATTAGATGTTGAAGAGAGTTTTAAAGTTCAGAGGTTGAGAGTCCAAAATAATTTAGTATCACTTTCTCACACTCTATGGATACGTGAAGTCCCTTGTTTTGAGCATGTTAAGACAAATGTTCATGAGTAAATACAGAGGGAATAAATGAAGAGCCACGTCTGGCCTGAATCACTCCCTTGAGTAGGAACATCTATGGAAAAGATTTCAAAAGCTCCTGAGAATTCATATAAGCATTCACTTTTTATTTTATAGGAGAAACAGAAATCCTCCTAAATACTCCAACCAGCAATTTTTAAAAAGCTGGAGAACTAACCTGCCTTGTAACAGCAATACTGAAAAAAAAAAAAAAACCTCCATCCATTAGAGCCAAAACACGGATGACTCTCCAGAAAATGATGCACAAGAACTAAGATAGCAGTTATCTGGATAACATCAAAACAGCTATGACTGGAAAAAAGAAAACAGGAAAAGTATCTCAGTAGTTTAATGAAAGCATCAATATGGAGAAAAATGCAGTGTGACTGACCTATGGTTGGTTGGGATGTGCAGCAGTTCCTTACCCAACCCCTCAGCCAGCCTCCTGCCTGCCACTCCCTGCAAAGGAGTGAGGGCAGGTAATGGACAGGAGAACTGAACCCCTCCACGAAAGGTCTCGTCTTTCCGGAGTACACTGAGTTCAACTACAGTTTAAACTTGCTGGTAGTAAGGTGTATTCATTTCCAACATATAAACTAACACTTGAAACATAGTAATTGCTTGTGCCAGCTCGGTTACTGATAACACTTTCTTTTTCAGAAGACATTAGAAAAATACCAGTTCATATCAAAAAACTGGCAAGAGGGCCCAAATCCTTTCAGCAATGTAGGATGTGAGTTCTTCAAACAAGTGTTAGTGTTATGTGGCCTTTCTTTCAAAATAGTCCAATTCCCTATGCCACATGCCTTGTCTCTTGACCACAGAAAACTGTTGGTCACTGTTTCAGATGCCAACTCTAGAACAAGTACATGGGTGGCAGCACCCTTGCAATGTGTTTATTGTCACAGTCCTCCTTGGGGTCCCACTTGCTTAACTCAGAGTCATACCATCGCTTCCTTGGCCCACCAATGCTAAATAAGTATCAACAAACCTACGGGCAAAGTCACTACATCTACAGGAGTTAAGATTATTTCAGGGTACTCTGGACTACAGACGTTGTTCAGAGGACTACTTAAGGGAGTGACATGTTACTGGAAGCTTTTGAGCTAGTGCAGGTGATGGCATTTGTATGCTCACTAAACTCCACCAAGTCTAGGAACAGAGGGAATGCTAATGAGCAGATCTGACAAACACTGTCTCGTATGTCAGATTTCATCACAAGATTAGCACTACTGAAGTGTTTCAAGATGGCAGTCATCTTGTAAACTGAACTGACCACTTCTAAAAATTAAAAACAATTATTCATCTGTATTGCTCCCCACAACTACCTGAAAGGAGACTGTACAGTGGTGGAGGCTGGTCTCTTCTCCCAAGTATCAAGTGATAGGACAAGAGGAAAAATAGCTTCAAGTTGCACCAGGGGTGGTTTAGATTGGATATTAGTAAAAACATCTTTAACAAAACTGTTGTCAAGCATTCGAACAGTCTGCCCAAGGAGGTGGTTGCATCACCATCCATGGAGGTATTTAAAAAACATATAATAGATGTGGCACCGAGGGACATGGTGTAGTGGGTCATGCTGGTTTAATGGTTGGGCTTGATGATCTTGAAAGTCTCTTCCAACCAAAACAAGTCTACGGCTTTAGGTTTATTGGAAGAAATTAGACTCATTTTTGAGTCAAGTAAGGACAGACCAGCAGGGAGAGGTCTTGTCTAGTCAAAAACACAGAAGGAAGATGTTTGCATTTGGATTTCAGTTAAGCTGCAGCATTTTTAAACCATGTTCTTCCATGCTTATCATACTTCCCCAGGGAAGGGTAATGAGAATAAGAAACATGAACTCTGAAATGAGGTCAAAGTGAAAAATAGTTAACATACAAAAACTTCCTTCTGACAAAGCACTATTAGGCAAGCAACCAAGGATACAAAGATGTGTTTCCTTAATTTTAAAAGAGTCCAAACTGAGAATAAATGGTACAGAAACTATCCTCCATTTTCTAACTTTTCACCAACATCACAAAGATGTGAACATAGGAGTAAAACCTTCTGCCTGTTGCAGTTCTTCCAGAGCATATAACTCGGATTGATGTGTAAAACAAAGCTCATGAGAAATATATTTGGCATTCATATACGATTGTGTGTCCAAAATAACTCTTTTCTTGGGATGTCAGCCTAACTTCTCCTTCCCTTATTTGTCTCAGCAGATTCAGAACATTCTCAGATGAAAAAAAAATGATAACAGGATACACAGAAATAAAGAGCAACTAAGGAAGTAATTAAAGGCTACCCTATTTTACATGAGACACAAGTCAAAGCATTACAAAATATAGCATCTTAGAAGTAACATCTCTGACTTGCAACAACTTCAGAATGATCTGAGTCACAGTGATCAGCAGTTCAGAAGTTAGCTTTGCTCATTAAAAAGCAGATGAGCAAATCTTTAATCTCTGTTTTGCCTGAGAGCTAAAGACAGGAGTGCTAATAACAAACATTCTTACACTGCCCAGGAATTAAATGACAAAAATACCATGGGACTGGTTCAAGCTCTTTAGAGCTGCACTAGATCCACACTGGTAAGAAAGAACAAAGAGAACATGGTGATGTCAAAATTATTTTAAGGTACAGGAATAGTGTATCTCATGCACCAAATACTTAGTGTGTTCTGCCTTCAGCTCTCACTGTGGTTGGAAGCGACAGTGGAGGCAAAAATGTTCAGAAGAGAGTAGAGAATTGTGACAGAGTCCTAGAGCGCAGGGAGGATCTCAGCAAGAAACCAAACACCACATAGGTTTGACCAGGGCATCGTCTTTACCATTTGTTAAATGTTTTATAGTCAACATTGTGCTGAGACACTTGTTTCAGTGAGCAAAAAGCATTCTCCAGGTAAAATAGCTTCCTTGTTTCTACTTAATTACTTTTAAACATTTCCATGGAGTTAAAGAATAATGCTGTATACAGAATTGTTTTGTGTTTGCCAGGAGCAAGTAGTTAATATTCACTGTGACATATACAGTCAATGCAACAAAAAGTCAATCGAGAAGTTATTAAAATTGCATCCTTGTCAAATTCCATGGAAACAATACTTATTCAGCAGTGCATAATCAAATTAATATAATTAATTTTCTCAGGGTAGAGGAATTTTTTCTAGTAAAGTCACAGTTGGGGAAAATTTTGACTTGTTATTTTGTTTTGAAAATACGGCTACTCTATTTGGTATCTTGTTTTTTTAATATAGTGCTTTGCAATGCAGTAAGATGGCAAACCTGTGCTAAAAGCCTCTGATACAAAAAGCTCTGTGATCAAGGATTTGCCTACTCAGTTACAACACTCTAGTAACTTCAATTTTATCACACAGTTTGAGAAGAATTATAGGGTTGTTCATTTTTGAAAGAAAGCAATTGCCCTCTCTAACAGCTTTTTGTTACTACTTTCTTTGAAGAACATCCTTATTTTTCATTTATTTTGTTTGTAAACATCTGCTCTATATACCCTTAAAAGCAATGGACATTTTTGTTGCTCAGACAAATTAGTTAATATGACAATTAATTCCCACTCCCAAACAAGTCCTGTTTCCTGAGTTAGATTTACATAGAAGTGTTGAGACTTTCACAATGTGTTTAATCAGATCTAGACAGTGACACAATACACACTTGACAGCAACAGCTTCAAAGAACTTCAAATTTCTCTACATCAAATAACATCTGAAGATGAGTGACACACTCAGCCTACAGAGAAACAGTAAATATACATTTTAGCTATTAAAATTTAAATTATTATATTTCAAAAAGGCATCTTCATAACCCCATAATCAAACAGCTTCTACCAACAGAAACATTTCCATGTCTAGAGAAGTATTCCAAAGAGTCTCAGAATTGGATATTTATGGAAATAAGCTGACTCCTGGATTGTCATTTTGTTTTCATATTAGCCATACTCTTTCTGAAGTTATAAATACAAAGAAATTTTCTGTTGCAATGATAAAAAATTCTGCTATCAGTTGTGACAGATAAGCCTATATTTCTACTCTGACTCAAAGAACCGAAAACCAAAATCAAACATGTTGAAACTGATACACAATAACTACACCAGTTTTGCCTGAGTGTGAATATATTAAAATAATCGAAGTTAGTGTCACAATAAATGTGCAATAACACAATAATTCAGACTCAAACTTTTGAATGTTAGCAAGTGTTCAGAAAACTTCCATTTGTTCTGACACCAATATCTATACATCTTTAAGTATGATGATAATGATCAGAATCACAGCTGCATTATTTGTAGTTCAGTTTTTACAGTTCATAGTAAAAAGGAAAGACTGAACATGAGTGTGAGTCTGTCAAGTTGAGTCCGTATCAAGCTCATACAGCCTGTGCTGAAATTTGTTATAGAAAATTTTCTTAACGATTATCACTGCAAGGTGGTTTAAAGCTAGAAGAGTATGCCACTCACGCTATTTTTACACCATGTGGATAAGTAAATATAGTATTTAATGCTAGTTTTTATAACATGCACTAGGACACAACAGATGCTGAAAAATTTGAAACACACACAATGAATTTGTCTTCACTAAAATGGACATAACCTGCTAATTTCCAGTCTGGCAGACTATTACACTATCAATTACAAAAAGACGGCAGCAAATAAAGAATCGCAGGGTTCTTTTTAAATTCCCCAGTATATATAAAAGTTTACTGAAAGCAACACTATGCTGGATTACTAACACTAGGTCACCAGTACCATCTCTAGCTGCTAACATCATGTGATACTGAAACAAAACAAATAATCTGTGAGATTCCAGGAGTGAATATGCCTTTTAACTATAGTACAATCCAACAGGGTAGTTTGACACTGAAATGAAAATTACATATATTGTTTCAACTTTAAATGTTTACCTTTATAGGACTGTCTTTTACATTGGTAACTTAGTTGATATCATCTGTGAGAGGTCACTCAACTGAGATACTACAAATCATTTTCTCATAATAATACAGTCAAACTTGTTTAACTCAGTAAGTGTAATTGCCCTTCAGATACTCTAAATTACAAACCACCAAATTCTACTGCAGTGTTTCAACTGCACAAAATGTACACATATTCCTATTGTCAGATTGACAGAACTAGAAGCAGCAATTATAGTGCAAATAAAATTATACTGTGTTTTAGGGTTTTTCGTGTGTCCCACCCTTTTTTTTTTTTTACTCACTTTCTTAATAAAATCAGGTATCTCCTTTTTGTTGGAAAGTTGGTTTAAAGAGGAGCAGCACTCTACCTCCAAGACATATCCTTCACTATGGACATCACCTTTTGAAGACCTAAAGAGACAGACAGAAAAAAAAAGAAAAGAATCATTTTCTGTTCGTAACACTGAATACCCAAACATCCCCTTTAAAAATATTTGCCACAGAGAGCTAACCTTCAGACAAAACTTTGGTTCCAGCACATTCACTCCATTGAGCTCAACACAATTCTGACAAGCAACAGCTACAGCATCTCACCTACATGCTAGGGAAGCAAATCACACCAATAGCTGCTTCAGGAGGTTCCAAATTTCTTTATTTGTTCAAGAAACACTTTCTCAGCCTGGCATCTATGGCCAACACCAAGGAGGTGCAGAAATGGTGCAACTCAGAGTATGGAAAAAGCAGGGTCCAATGCAAGGGGCTCACAGATGTTCTGGACCCCAGAGGGTGGTCTGATGTAAGATGTGTTTCACAAACAATAACTAAAGGAATCCCTTCTCTTACCTATCACCATTCTAAGTATACATTTAAAAGTGAGGGGCTAATTAAAGTAAGTCTATCCTTCAGCCTTTTGTTATGCTTTGTTGTTGAAATCTAAAGCAAGTGTGAAATCCATTCTCTTTCAGAATACACTAACACATAAAATAATTCAGCGTATGGCATCTGCCATATATATTGCTGAACAAATCCATGCTGTGGAAACACAATACCAGTCAAAATATGCCAAGGGGAAGTTTGGAATTTATCCGGAATGATCTTGAGAAACAGTCAGTAGACATGCACTACAAAGCAGTGCTACTGAAGGCAGTTCTCATTTTCTCTGGACTCCCATGAAAGGAAATGGGTATGTCTGATCAGTAGACAAAATCTAGAGAATCATTTGGTTTATCAGTTCTCTAGGAGAACGCATGAAGGAACATACAAAAATAAAAACTAGCCTGTAATTCTTAGGACCAATAACAAAGTAGTTATCTTAACATCCTATATGCAGATTCAAAAGATCTAGCTTGAAGTAAAGAACCAACTCTGTCCAGCAGTCACCTGAAGCAGCTAGAGGACAGAAGGAAAGGTGCAGAAGTTTGAACTCAGAGTGCTGAGGAAGCAGTGAAACAACAAAACAAGGGCTTTGCAGGCTTGCCATGCTTGCCAAAGCAAGTCCATTTAAAAGCCTTGTTCTGGGGACTGAGATTGTGTGACACGTAAAACACACTTCAGCTACAGATGGTCCCAGGGGCTTTCCCGAGATGCTAACCGTTACCGGGCCCAGCGTAGGCTGCTGACTGCAGACTGGCAGTGGTGTGTTTCCTAGGCAATACTGCAGAAATTTTCTGGAGTATCACATTATATTTTGCACTTGATCTTCCCCGTTTTGCATAGGCTATACTCTTACTTTCTCTTGTCTCACCTATACATGGGACAGGCAGTACCAAACTGTGAGTGTTTCAGAACACTGGAGTCCTTTCCCTATTTTATTTTTTTTTTTTTTGCCACTCCTTTCTAGGTTCTTCTCATAACTGGTGATTTGATACTGGACAAAAATTTTAACAAAACACTGATGTCCATGGAAATTCTCCAAACATCTTCATAGGATTTACAGAAATCATTATTGGGGGATTAAAACTGTTCCACCACTACTTCTCTGTAATGGATGTACAGAAATGAATTTCAGCAGGAAAGAACAACTTTGTTAAGGGAAAAAAAAAAAAAAAGATGTGAGAGACAATGTATGAATTGCAGACAACCATTTTTGCTGTTCTAGGTAAGTCCTAGGAAAGGTCATTTATTCTGTGCTGATTTTCTACCACAGGTGAACTCCATAAATTCAAGAACATAAAAGTAAACTTAAAAAATTCTCCCTGATAGAGTATTTAAGACTTTAGATGTGTTTAATTACAAACCAGAAGTGAGTTACCAGGAGCAGGCAGCAAGGAACCAAGCCCTTTTTAGACTACCAATCCCATTTTTGGAACACTAAGCCTCTACAAATATGAGGATCAAACATCTCTGCCAGTTCCCTCACCAGAACAACCCATAGCACTCATCACTTCCTTCCAGACTGGCTGAGAAGCCATGCTCCCAAATCAGAGACCTTGAAATAATACAGCTCAAAGTCAAAGTTAAGATATCCCAGAAACGAAGTATGTGCCCAGTTATTTTTGTGTCCACTCTTTTACCAAGGTCTGCTCCTTCCATAGTGTTCAGGTCCCCATGCAAACTGCAGCACTGCTGTAAATACTTGCTGTGACAGACATAAAACCTCACTATTCTAATTGCTCTAAAAGAACAAGAAAGACTATATATTCATATTTAAACCCACTGGACACCTGTAAACCCAAATTCTTTTCAACCTATATTGGTGAGGTTTACACATATGTATAAGAAAGATGGAATACCCTTGAACCACTCCTAATTCCTCTCCTCCCCCTCAACAGCTCCCCAGACTCTGATTTTGTGCAATTTTTGGAAGACACGCTTCCAGCTTCTTTGAAAGGAGTATAAGTTACTTGAGATACAAATTATATCCATAAAAATATAGAGATTCTTAGTACAACTGCTTAAAATGACCTGTTTATTTTTCCTCCTTTAACAAGCACTTAGTTTGAAATACACTTGCTGCTTGTAAATATTTAAGCAAACAAGAGACATGAATTCTTTCTGTAAGAGTCTCAGAGTTACCTCTGCACTAGAGCTCATGAAAGAAAATGCATCAAATGCCCTTGCACACATATGTAACAGATCCTGCTAAAGGCCATAAAATCTTTTGTTAAAATATTCCAACAGAATCCCCTCTACACTACCAAAAAGTATTTTCCCATGCCTTCAAGTAAAATATGTCCATATATGTTGAAAGCAAGCCTTTGTCTATACTGGTAGTTTTCACCTTTTATTCTATCAAAACCAAACCAAACAAAAGCTATAGTCTTACACATTAAAATAATAAATAGCTGTGCATTTAAAAAAAAAAAAAAAAAACTGTCTGAGCAAATCCAGGTGAGCAAGAAATTATTTCCAGCTTCTATAAAATAAATAATGTATTCCGTAAAAAAATTGAAAACTATTTCATGACTATCATAAAAGTCTCTCACTAAATTCTTTGAATGTTATTAGTATAGCCATAGGGAAGTAGCTAAATATAAGTACAGGTAAATTCTATACTGAACAGAAATTATTATATATTTTTTAAAATTAATTTAATGGGACTACTTTTAGAACCACTTTCATTAGAGACTATTAATTAGGACCCTCAAAATACACCCATCTGTCAAGGTCACAGAAGTCAGAGGAAAAGTCAAAATCAGAGCTCAGGTCTCCTGACTTCAGTCTTGTCCCTGCACTTGTATCCCCCTGTTCTCTTCTGAAGGACTGATGTCAGTCATTAGAGAAATAACCAAATAATCCATACTCTGGTGTCTCTTATCAGTTTTATAGTTACTGAGTTACTGAGAGTCCAATGTATAAAACATTTTAAAATTAAAGCAACATTTTTGTGTAAAGTTAGTTTCCACTTTCCCATATCTCCCATAAATATTTCTTAACAGAAAGTGAAAAAGAAATGCTGAGATCAGTTTAGTTAAAAAAAAAGTATAAACCTAATTGGTTGAAAGATCTTCCTTTTCTACCGGGTGTACAGTCAGCAATGTCTTCCTCTTCCTATGTTGGAAAACTGAATCTTCCTCCCTTCATATTCTTTGAACACTTGAGGGGTTTTTATTACTATCACTTTTCTAATAACAAATCCCTGTATTAATAAAAAATGGCCCAGCCTTCAAAGAAGCACACGTGGGTACAGTAATGCTGGTCCCTTCCTAGAAGCTAAGACAAACTGGAGAAGCTAGTATGGCCTGACTCATTCCAACACCCTGTACTCACTATTACATATTTAGTGATACCCATGAGGCAACAGAAGGGACAGTGCAAAAAACACCAGCACTTCCCCTGCTGGGGGGTAGGGCAGTTTCCTGCCCACCACCCCAGAAGAGGATAACCACTGGTTAACCCTGGAGACTGACAGAAATTTCACTGCATATTATACACCCTGAGCTTTCATTTGTTTGTCTTCCTTTGTTATATGTTGTTTATCTTCATCGATTTTCTCAAAGAAGGATTTTTCTGTCACTGTACACACCCTCAGTGACCACCATGAACAACCTCCACTACAGGGTGGCAAAGAGCTGAGAGGGAATTTCAGTCTGCCTGGTGCTGTGCAGAGGGACAGAATTTGCAGGCATATCAGGGACCGGGGGTAGAGGGTACCCTAAAATGCTGCTGATATGGAAAAGGCTGAGGACCACAGACTCAAGAGAGGCGCCTTGAATCCTAAATAGGACCTCTAGTAAAGAAGAAAATACATAGAATAATTAAGATTCTCACTTGTAATTGGAAATTCACGTACAAAAGCATTTTACGATGGTTGTTCCAGTAGGCTGTCATTTCCTGTGCAGATGTTTGCAGTTATGTGCCATTTCATGGTAGATAAACCATTACCAGCTGTAGAGTACCAGTAACTTACACAGTAATTATTAAAGCTGACAATGCGGTGTCTTTTACAAACAGGACTTCCAATTCTTTTCAGATACAAGAAGGAAACAAGGAAGCTAACATTTGGTCCTAATCTTCCTGAAGTTCACCATGCCAAAAAGGCAAAAGCACACTCGTAAGCTGCGTAGACACTCTAAAAATGATTATTTGATTAAGATAATGTTACGAATGCAAGTGCAGTTTGGAGATTTTCCACTAGATATATTTTGAACTGTAGACCTATTCCTAAGTGTACATTTATAGCAAACTAATCTACATGACAAAAAAATAAAATCATATAATTAACAGAATTAACAGGAACAGCTGGTATCTGTGTAATTCCAAGTTAAAAATCCACCAAAACTAGAGTACCTGAAAACCAAGAAGGCAGCAATTAAAAACCTTCAGATTTTATGACGCCCACCTAACAAACACAACATTTTTTTTAAAAGCAGATATACTGCCTCGCTACAACTTCAACTCTAACCCGTGTGACATCACTGTTTTAACTTTATTACCTGAACAGTTTCTTTACTAGGAATTTTCTTAAACAGGAAAATTTATCACTTGAATGTATATTATTTGTTAGTAAAATTTCAAACTTTTTTAACAGCAGCATATAGAGTTTCTTGAGGAAAAGTTCACACATGTATGGATACATAGGCATCTTTAATGTGCAGTGTTTATAATTTTGAGAACGCAGATGAAAGAACATTTATTTTGGGTCAATGTCAAAAGTTGTCGCAAGGAAATGTGTATTTCTTTGAACTTGAAATAAATAACAAGCTTTAAAAACTCAAGCCATTGTCCCTTGAGTTAAAGGAAGATGGGTATGGAATAAATATTGTTTCTTCAGCAAGCTGCAATCAGCCTGCTGAGAGCAACAACACATACTGCTTTTGCACACAAAACGTGTTTGATCACAATGCTCATGAAAGCAAGGTCAGACATTTGCCCAAATCCTACATAAAAACCTCCACTGGAAGAGATCACTGATATCTTTTGTCACACTGTATTATGAAATGCCTGCAACTCTAATTCCTGTATTTCTGCACAAATCTTCTGTAGCACATTTCTGGGCCTGTAAGGAGAAAAGAACCAGCATGGATGCAACAAGGGTAAATCACACTTGACCAAACCAATTGTCTGCGATGTTACAAGGAGCGGATTTGCAGACAAGTGGAGGAAGGGCAGTGGCCTGTCATTTCTGGCAATTTTACCAAGGTGTTTGGCACTGACTCCCACACTATTCTTGTATGCAAGTCTGAAAAATCAGATGAGTAAAAACCAGTTCCATGGTTCATGGTTATGCCCTGTCTGGAGGCCAGAGACAAGTGGAGTCCCCAGCCAAGAGTCTGCAACCTGGCACCTGTCAGGTTTAACATCTTCATTGATGACACGGAGAAGGGGACAATGTGTGCTCTTCTCATGTTTGTGAATCACACTGGAGCAGGGGATGCAGCCGATGTGGCAGAGAACATGCTCCAAGCAAGCTGAAGACCACTGTGCATGTTCTACACAGTGATGTGCTAAGGAAGGTCAAATTTGTCATGAAAAATTTTCACATAGAATATGAAGAAATATCCACAGAAACTCAAAGGAAGGCTTTCCAGGTAGACCATCAGCCATGGTTCAAAGGCTCTATCCATTGAATTCTACACAAAGTCAAGAGCAATAACTCCCTGTTTCAAGTGCCCATCAAAAAATCTTGATGAGAAGAAAAGCTTTTTGGGGCTGTAACGTGTCTCAAAACAGCTAAGAAACAGAAATTTAATGAAAAATTTTCCTTTACCTTCGGAAGGCAAATGTGCAAATCCAAAGGATAGAGGACCAACCCAGAATTTCAGAAAACATAACACTTTCAGGGGCTGCTGCTTTTTCACAGCTGTCTTTTTATACTTCATCAGTTCCTTGGTGTAATAGTTTTCCTTTCTTTCATGGGAAGGGCCGTTCACTACTATTAAAGGAGGAGTTTACTATGACTCGAAAAAGACATTGAAAGAGCTGGTCTTTCAGATGTGAAAAATCAGAATTTTCCCTGACTAAACTGCCTAAAACCTTCAGTCAACGTAATTAAGCAAATATCAAGCAGGGAATGGCAACTGAAAATGCAAACAGACCATCAAAGAAACAACACAATGACTATTGTCTTAAGTCATTGCATGTTGTATCTTTAAGCCATTTCAGTCTTTTCCATTTGCATCACTCTACATCTTCTATAAACCCAGACTCTCTATAAATGCATTTCTACATTTTCTGTAAATCCAGACTTTAAATGACACAGAGGACAGGAAAATTTATCTATATCTCACAAAATGCCATTAATTGACATCACTTGGAATTAATATTGCATACCAGAAAAAAAAAAAAAAAGGAAACTAAAAATCCTGTTTTACTATTAAATTTTTGAAGTCAGTCTGTGAAACTCCTTTGCAGATAAATAGAATTATTTTTGGCCAAGCAATGAAAATTTGCATTTCATCAGGATTAATGGATATAGGGAAATTACAGAAAGAGAATCAGAATCATCTCATCAAGTGAATCACTGGAACACCTGACACCTCATTATTTTACAGAAAGGGAAGACAGCTGCAAAGTTGTCTGAGGTAAACATAGAAGTCTACTCTAAAAAAATTATTCCTAAATTATACTACTTAGTCTACTTCTGCATGACAATGTTTCCCTGCTGATTGCATTATTGATTGGAGGCAGAATCTGTAGAAGGGCATGTGTCCTAAGACACAGATAGAACAACGGAGAGAAAAGGTTGTCTGGAATTCAATTTATATTCCCTGCTTCATTCTACTGTGGTGAAATTGAGCATCTGTAAACGCATAAAAATGATTTTAAGTGGACAGTTTATGAGACCAGGCCATGTATCTTTTCTAGTGGAAGGGAATGGAGCTTGCTTTCTGATTCACAGTACTTAGAAAGGGAAATTAAAATATTTTAATTGACACTTAATTTTGAAACTTTAGGATACCAAACAAGGGGTGTCACACTTCAGGGTGGTGGAATAGCACCTTTGTTGCTACGGTTTTGTTACAATTTTGTTCACAGGCTGACTTTGTAATTGCTTTGCAGGGAACGAGTTATCTGCAACAGCCGCACGCTGTCCGAAATAGCATGTGCACAAGACACCTAGAGATTGTTACATTAAAAACTAGTGAGTATGGAAATAAAGGGGCAAAGACAGAAAGGTTATTACACACATGAAGAACTAATGATCTCTGTTCCTCAGGGGAAAGTAAGTAACACACACACTACTCTTCTTATCTGGATTAGCCAGAACCTCCCCAATGCACAGACCTTCCCCTGTCCCTCCTGCCAGGAGAGGTACAGAGTCACATATTTGCACCTTCCAGGGTACCACCATGTATCCCTCTTCCAGAGATTCTTGTCTTCAAGTGTAAATCAGTGTGAATCAACTTTTCTTAAGCGTGAATCAACACGAACCAGCAAGCCAGGGGTTATACTTCACACCTGGAGCCTTCTCTACATTCAGCAAAAAAAAAAAAAAAAACCAACAAACTGTAGAAGCCTGGGCTTGAAGAATTTTCTCTGCATACTTTTTTACAAGATGCCTTCTCTAAGAAATCCAAGTATCTCAGAACTCAACACAGACAGTAAAACAGTTAATTGCTTTTAAATTAAAAAAGTACATTGAAATTTAGAAAGAGAAAGGGAGAGAGAAAGTATTCACAGGAGCACTGAAATTATTATTCCTTTATCTAACTTGATGAGCTAATTTCCAAACTACTTCCAGTCAATGGGTTAGTGTGCACAATGCAATTAGGTCCTACAGAAATATTTAAATTTATTATATCAAATTTAATGTGAGCAGTTGCAGACTCCTTCAGCTACTTGGCAGACTACCTTCATGCACAGTGCCTCTAAAGAATTAAACATATATTTATATATGTTTAATTATATTTCTAAGCAATTCCTATATTTACTTCATTTACTTTAATTGAATGTGACACTTTTTGCAGTGCAAACAATTGTATTGGTATTTTAAAAAAAACAAATCTGTCCTTTCTTTTCATAATCTCCCTAACACTTCCATGGGAAAAACCTTACTTTTAAAAATTTACAGCTCCATCTACATCAGGAATGCATTTATTCAAATTTCCTAGAGCAGGAATGACTCCTACTTCATTATTTACCAGAAATTATTAGATAGCTAAAATAATGAAGCCGCAGTGATACCAGTACAGACAAAACTATCACAGTGAATTTAAGTCTCCATAAATGTACAGTGATATTGCAACTTCACACTGAGTATTTTAAAACTCTAAGAAAATGGCAAAATAAGAGGTATAACACTAAAAGGTAGGGTTTTTTCCCCATGAGTTTTAAAGCGTAACATGTTTAAGATCTATCTTTTCCACTTTATTTTTGAACAAATCTGCACTGTAAATCTCAGCGATAACAGCACCACGTAGCTGCTGCAGGTACATCATCTGCTGCAGGTAGTATAACCTCTTCCTACTTTTGGACAGGCAGTGCTATAAAGTTAAACCCTCAGAATGTGAGTCAACAGTATTAATTTTAAATCATAAACCTGACATATAAAGGTGCAATGCTGATTAAATAAAGACTAATTCAAGTGTTCAGTTCTGTCCCTGTGTACAGAGAATTGACACTAGTGTACCAAAAAGGCACTAATGTCACAATTTCATTTCTGTTCCATTCCGGCAACAAAAAAAGCAAGGTGAAAACCCACATCTGGTAACAGCCAGACAACTGCCAGCTGAAGAGTACAGCATTGGAGCCATACCTGGTGAAACACCAGCAGTAAGAGAAGTGTCTACAGCCTCAGATGTTTCACAGAAGGTACCTCAGGAAACCCAAGGATGGGCCCCACACCAAGGTATAGAGTTTTTTATGACTCCTTGACTCCCCATGAATGCCTGGCACCACCATTATAGAAAACTGCAGGGAATCACTTTTTACTTCAGAGAATAAATGGTGTTACTGGGGATCCTACCACTCTATCTGGGCTACTTATAATCCCAAAAACTTACAAAAGAAATAAACACCCACCTGATCAACAAATATCCTGTGCATATCTTAACTTCTACCAAAGAATTCAACTGTTTTATACAGAGACAGCCTACAGATGACAGAGATCTGACAGTCCTCAGTGAAAAAAAAAAAAAATCATTTATTCTTTGTTAGCAGTGTAATGAAAAAGGGTAATAAAAAAATTTCACAATATGGCTTTTTTTTTCTCCGTTAGTGGAATGGGATAAACTCACAGTTCAAATACCGCTGGTCTCAATGCAGGCCACAGTCATCTGAAATTTGTCCAACACCCATCCCTCTCCATTGCACTTACCAATGCAGACATTTGTTGCACCCACACACTACGGAGGCTGCTTCTCCCATACTCTCAGCCTAACATTTAAATTACATGAAACACCAAACTGATGTCATTTCCCTTTCTGGTACTTGTCTGTTTTTTCCTATTGCACCAAGTCTCCTCACTTCCCTCGGCAGTCAGAAATGACAGATAAGGGAATGCAAAGAAATAGAGTGTGAATGCAAAGGAAACATAATTGGTTCAAGACTCTCTACTGTCTTCAATTTTGTACAGTCATTTACAGCTGTCTAAAGTGTGTGAAACACTGGCACCCAAGTGAGTGAGTAGGCAATTAAGATTTTGTACTCTTCCACAATTGTTCTGTACATATGTAAACTACTGGATATGGTACAAGACAGCAGCGACACACTGAGTGTTCTGTCTTGAAGACTGTATCACTCCACTAAGAAGGATGCTGCTTTTCCCTGACCTGTCTTCATGGCTCTGTCCTGGAAGATGCTGAACCCTTGTACCTCAATCCAGCAGAAGTCCTTAAGCACTGACTTAACATTGCAAACTTATGCATGTCAATACTTTCATTATTTGCAGGAGTGTATTTTGGTGGGGAGGGAAAGCAAGGCCCCAAAATCAGGCAAGCTCAGACCAGTATCACTCAAGAAGTCCACTGCTCAGCCATATATTTTACGTTTTGACCACGGAACTAGAAACACTTTAAACAAAAATATCAGGCAAGCCAGTGTGAAGTTCTTTATTAATAAGTAAAAGCAAGTCAAGGTAAATTTAGAGTTATTTTAGAAGTCAAAATTCTCTGCAACACCTAATTCCTAAATATATTTGTTAATGAAATGCAAAAGTCTTTCCTTAGGTCACACACAGACTGAAGTTCAACCCTGTCTGTGATTGCTACCTATTGATTACTAGGCTGTAGCAAATTGAATGCTGTTTTCACTTTGGTTTTAAAGATGTGTCTGAAACTGTTACATCCTTCCATCAGCAAGAAGAGATGGACTAGGATGGGCAAACGGAGGTAAATTATTGCCCGGCCTTCAGTACAGGTCACTGTAAGAAGGGGTGGACTGGTGAATGCAACTGACATACGAAAACTGTACAGAATGGCTGCAACAAAGCAAGAAGCTGCAGAGTTGTGGGTGGCTGGATAATGTTAAATTAGGTTTTAAATCAGTAACTAAAAATCATTAACATACATTTATAAATATTCACATTTTCATTTTCTTCTGGGCTAAAGATTTTTTTGAAATCAGATTAAAACATAAAAGAACAGTATTCCTCTTCGCTTATTCATCTTCAGACATTGATTATGTAAAATATTCCTAATACATTTTAAAAGACTTAGCAAGGGAGTCCTCTTTTTACTTAAGGAGTTTGCACTAACTGAAAAAATTAAAAGAACTTGCATTCTTTAGAGGAAATAAAGGCCTAAAGTCTACACATACATTTAAGAAGTATTCAGTAGTACTGCAGTTCACAAATTAATTGCATTAACTGTAACCATCTAATACGCCTTTTCTAAGCAAACACTTCTTGTGTCTTAATTTAATCTAATAAATTTGTGAAGGGTAGCAATGGGACCATCCACACAAATTGTCAGCCATAGGGCTTGTTTGTTTGCCTCTCCTGACAACATGTCCCAAAATACAGAGCATATTTCAACTTGCTACTCTCTGAGTCGTCTGCCAAACTGCAGATGAATTGTAAACACAAAAAACACGTTAAGCCTATTCGAGCCCACAAAAAAAAAAAAAAAAATTTAAAAATCAAGTCTTGCACAGTAAACTCTGCTATAATTTCCTGATGTAGGTCAAAACTCAGCAGGAAATCACATTGTCTATTTTTATCCAAGTTCACTGGAAGTGCTTTACCTTTCTGTTTTCTTGATAAGCACAGCCCTGAAGATTTGTTCCTGGGGAGTTTTCTCTTTTTCATCAGTTGGTTGCACGAAAGGGTGGACAGCAGCCAAGACGAAGCCCTGCTGGTACAATTCTTGCAGCTGAGCTGGAAGATCGCACAAGGAGGAGAGCTTGATTGCAGATGATCCTGGCAGCTCAGCTGGAAACAAAAAGAAATTGGTCAATAATCCTACATTGGACTATCATGTTTTTTAAAATCCACGCTCTTCAAAGACAAGCAAGCTTCACACCAATCTACAGCAGTAACACAAAAATTGACCTTTCCTGAGGCCCATTTTGTATTTCAGATTTTAAGCAGGCCGTGTTTGAGAAGGACTTGTAACGCACAAGAGACTGGTGCGATAAAACAAGAAGTCAGATACATTAAAATGACAAATCTACTACATTTGTCAGAGATGAAGTGGAGGATTTAATAAAAAAAGGCAATTGGTCAAAAGATATTCTAACTTCTAGTAACTGTCATAGTAATGCAACCTGAGGAGAGTGAGCCATGAGTCAAAAATAGAAAACAAGAGAAAGGGGATAGTTAATGAAGGTAGAACATGTCAAATACAAACGGGAATAAGAAACATCTATCTACACAAAAGCTGTATTATCAGACTAAGAGATCATTGATGCAAAATGTTGTTGAGACCAAATATCTACCAGCATGTCTAAAGACATACTTTGTAGGTATATTGATAACAAGAACACTAAGAGCAATGCATACCTGTAGTGATGAGAAACCTTTTAGAAGAGACATTAAACCTTATACCTCAGGGTTTAAGCAAACCTATACATAGTACAGATGATAGTGAGACACAGTTGATGAAAATAATCATTCTCCAATGTGCTCATTGTGGGGTGCTGCCCACAGTGCCTGTGAAGCATTTGATGCTGACTCCTGTCAGACATTCGACATGCAGCCAGATATTCCAGTCGCTACAGCAACTGCCCTTATTCCCTTGGAGTCTTTTGGGCTTCTAAAGAAAATCCCAGAAATCACCTAAAAAACTCTTCCATTATGTTTCTCTCTACATCAGTAATTCTTCATATGATTTCATATCTTCCGTGAAAAGACATCTTTCTTTCCTGACCTTTGCCTCTTCATCTCCATCTCTCTTGAAGAATATTGATTATTTCACCCCTAACCACGCTAGAGCATATAGAGTGGTGAGGTGCTAGATGGTTTCCCCTCCCACTGAAACCAACAGAGAGGGAATGTTGCAAGAAACATGACAGAGATTCCCAGCACCTTGCAGACCTCGTTAAAAAACAGGCGCTGGAGAACAGTTTGCATGAATGACAACAGCTATGCAGAATAAGGTTTCATTGTACTGCTTTTTTTCATCAGACTATGTGGCTACCCTTTATGAATAATGAAAGAGGTTATCAAAAAACTAATAAATATTCAAAACCAATAATACAGAGGAATAATTTAAATAATAATAGGATGGCTGTGTCTGGTATGCTTTTTCTTCATATAAGACCATGTTGCAGAAGAGGATAATGGAACTTTTTGACCAGTAACTATAAGATGCAGAATTTTTATTATTTTTACAAATAAAATGAGAAATCCAAGCAATGTGTACGTTGACAGACAACAGGACTCTACCTTCTACAACAGCATGTAAATCACTTCAGAGTCATAAAAAGGGATGCCCCAATAAATAATGTATAATAAATAATGAAACTGACTGTTACTTATTGGACTCTACTGGGGATCAAAACGGGAAAAGAAATCCCTAAGTCAGAACTACTTTTTCCCCTTTTGTAGCTTAGAGACTCCAAAAATTTTACACTATGATGCAAATAGTTTAATTAATTAAAAGAATATGAAATCTGGAATATCTTTCTAAATGAGGGTTTTACTTGAATACAATGGAATGACTAAATAATATTAATTAATTTTAATTCTGGTAATGGTGCTCATCTATGAAAAATGATGCTCCTCTTGCACATGAACCTACTATCTGGATTCTTCTGAGGATGCCTTGGTAAAATTTGTGAACTCTAGCCATTAACATGGGAGAGTGATTGCATCCTCCAAAAACTATACACAAGGGGAAAGCGTCAAAACACATATAATTGGAGCCCTGGGATGTATACTTGATGATTAAAAAAAGAAAAATAATAGATTATAGACCTGGGAAATATCATCCACTTAGTCCATCCCATTACCTAGAAGCAGGATCAGTTCTAGCTTACCTATTTCTCTGTTTTTCTCATCTGTTTTTAAAAACTTCTAGTAATGGAGATTCCAGAAGCCCCACATGTCGTGTTTCAATAATTTTGTATTCTTGCTATTCAAAACCTTTTCGTAGCACATGGCCTGTTTCCCTCTGAAACCCCAGACTGCTACTTTCTCACTAGAATATTTCTTTTCTTCATCAGCATTTTATAATTCCTAACATATAATACCTATCATGCCTTAATCTTCCCTTCTTTAGACCATATAAACTCAGTCCTTTCAATATTTCCTGTTCCCATCTGTTTTCTAGATTTCTAAATAATTTTTGATGGTTCTCTCCCGATTCTCTTCAAATGATCCACATCTTTCTTCAATTATAGTACCGAAACCTCAGCACAGCGATTCAGAACAAGCCTCATCCCTGCTTTGTAGAATGGAAAAGCTCTTTCACACTTATTATTCACCCCATGTCAGTTTACATCATTTGGGGAAAAGAATTTCATTTTTCACAACTAACAGCGGCCAAACATCCCTGCCTTTAGTGAATCTTAGGTTTTTTTCTTTGAGTTTTCAAGGGCCATTCTGGATTCTGACCTCCACAGTGCGAACAGCACTTCTCGGATTAGCAAACCTCAATAAACATAGTCAGCAGTCTATTGCTGGAATAGTTAATGAAAATGGTGAATTTTTAGGCTGTGGACAGAACTATTTTAAGCCTTACAGTTAATACATCTTTTCAGCTTGATGCTGAACTACTGCTAATCTTTCCTTGGACTAGAGATCTTTCAAAATAAAAGACGGTTCCTGTTACACAACTGATGCTCACAAGGTCTATGTAATTTCCCTTGGATTACAGATCTGTGCTGGGCATGCTCATTACTCTCCCAGAGATGGACTGCTTCGTGTGATGTAGGTTCTTACACAGAAATCCCTGCTACTCATCATCCTTGCGACATTTTATGTTACTTGTTCTAGTATCTTTCTGGGCACTAAGTTAGGCTAACAAACATAGAGTTCTCTTTTTAAGAGTAGGTTGAAAAAGGGTATCACACTTTCCTGAAGAGTCACATTTATCCTTCAACAGCCTTCAAACTTAGATGATAATATTTCAGTTATTTCTTTAGTTAATTCCTCTAAGGTTCAATCTACTTGAAAATGCCTAATATATGAAACCAGTTGTTGATCTAGTCTTTCCTTACTTTGCCTCAGAAAAATGCAAACATTTTCATAAAATCTTACACAGCTTCCAATAAAATCCTTCAAAACTTCTGTTTTAGTTGTTAAACAGAATTCTAATCATGCCACTTTGGGGTGGGGGGGAGTGCTTAATATAAGCTTCTATTTTGACAAAAGATAAAGCTGAATTCTTTTAGTTCCATGTTGCTCTTGGAACACCATTAGCTCTAAGTCTTATATTTTGCTCCATGTTTCCTTATTTATTGTTGCGTTTCACAATCAGACCTCAAAAGATTTCTTTGTTTATTCTGTCTACATCTAGACCACTGTGTAAGAAACTTGCAAATGACAAATGCTGTGTTTTGCAATTTTGCTAAGGCTGAATGTGGAAATAGAAGTGCTGGCTGCTTTTTGAACTTATTACCAGGCAAATTACTTTGTTGCCTGACTGATAATTGAAACTGAAAACACTTCCAGCAATGCTCAGATTCATACAGAAGACTACAGTTTAGAGAACCTTCAAAAAGAAAAGAAAGTTTGTGTTACACAAGTGGTATCTGTAAGGTGACTTTCCTGGCTCTAGGGACTTGTGTATTCTTTGCTGCTAATGGAAACACCCGACCAAACATTCACGCTGTCCCCATTTTGCCACACAATATCAATAAAAGGGAATTAGTTGACCAAAAAAATCTACAGGCTGAGTCATGTATATTTGAAAGGAGTCATCTCTGCAGTTCCAAAAAGCAATTTATAGGAAACAGAGGAAGGTGGTTCAGTCTGCCGCTGGGATCCTGAGAGACTGAGAACAGGCTGATAAATATGGCTGGGGAGTCAGGTATTGAGGAGAATTGGTCCCTCCTGTGTTAAGGAGCTCCTCTTTTCTTCTTTCCTTCCCAATGGATCTCCCAGGGCTGTTACCACAGAGATCAAACAGACATCAACCAGCTTCAAACTGAAGTGTCTCATATGACCTCTGACAATGGCACTATGGTCCATGCTAAAGAGGTAGATGCATCCTGGTCAACATTAAAAGACATTTACAGCAACTGTCTACAACAAGTAGGCTATTTTTTCTATATCAAAACAACAGATATGGGTACTTTTGAGATGCTATAACCTAACACTTTCAAATAAGAAAGATATATTGTGTTTTATAAAATAAAGCATGGATTCACCTATTAATCCATGGTTAATAATGGCAATCACCAACTACAGTACATCTTATATATACTCAATAGAATCAGATGCTTTTAACTCTGTTCTATGTAATAAGCAGCAATTTTTCCTTCCTGGTAGTTACATTTATTACAAAGCTAAACCAGACTTTTTTATTATTATTTATTTATTTTTATATTTGAATGATAGGTATGCTCCAGGAATAATAAAATGTTAAAAGCCAAAATGGCATTTATTTTATTTCTCTTTACTGAAATGGTCAAATACAGGGTCGTATTTAGGTCTTAAGCTTCCTGGTGCTTATCCATAATACTTTATTTACAGAATCACAGAATGTTAGGGGTTGGAAGGGACCTCGAAAGATCATCTAGTCCAACCTCCCTGCCAGAGCAGGATCATCTAGATCAAGTCACACAGGAACACGTCCAGGTGAGTTTTGAATGTCTCCAGAGAAGGAGACTCCACAACACTTCTCGGCATCCAGTTCCAGCCTCCGTCACCATCACCATGAAAAAGTTTTTCTTTCTGTTTACATGGAACCTCCTATGTTCCAGCTTGTACCCACTGTCCACTGTCCTATCATTGGATGTCACTGAGAAGAGCCTGGCTCCATCCTCCTAACACTCACCGTTTACATATTTATAAACATTAATGAGGTCACCCCTCAGTCTCCTCCAGGCTAAAGAGACCCATCTCCCTCAGCCTTTCCTCATAAGGGAGATGCTCCACTCCCTTAATCATCTTTGTGGCTCTGCGCTGGACTCTTTCAAGCAGTTCCCTCCTAAACTGAGGGGCCCGGAACTGGACACAATATTCCAGATGAGGTCTCACTGGGGCAGAGTAGAGGGGGAGGAGAACCTCTCTCGACCTACTAACCGCACAGCTTCTAATACACCCCAGGATGCCATTGGCCTTCTTGGCCATGAGGGCACATTGCTGGCTCATGGTCATCCTGCTGTCCACCAGGAACCCCAGGTGTCTTTCCCCTACACTGCTTCCCAACAGGTCAGTCCCCAACCTATACTGGTACCTGGGGTTGTTCTTTCCCAGATGCAAGACTTTATTTAAAAGGACAAGCTGAATTTCTACTATCCTGTGTTAGGTGTTTCCTTAGGTTACTTATTCCAATAAAACAAATTAAGTATTGGGTTTTTTTGGTCTTAGTTTTTTAACACATTTTCCTGATTAAGCTTTTATGTTTTTATTCCAGTCACAGCTGTTAAAGACTGGTGAACCCATTAACGACAGTTCACATTACACATGAAAGCGTTCTGCAAAAATACTGGACTCCTTTTAACTAGTTTCCGTTCCCTTTTTAAGTTTTCATGTTCATCTGCATTTTCAAAGTAATGTTCCTCAATTTATTATGAAACATTAAATAAGCGTTTTTCCTTTGCATTAAAACAACCAAAGATCGAATTGGTGTGTCCATAGATTGTACGCACTCTCTGTCTATACTAGGTACAGAAGAAAGCACCTTGCACCAACACATGCCCAGAATGTGGTGCATAATGGGGTCTGAAACAAAAAAAAAAAAAGGAAAACTGTCAAACTCAACAGACCCACACTATTAAGTGATGCAGCAACTCAGTTCCCTTCTCAAGTACAATACTCCTGTTTCACAGAATGATAAAACAGTTTGTGCTGGAACGACATCTAGTCCAACCCCCATGCACTGACATCTTCAACTAGATCAGAGCCTTGACCAATCCGAATTTGAATGTTTCCAGAGATGGGCCATCTACCACCTCTCTGGGCAACCTGTTTCACCACCCTTATTGTAAAAAAATTATTTCTCATGTCCAATCTAAATCTACCCTCTTTCATTTTAAAACCATCACCCCTTGTCCCACCACAACAGGCCCTATTAAAATGCCTGTCCCCGTCTTTCTTATAAGCCTCTTTTAAGTATCAAAAAAACCTTAATAAGGTCTCCCCAGAGCCTTCTCTTCTCCAGGCTGAACAACCCCAACTCTCTCAGCCTTTCTTCATTTGAGAAGTGTTCCAGCCCTCTGATTATTTCCGTGGCCCTCCTGTGCACCTGCTCCAACAGGTCCATGTCTTTCCTGACATGCTGAGGACTCCAGAGCTGGACACAGTGCTCCAGGTGACATCTCACCAGAGAGGAATACAGGGGCAGAATCACCTTCCTTGACCTGCTGGCCATGCTGCTTTCGATGGAGCCCAGGACACAGATGGCTCTCCGGGTAGCGAGAGCACATTGTCAGCACCTGTGCAGCTTCTCATCCACCAGTACCCCAAAGTCCTTCTCAGCAGGGCTGCTCTCAATCCCTTATCACCCAGCCTGGATTGATACCAAGATGATTGATCCTCAATGTGGAGTCAAAACTGCCCCTGAACAAGGTTGTGTCTGTGAGCTAGACAGGAATAAACATACAGACACACTATACACTTAGTCACTCCTGCTCGCTACTTCCATGCAGCTCCCTATCCAGTATCAATTTTTTGCTGCTGTTCTCCTAAAACCCCTAAATCTCCCTTGTGCACTCTGCAGAACACATAGGAGACCACCTGAAAGAATCTGGATAGTGGCCAGGTGTTAGCATCTATGGTTCTTAACAGATCTAGCAACAAGCATGTAAGATGAAATCAAGGTGCAAGTAAAAACATGGTCATATGGTAATACAGTTATTGCTCTGACACCACCCACTGATGTCCTGTGGGGCTTTGTAATAGATCTGGCTGGTTACCTCCTGCCTTTAGTGACCACCTCGTGGAAAACAGCATTTCTGCTGTGCCTCACGTATCCCACCAAGGTGGTCATAGTTGCACGTCTCTTGGCAGGAAACTAAATAGCAACAACGAATGGAGACAATAATGTGGGAAGAGAGCGTATCACTGAGCACGTATGAGCAGACACATAGATCTGGCCCAAATCCACAAAATTTCCCATGCTTTCACAGAGGGCACTTCCTGAGCATGTTTACGATTGTTTATAATAGCTCTGATCATTTTATAGAATGCCAAAGTAACTAATTTCATATGAGGATTGCTGTTTCTGAATTTAATTCCCTTCCCGAAACTTTAATTTAAGGAAATCAAATCTACAGCAGACTAAGTTCTAGTACAGCAAAATACTGGTTTTGCACTAAGGACAGCAAAAAAATTTAACTAGAAAGTTTACCATCATAAGATACAGTTTCCCCTACACTGAAACATTTCATAGGAACATGTCAGTGCAACAACATTTTTCATTTGGATAATGTTCAGAAGCTTAAATATAAGTAATGCATTAATGTTTTACAAGATCAAAGTGGTTAAACAAGCAGCATTTTTTCAGTGTTTCTATGAATTTCTACTCCAGTTGAAATGTTTGAATTACCTGTATTACTGGAAATGAGATTTCTTGTTGGAAGGCATAACTGCAGTTGACAGAAGGCACACACAACGATCAGGATACAGAAACAAACCACTGCCGCTCTGAGCAGTGGGTTTCTGCAAGCTGATCGCTGACTGCTAAATGAAGAACCATCCCATCACATCCCTTTTTGGCTTGCCAAAGTCCTTGGGTTTATCTGTGCAGGCCTTGAGGCCTGAATGGCACCCAGATCCTTGCGGAGAGGTAGGTGTACATGAGAATTCACCTGGAGGGAGGTGCAGGATAAAAATCTCTTGGTCAGCTTTTGCTTTTGTCTAATGATGCAGCACAGACTGGAAAAGATCCCCGCTCTGTACTATAAATAAGAAAGTTTTTAAGGCACTTTTCACTGACTTACTTAGCAGTTAGTTTGGAAAACCTAAAGGAATCCAAATGATCACCCTTTGGAACTATTAGTCTTGCAAAGGCAAATTTGTTACTCTGGAGATCAGAAAGCAAATTGTTACTGGAATATTATCAAAACACTTATTGACTGATCCTGGGAGAACATGGTTATTTCCAATCAGTGTCAATCTCCAAAAAAAAAAAAAAAAAAGTAAATAAATTAAGGCATCTATTACAAATTTTCATTCTATGTTAGACACTAAGGAACTCTCTTTTATGCAGTACAAATTGTGTGCATGACAAAACAATGCAATCATGTCACTCTCACTTAACTATTCCTTCCTTATTCAACAAACAGTTTCTTGTCAAGGACAACAATAACAACAACAAGAAGAAAACAACTATCAGAGAATCATACTAATGCTACAATTTTAAAAGTTAAAAGCTCAAACTTTTGGAGTAGCAACTTTACAAGCTGTACTACAGTTTCTTTTACTTTCTAATAGAGCTGGAGCTTCCATGAAGTACATATAGAGGCTCCTTAACTATGAAGCCAAGACAGACAGTCACGGTGCATAACTGTTCAGTTTTTCAGCAGAAGCAAGACACTGGATGTTAATATACCATGTTACTTTTTAGGTTATGCTAAATGACATTCTCAGTGGTTTTCCTTTCAATCTTCAAGGCAAATACAATAAATGTCCCCAACAAAGAAAGTAAGAATGAATATGCAAGAGGAATCAGGACTTTCAATGAAGGATGACTGCTCAGTAAGCTCCTAGTGTTTACTTTGAGTGAAAATGTAATAATGGAACTTCAAAATATTCAAAAGCAAAGTACTGTATCTTAAGGGGGGGGGGGGGGGGGGGGAATCACAGAAGGACTGTGAAACTGCATATATACCCTTTAAAAATCTGTATGTATATAAATTTGTGTATATAGATATGTGTGCACATATGTATGCATACATGTTTTTGTACATATGTGTATATGTACACACACACACAAACATACAACAACATTCTTTTCTTTCCCTTTGGAAACAGTAGATATGTGCATTAGATCAAATATTTAGTAAGATAACTCACAGGTGCAGTGAGATTAGTCAGCTTTGTCTAATTTCATTGCATCTGCAAGTCATCACATTCATTGACCAGTCAAAGCTTCATTTCTGTGCCTTACAAGCATAAGATAAGTATCTTAAGAACTGGGTACATCTGCCACAAACATGATGTGGTTATACATGGGACATCATCTTTTTTGCTTTTTCAGAAAAAAAAAAAAACAAACAATAACCAGGCTATCACCTTCACTAAGTAAAAAAACAACCACTGAACAGAAATTTAGTTACCTAAATACATTGACAAGCACTTCTTACATGACTCACAGCTTACATATATTGGCTTGTGAGCAGAAGTAAGAAAAATGGGCAAAATTAAGACAACGTATGAGACGCAAGAAGGGTTAAAGACTGCAAAAAGTGAAATGAAAGAAGATTTAAAAGGGTAGGTACCTCTCCTTTAAACTGTGCAGAGAAAAAACCAAAACAAATCCTATCTTTACTGTATTTGAGCAGCTCTTTGAAATTATATTTTTTTATTTGTCCCTTCCTCCTGCTTAGTTCTACTTCTTAAATTGATGCAGACCAAACAGAGACAACAAAGACAGATAATTTACATTTCATAAATCCAAGAAAACTCCAGTTATGTCTAACCAACAGAAGAAAGTGTTTAAAGTTGCATTATTTTATTCATACAGACTAGTTATCTGTATAAGCTTCAAAAGGCAAGTATTACATCGCATTACAGAGGAGAGAAGGGGTTAATTCTGAACTACAGGAACGGCCAGTATGTTAATTCACATCTATTTCCAACCCCCAAATAAGTTCTTGTTCCCCGCCCCAAAGCCTTTAGACACCAAGTTAATGGCAATGCTCCAGCTGCCAAAGTCAAACACTGAATACTGTTCATTTTAACAGCTTAAGTAGTGAAATAGGACTTCCCATCACTTCCTCTAGTGGTTCAACAAGTTAAGTCCTCTCACAGCAAGTAGTCAGCAATCAAATACTTTGAAAGGGAGGGAAGAAGGAACTACTTAAGGAGAAAAAAAAGGTAACACTTACTGAAGAAATCTTCTGATATCTTGTAAGTTGTTGGCATCATAAAATTTGGAGGGCTGATGCACCTTTTTTCCTTTGACCTCTCTCTAGCTAATGTGCTCAACATTTTTCCTAGCAGCAAAACCAATGAACACAGGCAAGATTCGCAGCTAACTGTGCAGCCTACAGAAACTCCTCGTTCTCTCCCTCTCAAAGTTTTTAATACATATATAGCTTTTCTTCCTGGCATAACCCCCTCCTTTTCCCCTTCCTCTGCTCCTCTCTGGTTTATGCTTCACCTTGATGTTCTTTCCACATTTCTGGCAAATTTTCATTTCAGATTTAGAACTGCAGAATATAACAACACAGTAACACTGGATTCTTTGAAAATTCTACAATAAGCAAACTTGAACCACAGCAAAAGAACCGTAAAAAGCATGGATAATATCCTCAAGAGAGTATTAAAAAAAAAGTCTACTTCAATAAATTCTAAATTATGCAAATTTATTCATTTTATGGTATACTTTGTTAGATGAGAAAAATCTCCTCTGAAATGGAACTTGTAGCATTTCTAATCTTTCCAAATTGCTATATCCTATAGTCAATAAAACGCTGCATGTGTTGACTCTTCAAGGAGTCAAAAAGCAGAAAGGTTCACATATCAATCTACATATTTCCATCCAAACCAACTGAGAACAACCTTGAGACTACAGGTTTTATTCTTAAACAAGCACAGGTGAACAAAGTAGGCTGCATTCATTATAATTAGGAAATTTTTCCATATTCATAAGATAGTTAATAAGTATAAATTTGATTGAAGCCTAGTTTCCAAACTGAAAAATATCAGGAGTGTTTCAAGACTATTAAGGAAAAGAGAGGAGAAAGAAGTGAACAGTAGGAACTGTGGCAGAATACATGCACTATGATCTGATGTACATTTTTTCACGATACACTGAAAATCATAATTAAAATCAAAGGCTTGGCATAACTCAGGCAAACAAGATAGAAGTGCCAAATTATTACAACAAAGGGATTTTTCCCCCAACTTACAAGATAATTGCTGCATATCACAAGTACACACCAGGAGAAATAACTGGAAATTAGAGAGTACGTTTAAAAGTTTGCATTTTCTAAATTCAGCCTTCAACACAAAGATCTAAATTCACTGACATATTCAATAAACTCAGGAAGAAAGGTTTGGATTTATCAAGATAGCTCTTACTCCTAAAGCCAACCTGTGCAATGGAGAACTGATAGTCTCCAGGGAAACCAAAATCCTCTTGGCAGGTCATGCCCGTATATATTTTATACATAGCACTTTGCATTACATACACAGAAAAGGACAGATAGCTTTATAAATGCTTGAAGGATTTATTCAAATGTAACCTGCTGGTTTCTGTTTCTTTTCACTTTAAATCTCCAGTGTTTCACACATTTTCCCCTTTTGTTGTAATAGGTATTTTCAATCTTTCTTGTAAGATCTTATTTAGGATGACACTGTGTGCCAAGTTTGTTTGTTTGTTTTTTTTAAAGCTATAAATTGAATTTTTTTACAACCCTGTCACTAAAGTCCATATATTATGCTATTTCAGATATTCTCATTTCTTGACGAAATCAACCAATAACATTCTTTTTCTTCAGAAGGCAGTGATACATGCTAAACACTTATTATTTTAAATCTGAGTAAGTATTGCAGTGACTTTCATCTTTTTATCTTTTTCCTGACTTGGAATACTTTAATTTTTAGATAAAGAAAAGCCATTTCCAAATTATGCATGATTTTCATTTGGAACATAACATATATTATAACTTCTCAGTGTCTTTTAGTTCTCCTTTAAATCAAATTCCCCTGTTTGGCAAACCCTATAGTTTTTCATAGATGTCTGTTAAACTATTTGCAGCATTACTGGCAAATCTTAATGACTATTAAAGCAGCCAAAGATGTAACATGCATTTGTATAACTAAGCAAGAAGTGATATATGCTCAACTAGATTTTTGCCCCAGATTTGGCTACGTTTGAAAAAGAAAGTTAGTTAAGAGAATGCTACCTTCCGAAATTCAATATAAACAGTAGTTGTATAGGGGCAGGCAAATTAAATTCAGAGGAAAGAAAGATATAATGTGTTTGGATTTTTTTTTGAAACACATTACTGTGTAGTGATCCTAAGACAAACACTTCCATGGGCACCTATAGAAGACCCAGAACACAGAGCAGCTGTTAGATTATAAACAGAAACAAAATTCATTGATCGATCTAACGCCATTGAGCTTTTCAGGAAAACTCCAGATTTTAAAAAGGAATAAAAAGTAAACTAGATCTGTCCTTATTTCCAATTGTTAGGCCTGCTTGAGGAATCACAATGAAAAACCAAAAGCAAAACACTCTCCAGAAAAGTATGTACAGGAGTACATCTCCATCACCTCTGTCAGGGTCTGTGAATTTCATGTGAAAAGTCTGTCTGTACACAAGAAGGATTCGAATCTTGCTGTTGCAGCAGACCCCATATCACCCTCACGAGACTTGCTCTCAGTGCCACCTCTGAGCTGTACTTGGACATCTCAGCTATCCTATAGTATCAAAGGGAGCAATCCAGTTGGAACTAAAGTTCTTCTGATATTCACAGCAAAACAGGCCTGAAGAGGAAGATCTTGTGATCCAATTCCTCACTGTTCAAGACAGTCACAGGAAACTTCTCTCCGATACTTAACATGCAAAGATTTGCATGGGAATGTATGAAAATATAGGGTGGGAGTAATCCTTATCAAGCAATTTCCCCAGAGGGTTCTGATTAATGTGGAAGAGCCTTGTATTACCCCAGCTATGATTTCTGGAAGGAGCACATAAACTAAAACTAATTCTGGAAGGTATAAAGGTAAAACCACCAACTGGATCAGTTACTTTCCAATGAATTAGGCAATCGTGTCCTTTAGAATGATGTAAGGGAGCGTTATGCTATACCAAAAGGACCTAATTCACAGTCAATACATGACTGAATTTCTCGACTCTATTAGTACACAAATGTGGTTAAAGATCTGATTAAAATCAGTACTAGATAAAACACTTCTTGATGACTCTTTGCTACCTGTGTCACTATATATAGTGTCATTATACAAGCTCCTACTCAAGTTTTTTTCTATTAGCATAGCTAAGACTGATTCCCACTCACGAGGCTTTTGTTCTCCAACCTCAGTGCTGCCACAGCCTCAAATTTCCCTTCTTTCTCTTCTCACTCCTTGGATTCTTCAAACAGATGAGAAACAACGATTGTGTGGTTATGTTGCAGCAATGGAGCAGCTCACTGGCCAGGGAGCTGTCACCGAGGACAGTGCATGGCTTGGTTCTCCTCACCTTTCCCTATCAATACAGGTCTCTGTCCCCTAGCCAACTGCCAGCTTCCACAAAAACAGGAGCAGCCTAACAGTCTCAAAAATTTCTAGCAAATAGGTTTGAAATGGTGCAGTTATAATTATTTGAAGGGATGAGACAGACAGACTGTGAGCCTTTTTTAACTCCTGTTTCCCTAGGAAACCGGTTCAGAAACAAAACAGAAAAACTCATCACAATGCCACCTCCAAATCCTCTGAAAAAAGAAATCCTTCAGAAATAAGGAATTATGGGATATTGCCTTCTGTAACACCTCTAACAGTGTATTTCAACAGCGACAAAGCTTTCACATACTAGTGAAAACTACTAGCAAGCAATAGTTCACCACTGGCACCTAAAAGAAGTATGTCGCTGCCAAACACACCACATCACTTCAGCTTGGCAAGAAGGCTTGATAGAAAGCCAAAGAGTAGTGGAAAAGGCTGTTAAAAGTTAACAAAGCACTTCCCAAAAGTACTGTTTTGTTTTTTTAAGCAAGTCTGCTAGAGCATGGGTGATGGATTTACAAAAGGAAAAAAGTTTTTCTTGGCAAAAAAACCTGCTTTTTTTGCCTAGAGCAAATCTTCCTGTCACTCTCTAGAATTTGAACTCCTACTCTCTTGTTTCAGAAAAATGTGGCCAGTTTCTGTTTTCAAGTGAAGAATTCCCACACAGTAATACTGATAGCATGTAAATCTATTGTTTAATATGGGTCATGGGAAAATGGCCACAAATTCAAACATCATTAGAATGGAACGTTCAAAGCCCAATTACATTTTTTTTTTAATTTATTTTGCAACAAAATGGTTGTTATTGCAATTTTGTTTGCAAAGAGTAGCAGAGTATTCCTCAAAATGTTTCTGAGAAGGCATCATTTTTACTTTTATTTCTCAGTGTAGTTCTTCCAGAAAAGTGCTGCATCTAAAACATTTATTGGAAATGAAAAGGCAAGAAGCAGAAACAATTTACCTTCAAAGCTGCCAAAGAATGATTTAATAAAGTTATTATAATCTACTCCCAAAGTGGTAGGTATATGTAGTAAAGATGTAACAGACATGGTGTCCAAAAGAGACAGAATTTATTCATAATATGAAGGTGGTAATTAAAAAGCATTATGCAGACAATCCTAAAATCTAAAACTTTCTTTACCCCTGGATAGGATCCCTTTTGGGCCGGCGGCATCAAAAAATTAGTTTCACAAATGCACATTCTTACTGATTATTTATATAATAAAATACAGAAGCAAATAAACAGGTCAGTTTTTCTGTTCCCTTCCCAAGGAATAGAAAAGAAAAATTGTGGTGTATGACACCACATATTCACAGCTAGCACACAACAGGTCTGTTCACTATCACTCCCATCAGCCACTGCGAGCACAAGCAATATCTCAGGAGCAAACCTGCGAAAGCTACAAAGCACAGTGCCTCTATGCCTTGGATGACACTGTTTTCTCACTGTTCCTAATAACGCAACCCAAAGAGAGATCACAAGCAGCCCCACGTGGCTCTAACTTCTAGTCATATGACAGCCCACGTTCAAGACACTTTCACTCCTCTCCATTCCCAAGTGCATTCTGCAAAACAGAGAATCATTTCTAAGTCCTTTTAGGTCAAGAAGGGACAGATTTGTTACTGGCTAATAATGAAATATCACTGATAACATCAAGCAAGTTTTCACAAATGGTTCTGGAAGGGTTCCCTGTTGATGAACTGACCAATTTTTCCCCCAAATTTACTATAATAAAAAAGCTAAACAAACAACAAAGCCGACAAGTAGTGCAAGAGTGCAGCTTGAAAACAAAGTCTTACAATTATAAAGTATTTTATTCAGTGAACACGTGGTGAAGAACAATGAAAATAATCCCACAGAATATGTACAATTTTATCTATTTGATCATTTGAAAGGCTTCATCAAGGCATTCAATCCAGCTGGAAAAATAGGGTTGAAGGACTGCAGAGAAAGACAGATGCTGCATCTGAGCTGAGCATTCCTAAGTAAATAAACAACAAAAACAAAACAAAAAAAAAAAAGATTCTGACACGGTTCCAAACTTTATGAGACAATAACTTAACAAAAGACCATTTATTCTGTCACTCTTTTCATTCTTTTGTTTTGTGATTTGAGATAAAAGTAGATGATAATTTTTTTTGCTTACTAATACTCTGTACAATAATTGCTAGTGAATTAACCCACGCAATTTAGCACTATTTGTCAATTCTTATATCAGTTGTTATTAAGAAATTCAGGAAACAATTGTTCAAATAAAAGAACACCGATACAAGGCTTAGCAACCAAGGAACTATAGCAGTAGACTGCTGTTTATTTGTATTTCACCAGTAACTATGTCTTGGTTTATCCATAATTTTCTCAAAACTCCGGCTATTTATTTGTAAACCTCATACCTCATTCTCTCAGATTTCAGGTCTTTTATCAATTCATTTGGAAATGGATGGCATCTTTAGGACTTCTCACATCCTTGATGTCTTTAATTTTTTATGTACCCCATAGTACACAAAAGCTTCTGTATTCTCAGACTGCGATGAACTCTTTCAACTGATGACTGTTTAACAGAGACAGGCAATATTTTTGCAGTTCTTAACTCACCTGAAGACTGTCAAGCTTGTCTTTCGTGTGTTGATCAAGAGCTGCAGCTCACAGCAAAGGCTTAATGAGATTCTCTTCCCCTTGAAAGAACTGTTTCTTTCAAGAAGAATCTGTAGCTAATCACTGCAAGTCTCAAGTTGAGAAGGAAAGGAAGGAAGCTGGGAGTTATTTACAATTTCAACTAAATAGAGCTCCATTTATATAAAATAAGCAGGGTTTTCAAAAAGCAACTGGCTGGAAACTTAAACTTGCAGTTCCTCTAAGTTTCTTCAAGACCTTATCACAATGCAGTGGTTACCACTTATCAGTAGGAACCATACTAGTTAGCTGCAGCAGCTGAGTAAGCATCAGATTCAGCAGAAATTTCTCATGTGCTATCTCATATCTGGGAAACCCCGACACTGTTGCTGATATGGAGTTTATCATAACAGCACAGTGTGTCACAAGCATCTCATCTTTTGCAAAAGCATGACTGTACACAAACCAAGAGATTGCTGTGCATGCAAGTTGCATCACAGAAAGCAAGCTGCAATTTCATGCAGTAATTATGTCACCTGGACTCCTCTAATGTCCAAGATATCACATATCTGAATAAATGCAATTAGGTGAAACAAAGTCACCAAGACGTGTGGTTAATGTTTAAGATACAGTGAAAAAATATACAACACATGCCAGGGTTTTGCCAAGATACCTTAACAATTGCCAAAGGAAGCAGCTTGGGAACTGGAAGCAAGACTAGCACAGTGCCCAGTAATAAGTTCTTGTCCTCCACATGATCCATGAACATTCTTCCAGACTGCCTCATCACTTAAAGAGGAGGAGGAGGAGTGACAGATCAATCGGCTTTGTAATACGTTATGGCTGAGAGACAGTAATGTTCAAACAGGAATTCACCAAGAAACTACACAGAGTTCTGAAATTGCTGCAGACTGGACATGAACCAGCAAGCATGTGTCAGAAGCACCTGGAATGCAGCACTGAACTGAGACCTAATGCAAAAAAGGTGCATTATACCAGGCCCAATTCGAGATGTGTGCTTGGCAGTACACTTACATCTTGCACAGACAGAGCACTTATTAGGCTACCTATCACCAATGCACATACACACAGGCACTGAGAAACAAAAAAGAAATAAAGGTCTCGTGTAGATAATGCATTGCCACGGACATAGGACCAATGCATCTCTCCATACAAGGTGAAGGGAAAGAAAATGCAGGTCAGGCATTCACAGACAAATCCCATGCAAATGCCGTAAGAAGACTAATCTGAAGAGCAGTTAACACTAGAGACACAATCATTAAGGTTTGTAAACTACGTTATTTTGCTGAGTACAATATTCATAACCTTAATTTAAATCACAGTCACAATTATGCTTGTTGCTAAAGCAACAATTCTACCTATTTACAGAACTGGGCAAAGAAAATGAGAAATCCTGCGGTTTCCATGCATGATAGACATGATCGGTTTCAACTACCTAAATGGACTTGCATTATTTTTCAGACAAAATTTAAACGGAACATTGATCTTTCCTAGAAATGACAGCATTTTAAGGTTTAAAGTATCCTTGCCCTGTTCAGTAATGATTTCAGTCTAACACACTCAGAGGAGGTTTTTCACATCACTTTCAGATTCAAAAAAATGAAGCAACTTGTCATGAAAGACCCAAAAGGGATATGAACCCAGAACTGTAAGTTGTCTTCTTCAGCATAAGACCATGTGCCTGCCCATTCACAATACCATGGGTGGGGCTTTTTCAGGCAGAACTCAAGAGCAAACCTTGTCAGGATGACAGCTGCAGTTCCTGCCAGGCTTCATTGGTATCAACACAACAAAAAGGCATCCCTCCAGCAATGGAAAGCTCCCACACTGAAAACTCATGCAATACCATGTCTTCCCTTCATACTTAACAAGTCAAATTATATCTGTCCTACTATTTTTACTGTCACACATCACCCTCAAGGTTTTTCAGTTTGCGTGTTCAGCTCCTCCTGTCCCTTGATATTCCTTCCCTATTTTATCTGCTCTACTTTCTCTTGATGCCCCCTCCTTTCTGATGACTTTGACTCCTCCCACCATGTATAAGTACCCACACCTATCTGGGCAACAAAGTGAAGAGAGCGTATGAAGTGTCATGCTAACACAGCCCTCTGAGACTTCCAGAAACAGAGGTGCTGCTGTGAAGCCTCTTCCATGTCCAACCACAGGGGAACACAGCAGCCAACACCATAACAACAGCACTATGCACAATGTTTGGGGCATCCATTGACCAACAACAGCATGGGTCCAGGTCAGGATGGTTCTAGACATCTAAAGACACAGCAATAGATGGCAGAGGCTCTCAAGGCAGTACCCTTTGCTTCTGCACTCATGAAAAGTCACCTGGTCACAAACTCCCTTAGGGGAGCAGCAGCAGCTGCATGGTCCTGCTCTTGGAACTCCTCTCAGTGGTGTGTGAGATGGTCTGCAGAGAGCCCTCAGCATGGATGAGTCACTTTGTAATGGAGTGGAGTTAGGATTGGGATTGTTGTGGAAGGATGTTGGGTACAGACTTGCTTTTAATCCCCAATTCAGCACGCAGCCAGGATGCATACCTCTCACATTCTCCCCGTGACTGTAGGTGCAGTGCCAAATGTCCAAGCTGGGCTCTGCTGTTTAGTTTTTGCTTCAGTTAATCCTCTGGGAATGTTTCCTGTTAGGCCGTACCATCACCCCATCATCTTTTTTCACTACTTTTGTCCCTGCTTCAGAAAGAACTTCCAGATCCCACATTCCCTCCTTTGCTTTTCACGTCCTTAAAACTTTTGGGCCACATCGCTCTTCCGCGAGAATAAAATTGGCAAAGGTCTTGCTTGGACTCTTTTTCTGATCCATCACCGTTTAGCTGCAGCTGTGCCTTCCACTTCACTTTTTCAGCAGAGCGCCTGTATTTTCTGGGGTGCAGCAGCAGGAAAGCTATGGCAGGGAGCCTGGGCTGGGGATGTTACAGCTCATCACAGGGCTGACAGACATCTTGATCACTGCATTTTTTGTTGAGAAAGAGCGTGGAGGCAGTTTCTAGGATTGAAGGATTCTGGCTATGAAGACCCTTTGGAGCTTCATACGAGATGACATGTCAGCTGAGTGTTGACAGCCTATCAAGCAGCTGACAGGGCACAGTCCTCCTCTGAATGAGGTGCTTCAGCCAAAAGCCTAGGAACAGGCCTGGCAGGCCATTTCCTCTGCAAGTTAAAAGGAAAGCAGGGAAGAAATGGATGCTTCAGTGCAAGAGGGCATGTTTCCTTATTGAGAATAGGAGAGAGCTCATCTCCACACTGCCGGACTTGATCAGCCTATACTACCCTCCTTCCTTGTCCATAGAAGTCTCTCCTCTCAAAGCCAGGGGAGCAGGACAGTCTAAATCACTCCCTCCCTTTGTCACTTTTCAGAAGAGCAAGGGCACAAGATTCACCCTCACCCCTCCCTTTTCCTGCATGGTGCACTGCTGCTGCTTTTCAGCTCTGCTTTTCCTTAGCAAACAACTCAGTCCTAAGTTTATTAGGTTTGCTGAGGGCCATTGAGCCAGCAGACAAAGCCTTCTGCCAACAGGTAAAAAAAACCAACAATAATGAAAAGGGACAGTGAGAGTCCAGGAAGAGACAAAATAATAATGTCCACCAAAAGGGGATAAATGGTCAAATGCCACCAGGAAAAGAGTGAATCTCCTTGTTTCTAGGCACTCTGCTCTGCTGTGCCTTTCTGCAAGGGCAGTGTTTGAAAGATGGCATTGCAGACCTTTATCATGACTTTGCTGTCCCTCCCCAAACTAGTTAGCCACTGACCAACAGGTACTGCAATCATGAGACTCCCTAGGGTGACAGCCACACCTGTCAGAGCAAGTTTGGACTCCCAAAATTTCATCCAGTGATGGCAAAGTCATGGCAGGAGCTTGTAACAACATTAAGTTCCAACTCACCACTCCTCAGTACAGAGACAACCACTATCTATTCCAGTCCAATCCTTTGTCCCACACACATAGTACCCTTCAGCAGATGTATGGCACAGCATACAGACGAGTGAAAACTCAACAAAGTAAAGCACAGTCCATGTCTTCCTCCTCAGACAAAAGTAGGGAGGGAGCAGGAGGGAGTCAGCTCATCTGGAGTGTGCTCACACAGCAGCTGCCAAAGCTGCAGAACGATACTCGTTTTAGCCACAGCAAGTAAGTCAGAAGTCACCAGGCAGAAGACGCAACAGTAGCACGTATGAAAAAGTAGAAACAGAAATTAGACTTGTTTCTGCATGTGAAATCTCTTCACAAGTGTCACTGGCAGAGGCAATGACAACTGACCGTCATCTGCATTGAGAAAGACATAGGGAAAAAATGGCACCTCCCACAGTGGCCCCATTCTGCCTAGAAAGCCAGAAAGCAGACATTTTTCAGATACCTTTCCTTCAGGCTGTTTTGAACACATTCAGTGGGATGTTCAGCGTACAGGAGGACGCTAACTTTGGTCCAAAGCAAAACGCTCAAAATGCAGGTAAACACCCCAAAAGCAACGGCTCCAACCTGGTTGCCTACTTCTCTTGCACCACGCTACTAGCTTAAGATACGCACAGCCAGTGCTGAGCTAAGGGGACCCTTGGGTCTCACCCACCAGGACACTGTTATAGGTTGTGCAGTAGCTAAATGTCCACCCTGCATTCATCACAATAGAGATTCTTCATTCTTCATACAGGAAGACCAAAATAATGCATGCAAACAGGAGAAATCACACACTATCGAGGTATGTTTGCTCAGCATTTTCAGTACAGTTAAGAAAAGCTGCTTCTCACAGTTAAGGGCAGCTGACAGTAATAATTCCTATTTTCTCTCAACATGGGTAACCTCCGCTCAGGATTAACCAATTCTAAACCTTTCATTTGCATGAGATGTAGCCAAACAACACCACTTATTTGCAAAGTAAATTATTACGAACTCCACTAAAATTAAAATTTTACATAGATTTAGTACATCATCTTTTATGTGTCTGATGTCAAGGAATTTGTAGTAACAAGTCATAAAAAGCCTAAGCATATTAGTACAGAGATGACACCTAATCACATCTTTCCCATAACCATGAGGCATTTATTATTCAAACTTAAAACCCTCTTCCAGTTAAACTCCGGAAGTTTTGTTTCTGAGAAAATAGGATCGGGCCCTTGTGGCTTGAAAAATTTGACCATTTCATCAGAAATGCTAAACCACTATCTATTATTGCTAAACCACTATCTATTAGATTCCAAAAGTCATGGCAACCCAGAGAAGTCCCCACTGACTGGAAAAGGGGAAACATAACCCCCATATTCAAAAAGGGAAAGGTGGGTGAACCCAGGAACTATAGGCCAGTTAGTCTCACTGCTGTGCCCGGTAAGATCATGGAGCAGATCCTCCTGGAGGCACTACTGAGGTAGATGAATAATGACAAAGTGATTGTCTGCAACCAACATGGCTTCACCAAGGGCAAATCATGCCTGACTAACCTGGTGGCCTTCTATGAGAAGGTCACAACATCAATAGACGTGGGAAGAGCAACCTATGTCATTTACCTGGACCTGAGCAAAGCCTTTGACACTGTCCCACATGACATTCTGGTCTCCACGCTGGTGAAATACGGATTTGATGGATGGACAATTCAGTGGGTAAAGAACTGGCTTGAGGGCCTCTCCCAAAGAGTGGTTGTCAATGGGTCTGTATCCAAGTGGAGACCAGTGACAAGTGGAGTCCCTCAAGGATCAGTACTGGGACCAGTCTTGTTTAACATCTTTGTCAGCGACATGGACAGTGGCATTGAGTGCACCCTCAGCCAGTTTGCCGACAACACCAAGCTGTGTGGTGTGGCTGACACTCTGGAGGGAAGGGATGCCATCCAGAGGGACCTTGACAGGCTGGAGAGAAGGGCCCATGCCAACCTCATGAAGTTCAACAAGGCCAAATGCAAGGTCCTTCATCTGGGTCAGAGCAATCCCAAGCACCAATATAGGCTGGGCAGTGACTGGCTTGACAGCAGCCCTGAAGAAAAGGACCTGGGAGTGCTGGTGGATGAGAAGCTCAACACGAGCCATCAGTGTGTTCTTGCAGCCCAGAAAGCCAATCGTATCCTGGGCTGCATCAAGAGAAGTGTGGCCAGCAGGTTGAGGGAGGTGATTCTCCCCCTTTACTCCACTCTCATGAAACCTTACATGGAGTACTGCGTCCAGTTCTGGAGCCCCTATTACAAGAAGGATATGGATGTGCTGGAACGTGTCCAGAGAAGGGCCATGCGGATGATCAGAGGGCTGGAGCACCTCTCCTGTGAGGACAGACTGAGAGAGTTGGGGTTCTTCAGTCTGGAAGGGAGAAGGCTCTGGGGACACCTTACTGTGGCCTTCCAGTATCTGAAGGGGGCCTACAAGAAAGCTGGGGAGGGACTTTTTATGCTGTTGGGCAGTGACAGGACTAGAGGGAGTGGATTAAAGCTAGAGATAGGTTGATTCAGATTAGACATTAGGAAGAATTTCTTCACCATGAGGGTGGTGAGACACTGGCACAGGTTGCCCAGAGAGGTGGTAGAAGCCCCATCCTTAGAAGTTTTTAAGACTAGGTTGGATGGGGCTCTGAGCAACCTGATCTAGTGGGAGGTGTCCCTGCCATTGGTAGGGGGGTTGGAACCAGATGATCTTTAAGGTCCCTTCCAACCCTGACAATTCTATGATTCCATGAAATGCCTGTCTACCAGCCTTGCAGACAGCCTAGTCTGGCTCCTTGGCTCTTGAGCAGCATTGGGAGAATAAAAACCACATGAAGATGGGAAGAATGTGCAAAACCAGAGTCAAACAAAAAGACAGGGCCACTCAGAAATCATGTGCAGTTCCTGACTTGCTGATAGAAAACGTTTCTTGGAAGTTCAGAGCTCTTTTTAGAGAGGTCTGTGACTATTTTTCTCTGATGCGAATGAATTAGAACATTCACTTACGTGTGATGAACAGCATGCATCTTTTGTAAGAATTCAATAACTACACTAAGAAGAAGCTTCAGCAAACACAGTAGATACAATCAATGACTGCATGGTAAGAATGGAGTATTACAGCTACCATTCTTCAGTCTAAGAATGGCTACAGACTAGGAAAGTTAGCACAAACACAACGATTGCGGCACCCACATTTTTACACAATGTGGAACATGCAGAAATAGAAAACATCCTGCAGATGTACCTCCTCTCCCTAGTCCATTTTTCATTAGCACACATCCATTGCCCAACTTCATATGCAGAATCCATGCAGAAAAAAGTGGCTCTTACATCGCTAGATGTATTTGGGGTGAGATTTCCTAAAAGCATAGAATCATTGAGGTTGGAAAAGACCTTTAAGATCATCTAAAAGTAAACTGTATTTCCAATCACAAGTTGAAAATACAATTCCAAAATGCATCACATGCATGCTCTTTAACATATTTGAGACTTCTAATACACATACCGTATTGTATCTAAGCTCTCATCTAGCCAAAATGTATTACTCTAATAAAAAAAAATAGCAGTGCCTTAGTCAGATCTTGAGAACACAGGCAATACTAGCAATGTTTTTTTTTTTTTTCCTCCATGGGAAGTAGATGAAAGGTACAGCTTTCCTGCAGGTAAAACTGTTAATAAATGGGCTAGGAAATTTAATTCATAATACTGATCAGCTTCTTGCTTTAGATTCAATAAGAGGGGTGTTTTGAAGGCCATGATCTAGCTGCAAGAACACTGGACTGCCCAGGACCTATTCCCCATTCTGTCACAGTCATCACTGGGCTTCAGGTAAAGCTCTTTGGACTTTCTGTTGTAGTACAATTAAGAGTAGCCATAAAGCAAAATGTAAAAGATTTAATGTTCATATTCTCATGAATTACCCTGCTCAATAATATAAATGCATATACAATTCAAACGTGTGCATGTATTACAAACGTTGTTGATGCACAGATAAACATATAGAAGAGAGAATGTGTGCACACAGTCTACCATAACAAGGATCTAGATACAGTAATTATGGGAAGCCAAGCTTGTAGTTAGAAACTAGAATATGTCTAACAGATTCTATTCAAGTTATATATCTTTATTAAAAAGGCAGCCACAGTAAAGAAGTTCAAATTATTCCTAACAATTCTTTAAAGAAATTACATCATAAATATAATTGATTGCATTTATTAAACTACTAGCAAGTGCACATGTTTAATAAACATCCTTTTATGTCAAATTGCAAGTTTCCCAAGACACACAATCAAGTTTTACAAACTGCTACGGCATGAACATTTCATTTTGCTGTGTCTTACGGAGGCAAGTTCTGAAGGGTTACATATTACTACAGACTGTAACTCACTTGAAACAGAATACCAAGAGAAGCCAAAAAATTTCATTCCTTCATCTTTACATTAATGGTGAGGACTGAAGCCCAGATCCAGCAACTCCCTTAAGCTGATTCTTTATACCACATGCATATAATCCAACTAAGTTGAAAGGAATATGGACAGGAACAAAGCCTAAACAAAAGGGAAGCATTAGCAGAATCTGGGCTATTCAGAGGTTATCTATCGGCTTCTTCCGCTCATCATCTTACTGCTCTGAACTTGTTACATATTAATCTCCCCTGAAGCAACATTTCAGTCTGTTATAGACAATCTATACATCACATTAATACCCTAACAATATTTTGCCATGCTGATTTTATTTCATTTCAAAACGTCAGTAACAGACCTGGTCAACTTGAAATACAAAACTTGAATGCTAATTTCATTTGTGTTCTTTTGCTTACAGAAATGAAAACGGGAAATTAAGTAACTTCACCAGTGGGGAAACAATTGCTTTTACTATTCTTAAATCAACTAACAACACCTGCAAATGCAGGGTTACAGAATTTGTTCTTTTTTCAGACATAGAGCCACTTGCTCAGAGAAGTGGGAAGTTTTTAGTTTGTTTTTGATGTATGCTTTTTTAAGTGAATGGTGAAGAGAAACAGAAAGCAGAAGCCAGGCACAAATAACTGCTTAATGTAATATAAAAATTACCAATCGGAAGAGTCAGTAAGCACTGAAGTCAACAACAAATATTACATCCTGCAGCAAACAGAATTTCCTAATAAAAAAAATACATGCATATTCTATAAGAAAAATGGCTTTTCTATCCACAACTCACACACTTTCCAGTACATGACACAAGTTTCAATTAGACTACTTTTTACCCCACTCTGAGGGGAAAACAGAGGGGCTTTTATTAATTTAAGGCTATATAAAACTGAAAATATTTCCAAATTAAGAATATGTCAATACCAAAATGTTTCTTTAACTATTCATTATGATATAATTATGTCTTTTATAAAGGTTCTTTAACACATTACTTGTATGTTGTATTAGGAAAAAAAGGCAATAGCAATGGAACTTAAAACATTTTTTTGGAGTACCATAACTACTTCCAAAATGTTACTGTATAGCATCCAGAAACTTGTCATAACTTGAGAGACAGATACACTTCCAATACATATATACATACACATACATACAAATGCCTACAATAGATATTAAAAAAATGCCTCAAAACGAAAGATTTTATGTGTGTAAAAAAATTGTTATACTGGTATTGTCCTGGCAAAAATACATGTCCTTGGAAAACAACATTTAAAACACTCAAGCAAAAAACAGGGTGGAAATGTTTGAATGTAACTAATAACCTTAAAGTTAACTTTTTTCATTTTGACTTTTTTACTAAAGAGACAAATTCTTGACAGTAAGTATAAAAACCATACACCCCTGTATTCACATTATAACTTAAGAACTTCTTTTGGGACATATGAAGCATTGCTACTTTTCATTCCATCAGTCAAAACATCTGGATTTTAATGGTTTTATAGCACAAATGGCTTGTTCGGAGTACAGACTTTCCCCTTTTAAAAAAATGTATACCTCCATTTCATTCTCATCACATGGCTAGCATATGTTTTATGCCAACTTTATTCAAGGCCAAAACCTGTCGTAACTCATCAGGCCAATGAATTTCCTATAGGAATGTGAAGCAAAGCAAAAAAAAAAAAAGATCCAGTCAAGTCAGAAAAAAAAAAAAAAAAAAAAAAGATCCAGTCAAGTCAGTAAGAAAAAGAAAATTCCATAAATACCAAAAATCTCTACACTATTCAGAGGAGAAGGAAGAGATAAATAACTATCATATTCCTGGTTTCTCTCAGAAGGTCATCATAACTGAAAAGAGATGGAAGAAAAGAAAGAAAGGATGAAGAAGAAGGAGAGCTCAGTTACTGTAGGACCTGTCATTACAAGTGAAGTTTTCCAAAATAAATAGATCAGATAAGAGCAGGGAAGGAATACAGACTATTTAAATACTTCTGTTTGAAACAAAATAACAAAACAAAGCAAACCAGCTTGCTCCACAGAATCAAGTGTTGAAAACATAGTTGCTTTAAATTAAGGCTATTCCATTTGTCAGAGCATGTCCTCCTCTTGGTCTCTTAACCATTTACTCCTTATTTCCAATAAAACTTGCAATAAGAGAAGTAAAATATTATTATTATCCATCTCCGTTTATTTATACAGAGAGGGATGCAAAATAAACAACTTTTTTATTATTATTATTTTTACTTTCAGGCAGGTGATACAAGTCTGGGGGGTTTTTTTATTTGCTTTCTCCAGTAAAGGCCTGAAGTATATACTCATAGACTCTATAATTTGTCTCTTCTGGCTTTGTAGCAAAAGGTTTGCTGCAAGATTAATCTAATGCTACTCCCCTTCCTCAAAATTTTTACTGTTCTAAAATCCAGTCACTGCCAGTTAGCATTAGCACTGTCTCACAGTCAGTGCGAAGGCAACCACCTGAGCAACTCTGAAGTGAGGATTAGACAGCAGAGACCTAAAAGAACATTTAAACTGCAGGTAAAGCTACTGAGGGTAGGCTGTTGAAGTGCACACCTTCTCCAAGGCATTACCTGGATAGGCATTACCATCAGGAGTGGTAGGTCTCTGAGACAGAATTACTCAAGGGAGCAGTAATATAACTGGGCATACCTGTCAGCAGAAACCAACTGAAGATAGAGCTGACACAGGACTGGACTGTACAGTGACAGATGAGCCTGACTCAGAGAAAGAAGGAGACTTAAAGATGACAGTGAGGTGGGTAGAGTTCAGGAGATAGACAAGCACACCAGGAATGAAGCGACATGTTACAGTCAGAGCAACCCAGTAGCTCACTGCTGCCAACAGGGTGAAGATCCTGCTCTTCCTCTGGCATTTTGCTGCCCCACCAATGATCCACCCAATTTACAAGCCTATTAATGTCTTCCTGACAAGTAAGAAGATGTGATGGTTTTATAAATTTAATTTGGGTGAAATCTGGTGTGATTTCACCTGAGGGAGAGCAGCAGCCTGCAAGCTTTGGACAGTACAGATGATTAAAGAATAGAGCACAGGATAACACTGTAAAGGGACAACACTGAAGACACGCTGTGATTTCTCTGAAGAGGCCACCTTAGCAGAACCAAGAAAGGTAAGGCTCATAAGCAGACGCTATAAAGCCAACACAAAATGAGCACACCTGCCTCAAGGTTCTGAAATGCCCTAGCAAAGTGCTCCTTATTCCTCAAGTGCCAGTCTACACTAGATGATAACCCTTTGGTACTATCAATTATCATCACACTTGCTCAAGAAGTACAGGACAGTGGCAAATTGAACCACTTAAATTATGAAGAACTGTGCAGATTATCTGTGCTGTGGAACAAAATGGAAATATGGGTTCTTCCCAGCCTGCTTGCCTTGCAAGCTTTGGAAATCTTTCTCTAGACACTTCTGAGTACATCAACCCTGTAACATTGGGAAATGTCAGAATGAAGTTTACATTTTCATTCTTAATTTTGTCTTTTGCATCTATTCACTTTTTATACATTACTTAAATAGGTGATCAAATATTACTTTCCACTGAACATCTGCATCAATGCAGAGCAAGGCCCAAGTTCAGAAATTAATAAATACATATAATAAAGGAGCATATTTCTTAACATTCCTTCAGCTGTGTATGTCAGAAGGTAAACAGTAACAAGAGACAGCAAACAAGCAAAGTTTCTGGCTAACATAGCAGAGAAATGAACAGCAGGACAGTATTTTATCCCTGTTTTCAACAGACTCACGCTAAGGGAATGAATTCATAACAGTGTGAGCTGATATAAAAAAGGTTCTCTCTTTTCCTGACTGCATACTCCCACTACTTCTCCCAGCCCTAGAATTCTTCAGAGCCTTCCACAAAACACTGATCTGGCAGAGCGTAACCAAACAAAAAGCCTCCATAGCCTCTTGCCAGATACACAAGTTAAATCAATTGACAGAGCTGATAGGAGGCAAGAGAGGGGAGCAGTATCTCCATACATATAGCTGCAGAAAACTCACATCCACCTATAGCTGCCTCTGAAACTGCAGCTAAAACATACATCACATTCTGGAAGTGACCTCTGATTATCTGTCTATCAGACTTAAGAATACATGCACCTCCAAACTGCAAATACGAGCAGCATCCACCTCTACATCTGAAGTCAACAAGAGCTGCTTCTGGAATTCATGAAGAAACACTACAGACTTTGAGAACTTCTAGCAGCAAGGTGTGTATTAGCTCCCACTTGTAACATGGAAATAATGACATCCTTCCCAGTACCAAGATTAAACACTTGTGAGAGATACAGTTATCAGAGCAGTAAATGTTACAGAAAAGCCCCAGAGAAAAATTAGCCTGGCTTACTGGTGTTGTAAAATAAGGCCTAGAATAAGGATACAATAAAATACTCTGCAGTCACTCGTAATTGAGCATGGCTTATTCTAAAAACCTAATGAAGCAGAAAACCTGTGGAAAAAATGATGTCAAGATATATATGCACACTGAAAGGACTAAAGTAGATTCACAGAAAACAATCCAAACGTCCTTTTTTACACTGCTGGGAGCATTTCATTTTTAGACGCTTCTGAATCCCCACAGACATAGGTGTAACTTTCATCATTAACTCTTCCTATTCTAAGCAAAAATATAAATGAACCAGTGATGCTGTCAGCATTGAGAAAAACCTGGAACATAGTAACACCGCACAGTATGACATGAGCCTTCACACAGCCAATGACACAAATAGGGAGGGAGCTACAAAACCACAAGCTGTTGCCCTGACAATTCTGAGAGCACATAATTGTGGGTGATACTAAGGAAAAAGAGCAGAAACAACAGCTCCATCCCCTCCTCACCGGCCTATGCACCGGATTCTTCAGAGACTGGATTGAAGCGGAATCATCATGCCAAAGCAGAATTCAGTAGCTTACAATCTTTGGTGAGACAAAGAATTTGATAGAAGTACAGAAGTACTTACAGTCTCTTTAAAACCATGCCTCCTAAAATCATAATAAAACAGTCTATGATGAGTAAGAAAAATGTACAAGTATGCTTTACAACAAACCTATCCATTTAATCAGACTTGGAAAGTCTGGATTTAATTTTTTTCTCTGTGCCAGACATCCTTTGTGCCTGAGGCAAGTCACATTGCTATTGCATGTACTGATTCTTCCTCCTTACAGTGACAAAGAGGAGACTTCAAGAGGTATCAGGAGAATGCACACGCTAAAGCTTACGAGGCAATCAGGCAGAGCAGTGATGAGTATCCCAGGAAAGCCCATAGAATTGTGTCCTCAATATTAATTCATTTTCACTAATGACACAGTGTACGAAACATCTCACTAAAAGTTGTCAAACTATCAAAGGACATAAACAGTTCACTTTGAAATGAAAATACATAAACGATGAAACAGCCACAATACATAAACATGAAAAAAATTCCTCTCCCATTTTGGTGCTCTCAGTAACTGCAGTGCATCCCAATTAATGTAACAAGACAGAAGAATCCACGAGTGCAGCAGACAGGCACTAAGAAAAGTCTGCAAAGACAAAATTTCCCAGCTCCCACACTGCCTACAAAAGCACACTCCTGCCCAACCACCTATCCCAAACCTCCACCTTTTTCCAAATTCAAGTTCACTTGCAGCAAGTTTTATAAAAACCAACAAATTCACATCACTCTGGGCTGAACACACTGAACTGCACAAGAGGTGTCACATCAAGCGATGTACCAGCAGCTCTTTGTCTCACACAGTGAGAGACAGACTGCTTTGGCTTTTCCTTTGACCTGACTCACAAAACAAAGAGAAGCAGCAGCACACTGCAGGGCAAAAGTGTAGAGGCTCTACCTGGCACCCTGCCAGCCAGCTCTAACAGATTTTGGTACTGTGTTGTTTTATATATAGCAAGAAGCAGGTCCCAGCCTTCTGCTCAAACTTTCAGATTTCCAAATGGTGCGAGGAGTAATTGCTTGTAGAACAGGCTAATTTTGAAGTGAAAGAGGGCACAGGCGATAGTGTGAGCAAGACTGGCAGAGATGCTTGATGTCAATCAGGAAGGAAAGCAATGGATTATCTGTGGATTGTCATGTGAATTAAAGCAAGACTATTTCAGACAAAAAAACAAAAACAAAACAAAACAAAAAAAACCCACAGCAAGGTAAAAATTACATGAAATCGGACCTTCACTTCTTTGATGCTTTACATCTCCAGTGTCTCCCACTATCCTGTTTCCACCCACATGGGTGCACCTTTAGGGATTTGTAACTGCATTAATGTTACTTAAGGTACGTTAGCAAAACTGGAAACACTACCTTCAACCTCTCAAAATACTCCTGAGGAAATACAGGAAGCAGAAGGGGAATAAGAAAAAAGAGCAGTAAAGTATGTAACCTGGCAGACCTGAATTGCTTTACCATATGAAATTTGGACAAAATGCAAATAAAGGAAACAAACATCCATATTTGAGTAAACAAAAAAAAAAAAGGGGGGGGAAAAAAAAAAAAAGAAAAAAAAAAAAAAAAAAAAAAAAAAAA
>JANVCC010000019.1:6377707-6452417 GCA_025345505.1 Todiramphus chloris collaris
AAAAAAAAAAAAGGGGGGGGGGGGGGGGGGGGGGGGGGGGGGGGGGAAGTGGAGTAAAAGAACCTACAATCTGATAACCTACAACTAGCTCTACAGTTAAAAATTTACAGAAAACTCTCAATAAAATCTCTACATGTAAGCAGTATAACTGAAGAGAAGGCATTTACTTAAAGAAACCAAAGACATTTTAAAAACTTAGCTACCATACAATAAACACTATGAAGCAATTAATGTGTTCATTTGATTTTAAAAAAATAATATCTGAAGAAAAAGGCTGTGTACTTACTATCATTTAGTGTCGTGAAGTCCAGGAATCGATATTCATAGCAAACATCTATCTTGGTTTCTACCTGGGGCCTCTTCAAAGTTGAATAGATATTACCAGGTCGTTTTTCATCATGCTTCTCTAGTTTGTTCAATCCACAACCCATTTCAGCAGCTCCTGGTACAAAGAGGCAGGGAAAGGGAAAAGGGAAAATGAATAGACAGTTATTTTGATTTTTTCCTTCTGGTTTCATGCATCACACTAGTACACTCTGGCGATTTTTAGTTTTTAAGTACAAGCTACCTAAAAATTGTATGAAATAGTATAATTAAATAAATGCTCAGATACTAACTGAAGTATATACCACTCACACTAACCCTCAGAAATGCTGACAGTTTGTCGGAAAATTGACAGTTTATTTTTTGTATTTATAGCAGTATTTTGCATCTTTCAAATGTATTCAATATTACACTCTGGAAGACACGTATTCCATTATACAAAGTGGCTGAAAATACAGAAGTGGATAATAAAAGGGATGACAACTTAATAACAATTTCTATATATGCAGTTACTATGAGAGCAGACAGTATTATCTCTTACATTCAAATTAATATCTAGTCTTGCAATTCAATGGAAAAAGCAGAAAACTACCTCACTTCCTTTCATCTCATTTTTTCAGGTAAACCACAGGAAACAATGGCACTTCACAGAAGCCATCTTCAAACCCTAAGATACACATGACCACAGAACTGGACTAGATAAATCTCTTTAATAAGTTGACAATCCACAACATTTTAAGGGATTACCCCTGACAGCCATTTTGGCACATTATGGCTCATTTGAATATGAAATAATGGAAGAATTGCTTGGTGAAAATACTTGGATGATCCAAATCCTCTCATTCCTCTTCAACAATGCTGGTTAGACCAAGGCTAGGTATTTCAACCAGCAGTGACTTCAAAAAGATAAAAGACACACCAGCCAGGCTCCTGAGGCTTTACACTACAACCCGTCCAACATCCCACCTCTGCCTACATAAGAAACTCACACATTGGAGACGGGGAGGGAAACAGAGAATAAACAGTGAAAAAGAGGAGCTCCTGCAGGCCACCCTGGGCACTTCAAGGCATGGGATCTATTCAGTGTAAACGTACTGCATGAAGCACGACAAAGCTGAGGGTTTCAGACTCCCTGCAACCTCTGACAAAGAGCCGCAAGCACCTGAAAAACTTCAGGCACAGATTAGGGCTGCCTTACCCCGTCTCTGCTGCAAATAACGTGCCCACTGCCCCTGAAATCATCATCCACAGCTGAATCACATTCACACTTTACCATCAGCTTCCCAGAAGACGAAGAATCCATTTCCCTTTATTCCCTTTATTTAATCCAACACAGCTAACTGAGGAGTTTCCAACTCATCCCCCATAACTCTGTTCTACTCCTTGGTATTTCTACTACTCCGTAATAACTTCATCCCATCCTCCTGTACCCCTGGAAGAGCTGGAAGTCCTTCTATGCTCAGCAACACTGCCCACCCTCAAATCATCTGCAGAGTCTGTAAGTGCACACCTACATCTTATTGCAAAGTCACTGATAAATACATCAAAATAGGAATATATAGTAAATATTTGATCACACAGAAACTGAAAGCAGAATAAACATTTGCTAGAAGACCCACAGCATCAAGAAAAATGGATGATGTGTCATACAAGTTCCTGAACTTTAAATACTTGGTGGATTCATCCAACAGAAAACAACTTTTCCTTCTTATTTTTAGAGAAAAATAAAACCTACTTTAACTATTTCTATATACCAAAACTAAAAATTAAAAATCCTCAGGATCTTTCCCCCTTCCCCCCTTTTTTTTGTTTGTAATGACAACTGCTACCATTAAGTAAAGGATTATTCTTTCATATGTACAGTAACTTCTTTCTTTTACCTGTACAATACGAATAGATTATGTCTACAATGTTATTTATTTTAATAAATTAATGTATATTGTATATTAATGTGCCTAACAAGATACTAAGTGTATTTCCATGGACTGTTATGGAACACATCTAGCAATATATTCATGCTTTAATATAAGCGTTAGCAAGTGTATCAAATTTCCTGTTTCAGCAATGGCCCTGTAATTCCTCCACAGCATAAGTGTACAGTACAGAACTGGGTAAGGAAGAAAAAAAAAAAGTCCCTTTCAGAGGTCATTAAGCCATGGCACCTGCAACCTCTAGTCATACAAAGAGTCTGAGAGAGGATTCTTCAGACAGCAATAGCTACAGGAGGAGGCCTTAGGGGCTCCATATTTTGCATCACAGAGAGTTTTGTGCTCTTTCCTAAACTGGGGTGAAAATGCTAGAAAATAGAAGCCTGCTCTTTCAGTGGCAGACACAGACACTCTCCTGTGCTTCTCTAGCAAATATTTCCTCATCCCTTTTGAGAAAAATCAGACCACCCTCATTGCCCCTGTTGAGTAGTGATTTCTGCAAACTGTGCCAACTCACAGGTCATTCAGTATGGATACCTACCCACTTGGGACCGGACTAAAACCACATTTTTTTTATTAATTCACTGAGTGACTGCTTACCAGAAGACTGATTTTCACTCTCCTGCTGCTTGGCTAAAACTTCAGTTAGTATCTTCACATGTAGTTAAATATAGGCAATTCTATTTATACTATTAATGCACACATATGGAAAAGAATTTCACTTCAATAAATGAGGCATCAGTAGAAAAACCCTGAAGTTTCACAACATCACAATCTTTTTCATAGTAATTAGGATGCAAGCACTGCAGCAGCAGAAATCTTAAGAAATAAAGTTCCTACTTTAATACAGGACTGTAAGTATTACAAAAGTTGCAAAGATGTACAAATACTTAAAGATTTCTCAAAGATACAGATGATGTTTGTATGACAAGTAATCAATGAATCACCAAATTCTGCTCAATGTATCCCACAAACTCCTTACTGAGACAGCTTGCTTTATAACCTTCCAGAGATTAGTTATTACCCTCTTCCTTCCTTTCCTTTGCAGCAAAGTTAGTGCTGTCCAGAGTCTTTCCACCCTCATCTGAAAATATCTCCGTGCTTTTCAGTTACAAATGTAGCTGTCAACAGGACATTAGTCATCTTCTTAATTTTCTACCTTGAAGTTATCAAAGAGGGCTGTAAGAAATGTTCATCACTGATGTACTCGGGGTAAACCCACTTCAATCCCCTTTTTCAGCAGGTATATCGTTTTGCTGTAAGGGATACTTAAGGCTACTGTACTGCATGCATTGATCCTGGCTTTCTATACCTGCATGGGAATTCTACTTTTTTTTATTCAGTATTAAAACAAAATATATATTAATTTTTTACTAAATTAAAAAACTATTCTTCAATAACACTGCCAAATGTTCAAATATTTTTTACTCTGCAGTAGGTTCTAAAAAAAAAAAAAGAAAAAACAAACCAAAATAGAACTTTTTTTATTAATGTAAAAGTTATCAACTCACTAGTTCCATACTTACAAAAAATAGCTTGAGTGAGAGAAAAAGTAACAACTAATGAAGAACATTAACCATTAAAATTAAGCTATAGTCTGTTAGAGCTATACATGCTGGAGAAACCAATTCTGTCCACAAATTCACTTAGATTGCCAATTAATCTTACAGGTGCTCTATGATCTTAATAATCTCTACAACTGTCTTCAGCCACCTGAACTGAAACACAGATCTAATAACAGATTTCAATTTTTTTTTAGTCTGTATCACATTTTAATTTTGTAAAACATCAAATATAGAAGCTGTGGTGAGTTGCAGAACAACAGCAAAGCCTACAGTCAATTAGCCCCTAAATTTGTCTTATGAATGACAGCAAAGACCCCCACCTACTTAGGAAACTAGCGGTTTGCTTTAGTAAACTGAGTTCAAAAATTTAACCCAGGATTTGTACATCCCAAGCAAATTCCCAACTTGCAAGCCACAGAATAAGCCTTTTGCCACAGCCTCCTCCTCCCTGTTACTGTCCTTCATTCTGTATTTTAGGATTAAAGGAGCTGTGGGGAGCATCTGGAGAAACAGGACAGAAACCCACCCCAGCATGGCAAATGATCTGCTCCAGAACACTCCTTCCCAATTAAAGTTTTATTGAAACTGGTACATTCCTTTGCCATGGAAAATAAAAAATTACAACAAATTGTACTCAGCAAAAGGAAAAAAAAAACCACAGTATTTCCATTTTTAAGCACCTCTGTGATCCATGAAAAACAGACTTTCTTGAATACAGGTATTGCTATAGCTCTTTTAGAGATCTGCCAAGTTTGAAACTCATCATCTCTGAATCTCAGCTTTAATAAAACACTCTCTGCAGCTTGGGTTTGCTTTCTCACTTCACGAGCTTACATTCAAAATATATTAAACACAACAAGTTCAGAATTAGCAAAGAACAACAAGCATAAAATAATACCATGTGGCTAACAACTTCTTTTCTTGTTAATAGTGGATCTGGCACCAGGATTCCCTTTCAGCACAAAGAGAGCACCAAGAAGAGAAGGAAAGGATAAAAAAAACCCAACAACAACAACAAAAACAACCTTGCCTTCATTCTGATTTCTGTTTGGGTTTGTTTGTTGGTTTGTTTTGGGGTTTTTTTTTTTAATAAACAGAGTTAATTTTCTAATGTATTGCCCCCTCCATTCATGGAACCCCATAACAATTTATCTGCAAGGAATAGTAATGAAAATTACACTGAAATGTAACAGAACCACATAGCTAATGGAAGCTTGACTAAATTACCAGACTAAGTAATTTAAGGGATGTTTATCAACTAAATATATGTTGGCTAAATAGTTTACTTCAACTATATCAATATTACAGAAAGCATTGTGACAATGGCTACTTACAAGGATGCTTTGACAAGAAATCCTAAACAATTCTTTTAAATGCTTACAATAGTGGAGTCAACTGCTAAGCATAAACTGACTATTCTAATACATGTGTAAGTGCAATACACTACCGCCTGAAATAGAAACAAGGTAATTTTAATATTTACAATGGCATTGAAAGAAAATGTGTTTTATGGGCAAATTACGTTACTGCCAGCTCAGTTTTAAGTGCAATTAATGAGAACAAGCTTGCTCGTCTTAACACATTTTAAATGTTTATTGTCCAGAACTAGTGACCTCATTCTGTAAGCTTTATCATTAATTAATTTATATTTTAAAATACACTGATAAAGTTCCTTTCAGAAATTTATGGAATATAATGTTCTCACAAGTGCAGTGGCTGGGAAACAAGATAACTGCAATGTATTAATAGGTTTCCTCTCTTGATTTTGGTTAAGTGCTTTCATCCTGGTTCTTCCTTCCACGGGTAATACTTAGCTACCTCACAGGGATGCTAGAAGGCTTTTACAAATAATTACAGGACTTCATATTTGTTGTGCAGTAATGAGACACACTTATTTTCTAAAACCCTCACTCCTGCAATCCTGACCTTTCCATTTTCAAAATAATAAGCACTTCATGCTCAGCTCAGTTCACTTGCTGGCATGTGGTCACTTAACGCTTGCATCCTTCCCAGTCTACAAAACATCAGAGTGTTTAGTTCCCCATTCAGCAATAAATAAAGCCTGAGTGAGCTTGCAAATTATGGTCCAGTCCCTTTCCTAGCATAGTTAAAGCAAAGAAGCAGAGCAGGAATAACAAGGCAAAAAAAAACATCAGGCGAAGAAGCATAACCAAAGCAGAGGATTAAAAATATCAGATCTGACAAAATGGGTATACAGGTAAACAAAGAAAGGAGAATAATATGCCAGGATGATCCTTTATATATATTTATCTCCTGGAAACCTTCAGAATAGAACTGTGCTCCTGACACGTCCCCATTTTTCCCTCTCTGGCTTACCACTATATAGGTTTTTTGTGAGATTACACCATTAAGAGAGAAATTCTGTACTGAGAGGTAACTCCTTGGTCTCTTTTGAAGAGTTTTACCATACGATCAACTATGTATACATATATTCAATAAACACTGCAATAATTTTTATTTGTGGGGAAGGATCAGTTGTTTACCTAATGTTTAGCAAGCAACTTACAAGATTTTCGGATTCATTTGGAAAATACAAAGAGCAATTACCGTAAATGAGTCCTATCTATTGCAAAATGTCAGAACTGACTGATGTTTTCATTGTATACTTACCAATCTGACTTGTACTATCAGGATTTTAGACTTGTGGCTGATAACTAAATCCCTGTTTATAAGAGAGGTTGGTGAAAGAATAATCCCAGATTTATTCTTTTTGATTGATTTTATTTAAATTAAAGAGCAGAGCAACCCAAATTACCCAAGTAAATCTGCAATTAAAGTTTTCCATTTCAAAAGGCAAATCTCAAAAACTAAGGGAAGTCATTAGTGAGATGAGAAGGAATGAAGACTTGGAAGATGGGAGCATAGGGGAGGTCTGGAACATGTTTAAACTACAATATGAACATCTTGCAGAATTTGTAACCAAAGGAAGTGACAAGAGAATTCATAAGAAGGTTTCCAGATCCAGCAAGATGAATTACCTAATAAAGAAGTAAAGGTAGAATAAGCAGAGAGCTTTCAAGACACAGGAAAAAAGCTCAGCAGAGGAAACTATAGTTTCAGATCAAGAACTATCAATATAAAGTGAAATGCGCCAGAAGTCAAGCCCAGCCAGAGAGGCCAAAGATACCACAACTAAACAGAAGCAGAACGCAAATTAGGACAGCTAATTTGGACTCATACCAAACACTCTGGAAGACTTGTGGTAGTCTCCCTGGGAGACAAGAAAATGTACTGCCTACATGGAAAAAAAAAAAAAAAGAGGAAAAGATAATTCAGCCATTTAAGACAATTGCTAGTCTAGCCTCAAATGTTTTCTAAGCTTTAGGAAGAAAACAAAGTAATACATAGATAAATATGACATGGATTCAGTAAAGCTAGAACAGACTACCCTGATAGGTCTTGTACACCCAAGTCACAAAGAAAGCACAGCCTTAGCATGCGGCACATCAAATAACATGCCACTGTGATAACATGATTCCAACAAAATATTATTAGGAGCTATTGTTTTTATTATGGGGTTCACAACACTAGTCTTGGGCTCAATACTGCCACCCTGAATAACACAGACACTTTCAGTCCTCTGCGCTGTCCCTGGGTCTGCAGGCTAGCAGGCTCCCTGCCCATAACCAAGGGCTGCCACCAGCTGTGCTTGGTCCTCTCTAGGGAATCAACGCCGGCTTGCGTGTCTGTGCACATGAGCAAGAGGGTGGCAGGACAAAAAGCAAATGTGATCGGAGAGAGATGGTGGAGGATTAAGGCAAGCCCTGTGCTGGTATTGGGGAGAAATCTGAGGAACAGTATGTTGGTGGAAGACCCTTGCTTCTTAACCCACCCACATCACCCTACAACACTCATCCAAAAGACTGAGTACTTAGTGATACCATGATATTTGTCTTTCAGTACAGCAAAACACTCAGATGGTATCACGTATTTCTACACAACACTTTTAGGCAAGGTATTTCTGTTAACATCACTGGACAAAGGGCAGATAAACTTTCCTCTGAAATACTAATGCAAATGTTCAAGTAAGGTGCCTCCACATGAAGTTGGGAGACTACTGAGATGCTAAGAAGGACTAGAAGACTACTCTCAAGAACCTGAAAGGAAATTATAGCAGATAACATTTATTGTCTAGCAAATTAAGACTGAATGGACCCAACAGAAGCATGCATAGGAACATTAGATATGAATCCAGTTTTCCTTTAAAGCTCAATCTCACACCACTCTGAGCCCACAGAAAAGAGGCATGAAAAACAGACGCATATTGCAAAGTACACACAGCAGCTTCAAGGACAGCAAGTAAAACCACTGCCAAACACAAAGCTAGACAAACTTGTCAGTCCTATACTTACTGTCTTTCGCTAGTTTGCCATGGAGTAAAACCCTGACAAATAGATTTGGGATAAAAGGTAAAGTGGAGCACTGGAGGCAGGTGTGAGACTGTGGGATCTCACATGAAATTGGGGGATGGAATAATAATTATGTAATCATTTTGTATTTATGTATTTTAAATACCAACCTAATCAATTTTGATTTTTTGTCTTCAAAGGCTGTGGCTCCAGCTTTTCATCTTTTTCACCACAGATTCTAAGGCCACTTCATTATACCCAATATGCTATCTACGTTTACCAGTACCACAGCTCAGAATTCCTTTCGGTATTTATTCACAGCTATATCGACTCACTTTATGCTACGTTCTCACTCTCAGACCAGGGGAATGCCAGCATTCAAGCAGTGGAAAGCCCCTTGTCTAACGTAACTAACTTGAGGTTAAGTTAGTTTAGATTCCTAAAATAACTCTTCATTCTGAGGCTTTTTTTTTCTTAGAAAAAACAGAAATTAAATACAGGAATGTGACCACTGGTATTGTGAAAAAGAGAGTTATTGCCAGTAACTTGTTATTCAACACCTGAAGCTGAAATTGATTGAATTCATTGAAAATGAAACATAAAAGCAGATGTATTATGGGACTAAAAATATAAGCAGTACACAATCATACCACAGTTTCCAAACTTGGTCTGAAAACGTTAAAGACCATTTTGGCAGGTACAGCTGAATTCCTCTTACTTTATATCCAACAATCACTTCAGCACAACAGCCACACCTACCAAGACCACAGGAGGACTCCAGCACTGCTCCCTGCCCTGCCACACAGCAGCCTCTGCTTCAGCGCGTCCACCCAGTCCGAGCTGGCAGCGCTCTGGAGCAAAGCACGCTCAGTCGAAATGGGCAACAATTGTCTCCCATTAATTATCTGACCAAGTTGGAAGCATCGCAGAAGAGCTCTAAGAGTCCATCCACCTAACTCCCCCTTTCCAGAAACACACAGGCTGCAAGAAGTAGTTGCTCAGACAAGACTTTACGTAAACCAGAGAGGAGAGAGATGCATTTCTTACTCAGATACACAACTGCTGGCCCACGGTCACGCCACCTCCCCCTTGTATTGTAAGAAAAATGCGCTGAAACAGTACCGCGCACTCTAAAAGGCAATACCCAGCCCAGCCTTTGAAAACACCAGCTGTGAACTCGCAGACCCGGGCAGCCACACGATGGCAGGTCGCGCTGCCGCCGCTCCCAGGTGCCCGGCATATGAGCAGCGGCGCCGCGCCGAGCGCGCGGGCACCCCGGCACCCCCGCCCCGCTCCTCTCCGTCCTCTCCTCCCTTCCCGGCTCTGCCTCGCCGCCGAGTCGGCTGGACGCGAAGAACCGCGCCGCTGGAAGCGATTTTCAGCTGCGCCGCCGCCGGTCCCCGCCAGCGCCCGGCCGCAGAAGCCCCGGCGCGGCCCGGGGTCCCCTCGCCGCCTGACAGGACGGCGCCGCCCGCCGGCCCCGCTGCCTTCCCGGGCCTAACGGCCACCGCGGGCCAGCTCCGCACCGGTCCCTCGACAAACGGCAGGACCGAAGCGGCGGGACCGCCGCCCCCCGCAGAGCCACCGTTTAACCAGCACCGCACGAGAAGAAATCCGCTTAGGGAGAGGGGGGAGCGATTCTCACTCCCGCCCGGCGCCTGCCTCGAGCTCCCCTCCAAAGCCGGGCACGCCGGCCAAGCCCGGGCCCCGCTCCGAACTTCAGGAGCCAGAGGATGAAGACGAGTCGGAGCCTCGCAGCGGCTTTCCCCGCTCTGCCGCGCCGACCCTGCCCAGCAGCAACACGCGACAAGCCCCAGACCCCCTTCCCTCCCCCTTGACAAGTTTGCCCGCCGGGCAAGGCGGGTGCGCGGCGGTACCTGGGACAGGCGGCGGGTGAAGCGCAGCCCGGCGGTGCTGAAGGATGCCCGGCGGGCGGAGACGGCCGGCCCCGCTGACAGTGCTTCCTCCTCCTCCTCCTCCGGCTGCCGCCCGCGCCCGCCCGTCCGCCGCGCTCCGGGGCCGCTCCCCCCTCGGCTCCGCGACAAGGAGGAGCTGGGGCAGCGCCGCACAGTCACACAGCCCCGCTGCGCGGCAGAAAGTTTGTGCCGCGGCAGCCCGGGGGCGGCGGCGCGGGTAGGCGCCTTCGCGGGGCCGCGCCGGGCAGCTCTTCTCCGCTCCGCGCTGAGCCCGGCCGGCCTGGGGCCGCAGCCACTTCCTCTTCCTCCAAGCTGCGGGGCCGAGCCCCGAGCCCAGCCAGAGCCGCGCCGAGGCAGGGAGGGGGGCAGCGGCGCTTCCCGCCGGCCACACCGACACGTCCCGAAGGTGCCTGGCGCTGGCCCGAGCTGGGAGTCCCTCGCGCGCTTCCCGCCGCAGTCGCCACCCCCCGCCCCGCGCTCCCCCTTCGCCCCTTCGCCCCTTCCCCTCAGGCAGGGGAGGACCCCGCCTCGGCGCTTGCAGTCGCACACCGTCGAGCCGGACCTGAGCTCACCGCGGTGGAACTTGCCTCCTCGTACCCAGAGCCTGAACATCTCCTTTCAACGCGCCTGTTCTTTCATCCTCCCTTCTCCAGGTCAAACGAGGTCAGTTCCACCAGCCTTCCCTGGCAGGACACACGCTCCAGCCCTGGCCTTGGTGGTCCTCGACTAAGCATGTCGCAGCTTGTCAACAGCTTCATTGTCACAGGATTTTGAGGGGGGAGTGATACAGCTGGACACAGTATGATGTCTGGAAGAGCCCTAATGAGTGACACATAGAAGAAGGTGATCACTTTCTCCAAGCTGCTGGCATGATGTTGTTATCTTTATTGATTATGGCCAGCTTGCCACCTACTAACATACCCACAGCCTTTAACAGCACTGCTACCCAGACAGGCACTCCCCAGTCTCAATCTGTGCAAGGTGCCCTCCCTTCCCAGAGGCAGGATGTTTGCTCTCATTAAACTTTAAAAAGTTGACACTGGCCTGTTCTTGAGTCTGCCCAGGTCCTTCTAGACAACAGCACCCCCAGTATGCGGTCATGTGCAAACATGGCAACAGTGGATCCTGTCATCAACTCCTGGTCCTTGAAAAAGACGTTAAAATGAATCAGGCCTTCACTTGCTACTGCCCTCCAGGCAAAGTGCAACCTATTAAACTGCAACTGGCTGAGCCCACCCACCAAGGAGTTTCTTCTGGATCTAGCTGTCCACCCACCCAGACTACAGAAGCACATACAAAAATAGCACAGGAGCCGGTGCCAAGCACCTTACTAAAGTTGCCATGGCATCAACTACCATCCCCATGCCTACAAATGCAGCCATTTTATCATAGAAGGCAAACAGTTGGTAAGCATTATGGCATCCTTTCTAGGCACATGAAATACACAAAAGCCAGGCTGTTTCAAGGGGAGCCAATGATTTTTCCAGGGACTGATTTCCTCATGATTTTCCAAATTATCCTTCTGGCCTTTTATGAAAACGGGTGCAACATTTGCCTTGCTTTAGTTGTTGTGGACCCTTCTGACCCCACTCTAAAAAAGTACAGAGAGCAGCTGCTCTCAAGGTATCATCCAGCTCTTCCCAGCACCCTCAGACACAGCACAGCTTGTGTCAGATTCGTACAGGTCAAGTTCTCAGAAAAGTCCCTGTCTTGATCCTCATCCATCACTGGTAGTTCTTTGTTTGCTTGAACCTTGCCTCCAAGCACACAGGTCAGGAAGACTGAGGTTAAAGGCACCTCTGAGGGCATCAGCCTTACCTGTGCTCACACTCAACAGCAGGTCTATATGTTCCTTGTTCAGCCTCTTACTCTTAACATAGTTTTTTGAGAGCAAGAGAGATTCCACAAGCCCTTGAGTGTGTCAGCACCATCCCTACATGCCTTGTCAACATTTCTAATAACTCCTTTACCATAACCTGTTCTTGCTTCCATCATAAACCCCTAGCAGCACTACAGCCTTGGGGAGGAGTGGCTGGAGAGCTGCCAGGCAGAGAAGGACCTGGGGGTGTTGATTGACAGCTGGCTGAACATGAGCCAGCAGAGTGCCCAGGTGGCCAAGAAGGCCAATGGCATCTTGGCCTGTATCAGGAATAGTGTGGTCAGCAGGAGCAGGAAGGTGATCATTCCTCTGTACTCAGCTTTGGTGAGGCTGCACCTCAAATACTGTGTCCAGTTTTGGGCCCCTCTCTACAAGAAGCACGTTGAGGTGCTGGAGAGGGTACAGAGGCAGGCTACAAAGCTAGTAAAGGGTTTGGAGCATGTCTTTTATGAGGAAAGGCTGAAGGATCTGGGGCTGTTTAGCCTTGAAAAAAGAAGGCTGAGGGGAGACCTTATTGCCCTCTGCAACTACCTGAAGGGAAGTTGTAATGAGGTGGGATTTGGTCTGTTCTCCCTGGTGACAAGTGACAGAAGAAGAGGAAATGGCCTGAAGTTGAACCAGGGGAGGTTCAGGCTGGGTATTAGGAAGCATTTCTTTAGAGAAAGGGTTGTCAAGCATTGGAATGGCCTGCCCAGGGAGGTGGTGGAATCACCATCCCTGGAAGCATTTAAGAGGTGGTTAGATGTTGTGCTTAGGGATATGGCTTAGTGGGTTTTGATATGGCTAGGAATAAGGTTGGACTTGATGATCTTGAAGGTCTCTTCCATCCGAAACTATTCTGCGATAGTTTTACAAGGAAGTTCAGTCAGTTGTTCCCTATTTAGCCAGTGCCCCAATTCATCTTGTTTTCCTATCTGAATGTGCTACTCTTACATATGGAATGGGCTCCCCTTGGAAACCTGCCAGCTCTCCTATGCTACCTTCACCTTTCAGGGCTGCCTCCCATGGCACACCATTTACCAGTTCTCCTACTAAGCCAAAGTTTGCTCTATGAAATCCAAACACTTGCCTTCCTTGCTCCCTTCAGGATCTTGAGCTCCACTGTCTGATTATGACTACTGCCAGGGATGTTGTCACATACCCAAACATTTCTTCCTTGTTAGTGGACATTCATTTGTGCAACATCTCTGACTGGCCCCTGCACTATGTCTACGAGAAAGGTTTCCTGAAATCTGCCGTCTTGCTTGCATTCTACTGTGTTAGCCTTCTGGCTGTCAGGGAAATTAACTTGTCTCCAAGAATCAGGACCTGTGACTCACAGCTGTTGTTGAGTTGCTAATTTAATCAACCTTCATCATGAGTAGCTGGTCTGTAATAAAAAGCTGTAAAAATAAATGTCACAGGCAGTAGCCTCTCCTTTGATCTTTAGTGTTCTCACCACCTAAGAGCTCCTTATGTTCCACCTGCTCTTTTTATAGAGGGGGCAACCTTCCACCCTCATTTTTCCTGCCTCTCCAGAAATACATGTATACATCCCAAACATCATGCTTGTAGACCAAGTCTGGAATTTCACTTGCCACTATCATTGTACTTCCCCTTATGAGATCAGAAACCTGTTCAGCAACTCCTGAAACACCCTTGATTAATACTGAAACTGCTCAAAGCACTTGTGCTCAGCAGACACAACTACATTTACTATACTTTGTCCACTTGAGAATCTCGGTGTAGGTGCACAACTCAAATTATGTAAAAAAAATATATATAAGCAAACACTACGTTAGCACCTCAATTACTTCCTACCTGCAGAATATTTCTGTATTTAAGGCCAGTACTGTTGATAGATGAAATCTATTTGAAGGCACTCCCTCCACTTTTCCCTCAAGTGCCATCAGGGAACAAGAAAGTTTCCCCAGAGTGGCCTCTGCATTCAAGTCTCTGAAAGCCCAACTAGGGGCCTTGGCTAGCAGTCAGTAGCCAAAAGCATAACATCAAAACACTGGAAGCAGGGAAATGCAGTTACCTCTTTTACCAGTGCTGAAGTATGAAGCAAACACCAGCAATGCTTTTTTTCTTTTGTTTGTGGGGGAACTTTACCCTTTTTCTCTGTTTTGTGGGGGTTTTTTTGTCTCCATTTCTTTTATTTACATGGTTTTCCCTCTTTTTGTCCATCATCATTTTTGATGCACCAACTTCAACCTTGAATTCTTCTACTCTGGTGTTAAATGTGCAACCTAGTAAGACATATCTGTGCTTTTTAATAGAGACAAATTTGAATTCACATTTTATTCCATAGAATTTTTTACATGAAGGTCTTTTTCTCTCACTACAAAACTATATTACAGAAACAGCAGATTAATTACTGGGATAGGATACCTCTTATTACCTGCTTACACGTCTACATTGAAATTCAAGGAAACAAAGATGGTTTAAGTGCCTGGTAAGGCATGTAAGCTGAAGCACAGCATACAATCTAAATTGATGCTGTACAGCTAAACTATTCTTTCTAAACTACCACTGAGAATTTCAGAGTTCCACTCTGGCTTGCTAGTGTTCATATATTCCTTAAAAAAACCTAAACAAACAAAAAACCATACACAGTATTCTAATGTTTTGACATTACTTGCCTCTTTCAGAACGATGTTGGTGTGGATTTGATTTGGTAAGATATGATTTTAAACTTATTCTGACTTATTTCATGTGATACTTTTAAGAAGAGGCAACATTCTTCGCATGAGTAATCTGATGAACTTGAAAAAAACTAACAAACATCTTAGACATTTCAGAGTTTTTATATATATATATATCAATGTAGGTGTATATACACACCCCCACTCAGAACAATAAACTACTGCAAAACACAAGTGACTTGGTAATTAAACAGTAAAACACTGCTCTAACAAGCATTTACAAACAAAGGACCTTCTTGCTTTAATCAACAGTAAAATGTTGCCCCTAGACACTCCATTAGGGAATATTAATTTACCTTAGGAATTCGAAAGTGCTTTGATATATTTATTTCTGTTTCTAGCCAGCGTAATCTCTCTTGTAAATCCACACATTCAGCAATGCAGACCTCTACAGCCTCCTATATCACAAGCAGGAGCGATCACGTTTTCCATTTGCACTGTGTAGTGCTGGGTGCAGCTGGAAAAGGCAAGTTCAGTGTAGGTGTAAATTGCTGCTGGTAGGGCATTGAAGAATTCTGCTTTGCCAAATATCTGTACTTATTTTGGCATAGGCAGAGAAGATTACACATTGTGAAAAGCAGTGAGAAATCATATGCACAGCATTTCTCTCTCATGCAAGGTGGTTTTAGTTATGCCACTAGGTAAGTCCTTGCTTGGTTATGCCAAGCATTAGTTGAACAACTAATTGGAAAGATCCACGCAAGTGTAAGCTTTTTATATTATTTTAATGAGACTCAGTGACAGTTACTGTTATTTTCCCTATAAAGTTAAACTCCAGCATTCAAGTCAACCACATGCCATTTTTCCAGTTTTCATAGTATGAAAAACACTGAAAGCTAATTTAGAACAAAAACTGTTTTCTGACAAAAAGCAAGATATCTGCAACACCACATTTAACAAGACGCAGCAAAACTTAAGGTACTTCTGATTAACTTAATCAGAAATAGACACAAAAATATCAGTAAAGAAAATTTGTTTTGTTATTTACCTACCACTCTGCAAAAGCATGTTTAGTATCTACTGAGATTTTTATTATCAAGGCAAAGACTAAATGAGAAAAACTAGGAAGCTAGGCTCCATCTGAGGTGGACAAGTAATTTAACATTTTCCTCATTTAATATTACCATTAGTTTTAGATCACCAGTGCAAATTGCAATCTTAATCACTCTTCAAGGATCAGACATTTTTCTTATTTGTTGATAAACCACCTTCTTGATACCTAGTTTGTAGTCTGGCCGCTGTAGCAGAAAGCACTTCTGTCCTACCAGCACCAAATAGATCATTCCTCCTCCGCTCACTTCCATTTCCACCTCAGTTGGTATGAGCTGTTATGATTGTTAGGGAAAACCATTCCCTTAGTTTTGCACAATGCCTCAGTGCCAAGCAATCTGCCACCATGGTGGCTCCAAGAAAGAATCTGTAGCCGTCTGACCCGTGTCTGTTTCCGATTTGTTTTTCCAAGGCTCTTGCACTCTCAAGATCATGAATATTTTGTAGTTTTCAACAGGTTTGAGTAATCAGCAGGCTGAAGCACTCATGATGCAGAGGCAATGATAAGCTTGAGTAGAAATTAAAAGTTTTCATTTTCGATGAACTGTTTTCTTATTGCAAAGAAGTTTGCATTAGGTGTTATTCAGAAGTAAGCTGTAGCTTCTCAGAAATACCAGGAAAACTGCTGCCAAATCACAGAAGGAGCTAAGACAGAATAGCTGTGGAGAAGTCAGCACTATACTGCTGCTAGATACTGTGATGGATGAAATCTGTTTGAAGGCGCTCCCTCCACTTTTCCCTCAAGTGCCATCAGGGAACAAGAAAATTTCCCCAGAGTGGCCTCTGCATTCAAGTCTCTGAAAGCCCAACTATGGGCCCTGGATAGTAGTCAGTAGCCAAAAGCATCCCCTGTTGCTGGTGGTGGTATAACCCTTTCTGCCCCAACAGCAGCAGCACACAATCTGACATAAGCAGCAGCTACTTGTGCCTTTCTAGGGTTCCAGAATAGGAAAGCAGTCTATGCACATTTATGTACTTAAACTGGGTCAAAATTTTAGACCAACTGGTTGTTAAAAATAGTTCCTATTTTATTTCCAAATAGGAATAACTTCAACTTGAGTCCTACCACTATAGCACAGGACAGTTTGATGTTGGGGTTTTTTATTTTTTATGACTTATATGTTTTATTGCTCATCTGTAGGCAACCACGGTGGAGCCACAGAGGCTAGGTATAATTAAGGATGAATTTTCTGTTTTGGAAGCTCCTTCTGGAAGCCAGTTTCTATAGTCTTGAAACTTAAAATACACTTATGACCATAGATTTCTGAAGACTAGATGTAGTTACATAACACTACATGCACGTAATTTTGACTTGATTGCTGTCTGATAGGATATGCTTTCTGAAGGAGCAAGCAGAAAGCTGTGGCTACATTTGAGAATTTATTTAATTCATCCCTATTTTACCTTTCTGCTTGTTTCAGTACACATCTGACAAATACAGATTTCACATTCTCATTTCATTGATAATTCTGGTTAAATCCAAGCTATGGCAAAAGCTTCATAAACAGGAGAAATATGCCCCAAAATGTCTGCATATAAAAGACGGTTGGCCAGAGAGCAAGATTTATTGCTCTATCAAGTTGTCACTAAAGCAAATCTTGCTCTATTTGATCAAAACAGTGGCCACATTTTCCTTGTCAAATGAGCCAATCTAACCAAGCATTACAGAAGCTATGACCTGTTTCAGATTACATTACACAAGTTGTTTCTCTTGCATCTTTCAGAGGTAAAAAAATGGAGAGTTAGATTAATTTCTTCAAAAACCTGCAAGCAAAAACCCCATATAAAATATAAAATGTCAGTTAGTCATAAGCCAGTGCAGAAAGCTAAGACTTAACAATAACAAGAAACACTAAATTACTGAAGGAGCTGAAATATCTGCTTTTTCCTTTCTTTGGATATTCAGAGTAAACACTACTCAGTACATAGTTAGCTATGTACTCATACGTATTTGTTTCTTGAACATTTCAGTAGTTTAACAGAGCACTATAACCAATCAATGCATTTTTCAACTTCTCCATTGCATTAAGCTAATTCGCATACAGGAAAGAAATTCTCAGAACTTTTGATGTTTTAATTTTCCACCTACCAGATACCTGGTGCCCATCTGTATTAATGAGGTGAATTGATATTTTCATTTGAATAAGTTTCACTAATATGAAAAAGCACTAGACAACTAGGCACATTAAATAATGCAGAAAGATTAATGAAATTTTCAGTAAGTGTTCAACAGTGCATTACCTTTACAGTAGATGGGTAGGTAAGACACACCCCATAAAATACTATTGCACAAATTTGCCATAGCCCAGCTATTCGAAGGGCACAAACAGTAACTAGACTAGGCAAGGCGGAAGACTAGGATGGGTCACTATCTTAAGGTTATGAGCACTTGATTCTAGCCCTATAACAACTTGTGGAAAGAGTTTGCTTCGTTTCCAGCTGAACAAACGCTAAACAGATACAAGTCCCAGGAAACTCAGGACTTGATGTGATGATCTGAAGATTGGCACATTTGGTAAGTAAAGTTTACCAACTTACAGAAAAAAATATTTCTAGGTAGTGGAGAAGAAGAAGCAACAGCAGCTTGGTGTAGAAACTTAAAACAGGATCTGTATCATCCAAGTAGATCCAGTTCATTAGGTTACAAGCACTATCACAATCTAAGACATTTTAGCCAAGAATACTTTTCCCAACTCAAAAGCCACTCTACCAGTTAACAGGGAAAAGCATTAAGCTTCTTGACAAAAATACATCCTATTGCAGCTGTGATCTTTACATGGCCCTCAGCCTGAGCTCTAGTAAAGAAGAATGACATTAAATTCTATGTATTCTCACATTTGTCTGGTATCAAGGACTTATCCGCAAGTTAACTGAAGACACTCAAGGCTTCTTAGTCACAAATAGATCAGACCTGTAACAGTTTCAATGGATGCATAAGACCAAGATCCAACTCTAGCTCCCATGGAACAGTATTACATGAAAATGAAAAACACCACATGATGAGACATTGTGGTATGTAAAGTCTGGTTTACACTAGAATTAGTATCTCAGAAATACTGTTGATATATTTGAGCAGGCTTCGATGAAATCACAGACTTCGGGAAGAGGTTGTATAGCTGCACAGATACCAAATATATTCAGTTCAAGGTACATAATGTCACACTGAATGATAATTCCTGGGGCAAAGTGCCTTGAACCTAGGTGGTCTGTGAATACAACCTAATATTCAGCGCCCTTGGAAGTATCTGCACAGCTAATGCAATCAGGATGAAAGGCTGAATAGTCTCAAGCAACTATGGATCAGTTTGTGGCAAAAGAGAATCTAAAAATAAATATAGAAACTTTGGAAATCCTCTATTAAAGGCAAGATCTTTATCAGCAAGTATGAGGAAAAATTTTGCACATGCTATCAAGAGTGTTAAAATGCACAACCAATCCCCCAATAATTGGAAATTCACCTGCTCAGCAGAAATAATATATACAGAGTCCTGTTTTGCAGCTGAAAACTGATTTACCCCAACCACACCTGAGAAAGTAATTGCTGAATGTAGCAAACTAAACCTGTGCATACACAGTAGAGACATCTCCAAGGTAGTTTAAAACCAGCAAAGCAACAACAAAAAAAACCCAAGCAAACAAAGATTTCACTGTAGTAGCACAACATTCACAACATTTACTGAATGAGGAAGTCAGTTGTAATGAATTAATCCTTAGGATCTCACACAAGTTGTAAATGAAGCGTCTGTTCCAAGTGCATTAATAGTTTTATACATCACAAGTATTACCTTGGCCTGAACTACCCCACCTCCAAGTTTTCTTTAAAATACTCAGACCTAGAAGTCTTCAAATGGTGCTTTACCCTCCACGGTAAAAAGTGCAACTCTTTGGATATCTTTGCTGTGTAACTGCATCAGGTATAGCTACAGACATCAAGTTTGGCAAGAAAGAATATGGACTAGGGCCACAATCCAACCCACATTGCTAAGAAGTAGTACAAAGAATGAGTATCAAAAAGCACTTTCTATTCTAGAACCAACTAGAAATAACCATTCAGGACAGAAGTAGCTTTCTCCAAAGAGACTCAGTTAGCAAGAGAAAACCCTGAGCAGAGGAGCTAAGCATTAGTTTTAGATTTTTAAAAGCATGCAATCTAGGCAGTTCCATTAGGAAAGTGATTTCGGCATGCAAAACTTTGTGACACCAGGGACAGAAAGCCAGTGATGTTGAACAGAAGCTGCTTGAATCCATGACAAATTAAAAAAGTGACTAGCATCAGAACAAGGTAAGAGTGGGCTCTATACTCATCACAGCATTTCCATACAGATACAATAAAACATAAGCTTCCCTGATGTTATCTGTGCACTTATACTAACAAAGATTTTAGGTGTCTGACTTACTGAAACAGCAAAAGCTGGTACTTTCTTCACTATTTTATTTTCCTGGGGTGACAGTGTACAAGCTTGTTGCAAGTCTTTAGAAATTTTATTCTGCTATACAATACACTTGAGGAACAGTATCTGAAAAATAAAAATATCAAATTTCATCCTTGACCTTACAGTTAATTATGTATATTTAACATATATCCTTGGCATCATAGGTTACAAATATACTAAGAAAACACTAATGGCATTTGCAACTAGTCACAGCAACTCCATTTTCCCCACTAGCTCTACTTTATCACTAGGTGAGAAGTGCAGCACACAGAATGAAAGAACAGGTAATAAGACTCTCAAAATTAAATATCACAAAAAACAGGTTTTCAAAATTAAGTTTGAAACAGGTCAAAGAGGAAAGTTTTACACTCCATGTTATTCAATTCAGACAAAAGTAAAATGAACTTTGCTCTTGACTAGGGCAAGACAAAGATTATGGCTGTTTCCCACAGTGTCTTGCAAGGGGGCACTCAATGGACATTTCAGCCAATCCTCTTAACCACTCCTATGCTTAAACTAAGGCAGAATTCTGTTTCCAATTAGGTTTGAGATTCTGCTTTCCAAGTTGAAAAGCATTATTCCAAAATAATTAACAGTACTACAATATAATTGTTTCATCCTTAGCTTGTACATATGTGAGGGAACAATACACAGAAACATGAGTTTTACAGTTTCTGAAGCTGCACATTACAAGCCAAGCAGGCTGGTTTGAGATAATACATCTCCTGATGCCAAAACACAGACCCCTGCCACTTGAATTAAGAGACCACTCTAGAAGCTGTAACAGGGCCTGTTGCCAAGAACCCAAAGCTTCAGGACGCAGTCAGTCACCATTAGCTATACATATGTCCCCTACATTTGTTACAAGAATCTTGTTGAGAATACTTTATCATATGCTCTAGAATTTCCCTGATTGAGCTTGTCTGGACACAACATGTGGACTCAGGAGCTACTTCTAATTCTGCATACAGGATATTTTTGGCTGATTAGGCAGCACATGAAATGACTATTCATAACAAATACTGAGTAGTTCTGTGGAGCTCTAGGTCTAAATAAATAGTATTATCTACTACTGCCTTCTTTTTAAGCAGTTCTATCACAAGGTTGGGTTTGTGGTTTTTTATACAGAATTCAGATTATTTTTGAGAATGCTGAGTAAGGCAGAAAAACCTGTAAAAGAATCCTAATGGTTGATGAAAGAAGTCTGCTTCATGGTTTGATTTTTAAAATTGTTTTAAAACTAACAGCGTTGTTGCAAGTTAATGGTTTGTCATTTAGGTTAAAGCATTTCTAAGTCCATAAAGACGAGGACCAAAATATATTGGACTCGTACAGCAAATACAATTCCTTTTATTTATAACTGCATTCTATGACATTGTAGCAAAAATACGCTAGTACAGCCTGCCTTCCTACTTTGTTCAATATATACCAAAAGAAAGAATCAAAGAAATCCTGAGGCACAAGCTGCTAGAAGCTAAGCCAGTTCTTGAGGATTTATTTTCTTGCCTTTTGACTTTTCCATTTACAGACAGGTCTCCAATAATGACCTACAATACTGAACCAGATGAAACCTTGACCTGGACAAATACAGCGGTTCATAACTAAGATTTTTTAAGGGTCCCTACCAAATGTAGGAACTTGGTAAAATAGTATTTTATTATTTTTCTCTTCTTCAGTGGTGCTTCCATAATAACAAGTTATGGAAATATGTAAGTGAACCCTAACTCTTTTTTCTTTTCTGCCTGTTCACTGTTAGCTTCGTAATAAACTGTTAATAAAGTGTATTTTATATTGGAAAATGTCACACAAGAAAGCAAACATTTCAGAGAGCTTATAACTCCCTCAGAGAAAAAGACACAGCAATGGAAAATTAAGTTATCCACGTTTCCTGCTAGATAATCCCCTCCTCTCCTCCAACCAACCTAAAGGAATCTGGTCCTAGGTAACATTGAAAACACCAGGTAACACTACATATTAGTAGCAAAGGTAAACAAGGTAGCTGTGTTCCCATCCATTGCTAATTACTGTGTTCCATTTACAGGGACAGAGAGATCCATATTGAGTATCCAGTTTAAAGAACTGGTCTGTGTTCTTACTAATTTCAACACTACCTCTGTAAAAAAAAAAGGGAACAAAGAAGGCAGCTAAATGAGTATATTCAGTATGTACTGATATTTAAGTATCACTACAGGCTTTTCTTTTTAGCATTTTGTATTTCTCAAATTCTTGTGCCTGTAGAATAAAGTAGGCTTACCAGAAAGCAGAAAGGAGCACCAAAGCCTTTTCTGACTTACAAATTAAATCCTTAAATGAACTTGACAGTATTTCAAAGGGGTGTAAGCACTGTACAAATGAAGAGAGGAACTGAAGAGAGTTATGAATAAGCTGACAGGAATTTTCAGCTATGGAATACATCAGTGGTTTAAACTTCTCTGTCCTGCTTCCCTGTAGAGTGCCCAGCTCTGTCCTGACAACATACATGGAACCATCGTGAAACCCGCTAACAAATCCTGCCTTTCTGCCAAACCCATCACACATTGGAACACCACCTTTGGTAATCTACAGGGTGTTCATCGCATTTCTTACGGCTGTTATTTTTTAAATGCAGAAATTAATAAGCCTACAATAAGAACTGATACAGTCTGTGGTGGACAGCTTTTATTGTAAAAAGGACAGACTGTGGGGTTGCACAAGAGAAACGGTTTTTTAGAATTACAGTATTTGTTAGGGTTTTGTTAGCTTAATGCCCCACCTGCTGGCTGATGACTAAATTACATTGTGACAGCCAGCAAAAAAGTCACATGCCTATTATTCTGTCACCAGTAGGTAGCTATATGCTGTCATGGCAACTGGTACAATTCTATGTAGAAGATGGACTGCACAGCTAGGTCCACCACAGTGTGAAGATTAACACACAAAAACAGAACATAGACGGTTATAAAATTAGTCCAAGATTTTTAATATCCATCCAGATTGAGCACAGTGAAGCACAATGTGAATAAGAAAAAATTAGAAAAACAGTGAACTCCTCATGTATCTTTAGTCTGTAAGAATTTCTACACTTTGAGCTGCACCCATGCTGGTTCAGGTATAGTTTCTCACAAATGGATCAGAGTCTAGAAGAAGAGACAGAAATCAAAGCTTATCACATAAAAATATTTCAGTTTCATTTGAGAACACCATTTGAAAGAACAATTTTAAAACTTAGTTTATTTTAAAGAATTAGTAGAATCTACTGCTCACTCAGCAACCAGACCTCACTTGGTTGAAGGAGCTCTGCTTGCAGTTAGTGCTGACCTGAGTTTAATATCTGATTAATATGAGAAAGCACAAATACAGGACGTTTCAGAAGCAGATATGCCTGTCTGTCACGCCCATCCCTCCCAAGCTCAGGGAAATGAAGTCTGCAATAGACACCTGCTCAGCTGTGCTGAGGCATGAAATGTTTCTGCTGTGACCCTGAATTTACACAGGAGCCTGAAAAATATTCTTTCCCTGGATATACAAGCATTTGCTGCAATATCAGTTTCAGGATTATCTCCTACCCCAGGGAAGTGTTGGAATCATATAGAATCATAGAATCTTAGGGTTTGGAAGGGACCTCTAGAAATCACGTAGTCCAACACCCCTGCCAAAGCAGGATCACCTAGGGCAGGCCACACAGGAACACATCCAAGAAGGATGCATGCAGGATATAAATGTGGTGTTTAGGGACATGGTGTAATGGTGGGATTGGCAGTGTTATGTTAATGGTAGGACTATGAGCTTAAGAGGTCTTTTCCAACAAAAATGATTCTATGATTCTATTTCAGTCAGTGACTTGAAACCCCAGCTCAAGACTTCTGAACTTCTTGCAGATATTCCCACATGGAATCAACTGCCTAAAAGACTGTTACTAAAGTCTAAACAAATACAATCAAGTCACATGTAGCAAGAGAGGATAAAAAGCTCCCCATATTCAGGCTTCCTTCACTCCAGTAGACACATTTAGTACCATCTCAGGTGTTAAAAAGCATGCTTTGGTGTGAATTGCCACACAGCACAGCAGTTCCTCATCTGCTAATGGCCTACCATTCTAAACTGCTGTGCACCTCATCAAGTCCCCAGACACCAGAGCCAAACAAAGCTCATCAGCCCAGGCTTCGCAGCTTACAAACGGGTAACAGCACTAAAGTATCAATCCTGAAACTGCACCACTATCAATCCTTTTTTTTCTTTGGGAAAAAAAAATGTTCTTAAGACCTGTTAACAGAATTGCACTTTTAATTAATGAAACTACCACAAACCACCTAAGAAAACACGTAATTTTTGAGTGTCTCCTAAGTCAGGGAGGAACTACTGTAATGGTCACACAGGTACACTGACAAGTTTTACAAAAGCTATTTTAACATTCAAATAGCAAGGCCACACAGACTTACTTCCCTTTCAAAAACAGCTAAAGTCCAGCATTTGCAGGAAGTGTCTTATCAATAAAGATCTGTTGCTGCAACATTTTTCCTTAGATTCAGTAAGTTGCTTAACTATGAATACAGATCTCTATTGAAACAGGAGCACTAAGCAAATTAACATTAACATTTAGTGCTGTACCAGTAACTTATCTGCACAAATGAAATGTTTAACAAAAAGGAAAAGACCTAATTCTTTTTCCCTTTTTTTTTAACTACAGTATTGCAAGCAAATCACTTCTATGTATTTGCTCAAAATAAAGGTAATTCACAGCCTTAACTTGAGGGACAGCAAAGGAAGTCTTACCCACAATGTAAGGTTTTGTCTATATGCTGTACGTACGTACCTTGAGCAATGGTGTTTCTGGATTAACTGCTGCTTGACTTAACTACAGCATGATCTTGTTATGTAGCACTGGATGCGAGAGCCCTCTAATGGCTACAGGGAAAACATCATCTGCAGCCAACTTGAAGCCCACCTGCAAATCACAGGGCAGCTGCTCAGTGCAGTGAGGCAACTGTCCTCCCAGTCCTGACAAGCCTGAAGAGAATTTTCTCCCAGTTATTAGAGATACTACCTTCAGAGTACATATATGCAAAAGAAAGGAAAATACGCCAGGGTAGGTTATGGAGCAGGTCATTGAGTGCCAACACTGCCCTGGACAAGCCGGCCCAGTCAGGGTGGGTTTATGCTTGACTATCTGATCACCTTCTACACGGCCTGCTTAGTGGACAAGGGAAAGGTGGTGGATGTTTGTTTCCTAGACTTCCGTAAGGCTTTTGAGTGTTTCCCACAGCATTCTCTTGGAGAAACTTGCTGCTCATGGGTTGGAGGGGCACACACTTAGCTAGCTGAAAAGCTGGCTAAAGGGCCAGGCCCAGAAGAGAATTGTAGAGTTAAATCTACTTAGTGGCCAGTCATAAGTGGGTGTTCCCTGGAGCTCAGTATCAGAGAGGGCCTGTTTGCTTTAGTATCTTTAACAATGGCCTGGATGAAGAGATTGAGGGCACCTTCACTAAGTTTGCAGATACCAAGTTAGGAGGCTGCATTAGTCTTCTTAAGGATAGGGAGGCTCTACAGCAGAACATGGACAGGCTGAGGCCAATGGTGCAAGGTTCAATAACAAGTACTGGGTCTTGCATTTGTGTCAAAACAAGACCATGCAATACTACAGATTTGGGGAAGAGGGGCTGGAAAGATACCCCATGGAAAAGGAGCAGGGGGCATTGGCGGCCAGCCAGTAGAACATGAGCCAGCAGTGTGCCCAGGTGGCCAAGGCGGCCAACAGCACCCTGGCTTGTATTAAAAATAATGTGGCGAGCAGAAATAGGGAAATAATTGTACTTCTGCACTCACACCTGCTGAGGCCACACCTCTTCAAGTACTGTGTTCGGTTTTGGACCCCTCACTACAAGGGCATTGAAGCACTGGAGTGTGTCCAAAGTAGGGCAACAAAGCCTGTGAAAGGTGCAGAGAACAAGTCATATAAGGAGCAGCTGATGGAACAGGGGTTGTTCAGCCCAGAGGAAGAGAGGCTGTAAGCTTTCTGTAACTACCTGAAAGGAGGCTGTAACAAGTTGGGTGCTGTCCTCTTCTCCCAAATAACATGTGATAGGACAAGAGTAAGTGGTCTCAAGTTGTGCCAGGGGAAGGTTAGATTGGGCATTTGAAAAAATTTCACCAGGGATTGTCAAGCATTGGAACATGCTGTCCCAGGGTGTGGTGCGATCACCAGCTCCAGAGGCATTTAAAAGACAGGTAGCTATGATGCTTCAGGACATAGCTTACTGGTGGATGTGACAGTACTAGGTTAACCAACTGGACTCCTCCCCCCCCCCCGCCAAGAACTTCAAGGTCTCTTTTCCCACCTAAATGGTTCCGTGAGTTAGTATACAGCCTCTGAGCAGTACACATTCAATTACCTGCCCTAATAGCCTCCTGAAGGGAGAGAGGGTAGTGCATGCCCAGCCTTTTTACAAGCACGTTCCTAAAGACTATTCTACCCTGTGCACACAGGACCCCCCCTTGCGTGTTTCAAGGAAGTCATAATTTAGCTTATGTTGCATAGGAACTGTTCATCCCATTTTTATCATTTAACTGCTTTCTGCATTCAGTTTAAACTGAGGGTATGAGAAGAGCTGTATGGCTGCACAGCTTAGCTATGTACAACCTCAGGAACTGCTACAGGGCAATTGCTGCAGTGCCCTCTACTCCCCTCTTGAGACACCCACCTGAATGTTGTGTCCAGCTCTGGAGTCCTCAGCACAGGAAAGACATGGATCTGCTGGAGCAGGTCCAGGAGGGCAATGAAAGTTATCATAGTTCAGACAATACAGACATTTGAACAGCCAACTTAACCTGCTCCCGTTGGTACAACAGCTAGAAGCTTGAAGGACATGATTACAGGTAGAGTACTGTCTTATAAGCACTCTATTATTCCACTATTAAGAAATACAGACTGCAGGATGCATTTTTAGCAGACTACAGTCAGAGGCTTTTGAAGTTTGAAATTTTAATTATGCTGCTAGTCTTAAAACAGTTACTGTATGGATAAAACCCCTTCTTGTAAAATACGGTATCAGAGCTGAAAATAAGGAAAATAAACAGCCCTTTTTCATATTTGTCTTGAACACAAAGTACACAGACATTAATACTACTGAAAAAAATGACTTTGAATTTATTCACAGTAGTTAAAGCCAGAGAAACCACTGGGGCAATACAAAGACCTCTGTAAAGTCAACTGGTGCTTGTCTTAGAAGAGTTAGTGAAAATATGTTTTGTGTGTCTCCTTCAAGCATTAAAGTTCACCCCAAGCTTTGGAGTACAAACAAGAGTACAAAGAATGCACCTATGTTGTAAAGCTACTTAAGCTTTTCCTTGGGATTCATGTCTCAGCTGAAGCAGCTCTGATACTTATTCCTTATAGCCTGGATAATCTTGGGGGTTTTGTGGTTTTTGGTTTTGGTGTGCTTTGGTAGTTTTGGGGTTTGGTTTTTTTGGGGGTTGGGCGATGTGTGTTGGTTGGTTTGGGTTTTTTGTTTTGTGTTTATTTTGTTTTACTTTCTCAGATACATTGAAAGCGACAAACAGTAAAGCTTTTCAATTATACCTATCTCCTCAAATACTGTTTTAGCAAGTCATTTCTGCATGGAATTACAACCATGTACCTGGTTAGAAGACTTCAAATCTGTTTCATTAAAGCATGCAAAAGAAAACCTTGTGAAATACAATTAAGGGGAAAATCCTTCTGTTTCTCTGCAGCATTCAAGGATCAGATCACCTCTACATAAACCAGGATGCCAAATTCTGTCTTGCACACAAATATCTAGAAGGAAAAAATATTTCCATTTTGACAGGGAATTAGTGTCCGTGCCAGACAATCGTTCTACTGGAGATCCAAGAATACCATCTGGCTGGCTGTCTCATTCCAAGAATAATTCTCTTAGGTGGCAAGGCTTGTAAAGAGAGTATAAAAAGGCCACAGCACCAAGCAGCTCACAGGGACACTTCCAGTGAAAAACCACAAAAACAAACAAGTGTCACAGCTCTATAATACCAAGTAAATGGGAGTATTGTATTTTTTTTATCTTGTCTAAGGAATTGTTTCTTTTGACAGAAGGACATCTTACTATTTAAGGCACTTGCATGCTTCTGGGTCCCACTCAGCATGTATGTACTCTGTGCAAGCAAAGGCAGATCCACAAGAACTCGCTACTGCCTCCTAGTTGACAGTTAACATAGTCCACTTGATTTGACAATACAAGATGTACAAATCTGCAAGACGTTCCAGCCATGCACACCTATTTTGGAAGTGCCTTCAGCTATAGCCATATGAAACAGATGTTTCAACTTTCTGAATGCAACACAAAAGAGATTTACCTACTGTTTTTGCATTATGCTTATAGGGTACTTCCAAAGTACATTAAAAATGCATGTTCTTTGTTATAACTTGTTACTTTTACTGGCATATGCCACAAAATAAACAATTCCCAGATGGGAATAAAAAAAATTAGTTTCCTACGGGTGAGAAATGGGTAACAAAGCCAGCATAACATGATCTAATGGAAGAGGAAATAAATAGCACTCATAAGGCCTGGGCTATGCATTTCACTGTGATAAGCCTCCTCAGCATGCTTGTAGTAATAGTTCATATCTAGCACCACCATTTCAAACACACTGAACAATCAACTCACTCACCAGATGGTCCTATGGGTAACACTTGGTCAAATAAACATAAAATATGCACTCTATGTAGATACATTCTAGTTTATATCTTCTTTTGGTGTCGAGACTCTTCAATGAGAACTATGCATCAACACTTCATGTTTTCTTATAGCTACAGCATAAAGCCTCAAATACATCCCAGGGCAATCAAGCCAACTAGAACATTAAGCCAAAATGAAATCTGCATTTGCAAAGAAACAATTACCTTTATCAATAAACTGGTATCACAGCTGTAACAGTCCAAGTAGGCTGCTTAGGTACTTAAAAGTTGCAAAGGAAAGAGTCCTGCACGCAGAGAACTCCAGATTGATTGGTTTTAAAAGTATTAACACTTTAAGATTAAAAAAACCAAACTGGAAGAAGCTGTTAACACAAGTTATGTATATTCAAGCCATCATCTTTAAAACACTAGCCTGAGAAAAGCATGGCAAAATGCTATGAAAACCCTTAACACTATCTTTAGTGACATGTAACAGCCTGAGAAAAGGTTAACAGCTTGCCTTTCCCAAGTCAGTTTATGCTATCAGAACATTGGTACAATTCTGTACAAAGTAGCTGCAAAACCTGTAATCACTATCCATCCCTCCCCCGATCTTTTCTTCATTAACAGAATTCCATCCAGAACACTCCTGAGATGCAGTCCCTGGACATTTTTCACACTACAGTCATATTCCCTTAAGTGTCCAGGTCTGCAGCAACTCAGCTCCCTTGTACACATTTCACTAACATCTTTCTGGGTAAGTCTTCCTACTCATTACTACTTCTAAATCTTCTGTGAATTTGAAGCAGATCATGCAATCCTATCCAAACTCATGTATACAGCCCCAAAAAAAAAGTGCATATCTTTTTTAGCCCTTAAGAAACTAAGGTGCTGATGGAGGAATAGCAAAAGATGACTGGAACCCAACATACACACAACTGAATACTGTTCAGTTCTACTCTTTCACAACCACAGCTAATTAATAGTACCAAATTTCATTTTGCAGTAATCTGTAGTAACTGGAATTCTCATATCGAGTAATACACCTTAAACAATTATGCTATGTGTTCCAAGGTAGCTTAACTCTATTATTGTGTTAGCATGACTTTACAAGCTTGGGAAGTCGAGTCAAAATAAAAATTTATTTTAATTGTTTCAAAATACACGACTAAAATCTACATAATTCTTAAAATAGGCTTACAGATATCCTTTAACAGTTTGCATTACATAAAGGTATATTTTAAATGCAGTATTTTCCTCACAATATTAACATACAGGTATTGCTAAAATTTTTCATGTAAAAAAGCATACTCTAGTGAGTAGCCAGTACAGCTAATAACATTCTTGCACCTGAAGTTACACATAAGAATTTTAGGATTCTCTTAATTATTTCCCAAAAACTAAAATAGTAATGCTCCAGACTGCAGGTACATAAACTGTCATTAATGAACATAACCACGTTGATACTTAAAGGGCTTCAGCTGAGTTACAACTTGACATTTTCTGTTCCACTGATTAAGAGCTCAGTCTTAAAACACAACCTCTTGGGCAAATAACTACTTCCATTTTTGAACTGCAAGAGATAACTGGTCAGTGTTAGTTTTTCTTAAACCACAATTTCAGTGACTAAGTGTAACATGCAAACTGTACCTTACCTTAAAGCTCAAGAGAAAATCCGCATGCACCAAACAAAACAAGAGTGCTTTTCCCCATATCAACTCTAACATCCCTGTTAGTTATCACGGGAGGCATGCAAATAATGAGAAAGCTGTTGAGTTTGTCAACTCTCACAACTTGGAACTTCAAACTAATCAAGAAAACAACTGTATTGAAACAGAACAGGAATACAAACTTCAACTTGAAGCAACTTTTTGAAAAAGGTCATACTGCATATAATACTAAACCAAACTGTAGTAACATCAAGTTAATTTAGATACTTCAAAGTCTTCGTTGATCAAACGCTTTTGAGTACTGGTCTTCCTTTTCTGAAGTGATGTGCCTTCCTCTCCTGTAATAGGATAGGAGAAAAGATAGGTAAAAAGTTTTCTAAGTAATAGAATAAAAGCAACTGAAGTGTTATGAAAAGTATCCAGACATTCTGTACTCTGTTCACTCCCCTCCAAAGCGACAAAACCAGCTTCTGTGTTCTTGCTGAAGATTGCATGTGCCTGGTTCATATGTCTATCCTTTTTTAACAAAAAGGAAAGCAGATTCTTAAATACAACCTTAACAAGCAACGTGTATTAAACAGCACCTGGAATGTAATCAGAAACTGCAATTATGAAGACTGAACATACACAACAAAAATACGATGACCAGCTACCAACCTGGACTACGCATTATTGGTTAAAGTGTAGATATTTTACACAAAGTATAAAAAGCCACCATCTGCAGTGATTACTTAACTGGTGTAAAGACTATCAAGATTCAAACTCAACATCCTCTGTCCAAACTAGGGAGTAACCCACTGCCCTTTCAACAATTTCTTGAGTAATAACTGGCCAGCCTTATGCGTTAAGTGTCCAAGTTGACTGTTTGCAATGTTTATGCAGTCTTGATAAAATCCACTGCATCCCATTTCAGCACTCAGTCCTAGCATTAAGCAACCAAGAGCCAAACCTGCACATCTCAGAAAGTACGAGAAACAAAATTCAAATAGCATTCCTGGTAATCAATTCCTTTATCTTTATGGTATCCTGTAGGTCAACAAACTGAAGGTCAGCTGTGTTTCAGGGATTAATTTCACTTTCACTACATACCTTATAGTAGTCTTCATGTGATACAAAGGTGTTCCTCAGACGGTTCTCAGGATTAAACAAACAGGATACCACTGTTTGTACACTCCGGTCCACAGACTTCTGAAATACAGTTAAGTGCATCTACAACAACACTGATTTCCTTAGTCAGCCCACTTCTGGATTGCTCACAACTGCCTTGTTTCCTGAACTCTGTCTTTTGTTCCTCCATCTTTTGATCTTGGTACCTTACTATCACCCTTAGAGGTTACAAGGTAACAGTTCTGATCGGTGACATGTCAGTTCAGTTATGGAATAGAATGACAACTGAAAAATGTAGTCTCTTTTAGGAAACTGAATTCAGAGTCAACTGTTGGCCTAAGTGGGGTCACCTCGCACACAAAGAAAGTGAAGAAGGTTTTAGTAAAGTTAACAATTCAGACATCTGAAGTTTAAAGTATATCTGCATAAGACAGCAAGCAGTGCTAGCTAGCCTGCTTCAGTACTTGCAATTTCCCCTGTAATTCTCAGTACATTAAGTCTTCTCACCTAAAAACATTAAGAACAATAATGAAGTGGAACACACATTTTATACGGCCCTCAGCACTACAGAAAAGCACTAAGAATCAAGGAAACACATGAGGCTTCTGAAGTTGTACCCAGAAATCAGATACAGTGGATTGAGCAACTGTCTGAAGCAGCAACTATAACGTTAACTTCTAAAATACTAATCACAGGCCCTCTTTGCCAAGCCACATAATCACCACATGCAGACTTCTGGGAATAGGATCTACGACAAAAAACAGCGAAGTTTTGAGAAATCCTTACCTTTTGTGGACTGTTAGTAGCCAATTGTGTGGACTCTGGAACAGCACATTCTGCCTGTACAAATTCTGCATCCTCTGCACAGTGGTAGTTTACTGAAGTATAAACCTGTATAATTTTTAAAATATTGCTGTGTTTCAGTAACTCTGAGGAAAATATGCAGTTGTGTTGTCATTGGTCCTCACCTATGCTATATCTATATAAGCTATGCCAGCTTTATCTTTACACTTTTATCAAAAGTTTCATGAGTGGGGGGAAGTACTGTATCCTGATTTGACAGTTCTACCTCCTTCCAGAAAGGATATACCCTAACAAATGTCTTTTCTCCCCACTGTAATCACTATTTGAGATCTCCTCAATACTTCCTCCATGTGTGGTATTACCATCAAGCATATTGAGCAATGAAGGCATTCACTGAGAATTCAGCACAACCAGCAGGTAACTTCAAGAGATTAAGCACTCAAGTCTCTTGGTAAAAGAAAGGGAAGCAACAGCACCCTTTCAAGAAGCTGATTTTCTCCATGCTGTTCCTTCCTTGTTTGAAGCTTCCAATATAAGCAAAGTGTTTTCAATATGCAAAAGGGTCTAGAAAACCACAAGCCAATTTACAGCTTTTCAAAAATTTTTTTTAAAATTCTCCCTGCTTCCCTCTGCTTACAGTGCAGTGTTTGAACTGGCAACCCAGTGCTGAGTTTAATTGCAACAGTGAAGAAGCTGATAAATTTTACCAGGATCTCAACATCAGGGTTAAGGATTCTCACTTTTCAGAGAAAATATTTCACTGAAAAAATACAATTCAGAAGAATATTAAGTATTTTAATAGCTGTACTAAGAGAAACTGTACTCAATAAATACAAGATTATGCCTAAAGAACACAAGAATGCCCAACATGCAAGTCTAAGCTCCAACACCATTAAAAAAGAAATACAACAATACTTCTTCCTCTCTTGGGCATGTCACTTCTGTAAAGTCATGGAAAGCAAGAAATTTTAGAAGCCAACACAGCACCATCTACAGTCTGTAGCAGCCTGGAAAATCATTTAAAGAGCTGTTGAAACAAGCCAGATATGTTATTGCTATTTACAAAGCAGAATATTTCAAGTCTTTTAAAACTGAACAATAAGCAGCAGTATTATACAAATCTAGGTCAGGATTATTCATCAGGTTGCTGCTTATTTTTCCTTCAGCTTTTAGTGAAAAAGTAATTCTACTCATGTTAAAAATTCCAGAATTCTGTAACTAGAAGGTATGAAGTAACACCATAGAACAGGTAGTTCTATTCTGCCTGACAGCTCCTAAAAAAAGCACCATGTCAGTAGGAAATATTGAACAATTACCTACTCTGTCAGCAACTACAGATTACATACAGATATAGACATCAAACAACAATCTGGTTTAAGTATCAAACTGTCATAACAGTGTGCTGAAAGACAAAGTTCCAGAAATTTAACTTTGTAGACTTACCGGAGGCATAACATAATTTCTTTGCTCCCCAGCAACCCATTGTGGTTGAACCTTAAACAAGAATTGGACAAGAACCAGCTTTTATTCATTCATCCCCAACTCAGGCAAGTAAATGCTCTTTAAGAGACACCGTTTCTAACATTTCATGTCTGGATTTCTCATTAAACAGTAGTTTACAGTCAAGACTGATTTTTCATGTGTACCTCATGTAGTGTTTAAGCACAAGGTCATCAGTACCACAAATTCAACTACCTCCCCTTCTGCTTCTCATTCCACATTTCAAAAAATATGAAAAAAAAATTCTAAAGAATGGGAAAATAACAGGAATCAACATCCACACTGCAGACATCCCAAACCTCTAGTTACTTCCAGTTAACAAACTACTTCTAGTTTCAGTATGAGGACTTACCCACACATTTCACTTATGACTTTGAAAAAAATCACTAAGTGCCTTCCCTAGACATTTTTAGAGCTCAAGAGCACACCCCCTCTCTATATGCATCCACATTTATATAGTCTGATAAGACTCAGTAATTCTGGTTTAAGTAACTATCATCAACTACCCACACTACAGCAAGTACAAATGCAAACCTCCTTCCCACTAGGAAAAATGTTACTGATCCATGTACTTTTTGCTAATTTGGAAGTTGCTTTATCTTTGCATGGTTAAGAAAAACATCAAGCTAAAAGTGAGTATGCTAAGTTATTCACCACTCTTCATTGCATTAGAATAAAAATATCACTAATCGTTTTTACTTCAGATTTCTCTGAAGCAGGAGCTGAAGGAAAATAAGGTCACAGACAAATGAGACTCCTGTTAACAATGTTCACTGCATTCCAGTCTTGTCAGGTAAACTGCCTTTCTGCTACTGAAGAATTATATACCTGATAGTTGTAGGCTGGGTGATATCCCATAGGAACTTGCTGCTGTATCAGTACAGTTGGTGAACTGCAGGGATATGTCTGCAAATAAAGATTTATTTTTAAATGCAAGTTTGACACAAGATACAAGTATGTTATTTGAAGGCATTTCTAAAGTCAGAAGCACATTCTTGTAAGTGTGTAGTCACGTTACTTCAATTCCTGTCTCAGGCTAGCTTCATTGTTTAAAAGCAACCATTACAGATTTACCCTACAGGGGGGAAGGAAATCAGCACTTCAGGCACTAAAAATCTCTAGAAAGTTAGATTCTAAAGTATATTACATATATAAAAATTCCCACACCTGCTTGTAGCTCATCTTAAGTCATTTCAGAAGTACAGCTCATCCCATAAACTAACTAGAAGTAGACCCAAGACAAACTACCATGAAAGAAAAGACAGCCTGAAGACCAGTTTCTTGGAGACAAAGGCAAGCTAAGCATTACAATTCAGACCACTTCCCAGAATTTCTTCACCGCATGTATTTTGACAATGTTAAACCTGAAACCTTCTCAGTTTCTTCAGAGAATCATTAAAGGCACATTCCAGAATAAAAGGAGTTCTTCCTACACTATCTCACTCTCACAATAAACTTGAGAAATCAGCAAGAGTACTACTGTCAAGCTCTCTGCCTTAGGAGAAAACAATCCACAAGATTTTGTGGGAGTCACTGGCATTTGCTCCTCTTCATTTGCTTAAGAATATACAAAAGAGAATCCGTTTGCAGTTCATATTGCCACATTATATAGATTTAATACAGGAAGAGACCATAATCTGTGAAGTTGCCTATTGACAGTACAGGACTCATAACAAGGCCAGAAGTATTCTGCCTACAGCTCACTAAGGATGCTTATCTGAAGTACCATTAAAGTGATGTCCTGTAGGCATACTGTACTGGTCACAGCTGTTAACAGCAGATGCTCTAACAGTGTTCTTACAAAGACAACAGCAGTTCAGAAACAAGAATTTGACTAGAAGGAAAAAAATAGTACCACAGCCAACTTTTAGTGACATACTTCTTTTGAAGTTTGTGGCTTATACTGAGGCAGGGTAGCAGTACATTAACTATCCAAACGCATTTGATTTGTGAAGTGCATCTGTGACAACTAAGAAGATCCCTTAAGAACTATTATATAACTAAATCCTAGCTCAACCTTGAACAGTTACTCAAAAATTATCTCCCTGTCTTTATAAAAGACAAGAAATTACATAATTGAATAAATCTCTCAAGGTTATTTGCGTTCTTTTAAAGTGGTTTGAAGTCAGGTGCTTCTTGCTGGGGAAGATGAAAAGAAAAGCAGGTAAGGTAAGACTGGAATTTCAGTAAATATTCCCTAAAGATTTATGTGCTTGCACCTTCAAAAATATTTAATTATGATTCAAAAGTCAGTGCCATAAACAGCCTTACCTGAACATACTGTGTTACTGGGCTCACTACAGCTGGAGGCTGCATGTATGTCTCTGTATTTTGACTACCCCATACAGTATGGAACTGTGGTGCAGGAGGATTCAAGACTACTGGTCTGGGATGCACATAAGAGTCTTTTTTTAAGGCAAAGAAAAATAAAATATTAACACATTTTCATATACATTTCACTAGTAATCTGAATTCAAGATGCAAAAAAAAGTAGTATTTTGACTCAGATTTAACTCAACATTTATTGTATTGTCCTACCAACATCAGTTTTATCAGATCTGCGTATCACTCAAGTGGCGAGGTAATGAAATTCAGAAGTTTAACCATAGAATATGTATTACATCAGACAAAAAGGATTTGCAAGGATGTTAACACCTAATCAAGAAAAAGCCCAAATTTGTAATATATACTTGTAATACGGGCAAGTTTGTTTGCATATACTTACACGAGTTTTGTTGCTTTCTAATTGCCGGCCCCAGTTTCAGCTTTTTGCCATGGAAGTTGATTTGTGACTGAAAAACAGGTTATTTTGTAAGCTGGGGAATCAATGAGGTGGGTGGTTTTCTTTTAGAAGAGGCTGCTTCTACACCACAGTATCATCAACCTGCATCAGGCTCAACAGGCTCCACTCCTCTCAACATTTTGTCTTTAGCTTCCCACAATGCTCTCAGCACACACATTTGCTCACCAACTCTCCAAACCTATTATGTATCACTTGCCTTAACAGCAACATGCACTACTAATAGTTTGCAATTACATATTAGTGACTGTCAGCCTTTTTCATGCCAGACAGATCTGAATTCTTCTCGCCTCAACCAGGGTATTAATGTAGAGTGACCATAGGCTAGGTTCCCCTGAAACCCTATTTACATCACCACTTACCTTCCTTCCTACAAACTTCCTAACAGGCTCCACGTAACATGTTAGAAGCTGTCCACCTAATATTAAAGGAAATGGAAGGCTGTCTTAAGCACTACTGTTTACCTGCATGTTACTGTAGTCTCTTTAGATTTGGAACATCCAACAAACACGCTGATTATTTCACAACTTTTTGGGCCAAAGCAGCACAGAGTAATCAAGAAAGCATGAAACCGAATTATGCTTCACATGTTCCTCAAATACCCAAACCTAGGAAACATTCGAAAGACTTGCAAAAGAGGGCTGGAAGCACTCCTCAGTAGTTACCAAATGCCCAAGAGACATATAATGTCTATCTTCAGTTCTGTCTACATGCTAGTTCAGACTGGAGGATTTCAGACTTTTGAATCAATGACTGATTACTGCTCTGCCAGCACAGTATCTGAGGCTGAAAAAAAAAAAGCACAGGAATAATTTCAAGCACCCTCTCTCCCTGCAGAAGCTGAATTCTGTGTCTTATAGTGAAACTGCTTAGTTTGAAAGACTAACAACAACTAATGAACAACATTCACTGATGGATGTAGGCTGAGCAGATACCACAGCTTCCTTATACTTCAAGGTTTATTTGGACTAACTGCAGAAGAGGGCTTGTAAGCTTTTGTTCTCTACAAGATTAGTTCTAAGTCTGCAGTATCACAAGTTGGAAACTCCTCCACACAAAACTCCCAAAGGACTTAGGTTCCTTGTCACCATCTCGGCAGAGAATGTGAGATCACACTGAAACATGTTTACCTACCGATGAAGATACGCATGGCATACATGACACTACCTAAAACTGGTACTCTGCTACAGTTGAGAGGACTACATTAAGGTTTACACAATTTACACATCAGAAGTAACAAGATTTTGGCTTTACCCTAATTAACACAATTTTAGTACCAAGCACTGAAAACAGCATTAGATGCAGAGAATCTACATAGACTACTTATCTATCTCATGCAACACTACAGACTTGCCTGCTTCAGGAGAAAATACACAGTTTAAAATCTTAAGACACCTCATTAAGCTGCTTCTACTGTTTCTGCTAAAGTGCTTTGCAGAAATAACAGCAGCTTTATTATTGATTCTAAAAGTAAGCAAAATATGCAGAATAACAGCGATATAAAAAAAGTCTTATTTGATCATCTTCTCAATACTGATAAAGACATGGGCAGAAAAAAGGTGAATACCCTGATTAGTTTGACAGGTATGTTCTTTTTTCCAACTGGTCCTGCAATTCATTTTATGCCCATAAGCACAATCACCTTTCCCACCTAAGAAACTATAGCTCTCGTAACAAAGCCTTCCCCTCAAAACAGAAGGTTTAATTTTCTGTTCCAGACTACAAACGGGTTCACACAGGACCAGAGTGCAGTTACAAACAGAAGTAGACCTTCATGAGAAATAAAACACATCCAGGTTGCATGAAGCTACTGAGCCAGGCAGATAAACACAGGTATTGAGATTGATTCTAACCATGGAGGCGCCAGATCTTTTTAATTTAGATAAGGGATTGTGACCAGATAATGCCTGAAATGGTTTAGTGATCTCTCCTTATGACTGAAGCTCTAAACTGCAAGAGATTCATGCCTTCTCTTTTTTCATCCCCTTCAGAAGCCAACAGCTTCATAACATGATTTCTGTCTGGAGGAGTGTCTTCCTGACAAGCACAATAATTTTGTACTTCCTGTACACCTGAAATTTGCACTTAGAAGAAATTCTGCCATATACCACCAGGTTCTCCAATACCTCTGGTACACAAAGTCACATCAGCGAGTACTGTATTAACAAAGATACACTGAGGGCTTTTGGTTTTTCAAGAAATTCACACAAAAATCAATGTCCATGGCTCAAATGACAATGCTACTCAAGTGGTCTCTACAGAGATTGTTGCCTCAGAGAAAGCATTCCATGCTGATCTAGTAAAATACATGTAACACATGGTAAAAAAGGTATCCACAGATAGTCTGTTGCTCAGTACAGCAGTATTTTTTTCCAGAATAGCATGCTAATTAAGGAACAGCAGGCTTCTGAGGAGAATCAACAATCTCCTACTGAAGTTTCACTGCTCTCCACTTTGTTCAAACATGTTCTCTTGTCCCTTAAGGAGCTGGACAGTCAGTAAAGGACATCTGAACATATCACAGGACACTACATGTGTGCCTGGTACATTTATAGAATCATTCTGTTTGGAAGAGACCTTTAAGATAATCAAGTCCAATAGTTAACCCAGCAATGCCAGGTCACCATTAGATTTGTCTTTCAGATCTACTTCCCTATCAGAGAGCTTCAGAAGCAAATGAGAACGTTCATCCTCCAGAGACATGGAAGTTTTCTAAGGCAAAAACTTTGGAGGCAGAGGTATTTCAATACCCATTACTTTCTTAGTTACTGCACTCAGTTGTGGGAGAAAGAGGGAAAACAAAAAGCTTTGTCAGTGGTCTGTGACCCACTGAAGTCTATCAGAACCCAGTAACAGATTTCCTTGCAAGCACCAAAATTTAAACTTTCCAATACAGAACTCTGAGAGCAGAAGGGCTGTAACAGTTCTGCCCCTTCATCTCTTGTGTGAACTGCAGGAAAACTGTACAACACGTGAACAGTTGCATCTTATAGTCAATGAGGCTTCAAAAAATACTTCACTCCAGATAACATCCAAATGCACAGATACTGCAAGATAAAAATACATACTTCAACTGCTGAGACGTAAATAAAAAAAATGCTGTTTTCCTTGTCATGGTTAGTCCCAGTATCAACACTGACAAGTCGACATACATGCCATAAGCACAAGGGTTCTAGGACAATCACCCAATACAGAAAGCAAGCAGCCAAAAACAAACGTGGGGCTTTCAAGCACATAAATCAGAACAACCAGAAATACAATGACAAGAGACATTCAAGCACACCAAGGGAAAAAATAATTTTCTTCAAGTAAATTTACCACCAGTAGACATTTTAGCAAGTTTAGTTTTTGGGCAACCCTAGAGTTTCCTTGTCCTAAATTCCTCCACAGGGTACATGATGTAGTCTCCCCTAAACATGTCTCCAGCCTTCATACATCAACTTCTTCAGATAATTTAGAGAAAGAGCTTACTTCTACTATTTTTTGAACATCCACATTTTCCAGGAAAGATACAAATCCATACCTGGAAAAAAAAACCAAAACAGTTTATTCAATTATCAGATTTTGATTGTTAGCTAAATTACTTTGAACAAGGCTAGTTAACTGCATATGTATCATGTACATTATATTGCATTCCAAAATTACCAAGTAGGACATCAGTTTCTATTTCAGCATGACCATTTATTTACTGCTAACTAGCAGCCTATACTACTGACACATAAACAGCAACTTTATTTTAGTTCTACTCACCCTTTGGAAACACCAGTTCTGTCGGTAATTATTTTCACCTCTTTCACAGTACCATAGCGCTCAAAGAAACCCCGAATTTCTGCTTCATTAATCTAAAAGAAACAAAGTCTTAAACTTCTTCAAACACATTCAGCTATTTAGAAATGATTTAAAGCAGCCAGTATCATTTTTCAGCCCATCTTTTACTACCATAAGAGCTGAAGTTACTCACCTGTTCCAAAATTCTCTCATGACACTGCAATACTTTGAGATTAGTAAAGACACACATTAAAAAAATAACCCTCAACACCCAGGAGTTAAACTCCCCCTTAGTTCCCACTGAAGTATCCTACACCTATCTTAAACAATTAGAAGTGTATAAATACCCTTATATCAATTCCACCAACAAAGACTGTGTTCGGCATGATTTTTCCTTCTGGTAAAACATATCCTTGACTGGTTGTTGACAAATGGGTGTTGTCCTCCGAGACACCTGCACACTGGGTCTCCACATTTGCAGACTGAAAAATTTAAACAGAATACATATTTCAAATTATTACAGTGCATTTTCAGATACTGGAATGCCTGCATCCTCCTACAGATATGTCATGGGACAATGAATTTCAATAGCATCTTGTCAATTCCTTACAGGAAGTACATGCTGCAAACAGACCATTCATTGGAAAAAAGTTGAAGTAATTATTCTAAGAAGCTTAAAAAATTTAAATCTAAACCTAACCTAGGTTACTTTAAGTGTCCCTGTCTGACTACGTGAAGCTTCATGACTAGTGTTACTACTACCAGAAACAGTGAAAACATTAAAATAATTCATTTCAGAACTTTAATTTCTTGCTTATACCCAAAAGGAATTTGGTAAATTCTTTAAAGATACAATCTACTGCAAGCTGATCACCCAACAGAACAAATTCCACCATCTTACTGGTCAAAAGCTTTAAGTATTTGAGATGTAAGCTTACAAACAGCCTTGAAGCACAGGCAAGAGAGTTATACTGCAAGTTAAATGTAAGAAGGGGAATTAGACCTTGATGGAAGTCGCACTTCATTTTCTCAGAAAAAAATTGTCAACTTAATTACAACAGGAATATGAATGACTACAAACTTATACGAGTTGTCTGCACCAGAGAAGGATCTTAAGCACTCATTGCACATACAGAAAAACTGCAAAGAATGTCACAGTTATAAAACTACAGTCATGATACACTTTGCACACCCAGGCTTCAGAAACACCCTTGTAGTCCTAAAGCATTTTGTCACAAAAGGAGTTATGGCTTCATCCAGTGAAGAAGAAACTACAATGCTCCCTAAACAGATGTAATTCAGAATTTTCTTCAGATGAAGAGGCCACATGCAATTCCATTTCTTGTTACTGGTGCTAGCAAAGATGTGTTCCATACTCTACATGAAAGTTTGAAGTGTGTTTTACAAAGGTATTTACATCACCAACTCTAGCCCCTGTCATCTTCTACACTCCTGAATGAATGGATCTAGCTATGTGTCATACTGTGCCTGTCAAACTACTCTGGTATGAGGTTCAGGAAGGCCAAGTTCCAGGTCCTACACTTGGGTCACAACTCCAAGCAACACTACAGCCTTGGGGAAAGAGTGGCTGGAAAGCTGCATAGCAGAGAAAGACCTGAGGATTTTGGTCAGCAGCCAGTAAAACATGAGCCAGCAGTATGCCCAGGTGGCCAAGAAAACCAACAGCATCCTGGCTTGTATCAGAAATGCTGTGGCCAGCAGGACTGGGGAATTGGTCATCCCCCTAGTACTGGTGAGGCCACACCTCCAATACAGTGTTCAGTTTTGGGCCCCTCACTACAAAGACATTTTGGTGCTGAAGTGTCCAAAGAAGGGCAACAAAGCTGGTGAAGGGCCTAGAGTACAGGTCTGATGAGGAGTAGCTGAAGGAACTAGGTCTGTTTAGCCTGGAGAAAAAGAGGTTCATCAGAGACCTTATCTACAACTACCTAAAAGGAGGCTGTAACAAGTTGGTTGCTGGTCTCTTCTCTCGGGTAAGAAGTGATAGGACAAGAGGAAACAGCTTCAAGTTGCACTATGGGAGGTTCAGATTGGATATTAGGACAAACTGCTTCCCAGAAAGGGTTGTAAAGCCCTGGAACAGGCTGCGTAGAGAAGTAGTATAATCACCATCCCTAAAGGGATTTAAAGACATGTAGATGTGGTGCTTCAGGACATGGTTTAGTAGTGACCTGGTAGTGCTGGGTGAACAGTTAAGACTTGGTGATGTTTAAGTCTCTTCCAACCAAAATGATACTATGAAAACTGAACTAGGATTCATCCCTACAAATATGATTTCAGTGTGACTTTAACCAAATTAACAAACCATTACTAAAAGCCAGAGCCAGAGAGTTTGCCCTGTCTTTTCCTGCACCTCCTCTGCACAATTTCCAACACTTGTCAGTTCAAGTTAAGATAGCTTAAGAAAACTTGGCAGGAAGATAAAGTGATTTTTCACCCAATTAGCATTCTGCTATTGTAAAGAATTTAATCAGATTACTATGCTATCAGACAAGCACCAGATCCACCTCAGCTATACCTTAGAATCTGGTTCCATCACACCAGACACTGTTGCCTATGCTCAATTTACTCACCACCTATGCTTCCTACTGCAATGAACATCACAGGTCAAACCCTTCCCTTTATTCTCTAAGAACTCCCTCTACCCTCCAGTGAAACTAGTGACCCACAACTTCCCCTGTTACACAGTAATAAGAGTGGGTAATAGAACATTTGTTGTAAACAGAAAAATAAAAACAACAGTTCTCCCCCTTCCCTCTTACTGTACCACAACAGGTCTTTGCATTACTGTGAAATGATTTCCCTGTACAGTAGAAAAAAATTTGTGCTTTTCAGACACATCCACTTCTGATGCAAGCTCATTCTGCAGTTATGTAAATATTTCTGCTAGCATAACACAGCAAAGAAAACAAGAGGTGAGGAGACCACTTCTTTGGCTGCACCCCCAGCTAAAGGGCATTTGAACTGGCATCTGAGACTGCAACTCCACAGGAAATTTAAGCTGACCAAACTGTTGGCTTCTGCTTCCTTCTGAAACTGTTACAGCAAACCAGGCTATGAGAGAAGCGTTCACTTTGCTGTGCAAATTCTCTGGCAATCTGGAACAGGAAACAGCTCGCAGCAGAGGCACCCAGTAAGTGCCAGAATCAGCAGACACTGGCAGTACACAAGCCATCGACGGCCTTGGCTGCTGTGGAAGTACAGCTCACTCGGTTCTCACTAACGATGCAGAACAATTTTCAATGAAAATAGACTTGTTTTAGATTTTCATCATGTAAAAGTAAAAGCAAGGAGGCTACTTAGGCATTCTGACAAATTGGTCAACATCAAAAAGCAGCTTTAAGGTCTGTTAATACATGTATTTCTTAGGATTTGAGAAGCTTTTTTTGAAAAAAATGTCATAAAAGGCTTTTAGTATGAATACAAGAAACAAAACCTTCTCCTTTCAAACTTTCAAGTCTTTAGTACTACAAGGCAAAACTTCTGTCAATTTTAACGAAGTATTGCCCTATCTAATACCAAGTTACTTTACCAGTGCAATGTGTAATTGTTATTTTACTACTTAATGTAGCATTATGAAAGCACTGTACTTCCACATACTGTATGGGTAAAGAACTCACACTGAAGCTGAACCAGTGTCCAAAGCCTAAGACACCTAAGTCTTCAGAAACTGAAAAACACAGAAGTTGATGAATTAGCTACCCTGAAATTACAGCACCAGCTGAAGTCACCCAACCCTTCAAAAAAATACCTTAAGGGGGGTTGATTTGGCTATCCATCTCATGTAGTTATCTCTGAAATCAAGTTTCTAGGTACCAGTAAACTTGCTCTTATTCAAAGCTCTTCAGCTTACTGCAATGAACAGGTTTCTTTCATTCTCCTCATCACAAGGTAAGTTTAATGAGCTTGCTCTTTACTTTATTCCATCAAGAAGCTACCAGGAAACTGGATTAACCTCTTGATTACAGTAGTCATGGGTCTAATCAGACTTTTGGCAAAAAGATAAAGTGGAAAAGGACTCCCATTCGGGCCAGGTGGTGGAAATACCTAGCTGCTCAAGCGGGTTACAAACACCACTAGCCTTATGCACATCTAGAGGAGAAAAAACCTTCTCTTTTCTTTCGGCCACAAATCCCCGCTTTCCCCTGACCTCACACACTGTGTAAAAAAAGTATGAAAAAAGATGCTTGCTGTAAACGTGTAAAATTACCGATGTACGTCCTGCGGTGAGGAGTCTGTGGGCAGAGAACTCGGTTCCCATGACAGCACACCACCGAACGAAGATGGCTCCCGGCAGGGGACAGCGCCGCTCCCTGCCCGGCAGCAGGGGGAGCCAGCCGGCAAGCGCTGCCAGACGCTCGCACGGGAACGGATCCACTTCTGTTTCAATGGCCCTACTTCTATCTAGCTGCTCCAGTGTCTGGGTTACAGTCGCAAGCTCAGTTTTTCAGATAAATTCCTGAAGTGGCAAATTGCATGTGAAGTACAAGTAAAACTTCCCCCGACCACGCAAAGCCCAACAACTCACTACGCTAAGCCTGCTTTTTCTGGCAGGTAAAGTTAAAAACAAATAAACACACAAAAAAACAACGCGGAAGCCTCCGGCGAGCGCGTTACGAAGCCGCCGCCCCGCGCCCTGTGGGCTTCGCACCTGGGCGCCCTAACGGGCCCGCCACCAGACGGGGCGCGGGGACAGGAGACGGGGAGACGCCCCTCTGGAGGGCAGCGGAAGCGCTGTCTGAAAGCTCCCGGCACCCGAGGCAAGGGTTCCCGCCCAACCATCCCGGCAAAGAGTATCCAAGCTGCGGATTGGAGCCGGCCTCGGCCCGCCGAACAGGCGGAGGAGCACCTGGTGAGGCCATGCGCAGAGCGGGAAGAGCCCGGCGCTTCAGCACGGCGCCATGTGGCGGAGCAGCCGCGAAATGGCCGCTCATGGTGTGAGGAGACTCCTGCCGACAAAGCCTCGCCAGACCGTAACGCCGACGGCTGCAAGTTCCCACACTTGCCCCTACACAAGCCCCAGGCTTTTTACTTGTAGTATTCCCTTCCTGACCTTAATCGCTCACCTCCTCTGACGACTTTAAACCTTCAAGGTGTTAAAAACAGCTCACCCTCAGGGGTTTACCCCAGGCAGGGGCGCATCCCTCGCTACGCTACAAGGCGACACTCCCGCAGCTATGGGGATTCTCGTCCCGCACACCAAGGACAAACAAAAGAAGTTAATGCTCAGCTCTCACCTCCACTACCCGTAGGAGGACCTGAGCAAGTCACTACAGCCCTCAGCAAACAGCCGTGCCGTACACCCTCTTCGCTTCCCACCGTGCTGGCCACAGGTCCCCTTTTCGCCCCTTCTCCTCCACTCACCATCATTCACTGAAGCCGAAGCAGAGCCCACACACTTAAAATAAACGAGGCCTTGAAAACAAAAACAACACAAACTTTTCTGACAAAACAAAGAACAGAAAGTCTTTTTTTTTTTTCGTTTTTTTTTTTTTTTAAACAAAAAACAAAACAAGAAAAAAAACAGGTAGAGGAAAGCAGCTCCCGGGGTTACCGCTCCTCTCCTTAAGTAGCCCCAAGTGGGCAGAGGCGGGGAAAGGTCACACCCGCCCGCACCGCCCTCTCCCCGCCGGCACAGGCGCGGTCTAGGGGGCTGGCTGCGGACTCGCCCCCTCCTGTCTTCTACGGGTTAGCTCTTGTGTTGCGGGGAGTTGAGCAGCATGTCTGTCAAACAACAACGAAGGGCTCTGTGCCTCTTCTCTTTGTTAGGAGGTTCGGCGAGGCTGCTGTTTGTGGCCTTGTTCCTGAAGGGGACGCTACTGTTGAGTGCGTGTGGTGGCAACAGCAGCAGCAGCTCTGGTCGTTCCAAGAACTAGCACTGACTTGGTGACTTCACGTTGGAGAGGGTTGTGTTGTTGAAGAGGCTTTCACTCACTCGAAGACAAAAGCTGGAGCTTTTTCGTCATTGTTTTTGTAACCAATGTAACATAGCTGTTCTAGAACAAGCTGTTTCCATTAGGCATGTACTGGAAGCCAACCTGCTGTCCATCAGTCACCTAAGACCTTTCTAGAAGGAAACCTCTTCAGAAGCCCTTTTGGTTCTACAGTAGTACAAAGTTCCTACTGGCTTTTGGACATTAGTTTCAAATAGTTGTTCACTACTAGTATCAAATGTTTAAAACAGATACTGATTTTAGAAAGTTGGAGGGAGAGGGGAAGCTATGGTTGTCTCACCAAAATAACCTCTGACTGGGCTAGTCTAGTAAGTTTTTGTTTCACATGTTTTGCTTTTGTGGGTTTTTTGTTTGTTCCGTTGTTTTTTTAATGGCAAAGGCATAAGAATGGTACTTTTTCAGGATGAAAAATCAAAGTACAATGCTAAACTGGTAAACTGAAATGTATATAACATGGAAGCTATTTTTTTCCAGTGAGATTTTATTTCTTATAACACATAGGTCCTTCTTTTTGCTCAAATTTTTCAGATGCTGATATTAATAATCCAAGATAGACTGTTGCGCTAGATATACCTGAGTGTAGAGCTGGTTTAGGTAACGGCAACGACAAAATCCTGTTCACACAAAATGTGTTTGAGGAATTTAGTATCTAGTGAGGTTGATGTATTATCTAAAGGTAAACATAAGTGGAGGCTTTCATGCAGCTAATGCCCACCTACTTAAATGTAAGAGATACTCTACAATACCATACCATATCTTTTCAATTTTTATTTGAAGTGGTTGAGACCTGGAAAATGTGGTTCAACAATGAATGGAAAATATTACTTAGTATTTACATCAATAAAATGAATTCATGTATGGCCTTAAGAGTGGCAACAGGTTAGTACCACTATTTCTTAAGTGCAAAACCAGTAATTCTCCTCTCAATAACTCAAAAACTAGACTTAATAGTCTAAAGCAGAGCAGAGGCCAGATTGTGGGTAGGTTTGGTGGGTTTTTTACCTTCTTTACTCCTCATTTATGGCCCTAACAAGAAGTATTCTGAAGGATCTCCTGTTTGCTATTAAGTGGAAGATAACTGTCTTGGAAGTGATAATACAAATGCTGTTCAAAGCAAAAGAATTCTTTACCTTTTATCCTGGAAATGATATTGTCCTCATCTAGCAAAACTAGTGTAATTCCAATGCAAATGCAGAGTAGTGGTGGTGGTGTTATAAAAAAAAATCAACCAAGGCACTATAAATTATAGTTTTCTGAGGCTATCCTTTTGAGTTTCTGTGTACTTGGTTTGGGTCAGGATTGTGTCCTGTTTTTGCTTAACAGTTATTAGCTTCTAAAATGGGAGAACATCTGTTTCTTAAAGGAAATAATAATTTATTTTCTCCTTCCTATACACAAATCTCAAAAGGGTTGGAGGGAGTGGAGTAGGAAATCATTGTCTTGGTTTGTTTTATTAATATTGCTACTGGAAGGGTTATTGCTCAATAGCTTTATTTGTTAAATGCACTAAGTAGAAGAAGAAGAAACAAATTTTATATTCTGCAATCTTATACAGTACTTTTTACTTTAATACACACATATAAAATTAAAAACTGAGTAGCTTAGTAAAACTGTGTTCTTCTGAAATCTTAGGATTTAAAGTAATATAGGAGATAGGATCAGTTACTGTGATTGTCTCACTGTTACCATAAAGGTGAATCAGGGCTTGGATTTCTGTCTTTAGGTTCTTTGAGGTTTGTTGGTTTGGGTTTTTTTTTTTGTGTTCGTTTTTAATTAGAATTACTGGTAAATCAAAATCATTCAGAGAGTGACGCTGGTTTGGGATCCGATAGGCTTCACTGGGTAAGGATTCTACAAAGTTTGATGAAAAATTGTCAATCTGATTACAAATGATAGTGGTTACATCTTACAATTTAATAGTCGATACATATTTTAAAGATGTGGTGAGATTTAGTCTTCCTAGATATAGAACTCAAACTGGATAGCAAGAGCATCATACAGCATTTGAATTTTAATAGTATTTCTCTGAACTCTTCTGCAGTTTTGGGACCTTTCCTTGAGAATCATTTTGAGTCTTTCTGTAAAGTTCAAGCAGCTAACTGCTCTTAGGAAATAATGTGAACATGAAAAGAAGAACATAAAAGGGATGTTCTAGCTATTAGGTTAACAATAGAAGAAGGTTCCAGTTTTAAGATGGCTAGGCAAGCTTGCTTAAGAAAAAGATGCTGAGTTACCAAACAGAATTGAAGTCTGTTTTCTGAGATTCCAATTTTGTAGTGAAGAGAGCATGCCACATGCATTTCACAGCACTCAGCTTCAAAGGATTGTGCTGTATCTAGTTAAATTTTGAACATTTTCTTTACTACTGTTTACATCTGGGTATCTATTTAAGGGGATATACCATAATGTGATAAACATCTGTATTAAAGAAAAACAAACTATGTGCTCTTATAATTCACGTTGAAATCACTAGTAGATTTTCAATTGACTTCAGTAAGCAAATCAGAATCTATGTGCTTATCAGTGTGGTAAAAAGTAAAGGAACACAAATAACTTGTTTTAAAAAGACACTGTGAATTTTTGCGTGTATAAAATTCTAATGAAGTTACTTTTTTTCCCCCTAGATTTGCATGAAAACTAGAATATTATTTTGAACATTCATACATTGACTTAATTTTCAGTAGTGGAATTCCTTTGGGGGTTGTTTGTTTTTGGGGTTTTTTTTTCTAGAAACTGTGTTATTTTAGAGCACTTTAATTAGTCTGGTGATAAATTTAACTCAATACAGGCAATAATTCAGTGAAAACACCTAAACTGTACTTGAATTATATATAATCTAAGAAGGGACAATGCTAAAATCACTGTATGAGATTGTTCTGTGGTCAAGGTTATATTTAATACTACCAATTCATTGTGATTAGCCTTTAAGGCGTGTAAGTTCTGACTGGTTCATTAAATTTTAACCTGAATAACTACTACTGTAGGAAAACTGATAGACTCTTTAGTTGTATTAGGACAGGTAGCAATGATTGAAAAATGTTTTGATATTGTACAGGTATGTAATATTCTTTGTCCAAACGTTTTACAAGAATGAATTATACAAGTACACAGGAACATATAGAAATGGCTGTGTATGATTCAGATCAAAATTCCCTCTAGTTCAGTGTCTTGGTTCCTGGTAGTCAGCTGGAGTGCTCAGGGAAAGTATGTGAAGGCAGGACAGGTGTACAGTGAATTTTTCTTGCTTTTGTTTTCTCCTTGGCAATCTCAAATCATTTCTTGAGACCCCTTCATTGCTGTATTTGGTAATACTCGATAATGTTTTTGTCAATTTCTCTGGTCACTTTTTGAACTCCACTTAGACCTAGGCCTGCACAACAGAATTTGGCACCAAGCAGCATTGTTTGGGCAAAGTGCTTGTTGGCTTTTTCTCCTGATAATTTAATTAGAGCCATCTCATTCACGACTGAACAGCCAACATTTGCCCCTTTGTCACATTTTGGTGCCATTCATGATTTTATGGGCTGTTGTTACCACTGCCTTTCTTAGCATTCAGACTGAAGCTGCTTAGCTGTGTTCTCTCTTTCCTTTCCTCCTCAGAATGGGTGAGCAGCCGGCTGCCTTGGTGTGCTCAGCCTCTTACAGGGCAGCTGTTTAAACCAATTTGCCTGCCTGTGCAGCTAGTGCGAGCTAGAGCAAGGCCTCTACAGCCGAACACTGCCAGCGCAGAGCTTCCCTGACATTTCAGGCCCAAGATGTCGGGATGTGTTCCAGACATCAATCCAGAGTACTGCTGCCTGAGTGTGATGAGACCACTCAATCAGCTGGAGCTTGGAAGTGAATATCTCTGGGTCTTTTCCTTAAAATCGGTTCCCCAAATTCAAAAACACTTTAACACCAAAATACTGGTTTTATTTGAATAGGTAATTAAACAGGACAAGAGATGTAACTTTTTTTTTCTCAAAGGAAAAAAAACACCACCAAGTAAGACAGAATAGAAATTAAAAAAAAAACCAAAACAGTCCCTTCTTGCCATCCTATGCTCGCATAAATCAACTTTTTCAAGAGGTGAGAAGCCACTGAGCTGGCTGAAATTGAGTGTATAGGCAAGGGCTGCTCTGAAACAGCATCATAACAAATTGTAAATATCTCTGCTAGTTTTTAAGAAGAGTTTTTTTCATTCCAAGGGGAGTTTGAATATCTGCTTTGCTCATTTGTTCCTTGAGCATGTTGCAGGTTCTTCTACTTTTTCTCTAACCCTGCAAACTCTGAAAACTTCTCCTCTCTCAGCATGGTAAGCAGTGCAAGTTGCTTGCAATGACAGGGGCTGTGTCCCTTCTTGGAGTTTCACTTTAGTGCTTCTTGTGTTGGAAGAGCAGACTATAGAAGCTAGAACAGACAAATAGAACAAATACTGTCTGTCATACGGGTTTCACTGTGCAGTGGCATTACTAATGTCAGCACTTCTTACAGATCATCACCCTTCCATCTGCTATAGAAGAAAGCTGAGGAGGAAAAGCAACATCCTTGTATGCTTTTCTATATACTCTTAGAGTGGGAAGCCAGCCTTTATGGAAATGCACACCTGTGGCACAGAGAACCCTCTCAACTCGCTGCCTTGGCCCTGATTTAACACATCTTTTGTGCAGCTGTTGGCCTCTGAAAGATTTCAGTGTGCTTCCAAACTTAATGGGTGCTCACATGGTACACTACATACTGTGAATAGTTCTTTCAGGAGAAACACTAAAAATCCCCCTGCAGATCAGTTATACTGAGGACTAAAATGTTTATCTTCTTGCACCTCTGAGCCCAAAGGTATCTTTTTCTTATACTGTTTGAACTCTTTATTGCCTAGATATCAACCAAGATCTCAGCAAAGCAGTAACTTCCACAGTCTGCATTTTATATTTGAGGAAACAAACACAAAAATTTTGGGTTTATAATTTTTCATTTTTATTACTCCCCCAAAAAAAAAATTTCTACTGAAAAGAATAGAGCCGAGATACGTGTAACAGTACTTTTAAACCTTCTATTACACAAAATCCTAATTCAAAATGCTAATTACAGTATATGTTATAAATGCCCTGAGCTGCTTAAGGTTACTTCTGACCACAGATTTAAAATCACATAGGCATTTGGCATGTTTGAAATAGTGGGCTGCAATTTTATATGCATATCCAGACTCTTGTACACTAGTGTATAGAATTAGAAAGCTCTAAAAAGAAAGTTCATGGAATATGCAGATGTCAACTTGCATTTTGAATCCTGGACACATTTTTCTGATTCTGGGCTCATTTCATCTATGGCTTAAAGTCCACAGGCTTCTTCTGCATCTTGTGATCTCTTGGATCTTTTGATTCTGATTTCTATCTGAAGGTTTTGACTTCCTGTTGCACTAAACTCTGACTATTTAGGTTATTATTCTCTTAAATTCAAGCAAACTGCATTTTACTTTCCCTGAAAGTTTCTATCCTGTTTGCTGACACTGTGAAGATGGAAAAACAGCATGGGTCTTTGCCTTTTTTGCTCATGTAAGGAAAAATACTTTATGATCTAAATACCTAGCACTAAGGTGTTTGCATCAATACTGACTGCTGCATTTGCAGACAGCAGATGAGAACCCACGCTGATTTTGGAAGCAAAACAGCCGATTCATGCTTAAGGTAAAAGGGCTCATCAGACTGGTTTGAATAAGACTGTTTTGAACTTTCTCTGCTGCCCCATCAGTTTACTACAGGACAGTCTCTCCCTGCTGAAATGGGGATTAAGCTTCTCCATTGCTCAGGAAGGTGTCCCGCCTGTCATCTGAGGAGTCACCTGAAGCCTTTCCCTAGTCACCAAACAGCAGCGTTTGGTATGGTATAAGGCTGCATGAGTTTAAGGATGCGGTTAGGCTGACATCTTCCTGACTGAAGTGAGAAGGAAGAGGACGATGAATGATGTTTATCACCTCTGAGCTCAGTAGTAGAATGAACTATTTACAGTAAACACTACATTTCTGGCTTGTGTTCTTCTTTCTCTTCTTTTAACTCTTTGAGTTAAACAGTAAACAGTAGGATATTTAAGTTGTCTTTGGTTGAAAGTTAATAGCCAATTGAGTGAGCTCTTTAACAGGTATTAGGCCAGTAACTACAGAGCTTTTACAGATGCAGTACTGAATAGTTGAGGTTTATTTGCATTTGACTGTCTACAATTGAAAGCTTTGCTCCTAAAGTTACCCTTGTACTGTTCATACCAACAAAACCTAACGATGTAAACACACTTCATGTCTACATGACAAATGTCTAGAAAGGCCCATTTGCTGAAGTGGGCTGTGTGTTCCACTACAGGAGAAAGAAGGTATTTAATCAAGCTACTTCTTTAGTATAACTGTGCTTGCAGTAGAACTTGTAGCTGAGATATGTGTGTGTGTATATATACATATAATGTTTCCCCTCGCAAGTTGCATTCAGTCTATATAGCAACCATATTATGCCAAAAATTCTTGCTGTGTAAGTAAATCCAACAAAATCTTTTGCATACTTCATACCTGAGCCTGTTTTCTAACACATCGAGACTTCTTTTGGGAGGACAATTGCTTCTTAAACATGCTTCTGACAAAGGAAGCCAACAAATACATACAGATAGTATTATATCTTTTTTTTTTTTTTTTTTTCTGTTGCAAGTATTGGTACTTGCTGAGCCAGAAGTCATTAACTCCGTGCAAAGTGCACTTGATTTGAGAGGCAATTTTCCAAATCCTTCACAATCTTCTGTCTGCCAGGTGAAAATCATATACTCAAATAATGAATAAAAAATATCTAGGGTGGTGTGTCATTCACAAAGCTGATGTGTGTGGATTTACAAAAAACAAAGTGCATTTTAATTTCTTTTTTCCTCCACAGAATCACAATATCATTTGGTGATTGGTCATCTGAACAGGCAGCCAAACTCATTGCTTTTCAAACATTCAAAAATGTTTGAATCAAAGGAAACAAAGATGACAAATGGCAAGTACTGAGAATAGACTATGTACAAGTCTTACACATGTATTGTCAGTGTAGACATATGGTATGCCAAAAATATTAGGTGCTGTTATCTACATTGTGTTATATTATTATGTTTTCTATATTGTGTTATCTACAGTACTGTGCTCGTAGCCTAAGCTCTCTGAAACCCTTCCTGGAAAATTCCTGGATGGGCATTTTCATCTTCTTGCTCTCCTCTTCCACTTCTACACCAATGTGCAGAGGCACTTTATTCCATCCTTTGTGTCAGGACAAAGCCATGGTGATAACTCATGTATGACAAACAGTCGGGTGGAGATGTTGAAGAAAGGATACACGTTTCTTTATTGCAGAAGATAGAGGAAAAGGGGGAGGTTTCAGTCCTCTATGCCTTTTTCTGATGTAATCTTTGTCATGCAGTTATTGTGGACTGTGAAATATTCCTGACCCTCAAGTAAAAGCAGGTTGTTTATGAAGCAAGAGGAGAGACACAGCTGCAAGGCCTGAAACATAAAAGCCCTTCTTTAGAAACTTAAGACTTGTGTGTCTTTTCACTATGGTGTATTTTTTTTTAAAATTTTATTTTTTAATTTTATTTTCCCCTCCCTATACCTATTGGAAAAGATCAAAAGATTACTCATTACTAATTAATATTTTTCAATTAGATGTTTATTTTAAGATGCTCTTACAAGGAGATCTCTACAGATAGACCTCTAGTCCAGCACAAAAATTCTTGTGAAATAAAGGCTGCTGATTATTTTTTTTTTAAATCCTAGTTGATCAGAAGTAAATAAAATAATCTACAAATGATTCTGATTAGTCCTTGTGCTGGCAACTTTCATTCCTGAACATACTAGTTTGTTTTAACTAAAATGGAATGAGGCACTTCTGTAACAAGAATGGCCCCATACGGAATTAATCAGGAACAGTTCCATGTGTAGAAAAGCCTTAATTAACTTTTGAATGAGTTTCATTTGCAGTGTCTTTACTGGAATGTATACTTGGATCTAGATATATAGAGAGAGCATACTAAACTACTTGCAAATAGGGCACTGAATCTTTGGTTTAATGTTTTTGCCAGAAGTCTTAATGATGATTTCTTTTTTCCTAAAAAATATCTTATTATATATTGGTGGGGGAAAAAATTAGAACAAGAATATTTAAAAATACTTATTCAGTATGTTATGCTTTCTGATTTTATACTATATGAGTAACATTTTCCCCTTTTGAAGTTCAGGTTCTTGATTTTACTCAAAAAATAAATGTCATAAACTTCTTACTTGCTTTTTCTGGAGTAAACTTTCACACTGTCAACTTTCATTACCAGAATGATTGGAAATTTCTTTATTGAGGTAAATTTATAGATTAGTATGTTAATAGATATTTATATTTACAGATACATTTGGTGTCCTTCCTGAGCTGTTTGATTTAGGACAAAAAAATAACATCATAGTCTGATGTTTTGGCTTATACTGGTAATTAAAATCTCTTTAGTTTGAAATATAGTACCGTCCATACATTTTGATATACTAGTATAGTAATTCCCACAGCTGTAACTGTGAACATTACTTATGCCAGTGAAATGGTATCAATTACAAAATAAAGAAGCATGTCTATGACTGAAATATATATTTTTTTCTTTTCTTTTGAGTATTCACTAGTGATCATTTAGCTAGATCTTTTTAGTCTTAAGGATTTTAGTCTTAGTCTTGTGTTGACAGTCATTTCTTTGTATTCAGATAACATCATCGTTTTGTATGTATGAATGATTTTCCTATTAGAAACATAGTCGGTTTATGAATGGTGTCTAGAAAACCGCTAGTCAGCTCTGATTTATCATGGTGATTTGGATATAATAAGAGAGGATGGCATGTTGGAGAAAAAAAGCAGTTTCCTAATACTTCTGCATACTTTTGTTTATTAAATATGTCCACAATTTCATTAATTACTCTTCTCTAAAGAAAAAAACCTCATCATTTTATTCTCAGCTTCTACTGTTTTCTTTCCTTCCCGAATAGCACTGATGTCAAGGATATTTGTATCAAGCCACATGCCATACCCTGTTGGTATGGCACTAGACTGAAGAAAAGTTAATAAATGCTTTTTGTCAGGGAAAAAAAAGAAGCAAAGCCCTCAAAATCTCATTTCCAAGATGAACCATTTATTTCTTTATTCAGTGAAAGGATCAGTTACCCGCTCTGAAAACCGTTGCTGAACAGAATTGACTGAATTAAAGTTTACACTGTTTGTGTCCTCGATTGCAACAGGCATTCCTTAGCTTACTAGTCAAAATGATGTGAATTATCTGCTTGAAATTAGAAACTTTCTGTAATACTCTGAGTGTTCATAACTTTGTTGTACCTACAGTTTTTAAAAACATGGATGCACCCACAGTTGCCACAATAGACTGGAAAAGAATTACACAGAACAAAATGAGTGGACGTGACCATACCTACAGATGGTGCCAGTGCTCAGAAATAACAAGGTGTTGGACAGTAACCTTGCATACCAGAGTGGTGGTATCACACTAAGCCGACTCAAGTCTTTAGGCCTGATAGCAGTCATTCAATGTAATTAAACAGGATATACTGTGTTTGAGACATTTTGTTTGTTTTTTAAATAGTTTTATGTAGTGTTAGAGCTGCACTTAAAATGAAGATTGACTTACAAAAGCATGCTCTGGAAACTCTGTCCAGGGCTGTGAGAATAGATCACATTCCAAAATGTACTACAAAGCCACCAAATCAGGGATTTGGCATTGAAACAAGTAAGACTGTTGGAATTTTACTCATGGCTTTCTACAAAAGATATGTAGCCCTAAGATGTCTTAGAAACCTTTTCAAGCAGTGATGTATTCAAGAAAATGCTCTATGTTCAACCTTATGATGAAATTAAAAACAAAAAAAAAAAGGGGGGGGCGCGGGGGGGAGTGGGGAGCAGGAGGGGGATTTAAATAACTCCATACAGGTGGAATTATTACATGTATTCCTTTCTTACCTTTGGAAGGAGGAAAACAAAACACTGAAAAACAATGAAATTCTAACTGGTATTTAACTCTGGATTGTATGCTGTAGAGCTGATGGGCAGAAGCATGTGAATTTGAACAATATAATTGCTTCATCAGCCTTTGGAACACTCATCCAGTTCTTTACATACTTGAATGGTAGACTTTCAGAATGATTTATAAGGGCAGTTGCTGAAACATGTTATTTACAGATCTTCAAGTATTTGCTACTATGAATGTAGATTACTGCAGATTCACACTTCAGCAGAGTAATGAGAAAATGATCTACTCTGAGAAAAAAGTGTGCTCTGTAATTGTTAACATCACTGGACCCTTTCCTTGATTGCTGTCATCCGTCCTCCCAAACCTTCTCTTTATTTCTTTGAAAACAGATTCTAACATGCTTCAACTTTCCTATTAATATGAGATGGTTTCTCAGTCTTGGTGAAAGGAAGATAGGAAAGGAAGTTATAGGTAGTGGTTCATTTTGGAAGCAAGATTTTGAGAGGTTTGCTTTTTATTTCCCCTTCTCATTCATTTAGTCACAGTGAAACTTTTCTGTCCATTTTGAATTACTCTTCTTTGGCTATTTTTATAGAAACTTGTAACAGTCCTAAAGACAGTATCTGGCCCTTCTGTTGAATCCTATTTGAACAACAGATCAAGCTTAGTTTACTCTGCATGACTACGTGACACAGCATAGATGCAGAGGTTTGAATAATTATTGCTGTACATGGAAGACACAAATGGTGAAGTAAGTATTACAGTTTCCAGTTGAAGGGAGGCTGTTGGAAGAAGGCTGAACCCTATATAAACCTCAAGTTCTTTTAGAAAATTATAAAGTTTAGTGATTTGGCACCACTGGCAAGCCTCTGGTATTTCCTGCTCCTTTGCAAGGCTGTACATGAGCCTGTAGAAGTGAGGACTCCAACATACCATGTGCCCTGCACAAGAAATGAGGACTCCACATACCATGCGCTCTGCACAGCAGTCCTTACTAACTTCTTGTCATCCTGATAGTTCTGTCACTCTGATTCTTGCGTATAACGGCTTTGAAAGCAAATCTTGATATCTTACTAGTGATCCTCTATCACGTTTTTAAAATATTGAAATCTCAAGCATTCAAAAATCATATCTGAGTTCATAAGTAATGGTTAAATGGCTTAAAAATTAGAAGCTTGAGAAAGACACACATTTCTGGTTCTTTTTGTCTGCTTTCTTGTTTTTCAGTGCTTTGGATTTGCATTTTCAGGCTTTTTTTAGCAACCAAAAATTAGAAAAGTTTTCTGCCAAAACCAAGTGTTCAAAATAATATATTTGGCTTCCAAAAATAATTGATTTTAAAAGTATGACACTTTATAAATATACATTGGCATAGATTTCTGCATGAGTGTCAATCTTTTGCTGTACATGTGCTTCATATCTTGGGAGCCTAAATGGCTAATAATCAGAATGGAAAGTTGTGTGGGTTTTTTTTTAATTGAGGAATTTAGCATTCACATGGTTCTGTTAGATTGTGGAACAGTAAATGTTCTATTTGTGATAAAAACTACATCTGTTACTTTACAGCACTATCTTGATGCATCTACTTAATACCTGGCTTATCAGTATAGGGATCTGAAAATGCCCATATGAAACCCTAGTGAGATGAAGTTACTTAATTTCAGAGAATAAAGTAAGGTTTGCAAAGTGAATTATGTCCTTTATGTATGTTACGCTAAAACAGTTTCTGTTACAGATCTCTGTACATCTGCTTACTATGCTTACTAGAATAATGAAAGTTCTAGAGGTTCCGAAAATAAATAATTACACTTGATTTTAATATTCATGTCCAGAAAGCAAAGGAATAGCTGTCAAATGCTCAGTACTAAATATTGTTGACCCATGGTGACATTTTACTTTGATGTTGTGTAGTATGCACTAAAGCACTGGAAAGGCAGATCTTTCATTTTAACAGTTAATTAATGTTACTCAGAGACAGAAGAGACTTAGTAGATCACAGTCCTCCTAGTTTAAAAAAGGAAATAGAAAAGCATAAAAAATGTAAAGAATTATATAATAAAAATCTTGAAATATGACTTTAAAACTAGTAGCTCTCGAGTGTTTTCAGCCCTAAGTCTCGATGAGCTGCCATTGAGAGAGTTAACGTTTCTGTAACAATTTCATCAAACACTGACCTTAGTTAGCTCTGCACACTCACAGTCCAGCATTAAAATGAGCTGAGATCCTTGACTGTAATGTTGAAATAACACACGTGGAAGTGATGCTACTCAGGCAATTACTGATGGACTTGTGCCTGAAAAGAAAATGTTTAAATTACTTCACTGGTTCATTTACCATGACTATTGTTTTTCATTTCCCATTCATTGTAAACCTGTATTTTCTGAATGACAAAAATTCTGTTATTTCTGTGGGAGTACTCGGATCACAGCAGGCCTTAGCTCTGCATGCCTTGCATTGACAAGGTTCAGGTGACTGTGTGGAAACAGAACTTCCAAAAATGCATTTGTGAAAATGTAGGGTTTGAAATACATACAGAGTTTGGTGGATGTATGGCAAATTGTGTATCTAAATTCTGCCAGGACCCTTGCCCAATCACTCTCTAGGTCAAACTGGCTACTTAAGTGAAAAAAGAAAGTTTTGCTGAAGGTATTGTAGAGTCCCAGGTGGGTTTATATGACATGTTGAAATATGTTCTCTTTCAGTGCTCTCGGTATGTCGGCTTGTTAGTTCTTTGGCAGCAAAGGTCCATTTGCAAGTTTCATGTGACATTTGCCCCTTTCGTTTCAGTGCTGTGGAGTGGGACTGCAAATGGAGCATGAGTATGGAAAATTGATGTACTCGGAATTAGGTCTTCTAAATTATAGTTCTTATGTGGGGAAGCAATAGAAAATTAGCTTGTTACCTAATGTGTGTATATATATATATATGCATTTGTAAAAAAAAAAAAAAAAAGTGTGAAGCTATGGCATTATCTTGATCTTCCTTTGCTTACAATCTATTATAGTACTGTAAACAATGTGAAGGTGAATTGTAATAAACAGGGATGACTAAATGTACTAGTATTGTGATAGTTTTATGATGTGACACTGGTTGTAAAGGGATGTCCTCATCTGCATAGCCTCTTTGGGCAGTTGTGGCTAGTCTTTGGCATATTCCTCCCAAGTTTGTCTCCCAGGGATTTGGATGGGTGGCTGTTGGCCTCTTCACTCTTCCTGAGAGAAGGTGGAGAGACAAAAGTTAGGCTATACTGTCCCTCATTCTCAACTCATCAGGCTTTCCTTTTGTGTAGTAGACAGAACATCTGTGTCAGACAAATGAGTGTGATACCAGCACCAGCATGCTGCAGTCTCCATCCAAGGCTGATGCCAGACAGGTCCTGCCCTCCCAGGCAGGTTCGGACTCCTGCCAAGATCATACTGGTGAGGAAGCAATTAGAGAGAGGAAGACAGACTGTTATATTTAGTCCTTTTAAAAAAGTTTGAATATCATGATACTTGGCAATATAATTTTATTTTTTGATGCCAATATTGTGAAGGATTCAAATGTTGCCTCCAGCAGCAGTGGAGAATGTAAAAAAATTCAAGACAGTAAATAAGAAATTTTAAGGGGGGGGGGGGGGGGGCTGAAAAAAAAACAAACCAAACCAAAACTCAGGAAAATGAGAAAACAAAGAAGTGTTACAGTATGTTGTTCATTCAGGGACAACTGATGCAATTTTGAATACCAAATCAATATTGCCATGGCTAAATAAGATAGTCTTACATATTTTAATTTTGTTACTCTTACCTTGCAGTTCAACGTAAAATTCTTCAGATGACTGTAATTAAGCTGTTAAAGCTCTTCTAGGGACAATACTTACAGTAAATTTTTGTTGTGGCAATGTCTGCTTTTTTTTGTTAACTTTTGTTATACAGACTATACCTAGTAAACATGGTACACAGGAGGCCACAGACCCTACTGCAGCATGAAGACCAACAAGTATGCCTTCTCCAGAAACTGTGGATCAGTTTTCAACTGAAGACAAAAAGTATCATCTTGATTTTTGAACTCTGTAATGCTAGCAGCTGGATAATTGAAAAAAGCACAGTTCTCTTCTAAAACTGGGCATTTTGTATGACAACCCATGTGAAAAGCCAGTCTTAATCATATACCTAATTGATGGTTGAGCTTTAATGAATATCTGATTCAAAATGGTGCTGCTGATTGTGGGATTATTTCTGGAGGAAAACAGGCATGTTTGTTTCCCTCAAGACCGTGTGGGAATAAACTGGGCTGCGGACAAGACTGTGTGTGAATAAATTGGGCTTCAGACGATGACCTTGAGGTATGCTTGAGAACGGCAAAGTAGGGAGCACAAAACAGGGAAGCGAGAAGATAAAGAAGAAGAAAGTAGAGGATAAACAGGATGGGGGGGTGGTGATGGGGACTGTGTAGGATAGCCAATGATGTATTAGTTTAGGACATGTAAACAGTGTGTGTTTAGAGTAGTTAACCAGTAGCTGTTAATGGTAGCATGTGTACAGGAAGAGAAATCGTATATAACCCTGTCGAAAAGGTGAATAAAGTGCCCTCGACTTTGATCATGTTGATCAGTGTTGAGTTCATTTCCTGCAGCTGATAATTTGGGCTACTTCATGAAAAATATCCTCTCTTCCATGATATTAGACACTGCTGGTTGAGTTCTTAGGAAAGAACAAATAAGAAAATTATTTGAAGGCATGAAAAAAGCATTAAAATGCATGTATTTAACCTCTGTAGTCATGTTAAAAAGTATCCATAAGGCATCCAGCAGGTGGAAATGTTTGGAGGGTTGTTGTTTTGTCCATTTTTGATGAGACTTGAGTCACGTTGCCTAGGGTAGCAAAGATATGAGTTTAAGTTCAAAACTGGATTTTGAATTGAAAGATACTGTACACTGCTGTATTGAACAACAATGTGAAAATAATCATATAATCATAGAATACCAGGTTGGAAAGAACCTCAACAATCATCTGGCCCAACCATTCTTGTCAAAAGCATGACCTAGATAAGATGGCCCAGCACCCTGTCCAGATGAATCTTAAAAGTGTCCAGGGCTGGGGAATCCACCATATCCCTGGAGAGATTATTCCAATGGTGATAATCAAAAAATATAATGTTTTCTTTAACCAGCATTTGTGGTTTTTATATTAAATTGAGGCTTGTTAAAATACATGTGATAGTAATAGTTCTGATACTGATATTATGGTTACTGAATAATCACAGCCTTACTCAAGTAAGAGGAAATGAATTTTTGTCTCAATTGTATATTCAACTTTTCTGTGTGTTTTCCCTGGTGGGTTCTGTGAAGCAGGAACATTATAGAGCCTGGGTTGGACCGCAACAATCTTGTGTTGCACAGATCCAGTGACTGCTTTTCATAATCCATAGGGAGGAAAAAACTATTAAGTGACCATGGTTTTCTCCTAGTGTTTTCAGGCATTGTTTCTTTGTTTAACTGCAGTTTTTATTAGCTTTTCCAAAGTATTGAAGCTGTCTTTCCACACATTTCCAGCTGACTTAATCCATTCGCCACTGTAACCCTGTATACAAGCTACAAGTCTCATCTTGCCTTTTATTTCTTTAACATCCTCAGAGAGGGAAAAATGGCACTATGGTTGCAGCACCCATACAGGGGCCGTGTGCTGTCCACAGACATCTCCAAAGGAGGTACTAAAGCTTTACCCCTCATATAAGATTACATGCTAGCACAAAATCTGAACTTCCACCTTTGCTCTGGTGTCATGATTATGGGGTCTGATTTTCTACCCTTTCTTTTCACTGAATTTAATGTGCAAGATGAAGACTTTTAATCTGTTGTACCATTTACTCAATTTTTGTGTTCTTTCAACTGTTACGGTGTTAAGTTGTATTTTCATTTGGAATCAAAGTGTGCTTTAACTAATTTATCTTCCTTGTTCTGAATCATAAAATTCAAATGACTAGAAGTTTCTTGATAGTTTTGTGTGGGACTTAGCCTACACAGGAGAGTTGTATTCATTTGATGTTTCTGGCTTTACATTGCAATGACCTTACCCACTCAGAAATTATGAAAAGATTAAAAAATGAATGATGAAATATTTCAATAATAGTCTTTTCAGGCTTTTGCTTGGGATCATCAGGGTAGTTCTGAACAAAGACATTATGCTGTGATCTCATCCACGTTAATAGTAAAAGTATGAAGTTCTTTTAAAAGAAAAAGAACCATCTAATTGTGCTTCCTTGCTTCTTGAGGAGCTGCCCACATTCTTGTCATAAGCCATCACTTCACTAGCCGATGACTTGGAGATCAGTAAGGCTTTTGATATGAGAGCTTGTTAAAAGCCAGGAGCTTTTCTCCATAAAAAAAAAGGCTATCTGAATTCCGAGGGATTAATAAATCATGGACTTGAAATAAGCACTCAGCATTACAGTCTTGTCTTCAGTTGACTTCCTAGTACTGAGAATGCTTAGCCTATTAACCTTGCACCACAACTGATAAATTGAATTACATTTGTCTTAATTGCAAATAATCACTTTGCATGCTTACACGTACAGTGGGGTTGCTTTTGTCGGGGGCAACTGGACATGATTATGTTAAGTGTCTGTGAGTCAATAATCTCTGTGAATATGACTCCTACATAGTAAGAAAAGGGACTGCTATGGGCCCAGTTAAAAACTTACCACAATAGTAAGAATTTCATAGTTTGTCTTACTAACCCCAGACCTTGTACCATTCAGTCTGGTTCCTCTTCTTGCTGCCTCACTGTAACATTTGGCTATGTGAATTTTAAAAGTCACCTTAGAAAAATATGCACAAAGTGCCTTGCAAATCAAGAGCTAGCCAGCATGTGAAGTAAATGTCAGAGCGATATTATAGAAAATATGAAAACATTAATCAAATGCAGTAGTTTTAGTCATTTTCAAAGTATGAAGTAGTGTATTGTATATGCTACAATATTTAAGGTGGTATCTTTGCAAAATGGAGGCCTGTGAAAATGAGCAGACACAAATTTATAATCCTGAACATAGTGAGAAATCATTGCAAGATTTCATTTTATTTTACTATATTTCACTTCCCCTCACATTTTCAAGAGAATAAACTATAATATTACGTGAACAAATTCTTAAAGTCTCTCTTAGACTGTTCTAGTACTCCAAGTCGGAGATGCCTTGTCATTTAATTTCAGAAGAAATAGCTCTGACATTTCAGTCATTCAGAATGTAGAGGTGGATAACATCAAAGCACATTTCCTGGGTGTGTATTAGTCTTCTTAAGAAGCACATTCTCAGCCTTCATTCACAGAGATCAGCATCACATTTTCCACTCTAAAATTATATGTATATTTTCAAGTGCTACTAACCGCAAAATTAATGGCTTAACGACCTCGTAATTTACAAGCTCTGCAACCATCCTGATGCAAGACCACTTACTAAAGATGCAATTTCAGTTGTCCCTTGTATCTCTGAAAGCTCTGACAAATAATTTAGTACCCTGGTGCACAATAGTTGAGAAACCATAATGGCTGAACTAGTTGTGGGTTTCCATATTTATACAAGTACCTAAGAAATGGAGCAAGCAATAGGTGTGAAACTAAATGTAATAAGACATTGATCTGTTTTGATCATTGAAAGATCTTGCAGAAACTGAACAATTAATTTTTAATCTCTGTCACTGTGCCAATGATGTCGAGGCTGCTAATGCCAAAATTTAGCGTGGTTTGCCTGTAACAGAGTACTGGAAGGCAGTCCACTCACTCAAACTCCACTGGTACAGTGTTTCTGAGCAGCCCTATGGTTTAAATGCTGGCAGTAAATGCTCTAAAACCCACAATCTTTAGCAAATCTGGAGTCACATGCATGAAAACTGTCAGTCTGTGTGGATCGCTATGTCTGAAGTAGCAAATAGTCTTTAATTATGTTATGACAACAGATGAAAAAAAGTAAAGAAGTTCTTCCAAAGTCTGCTCTGTGATTCAGTCTTGTCACGTGGTGGGAAGGCTGTCACTGGGACAGTGAACTCAACTGTATGGCTGTCAAGAATACAAGGCAAGTATGAAAAATAGTAATAAAAACATAAATGTTGCTTTGTGATTTCACAATAGTGTCATAAACTGTAACCATTCTCGAAATTTTCTAGTTGGCTTAAGGACTAGGTAATGCAATTTTATGTAGCAGCCCATAAATTAAAAATGACAGAGAAAAGTAGAAGAGTGTTGGAGAGTAAACATGTGACATTTACTCCTGACAGTGAGATGCTGTAATAATTAATTTTATTTCTTGGATTTTTTTTTTTTTTCAGTTACTATAGTAGACATTTGAATCCATCAGTTTTAAAGACAGACCCAAGCCTGGAAATACCATCTCTGCAAAATAATTATTATGCTATACAGCATTTTTTTTAAGTGTTTACATATTTTGATTCCCAGGTCCTAACAGCAAGCCAAGTTCATGAATGTTGAATCCATGCATTTATGCTACATTCTCCTACTGGGAGAAGGAGAGAGATCAATGCATTAGTGAATGCAATGGGTAAAAAAGAGCAAGCTGAAAAACTAGCAGGATACCTACCAAGGTGCAGCAAACCAAGAGATTGTGCTCAGGAGGTAAACACTGGCCTCATCTGGAAGTACTTCTTTCGGACTGGCAAAGCTGAATGGATTCAAAATAGTTAATGTGTCCAAGTATCCTCAACAGGAAACACAGAAACAGGGACATGGTACCAAAAAGCAAGAAGGTTGTACAAAGCAGCAGAGCAAACAGGAGAAGTCTTCTCCTTGTCTCTATTTAAAGAGTTGATAGAATATGTCTGTTTTGAGAGAATATTAAGGTTGTTTTGTTTTCTAAAAAATATTGTAAAATCAATCATTTTCAACAGCAATGTGTATCTGGCATCATCCTGGATCCTGTCTTTGTGTCAGAACTTAGCCTGAGCAGAGATTATTCTCCCTCTGTAGCATCTGCTACCACAGTTGTCAGAGACAGGGTTCAGGGATAACATGAACCATTGGCTGCACCCAGAAGGGCATTTCTTATGCTCCTAATTACTAAATCCAACAGAATAGTGGGGGATCCTTTCCTGAGGCTATGAGCAAGGGCACAGGAAGAGTAGTGCAAAATGGGACAACTTGGGTTCTAGAAACCTACATTTACATCACATTAGATATGAGATCAAACCTTCACTGCTACTAGAGCACTGCTCATTTGATACTGAAGTTAAAGCAAACTGATGGCTGCCAAAAAAAGAGAGAAAATATTATGATCATATATTGGAACAACTGCAGTGTTTTTACCCAGCACTATAAAGGCAAACAAAGTGAACATCTGTTATATTTAAATGTTTGATTTAAAAAAGAAAATGTCAGACAAGCTCATGGCATATACATACATATATGTAAGTGTGAATTCAGCTTATTTCACTGAATTGAATTCAAGGGATTTTAAACCCATATAATATGCTCATACCAACACATAGAACAGCATCAGTGGATTTCAGGATTTTGAATATTTCGATATTTACTTTTGTATGCTAGAAGGAAAATATGTGTGAGACCCATGTTCTTTGTCTTGCATCTTTGGGAAATCCACTGGAACCTAGGAATTACATAAAATAATTTTTTCATAAGAAGTAGGAATATGTAGAATGCTTTTAAACTGGCCCTGAGTAAAATAATGTATTAAGAATTCCTGAAGGAAAAGATTATAGACCTCTCCCTTCTCTTTTATTATATTTTAAGAGTGTAAGGGCAATTTTAATAGTAGACATTCATTCACCTAAAAGATGTATTTTATAGCTGAGGAAATTTTACTATTGTCTTGTTGCACGTCACCTCTAATACAGTGATTCAGACATCAAAATCTCTGTTTAAGAAGTATTGTTCACATCAATGGGCCCAAATTATTTTTGCTACTCACAGCTCGGAGAGCACTAGCTGATCTCAGCATTGATATAAGCACTTATTATGCAGATCTTTCCCTTTTAGCCCTAGCCCTTTATCATACCTCACAGCTTCTTACCTGCTTCAATCCTGAAAAATGAAACATATTTTTTTTTCTGGAATGCCTTTAAATAGCAAACTTTTGTATATGCTCAAAACCGACTGTATAATTTAGCAGCAAGGAAGAAAAGGAGAAGGAGAGTTAAAACAGGACTCTTAGTATCTTGGAAAGCAAGTGACTGTTCAAATCTTGATCCTGTAGGTTATTGCTTTTCCTCATCTCTGCTACTCGTTCCTTGTTTTGTGTTCATCTGAAAGGGAGAAGAGACAAGGTGATAGGTATCATTGACTCATTTGATTTCTCTTGCTATTGGGATTAACACTGAACTATTAACATCTTCCTGCAATGCATTGTTACTTTATTTGTAAACAAATTATATTGCATTTTAGGGACTGAACTATGTCATTTTGATATAAGTGCCTGTATTTTTAAAAACAATTTTTAGAAACAGATCTATTTGCTTTCTTTTCTACCTGCTTTTTAGGATCTAGCCTGAAGAGAGGCAGAACAGGTTAGAGAAAATTTGAGTGAGAGGCGTTCAATCTTGGGGCATATAATCAAATCTACTCTAGACAAACAGTCCCCAACCATTATATGCAGCTTTTGCAACTTCCTCCATCCTCCCTTTTGCATCTGCAATGCCTTCTCTAGACGCAAGGTGCTGTAAATGTGGGCAACAGGGAATAAGGAAGAGGCAAGACTGGTAGGTTTATACATATACTTGTAGGTTTCTCTTGCTTGCTCTCTTTGCATGCTTTACTACTGTCTTGAGGAGAAAAGCAGTACTGAGGGCCTTAGCGATGAGTGAAGAGTCAGCACTGTCTTCCTCTTCTCAGCCTGTGAACCTACAGGATACTGTCTTGTTAAGAGAATAAAAGGCATCGATAGCTACACTGTAAGGAAATAATTGGTTATGTGACCAAAAGGGTTGTGGGTGATATGATACCTCTTGCTGTTAGAAATGGGTTTGACATTGTTCCATCTTGCAAACAAACAATAGAATAGTCTAGAGGCAGAGTGAGAAATGACCCTTAAAGGTGAGTTACCAGTGTTTTGCTTCAAACTGAGAGGGAATTTTAAGTTAGGTTCCAGCAGAGTCTGTCCTAAGGTCATTTCTATTTAGTATTATAATTAAGCACTTGGACAGTGGAAAGGAGAATGTGCTTACAAAATTTATGAGTAAGAGCAAGCTGGAAAAAAAGGCAAGTACTGTGAAGGGCATAACTGTTTTAACAAATAGGAATCATGGTCCACAATCAGCAGAAAAAATTAACTTAATAGATCTGGAAAGTCAACACTTAGAAAGTGGAATTCAGATACACAGAAACAAAACAGAGAATGACCGTGCGTTAGTTATACAGCAGAATGAATCTAGAGCTTATTCTGGATAGCGAGATAAATATAAGCCAATAATACAGTAGTGTTACAAAAAGAGTGAAATAATGTAGTCTTGGGGAGATATTTGCAAAAAGGTCATGAATGAGATAATGAAGCAAATTATTCTGGTCTACTCAGCACTAGTGAGACCTCAGTTGGAATGCCGTGTTTGGTTTTGCACTACATTCTAGAAAGATGTAGACAAACTATAGGAGATTCAGGAGAGATCAACATTTCAGTCTAGATGGGTTCCCAAGGCCTCATTTAGCTCTACATTTCTGTGAGATAATCTTTGGAAGTTATATCTTCTGTTTGCCAGATATCCTTTGAGTTCTGTACTTCTGTAACTCCCATTTTCACCAAGATTGCATGGTCACAGAGTCACAGAATTGCTGGAGTTGGAAGGGACCTGCAGAGATCATCTAGTCCAACTGTCCTGCTAAAGCAGGTTCATATAGATCAGGTTGCACAGGATCGCATTCAGGTTGGTTTTGAGTATCTCCAGACAAGGAGACTCCACAACCTCTCTGGGCAGCCTGTTCCAGGGCTCTGTCACCCTCACAGTAAAGAAATTTCTCCTCATATTTAGATGAAACTTCCTGTGTCCCAGCTTGTGCCCATTGCCCATTGTTCCGTCACTGGGCATTATTGAAAAGACTCCGGTTCCATCCTCCTTGCACCCACGCTTTAGATATTAATAGACACAGATAAGATCCCCTCTCAGTCTTCTGTTCTCCAGGCTAAATAGTCCCTCCTCTCTCAGCCTTTCCTTGTAAGAGATGCTCCAGTCCCCTGATCACCTTTGTTGCCCTCTGCTGGACTCTCTCCAGCTGTTCCCCGTCTCTCTGATTGTAGGAGCCAATTTGTTGCCTGCAGCTGTTTGCAACATGAAATCCTGATTTGGTTGAAATCTGTATGAATATTAATATTGACTTCACCGAGAGCAGGATTTGACCTGAAATGTTTACCAAAATGTAGTATTTACATCTCAGTTTTTGTTTTGCATTGTATTTTTATTCTGAAGTTGATAGTAAACATTAGTTTTGCATAAAGATAATTATTGTTGTCAGCATGAAGGAATAATTGAGTCTAAATGTAGGGTTGAAATTTAGAAGATTCTATATTTATACCTTCAGTATGGTTGCCTTTTTGCCCTGGACACATTCTGTATGCCCTGAATTTCATCTCTTGTGAAATAATGACTCATATTTTCCTTTTGAGAATTATTTCTTGTTTGTATGTATTTGAGAAAGAATTTTTCTAAACATTTTTCTAGAGTAATATAATTTGTTAAATTTTATATAACTATATTTTATTCTTTCAAATCCATTACAAAGTGAAGTAAATGTATAATTAATAATATATAAAATATATAAAAATATTATATTTATTATAAATAAACTTAGGTATGCACTCATCTGTTCAACAGCATTTGTTAGAATACTACTATCACAATTCCAGGAATTAAAGTTTGGAGATTTATATGGCTGGAGAAATGGGCTGACAGGGGCCTCATGAAGTTCAACAAGGGGAACTGCAAAGTCCTGCACCTGGGGAGAAACAACCCCAGGCACCCCCAATATATACTGGGGCTGTCTGGCTGGAAAGCATCTTGGCAGACAAGGACTTAGGAGTCCTGGTGGACACCAAGCTGAACATGAGCCTGCAATGGGCCCTAGTGGCAAAGGCAGCAGATGGTGTCCTGGGTGCTTTAGGAGGAGTACAGCCAACAGGTGGAGGGACAGGATTCTTGTTCTAAATTCAGCAGTGATGAGGCCATGTCTGGAGTATTGTGTCCAGTGCTGGGATCCCCTGTACAAGAGAGACATGGACATACTGGAGAGAGTCCTAAAAAGGGCCCCTAAGATGACAAAGGGACTAGAGTATCTGTCCTATGAGGAGGGGCTGAGAAACCTGGGACTCTTGAACCTGGAGAAGGGAAGGCTCAGCGGGGGTCTTGCCAACCTATATAAATACTGAAGGCAAGGTGCAAAGAGGACACAGCTAGGCTGTTTTCAGTGTTGCCCAGTGACAGGTCTTCAGAGGCAAAGGGCACAGATGGAAACACAGGAGGTTCCCTTTGAACATCAGGAAACACTTTTTGACTGAGGGTGACTGAGCATAGCAGTAGGGTGCTGGGTGAAGTTGTGAAGTCTCTGTCCTTGGAGATAGATATTCAAAAGCTGTCTGGACATGGCCCTGGCTGCATATGGTCCTGCTTGAGCAGAGGGGGTTGGACCAGATGACCTGCAGAGATGCCTTCCAACTTCAACAATTCTGTGATTCTGTGATTCTATGTATACTTCGGGAATAGAAGTAACTTTCATCTAAATAATGCTTGAAAGAATAGGGCACTACAGAGACAAGCAGCGTAAAATATTAGAAAAAATGGCTAAAGGAAAAACAAGTCATTTTTTGTACCACTGTGAACAAAGAACCCTGAGTGCACTTACTACTTTTTAAGACTATTCATCTCATCAGTAATTTTGCTGAGAGTTGTCTGGGAAAGTTTTCATCTCCTAGGTGGCCATTTACTGTCCTTGCTTCTTTTACATCTAATATCCAATTTAATCACTTGTCTTCTTCTTCTGAGCTTTACTTTGAAATTTATACTCTTCCTTCCCAAATTTAATACCTTTGCTTTATATTTAATTTTAAATAAAAGAACCAATCGTATCCTTTTCATAGTAAGTCGTGCTGTACTATCTTTGAAAGGATTAAATATGTAGATGTTTCTCTCTATTTACTTTACAATCTCCTTGAAAGTAAGTTTTTATTTACTTTATTATGTTTCCTAAAAGTAAGGGTATATATCCACCTCTCTAGTTTGTGTAACAGACTAAGATGGTGTATAGATTTCTTTATCATGCATAGCATTGACTATAAGTCAGACTATTAATTCCATTGGACTACCTGCCCTCTTGCCATTGATCATTTACCATGTATCTTAGGATTCTCAGCGATTTAAAAAATATATATCTATTATTTTTTAATTATTTAACCAATATCAGCTTTTTGTTAGGGAAGTGTCTAATCTACTTCCTCTTCCTACTACTGCAGACCTTTCTATATCCTTGTAAGGTTTCCAACTTAGAAATTCAAAGGTAGACAATTTTCCAAGGCTTAAAACTGTTTTACCATGTGTTTTTCTGAACACAAGTCCTATCCATAAATATTGTTGTCCTTGAGATCTTAGTTTCCCTCTTCCACCACCTGAAGTTAACATTGTACACCAGGCTACACAGTGAGTATGTATTTTTAGCTCATACTAAATGTCTCCATGCTGTTTCCTTACAGACACTTCTTTTCAAAGTTATCCTTCAGGGATTACTTAGTAAAGCTTTAATGTTACAAGCTTTGTTCCAAGCAGAATTTACACACCTGAAAAGCAAACCGCAAATGTAAAAGTTCTGTTAAGTCTGCTGAATAACTTAAGAAGCTGGAACAAGTCGACCATTTAGAACATGAACTACAAATTAGCCTTTTATCATTCTCACTCATGCCACTCACAAGTCCTTCTTGGTCTTCTCAGGTACCTCCCTTAGATACCCTTCAGGGTTTTTTTTAAGACATATCAAGAGATAATTGAAAGATGTGATGGCAGCAGATGTCAATATCCCTAACCAAGATTAGCTGCCTATCGCAGTACAGGCAGGCAGTGTAATAACTGTCCTGAGGAAATGTCCTCTGCTTCATGGGGGTGAAGTCCGTGCTGCTGAAACTTCACTGCTATGGCTATTCAAACCCTAAACTACTAGTAAGAATGGCAATCATATTCCTCGGCTACTGTGCAGACCTGTCTTTTGTGTATATAGAGTTAACCATGCTATAAATTGCATATCGCCATCTAGAAATAAGGCGGGGTTTTAAATGTTTATATATTTGGGATATGTGGCTATCTGTTAGTTTGTCATTTACTAAATAAAAGCCCACAGCTAGGCAGGTTCAAGAATTTGTCTGTTAACTGGGCTGTCATTAAGTGGGGAAAGCAACAGTGTGAAGCTAGTTTTTATGTGAGGTAAGAACACTACAGTTCGCATTTTAATATCCATTCTGATAAATGTTTCTCTTTAAATAGCGGATGAAGATATATTACTAAAATATACAGACTTTTAATATACTGTATTTGCAGTTCTTCAGATAAATGTAAAATCTTACGGCAATGTTTTTTTGCTTATCCTTTCTGTATGTAATTTGCTGCATTTTGAAACTCATATATATCATAGAACTGAATGCATACTAAAATAAAACAGAACACATCTGCATTCATCTGTCACTGTGATATTATCTTGTGCAGCTCTCCACTTCCCTTACTACCTCCGATGCCATAGGACCTTGCTTTGCTATGTATTCTCCCTTAGTACCTGGTCTTCATCTCATAAATCATGTTGACAATGAACTACATCCAAATTACATTTATCTTTAACTCGAAATTATGTTTTGCCTCTGAAGCACAGTACTTTCTAAGTACATAAGAAAATGCAGATTTTAATTCTGTAATTTTTCTTGTTTTCTTTTTAATATTCCTATGATCTTTGTCACTATGACTCATTTATTTTCCTAAATGGCTTATTCAAATATCATTTGATTCCAGGTTTTATTTCTTTAGTCTTGACCCACCCATCTCCTCTTAGCTTTCTACACCCGTGCTAATTTTCTCTTCCTCTTTGGGTCTTTCAGCCCTTCCAATGCCTTTTCTGCCTATTCATATTGACACTTGTGTTTTGACTTGCTTAAATTTGTGGGTGTTAGTAGTTCACTTGATTTGGAAGAGTGATACACATTTCTTCATTGGAACACATATTCAAAAACTAACTGTTTCTCTTTTGGCACAAGTCACACAAGTGGTTTGCTTAAAAATTGGTTCCAAAGCAAAAAAAGAAAGAGACTTCACAAAACAAAGTTTTAAGCATAACATATGTATAACTACCATCTGAACAATTATTAATACAATGTTTTTCAACCCATGGAGTGAGGCATCTCTCAAGCAATTTATTTGACATAAATTAAAATGGAAATTTAATTCTTATTACAGTAAAGACTTACTGCAAAGACTCAATCTGAGATTAAAAATGGTTCTGATATTCTGAATGAATACGGATAACGTACACCTAAATAGAGCAGAATGTTCATATATATATTCATGTTTACATTTTGCATATTTTTTGCAGCAGCTGAGCTTCTTTCTGATTGTAGTATTTGTTTGATTGCTGGGGCAAATTTATTGCTCTTTCTCTTTACACTTGTAAAATGTAGATACCGTTTCTATATGTAGTACTATAAGAATTAAAGTTAGTAAACCAAGGATAAATAGTTATCCCTTGGCCTGATAGCCAACTCATTTATACCAGTATAATTCCACTGAAAATGATGAGTCTCACTATTTACTAATTTTTCTTAATTTCATTGAAAAAACCCTGACTTCTCTAATCTTCAGAACATTACACTGGTGTTTGTTCATTAAGCTTTAGTAAATGGTATAAAGTAAAATTATTTCTCTTTTTCTGGTGGTATCTATTAATTTACTTGTATTGTGGTGTCAGGAAAGCAGTAGGTTTTTAAAGTACAAATACATAGTAAAAGCATCGTTCTATCCAAAAAGAGATCAAAATCTCAGCATTGGTTCAGGCCTCTTGGTATGACTGACAAAGTATAAAACTTTAAAAATACAGTATGAGAAGAAATGAGAAGAAATCTGTAGGCAGCTGGCTTAAAGTGTACAATAAGATAATATGGCCAAACTGCAGCAGAAATGTAAATAATTGTTATAATTCTCGTATAGTAAGTCCTGGAAATTCCTAATGTTAATCATGCCATAAATAGACAGTCATTCATTATATCCCACCTAACTCGTTGCTCTTCTCTGCTTTGGCAATCAAAGATTGATCTCTGCTTTGTTCAAGGAAATGTGATTTGTGTTTTCTTGGCCTAACTAGATAACCTTAAACTCTATCATCAGTTGCTGATCCTAATGGATATGTCCTGAAAGAAATTGAATTTTGTTTCTCTACTTCAGACTGATGTGATAACATTACTTTGTAATTCTTTTGTACCTTTCATCTAAGCTTATAAGACATACTTGCAGATGCTGTTGAAAGTGCATTACTAATATTGGAAAGTTAAGCACAAAAACTTACAGAAAGCATTGTTCATATTGCTAATAGAGCAATTGCCTTTAGCTGTATGATACAGTTTTTATTTGCACAGTCACAGTATTTCTTCACAAGGGTCATGCTGCAGTGAGGAGAAAAAGAGGTGGTGCTTATTTGTGAGGAAGCTTTTGATGCTGCATTTCCTCCTCAGGGTTTGAGACACAGCCCTCTACATCATTGCTGATTCTCTGTTGGTCAGTCAGAGAGCTTTACAATATCAGTTTGTTACCGAATTATGAACACATCTTTCACCTTTTAGAAGACTAAGCTGTGTCACCCCAGGTTTGCAACTTGAAACCTTTGAGATGCCAAGTGTCAAAGACCAAGCAGTGTTCCTAAGTGAGCCACCACCCCCAGCCATGCAGTGTGGAGATGAGTGGTGCACAGATTAACAGTGAAAAGGCAACTGGGAATAGCTTTTGAAACAACAAATAGCTTTTGAAACAACTCTTGTCAGGGCAGCACTATGTGATTTTACATCATGAGACTCTTCTTTCTCTTCTTGTAGACTTCAGGCTAATTAATCACATAGTTTTCCATCCCTGCAGCCAGCGAGAAAGGGTGCTACAGAAAACAGGACCAATCATCACACTTACCCTGTGCACTAAGCACTGGGGGAGTTATATAATCATTTAATTAGAGACTGTACTAATATAAATATGCACAAGTGGAAATTAAGGCATCACAGGCGATCCTAATCCTGGCATTTCAAAACCTGTAAAAATGCTGTATTATTCTGTATAAAAGAAATGTCACTTTTTTCTTT
>JANVCC010000019.1:6452517-6516300 GCA_025345505.1 Todiramphus chloris collaris
TTTTTTTTTTTTTTTTTTTTTTTTTTTTTTTTTTTTTTGGTGTTAATATGCCATTGCCTGTAGTTTTATCAATGCACGTTGAATAAAAACAAATGTCATCACTGACATCTACAGAGGTCATCAGCAAAGCAGTAACTGCTGTGTTCACTATAGAAACTCCTGCCAGCTCAAGAAGACAAGCCAGCTCATATCATCAGAATGGTTGTCATCCTCTACATGGGCCATTTCTAGCCTTATTTCAAAGACAGTTGGTAACAGCAGAGTAACAGTAAGACCTCAGTGGTTTTGTCTCACCTTAAAATCCCCCTCATTTTTCTTACTGAGGTTGCCTTCCTCAGCCCCAAACCTCACTGCCTGTCCTCCTGCAGGGAGGGTGCAAAGTGGATAATCTCCATTCTGTTCTTCAACGTTGTGCACAGTCAGTATCCCAGTTGCTCACCTGAAATCCAGTTTCAGCATCACCATCTACTCCCTTTGCTTCTTCCAAATCTGCAGACATATTTATGCTGTACACTGCGGTGCAGTGGATGCATAAACCATCTTCTTCTGTGTGTATATGCACAGGTACTGCAAGTATCCTAGTGGCAGCGGCACGGAGCTCTGATAGGTTATTTTTTTCTTGCCAAGAATTCTCCTTGTACAAGCTGATCCACTTCTGCTGACTGCTTATACACTTGGCTGCACCTGCTTAAAGTATCCTGAAAGAATAGGAATATGCAGTGCTGTGATGACAATCACCCTCGATGATTTTGTACCTCACACAGACTCTTTGATCTAGAAAACAGTGTATTTGTATTTGGCAGCCAATACATGTTTTAAAATCAAATGCTTGTTTAATGAAGGGGAACACTGTGTGTGTCTTTTGATAGTCTGTATCTGGATTCATCGCTGCTTACAGTACATGACAGATTTTGAAAAACAAAGCTGCTATGGCTTTCCTTTCTGTACTATTGCCTACTGGGATTGCAGATAGTATATTCTGGGAGCAATTAGAACAGTGGCAGTAAAGACAATACCTTTTAATCTCTCCTTTAGAATTCTGAGTGAATATACTTATAGCCTGTAATTTTATGGAAGAGAATATGTGTCTACACTGACAGTGATAAATCTGAAAACTAGGAAGAATTTATATGAAAATTTCTGAAGTCAGAAAAATTCTAGAGATAAAATAAGAGCTCAGGGTAACACTGCCCTTCAACAGGAAAACTTTAACTGAAAGTGGCGTGTCCAGAAGGTAAGTAAAAGAAAATAAAAAAAAATGGAAGACGTGAATGTTAAGAAAATAGAAACTTTGAAAGCTCAGACAACTCAGTCATCCTGTTTAGAAGAAAATATGTCACTGTGACATAAGCCTGACTTGCCAAAAATGTTTACACTAACATTAGCAGTAGCAAAGTAGTTAATAATGGTAGTAACTGGATTTCCAAAGTTATGTTTCAGAACTTACAGCATCCTTGTAGCAGTCAGAGTTCCCGTTTTGCTGAGGCTGTTAATATGAACATAGGTCTGGTAAGAACCTCCTAGGACAGTTTTGCTACTCTCTCCCTAATGCAGGTCACCACATATGATATCCTTTCATTTACAAATGTATTAATCTTGAAATTATTTAGGGGTTTTTTTGTTACCATTACTCCCATTGAAAAGCTATCCCAGAACCTCAAAAGTCTCTGTTGGTTAAAAATATTTTTCTTTTTCCTAGGTTAAATGTATTAATGATCTATTTATACCATTTTATATTTCTTATAAAAAACCTTGTCCTTTAGGTTGTATCTCTTTCCCCTAAGTGTCATTTACCACCTGATTTCTGTGTGGTCATTTTCCCTGGCAACCTTCCTTTTTGCAGACTATGTACTCTGCACTCTTTCAGTCGCATGTCAGAGAGGGGCTCTGTGCTCTTGTCATCCGAGTAGCCGTGATCCAGTGTTAATTCATCTCTCCTGAAGGGTACATAGAGTTTATACAGCATTTGAGATGAAAATTCAGCAATTTTAAAAACAGTAGTGTTCAGATGTTGTTGCTGGAAATACCTCCCTTTTACATTCTTCGGGATAACTGCATTTTTCACAGCTATGCACATTTTGCCTCATAGTTTGAATGGCTGACAGTTTGCTGACAGTTTTCTATGACTGTCTTACATGTTTCTTCTGGTATTTCCAGCTCCCAGTTCATTGTGAAGACCCTTCCTGTTGCTCCCCAGCAGCATAACAGAGCATGTACACTACCACATTTCAGTCCGTTATATTATTCTGTTCATTAAGAGCATCCAAATTTTCCCAGTGTGTAGCCTGGTCTGTCTCTGGGTTGATGACCAACATATGTTGTTACTGCTAGAAAGCAGAAACCCTGGACCTGACTGAAAACAAGCAGCTTGCATCTCTACTTTTTGAATTAGAACAGAACCCAAACCTTACTCAGAAGACCTTAAACTGCAAGTGATTTTTTGTTGTTAATGCTTCAATATCTTTTTTTTTTTAGCTTTTACTGCAGGAATTCAACAAGCACAGGCTCTGCTTTGTACCATGGTGCTATTCTGTGCTGCTCATCAGGCACCAGCAGGACCTCTTCATCGTGGTGATATCCAAGATGAACTCTAATTAAACTGCACTTGGCAAATGAGGACTGACATTGCTATGAATTCTTTTCTGCCGCTAGTGCTAGCAGTACTCTGCGGAAACCTCCCCACCAATCCCACCTGGGTACTTCACTGGATAGCAGTGTGGGGATTTCTGTACCTCCTTGCATAAGTACACTTGACATACGTGCATACATATGCACCCTATGTAAGAAGGAGCAAATTCACAAGGGAAGGAACATCCATCTCCTCCTCCTCCAGCATCTTGTAGGTGTCATTCCCACATGCAGTTTAGTGCAGACTCGCAAATTCATTCTAGCTCCTCAACTGTATACACCAGGGCTGCAAGGAGGGGGATGACGACCGGTGTGCCTAAGCTCTGACAGCAAGGAGACTTATCTTTGCTAGTTCTTTAGCTACAATATCCATTTTTACCAATTTCTGTCTTTAATATTTAAAAAGAATGTTTCCATATTGTAGAAATTTCTTTTATAAGAATAAGAGTACATTTACAATGCTGATTTTATTTAAAAGTATGTATCTTTTGGCATCTACTATGAGGAAAAAATATGCAAAATAAAGCAGATTTAAGGATTTTTTTTTCATTCCTATAACTGTGGAAAATACAGGGATCTTTTCTTTATCCTTGTGAGAAATCTAACTCTTAACTGCATAATTAGGTGGCCGTAGTAAAATGAAAAATTTCAGGATCAAAAGAGAGATACCTGGTTTTATACCTCATCCAAATAAATATTCTTCTGGTCTAAAGTGACATAGGATATATCAATGAAATATGGTAGAAATTCAATTAGTGCTTGGGTTATGCATTTGTATGTCACAGCATCTCTTACTGATACAGACAGTTATCTCTATTACCTGAAGATATGTTATGAAAACTGGAATTTATAAAGCCTGTAAAATTCTTTTGCTATGACGATGGCGACCTTGATGCCTTTTGTGTGACATGAAGGTGAAGGTCAGCTCTTGGTTTCCAAGGAAAAGCAGACATGACCTGATAAATTAAAAATACTTAACTAATGTTTTCTAGGTTTATTCTGTTCTAAAAGCTGAACAATACTAAAGTTGATAAACCACGGAACAGATATTTTTTCTCCAAGCAGCTGTTACACAGTACTCAAGCAATTAATAAAATCCTTACCTTTAGAAGAGCCATATCTTAATTCACTAAACATTACCAAACATGTAGTTTTAGCTTTATTTTCCTCTTTCACAGTGGTGAAGATTGGTATGCCCTGCTAGTTATTGCCATGTTTATTGACCAAAAAAATCTCAATTAAATATGATATAAACATCACATAGGGGAAGAGATTACAGTAATCAACACAACAGATGGAGAGACAGCATTTTGATCTTCTAGTTACCTGCTGCCAAAGTCAATCCAAATAGCACAGCTTGAAAGCACTATGAGCCACAAGGGAGAGATAAAGTTGATCTGTTAGTTGACCTAATGAAATCTCCTTTCCTGGTGATTTGTATTCTGCATCCGTGTGGTCATCCAGCTTCCTTCTCCACCATTTCTCCTCTGACCTTTCCTCTATTCCCTCTCCTCTTCTCTTGCAGCCACTGAGGACAGGGAATGGCACATGGCGTGGCTGGTCATGATCTAAACAGAGTCTGGAATCATGCTGAATGGAGGCACTAATTAAGGTGCCCTTTCCATCATGCTCTTCTATCCAGCTGACAGGTATCAGAAAATTTTAGGAGCTTACAATGTTTTAGATCTCTGCCCATCTGTCAGATTTGTCTGAAATGGGCCAGTTGTTTCCATCATTATCACAGGTCAGTGGAGATACAGGGTAGATGCAGAAACCTTGTTTCCTTAGTTAGACACTTGAAAATCACCTGAAAATGAGAAAGTTTAGTAAAGGTTTTGTTCATTTCAGTTAAATAATTACATACCTGTGGGGATGGATGTGAACTAAGACAGACATTGCATTCTTAAAACTTTGACAAAAACATAGGAAAAAATCCCCTTCTGGAGCAGATGATGGCAGAGCAATTCCTGGTCCTGGACTGCTCTAAGGAAAGTCTGAGTTTGAGACAATCCACCCAGAAAAAAAAGTAAACTTCTTCCATTTCCTTGGGAAGAACAGCTCTTAAGAGAAGTCTGCAGTGAATAACATTCATCATAGTGCTTATAACTCAGCTGCCTCCATGTTGACTGGAAAAATAGTCCTTTCCATCGATCCTATCCATTGTAAGTTGTCCTACTTTTCTATGCAATATTCTATTTTTTTCTTTACACCTGTTGTCTTCATTAACACATGTGGAACATTCTTCTATCCCATCAGGGAGTGGGATGGATCATGGTATTACTAATCTCACAGAAAAACATCAGTACTGCAATATTCATTTGCAGACTCAAGAAGCATCATCAGGGGAAATCAATGTGATGGTGCAATTTGGGTGCCGAACAGAAGAGGGAGCTCTTCAGATAGCCTGAGATAAAAAAAAGACCTTGGCTATGCACCCTGAAAATAGCCAGAGGTCGGCAAACTCCTAGTGCAAAAGGAAAACTTTCCCGGTGCAGCGAGGTTGTACAAGCCCATGCAGCCTATGCTGTGTGGTCCAGAGAACGGCTCGCTTGCATCCTGCAAGCTGCTTGGACACTTTAACAAAGACTGCCATAGAGCTCCATGTGAGCAGTAGGAATATGAAATTACTAGTCCCTGGACTAGTGTTTTGATGTAGATAGAAGTCCTGAGTATGGCATGCTGGGTGTGAGCTATGCTGTTAATATTTCTGCTGCATTCAGAAGGTGGTTACAAACTTCTGGATTTAATGTTGGATGCGCACAGTGGAGTCTCCATACTGTTCGAATCAATGCTTTAGAAAGTTGTCACTTAATCAAGACTGTATCTTATAAACCACCTAAGAAAACCTGCCGTGCTCGGCTGCCTGCATGCAGATGGGATTTTTGACTCCTATGGCTTAGATTCCCTGACATGTATATTCCTACAGGGGGTAAGTTTGCATTGGCTGCATTGAACAAGCAAAAATGCTTTCACATTGTAAAACACTCCCATAACATTGATTCAAGTTTAATCAATTACACAAGGTAGTTCAGAGAGTAGTTATAGCTGTGTGAAGCGTTTTATTCGGAGTTAGAATTTGACTTAGTGTGATAACCAGGCAATAAACTCTGAGTCAGCTGTCAATTTCTGTAGAAATGAGACATTGCCAGAGCTTAAAGATCTGCTCTGAACATTTCTATCATATAAATCGTATCTCCTGAGTGCATATTTCAACTGTTTTTGACAAGAAAGAAAGAAAATAGTGTCTTTAGGTAGATCTGGGGAAGGAAATAAAGCTGTAATGATTACAAGCCAACCGTGTCTACACATGGGATTAATGCAAGTGTTCAGAGTGCAAAGATGCTTTTAAATCTTGATTTACACTCTGTGTTTTGCAAAATAAAAAAGCCCTCACCTCCCTCACATGATCCTTATCAGATCATTTTTGTGTTTAAAACATATGCCATAAGTTTGAAACCAAATCTAATGCTTTTAAAGGAATTAATGATCAATGTTTTCAATAAGCAGCCTGAAATCCTGTGTTAGGTGATGAATCATGGCTGGACATACTAAAATATATATCAGTTTAGCAGAATTGAAATTTCACTTTTTCAAATGCCACTTCAGATAGACTTGTCTTTTCAGGAGAACATACTTTCTCCACTGGAACTGAATATAGTGAAGAAGCAGCTGTAATTATGCAAACCCCAACATTACAGGGATTTTAATCTTCCTCAATTCTTACATTATGGTATGAAAACTTCATTCCAAATTATGTTACACCTGTAAAACTGTTCAAAGCATGAAAACTAAAGTGTGTCCTGAACAAATCTAGCACAGCTTCATCGTGAATTTGTGTAAACCATAATTACGAGTCACCAGAGTTTATAATGCTGTAGAACTTTATCTTTGCTGAATGAGGTAGAAATTCCTCAGAACAGTGTTTTGTTAGCCCCGTTTACCCAAATACATGAGGCCAACACTGAGAAGACCATTATGGGCTCTTCAAGAACAGTTACAGAAGCCAAGGGAAAAGTGTTACAACCTCGAAGAACAAATACTGGCTTGCACAGAAGTAGTACGAAAAGAAACACCCTGTCATTTAGCCATAAACTCAGCTTCACATGGATCGTGTTCTTTTGCCCATTATAGTACAATCAACACTGAAAAGACATGGATAATTGCAAGGTAGTATTATTTTCTTTATATATGACAACTGACAACAAATCAGGAGATGAAAATGTGATGGTTGACTGCTTGGCTTGCTCATCTTTATCTTCCGCAAATACTCTGCACAAGTACTGTCTTCTACTATGGAAGCAGCTGAACAAATCAGATAGATCTTTGCTGCAGTTTCAGAAGAGTAATGCCTCTGCCTGTTTAGTCTGTCTTGTTGAGCAGAAATTACATGGTGTCCTGACAGCAAAATAGACTAATAATCATAACAAATCTAATTCATCTCTGCTATACTTTGAACTGGACTGAACTTTCTCTGCAAGACAGAGGAATAACTCATAAATGTATTATTCTGGAGGAATTAGAGGCAAAATCAATACACTTTGCTCATGACGCACATCAGTGGGTTGTCATAACAGTGATTACAAGTTCTCCATCAGTAGCCAGGGCTTGATGCTGAAGCTACTCTAAAAGTTTCTCTCACCTGACAAAACAAGCATGAGTTGGTAGAGGCCAATACCACTCTATCTCTTTAATTGAGCAAATATAGGAAAAGATGGCAATTGACACTATAGACCTTGTTGCTCATTTGCCATTGGCTAATGCTGTGGTGACTTATTAAATGATTTCTTCAGTAAATGTCTAGAAGTAGCCTCTATCACAGGTCCCTCTGCTTCAGTCATGACTTTTCATTTACTCTTTTCAGTAGAGAAAGAAGCTCAGAAAACTAATGTCCACAAACATATGACAATTCCTGTCTTTGCGACTTCAACGTTTTTCCTGATGAAAAGAGGAGTCATTGTGCATAGACAAAAAGCAGTATTGTCCCCTCAGGCTAATGAAGAACTGAATGCTACAATAAAACTCTGAAAGATAAGAGACTGCTAAATTGAAAACTTAGGGGAAGATTTCACTTCAAATTTCCTAACATATGAACAGCCAGGAAGTTTTCAAAGCAGAAGGTAAATGCTGTTCTGTTACAGGGGCTCAGAGTAGAAAAACCAATGTATTAGGAGTGAAGAGAAACCATACAATGGAAACAGGAAGAATGAAAAATGTTAACAGATTATTTTTGTGCCACCAAGGATCTGCCATTTGTAAAGAATCTGTTTGTGAGAATACAAAACCCTGATAGGTAAGAGGTTTGGAGTTTACATCTCGGTGCTTTTTGAGGGGAAAAAAAGGACCTATTACTAGAGCTTATGTGATGGATGAATATGAAGAGTTCTTCACTGTGCCTGTCTCATGTATGGCAATGTGGAAATGTTTTGGCATGCCCTCTTCTAATGCCACTTCTACTATGTGCTTTGTGTTATTCTTTTCAGTATAAGATGCACAGCAGGAGTTGGAGGACCACCATCCTGCCAAACCTACTTAATCACTTCCATAACATATAAGCAGTGCTGTGCAAGTCCTGAAGGAGTCTCTTGTGGGAAATATTTAGTTCAACATCAGTTTGTCAGTTTGTTTCTTACTTACTTGGCTACTGACTTCCTGGCTACATAATTAGTGAATATTAATTGAATAAACTTCAGGTACTTCTTCTTCCTACTTGGCTAGACAATATGTAATCATTTGGGCAAGTGGGTGCTCCCAGTGAAGGAAGGGCAGGTGTGTGCACGCAAGAATTACCAGCTCTGGTTAATCTGCTGCTACTCCATCAGCAAGCACATTTTTAGGGCAGGCTCATCGTACATGGTCTTGAATAGTCAGAGATTTGGAGGCATGATGGAGATCAGGAGGTAATGTGGGTTGGGATCTCAGGCTTTAAATACAAGTGAGATCTTGTAGACACTGTGAGGGCAGCTCTGGTGTTTTCTAAGTGAAGGATTTAAGGGGAGGATTTGTAGTGTATGAGATTCCATAATAGACCAGGATTCCCTAATTCCACTGCTTGTTGAATGACAACAGTACGAAATTACACAGAAACATCTGTGTCGATGAAATGTGTCCAAGGCCAGGCTGGGAAATCAAATCAGCAAGGCAATCATGGGATTAGCAAAAGAGGCAGACAGGAACAGGCATATCTATAACACAGCTCAGGCAAGGGCTGATAGCAAAGGCCTGAGCTTAGATGCAGCTCCTGAGCCAAGGGGCAGAGGCCCCAGATAACACAACCTGCAGCTCTTTCTTGCACTCTTTTCAAAGCAGTCTGATCCCAAGTTACACAACTCCACCGTATCAAAGCTAACTTTGAAGAGTTGCAGCCAAACCCCTGGGTGGGGGGCAAAGGGGAAAGAGATTGTAGCATGTGTTTGTGTACTTGGGGCCTGACACCACACAGTGAAGTAGCTTTAAGGATGTAGGATTTTTGGTTTGGGTTCTTTTAACATTGGACTTGAGCTCCTAAATCTGTTGTTTCTGGAAAAAAAAATGCACAAAGGACTGAATTCCCATTTGTTCAAGAAAGCAGTGATCCAGCTGTGGTTTCTCATATGCAGATAAAATTGGCTTCTAGCCTAGAAAGAATTTCACCATGTCTAGTAATTCCCTGCTATACCTCATTTTGTGTCTGCAGCTTCTGACTTGGTGACCCATTGTCTGTAAGGCAAAGACCATCTGGTTATCAGAAAATCTAGCTAAAGCCGCAGCAGAATAAGTTAGAAGGTGAATGGGTTGCTTCTGATCACCCTTTATTATAGAAAGCAAGCTATGAAGGGACACCTTGAAGGAGTTGTTTGAAGTTGTTGAAATGTGCTGGCTGAACTATGTTGGTACCTGATGCAGGTGCTTAGGCAGAAGCACAGGTATGTTGAGTGCCCTTGTGTAGACAAGTTCTGAGTCATATATTCATAGAAGTGTTTATCACTGAACATTACTAGAAAGAAAGGTGATTTTGTGTTGGGTTTTAACACATGTAGGCTTCAGGCATTGTAATTAGAGTACTGGTTTGCTACCTAAATATTCCTAAATACTTGCTTCCTGAGCTTTGTGCTTTGATCCAGCAGTACTGCATGGAAGATCTTGGCAACAGGGGAGAGCTTGTTGCGTTCAATCCTCGATAAGGGACTGCTACTGCTCAAGTGAGCACTATAAGACATACAAGGAGCTCTCAGAGGGTTTGAATTGCTCTGGAAAAGGATTTGATATTTGAAAGATATTACAAGGTTCTCATATTTTCTGACCTCTGCCATAGACTGTAACACACTTTCTTTTTTTTTTTTTTTTTTACTCTGAATATATTCTATCTGCTGGAAAAAATTAAGCACAGGATAGTTATATTAAAGGCAATAGAAGTCTTCGGTTTCATTGTCGTTGCAATTTAAACTGTTTGTCAGTAAGAATGAACACTTATATTGAATGTGAAATGAGGTTTATGAGAATGTATGCCTGTGGCTTGCATTATACTCACAGGTTTCTGTTTCTCTCTTTGTATTAGGTTACCCTCCCCCCGTGGATAAGCAATAACATGATTAGCACATAAGCAGAGGGAATATTCAGAGAAAAACAGCATGTCCTTTTTTTTTTGAGTGGTGATAGATCAGAATTTTTCTCCAGCTGTGGAGGCATTCTTAACTTCTTCAGTGTCATATATAGCTAATATTTTTTTATAGAAGGCAGATAGAAACCTCTGTAGTTAAATAATTGATTTTCAAGACTGCTTCTGTGATCGGTGTTTATCTTTGTTCTGTCACAAACTGTTATACTGTGCCCATCATTCCACTGTGTTAGTATTAGAGGGAGCTCAATAATGTTGGACCAGATGCAGTACAATGAATATCATTTCCCATGAGTAATTAATTCTGCCGTTACAGTGTTTATCTCGCTTTGGTTGAATTTTTCCAGCTTCAGTTTCCATTAATTTGTTGTCTTCTTCTGCTAGATGACAGACAGGATAGGACACCAATTTTTCCTATGGTTTTGGGTGGGGGCAACAACAGGCTGCATCTGCCTTAGTGTACTGGTTCGTTCTGGTCTGTGCCTGACCGTGCCTAGTGATTGCACATTGCTTCGGTCCCGGCTTCTCTTTTGGGTCAACGCAGTTGTTTTCCTGTAGGAGAAAACCTGGGTGTTTCTGAAGGGTTTACCTCAGTTACTGTTTCAGATGGGAGTAGAGATGAGACTGCACTAAATTTGGGTCTTTGCTCTCACCCCAGTCCTCTATCGCTGCCCAACATCATCTCAACCCCTACATGCCCTTATGTTGTGCAGCACATGACCTCTGCATCGTGTTACAATAACACTGTCCTCACTTTTTTTTTTGGCACTTGGAATGGAAAAAAGATGGGGGGGGGGGGGAAGTGATGTTTAAGGATTGCAAGGGCAACAGGGTAGTCCTGAAATCAGTGCTGTGCACATGAGCACAGCCACCACTGCTGTTGGTGCTGAGCAGTCTGTACATGAATCGCTCTGCACCCCTGGGCTGGGTGGTTGCCTGGGGAGGACACGTTCAGAGGAGTGAATGGTGCCTTTGAGGCAAACTCCCTTCTGTGACAACCAAACATTTCCAGTGATGTAAATGGGCTGCTTTAAATGCATTTCAAGGTTGATGTGGCCACATTGCAGTCAGTGGAGGGAAGGGATTTTCGAAGGTGGGACTTGCACAGGGGAGTGTGACTGGTGGTAATGAAGGCTGTGAAGGTGAGGACAGATCCTGCCTTGTCCATCTCTCTGTCCCTTTGTATGATGCTGATCAGATCAGCAAAGGTGAAGAGTTTTGCACTCTATATTTCATGTAGTTGTGGTGAGCAGTTATGCAATATTTAAAAAAAAAAAGAAAATCACATTTTCCTGTCTATCATTCCATCTCCCTCTTAGTAAAATGTGTCCTCGAGTGAATAAAAAAGTGACGGGGATATAGCTCGGATGACAGAAATTGAGCTTCAGAGGCAGGATGGACAGTTCTATATTTCAAACTAATCAAATTCTTCTTGTAAATTTTGAAAAGTATGTCATTAATAAACTTATTTTTACAATCATGTTTAAATTTCTGAACAATGTCTCCCCTATTGAAAAATGATAATCATGCCTATTGGTTGTAAGGCTGTTTACTAGAGAAGCATGCTACATCAGGTAGAGATGAATACCATGATTACTTTTATAAACTAAAAGAGTCCTGAGTTTTTGTAGCTCTGTTTGCACATTAGCCTGAAATGAACTTTCTTGCTCACTGGTTTCATTTGTATCATCATGTTATGTCGCTAAACCATGAAAAATACACACTCCAATTCCATGATCAGTTTAGAGCACTTCCTGAATTCGAAAAAGATTTCATGAATGCTTCTCAACTGAATATTAAGTGCCTTGATTTAAAGTATTGGCTTGCTGTATGTATTAACATAAGACTTTAGTCAGTTATGATGCTTTACACTACATTTTCAGTCTCTTGCCCCTTAACTGTTTGGCCTTTCTGTGTTATCTGCAGGGACGGCCTCAGCCCTGGCAAATTGCTGCCCCTGTTAAGGCCTGATCAACATGTACTTATATCAACGTGGGAAGAATGTGAGGCGGTAGGGTTACCATTTCTTTTCCAGTAGAGCTATGTTGTGCAATTCTTTGCATGCACCATTTATAGACAGACAAACTGTTATAGCTTATTCTGCTGTTCTCCAAGAGAACAAGCTGTTACAAGGTGAGCACCTTTTAACTGATGTACCAGGGATGGCACAAGCTAATCATACTCTTCTGACTTCTGGAGAATAAAACTGGTGTCATTTTGGTGTGTAAACACATTCTCCTAAGCCAAAAGCTTAAAACCTGATCCCTCAGGTTACTGTGTTTCTCCACTGCTTTCCTTCACCCCTATTTCAGGCCACGTATATGAAGTATGTAGATCATGGCATGCTGTGTATCGGGTGTCTCCGACAGCTGCCAACACACTTGCAGTACATGCATAGCACTGGTATTTCCAAATGCAAGAGGGAGACAAAAACCTTCAAAGGTTTGCTCATAAATTATGTTGTATCTAGGTGGTGTTTCCATGTGTTTTAAAGTTTGAAAAAGATATTAATTGTTTTCAAGCTGAATAGATGATCAACCCTGAAAAGGAGACACTGTACTGACCACTTTTTGAAGTCTTGAAGGCCATTTTGGGATCTATTGGAATTTTTTTGCCAACAGTTATATAATGCAGTTTCCATTTTAATTTTATATAGAAATGTTGTGCCTCCTATATTGACTTTTTTTTTATTTCTTTTTTTTTTTGGTAAGAAAAATCTCTATGAGATGATATAACTAGAACAAAAGGAAGTAACTCTGACATGATACAATCTGGAAAATATATAGCAAAGATACTTCCCATTCCTTTTATTGAAAACTATGCCTGTGCTTCCTTATATTTTTACTGTTGTATTGTACTGTAATATATTTCTTCATATTGAAGGTTATTATTAAGTATTTTCAACTTTTGTTTTGTGTACCTTTTTAAAGTGACAACATTTCAGACATTTACAGGATGATTTCTCTGATGGTAGTAAATGGAAATCCCAGCTGAATTTCTGTCTTCAGTATGCTAATTACTAGACAAACAGAGCAAAATCAAATGGTTGTGTCTTGCAGCATACTGTCTGTTTTAAATACTTAATACACTCCCTCTAAAAATGTTTACAATTTACAAAATAAATTTTAGGTTGATCTTGGAGGACTTGATGCAATATGCAAACAATATATTCTTTTTCCTACCTAAATGCAGTGAAACAATTTCAGCAGTCACTTGCTGAAGTATAGCTCTCTGAAGTTCAGACTATTGAAAACAATATTTAAATTAGATGACATAGATGGGTTTGGATAGAATTCAGATAATTTAGTTTTGTTATTTAATCAGAGCATGACAGGCATATGCATTTATTGATGAAATACTGCTCACTGGAAGAGTCAATGCATACAGAAAGACCACTGGAAGCAGTAGCTGCCACTGTCAACAGATTAAAATCAAGGGACAATTTCAAATACATTTCTATTAATTGCATATATAATCATTTTACTTAGGATCATTTTAATTACACTTATTCTCAGTGTCCTTATTAGGCACTTACATGGATGAAATGCCTATGATCCTGGAATAAAATATGATTAGAGAGAAAAGAAAATGGAAGAATAGGAGTGATAAGTAACCTAGAGTAAAGTGTTGAGCAATTCTCACAACACAGTTCTGAATGTGAAACCAAAGCAACTAGATTTTCACTGTAGACTTTCTGGGAAGTTTGTTTTTTATTATTTTGTGTACAAAATAATATAATATAAGCCAGTGTATACACAGAGGTTATCTAGATTTTAGTCAATATGCCACATCCAGATGAAGCTAAGCTTGCCTGTCCAAACAGAGTTCTGTTGGTCTATAGTCTGTCTTCTGCTCTGGCTGAGAAAGTATTTGTCCATGCCTAGGTTACACTGTCAATTATCAGGATGTCAAGTCTTAATTTTGAGCACTAGCTCTTGCATTCTGGTGCTTGTGTTTTATTGAAGGCTAGAATACTTTTGTAAATCATGTTGCTTGAGAGAGTTGTTTTCATTAATTTGTTTCCAAAAGAAAAAGAAGTAAAAAAAAAAAAAACAAAACAAAAAAACAAAAAAACCACACACACAACAAAAAAAACCAAATCACATCCTGAGTAATACAGATTTGTTTTATTCCATGGATTTGATTGAACTCTGGGATAGGAGAAAAACATGTTAAGAAATGGCACTGAGCAGCAACAAAGCAGTATGAGAAAGAACACTGCTTGCAACTGGTCTAAGGCAGAAGAACCATTTTGCAACTAGGTATGAGGGACAGACAGGCTATTAAAAAAGCGCAGATTGTGACTGGGACACTGCAGGGAGAGACTGCTTCTGGACACAGAAATAAACCTTGTAGGCAGCTTCAAACCATGCACAGCCTGGATGGTGTGGCAGACAGCAAACCCTTCCTGGAATGGCTGGAGAGCACTGCAGCAGAACCCAAGTGGGCTGTCATTTTCCAAGCAAATAGAAAGCGCTTTGTTAATTTTGAGTAGGAATCAAGAGCACCGGTTGCTGCTGCAGCTGCAACAGCTGCCTTCACTTGGGAAGAAAAGCCACAATCTGCACAAGGTAAATGGGTGAAACTTGAGTCTTGTTCTTTAAAGGTGAGAATATGTGAGGACAAAGAGGGGAAATGTTTGCCTCATCTCACTGCTGCCATGGAAGGAAGCTGTTTTGCTGCAGAGGTGTGAAATCTGGAGTGCGGCACTTGAGCTGCGTAGTAAATACTAAAAAGTGAAAGCCTGTAGGCACAGCAGGGTCAGAGGCTCTGGCAGGCATCTGTAGGGAGAAAAAGCCTTTTGTCTTTGTGTATGAGAGGTTAGTATTAGGCAGAGCTGGTCATAAGCTGTTCAAGTCAAAAAGGCCTGGTGAAAAAAACCTCCATAAGAACACAGAGGATGTTTTCATCCCCAAATACACATTTACAAGCAGACTGCACCTCCAACTTCAGTGGTGGCAGAAACACTGTCTTACCATTGGATAGCAGCAGTTCAGGGGAATAAACTGCTTTAAACATAAACGTGTTTATATGTATATTCATCTGAAAAGGAAAAAACAGACAAATAAAGCTGTCTGGACAGAGATGAAATGTGGATTCTGATTAAGTAAATTATTTGTGAAGTCTTAAAGATTTGTCCTAAAGACATTATCACAGAATGACCAGAACAGTGTTACCCAGCTCTGCTTTGACAATTAAAGGGACAGGGTTCAATTTTATCTGCCTTTTGAAGGAAAAAGTGCAGAGATTCCTGAGATGTTACATTAAAATACATGAAAATGGATACTTGAAGCAGAGACAAGCAAAAGAGTCCAAACTGGTAGCAGGAAATTGCTGACCCTCTAAAGCAGAAGAGGTCTAGATTTGTTGAGACAAGCTGAAAAAATAATCTAGCTCCATTTGTTGCCTACCATCCAGACGATTAAATGAAGATTTTTCAGTCCATTCACCATCTGGTTCTTAAAAGGAAGAAGGTGAGGAAATCCCTTGTCTTGCTTAATATTGATACTCCCTGATAAGGATGAATAGCAGTTCCCTCTTGCTACACCACTTCCAAGGAAAAGCAGGGATGGAGTGAGGTACTATATCTCCTGAAATGTGACTTGACTGCCAGCAACTAAACACTACATCAAATTAAGCCTTTGTCTACTGCAGATTAGAAAAGCTGTAAGTCAGATTTGATCAGGTCTTATCTGGTTTCTTCTGTTCCTTGCATCTTGGAGCACTGTCTGGATGATATTAGGACCAGGACCTTCTTTTCCATTTTCTCCATTACACACCCATCAGTCCCTCATCACACCTGTCAGGAAAGACTTTTCCTTGATAGGGGTCTCCTCACAAGGGCTGGCAAAGAGGCAACTGGGGTCACTCCAGAGTCCCCATTGCCAGGCATATCCCTGTTGACATGCAGGGACAAGCCCAGTCTTCGAGGTCAGGATTGGGGTCCAGAAAAAAGGGTCCACAGACAGACGCAGGTGTAACTGTGACACAGATGCAGCACATTTCAGGCAGGAACTGAAGGTGAGAGCCTCAGCTTAAAAGCAGCTTCCTGGGAGGTAGGACAGCCCTCGCTGAGATCTCTGTCTTTCAAGGTCATCATCTGTACTATCTTGAAGCTGGCTGTGAGCCCAGGAGGCTGAACCCGAGAGCTCCTAGGTACTCTGCAGAACTTGTTTCATCTATTTCATCAGGGACTCCATCCTATCTGCCATTAACAGCTGACCCTAACTTTGATGCCCTCTTCCTTGTTGTGGTCTTCAGAATGGCCTTATCTACTCTATGCTATCACTAGCTTGAGTTCAAGGCAAGTGACACTTCATTTGCTACAAGGTCAGCTTTCCCCCAGTCCTTTGTTTGCCATCTTATGTGGGCAGGTGGTTCTTTGAGCCTCCAGTACTACATGAATAACAGTGCTTTCTGCTGAGTCTGTAGATTGTATTTACAGCTGAGATTGCTGATAAATCTTTTAGGAGATTCTATTTACAAATTAAGTACATTCTGGTTTGCTGCAGGCTACAGTTTATTGTGCATGAATTTAAGTAGTTTTCAGAGGAGTATAACTGAGATGTACAAATATTGGCTACCCTGACTGTCAATCTTGCAGACTGGTGGGAATGTCAAAATAAGAAACAAACTATTAAAAATACATGAAGTTAAATACTAGATCAGATTTAGTGTTACTGAGACAGAACAGAACATGCAAAACCTAGATTTTTAGTACTTAAAATTAATTCAACTTTTGGTTTAATAAGCCCAATATAATCATGCCATTGATATCAGAAATGTTGGGGACTCACAGAAAGATTAAGAGTTGGGTAGACAGAGCAAACCATCAGTGTGGCTCTTGGAATGTGCTGTTTCTTTGTGAAAATGACACCCTGCACATACCTGCTATAGAAAATAATGTTTGAAAAAGTAGTGCTACCACAAGAAACAGCCAATGGTTGCATGGTTTTCTTTTTTTATCAGGAGGATGCAGATTATGAAGGAAATAGTGCCTTATTTAAATACCAGGAAGAAGGGCAATAAGGGAATTGATTCAAGTGTTTTGTATGAGAAGGTGTCATGCATCAAGTACAGTATGGAGCAGCCTTAACAGCAAGAGATGACTTCCTCTGAATACGGCGGCAGTGGATTTACTGCCTCTTGACAGAGTTGGTGTTGATGCTTCAAGGCAGTGCCTGTAGGCTCAGGAGGCGTTTCAAAGTAATTCAAATACCATTAGCTAATACACTGACCAGTATGGGAAATTCTGAATTGTGTTCATGTTGTCTGTTAGCATTGCTGTGTTTGGGAAAGGAAGTTATGAGTAACTGTCTCCCAAAGGGGCTTTCCTATAAACCCCTTGGGAGCAGATTTTATTCAGAATTTCACATGGAAGACTAGAACTTAAACTATGAAAGAAACATGTCCCTAAGTTTTCTGTTTCTTTAAAGTGTCATAACTAAACTGATGCTGTACAAAGAAAATATAGGCAAAGTGGGATTTGGAGTCTTACATTCCCTATGTAATTTCAATGCTTTTGAAAATCCTACTCATTGCAAAATGTATTTGTTAAGGGGTATCGGAAAGCTTGATAAAATGAGCAGAGCTTAAACTAGCTGCTTGGGGGAATACCGTGGTAACTTCTGTTCTGCATGGTAGGAGGTGGTGTTTGTTGAGTTGGAGAGAACAACATTGCCAAGGCTACGGCCACTGGCAGGTGGAAGGTCATGTTCTTGTGTCCACCCTCTTCCACCATGGATATACATGAATGTTTATAGAAGATCGATGTCTTGGTCTACTGGCTGAGAATTGATGCCTATTTCCAGCTTTCTTCAGTATTTTTTTTTAAACAGGCTTTCCTCCAGATAACTAAGCTACTAGACTTACTATGCTATGTACACATTTTAACCAGTACTGTTTGTGAGTGCCATTGGAAATACTGGCTTATTGGGAATTTTAGTGCTCTGTATGGTGAGGGATCAGGTATATAGGTGGTAGATGACACGGTTCTTGATGTCTGTTAAGGATGACTTCCCCATCATGTATTTGCACTTTAAAAATATAAATGAACACAGATGAAAACATGATTAGCAATTACAAATTACACTTCCAAAATAAATAAACCCCTTATCTGTTAAATCAATAAGAAGTGATTTCATTAATCTGATTCTGAGGATTAATTCTGTAAACCAGATTACTGTTCAGATCTGTAGAGAAAAAGGAAACTTCAATACTATATTAATATAGCATTTTTTTTTACAATTACTTATTTACATTTATTTAAATTGTAAATTTTTACAATTTACTTATTTACAATTAAGTAAATATTGCTCTATTTACTTAGAGCAATAAATGTGTTTTAAAACTTGAGTGCATCAGAAAATCAGGTTTGGCCTGAGGTTTTAAAGCTTTTGGTCTATTAGGTGCAAAAAAGAATAGCATTTAATTTAGGAAGCAAATGCTACAGATTCTAATAAGTCTTCAATTGCAATACAAGTGAATACAAAATGTGAGCTTATTTGAATAGCAGGAAAAGTAACCAAAAGTGTTCTTGTCACATGAGGAAAAAAAAACCTTGTTCAGTAAAGATCTTTCCTTTAAATTAAGGAATAACACTTGTAATTATTATAAGAGTTTTGGCCTGACATTTGTTTTTTTAAAGGGCTATTTGTCCTTCTTAAACTGAGACATGAGAGCAGCTCTGTTGTTAGAAAATATTCTCTAAATTAATGAGGTGAGTTATTCCATCAGACAGAGAGCAGATGTACTGCAGATGAAATCATTGCCCTGCAGAAAAACTAAGGAATGTTACATGGTACATAACGGATTGTACTGGGACATGTACAGTGTGCGTGGGCTCCTGCATCACTCCTAACATCTAAGTATCTGTCTACTCTGGATGTAGACATTAATGAATAGTTAAGACATTAAGGAATAGCTTTCCACTCAGAAGACTCATCTGCGAAAAGTTTCAAATGACTAAGCATCTAACTTTGCATAAGTGTTTATATAACTGAAATCAGATATGTAAGTATTCATATACATATTCCAAAATCCAGTTGTTTTGATTATAGTATTTAGAGGTGAAAATATAATGCAGATTCTTTCAAATGCAGAGTGAGTCCTTAGCTGTGCATCATTATACACTACCAGTGACCTCTGCCCAGTGATTGCTGTTTCCTATTGCCTTTCTGCCACTGTGACAGCTCTTCTGTATGTTGCCAAGGCTTTGTGTTCAATCAGGATATCCGAGTCTTGAAAATCATCTTGATATTTCCCTCTTCAAAAAACAACCATAAGTGAGTCAAAAATTGGTTGATTAGCTTTCTCTGGAGATGTACATTTTTAGAGTACCTTTTTATTGATTTTTTTTTTTTTCTTCTAGCTATAGCACAATACAATAAAATGATAGAGAAAAACATGTCTAATTTGGTGATTTCCACTTCAGCAGCATGCAAAAGAGGAATTAATTTTTCCTCTCTATCACTAAAATGAGACTGTACAAAAAGGACGTTAAAGTTTTAGAATTACCCCTTGAAGTCTTTCACTTGGCCATGTATTCATTTTATCACTGGGCAATATTGGGGGGGGGATCAACTTAAATCCTTTCTTTCATACAGTTCCATGACATCAGCTTCATCTTGCCGATTGTGCTTGCTGCTAGTTGTTGTATACAGACTCTCTAAATATCTCCCATTATATTTTTGTCTAATTAAAAGGGAAAAAAAGAGTGAAACTCAAGCAAGAAGAGGTGTCTTGCATCTCATGCAGGCTTTTAGTTAGACCACCAAGTGACTGCTTTGCCCATCAGCAGCTGAAATACAGTTTAACTCCGTTGTGGCTTGAGTGGTGCTATGTGCCACTCTGCAAAATAGCAAACTAATCCAGAGATGATTTTTTATTTTCTTGCAGTTGGTCAGCCCCACAGACAATACCCAGTTCTTGGCTGCAGGGGCCACCTACAAGACATTGTATTTTTCCCAGTCTTCTGATGGGAAGGTGCTTGTGGGTGAAACGGCTGTCTGACATGGGCACTGGTTTCTTGGGAGTAACGTGTGTGAGGCCTGGGAGCCTTTCCCCTCCTGTGTGTCCTTCCAGGTAATGTCTTCCTGCCCCTCCAGCAGAACTCAGACCTGCAGGAAGTCTTGCTGGGGAACACCTTGTGGGAAGTGTGGGGAGGAGAATGGGGAGAGCCTAACCCTGCTGAGCTGTGTCTTTTGTGTTTTGCATTATTGTGCTAATATATTCCTTTTTACTTTTCTTCCCATCTTTCTGGACTTTCAACCAGCTACTTTTCCACCAAAGAAACTGGTTTTCAATTTTCCAACTGTCTTTGCTTATATGAAGTCACTTCTGGGTTCATCTAGGTTCACTTCACAAAAAGGGGATCAATGTGCTATAAATGCTATAAAATGCTTTCTAAACAAGTGTCAGCATCTTATTTCTCCACTATGTGTAATTTTTTTTACATCTCTTTTTCTCTCTTTATGATGTAAAATGCATTTATGGCTTTTCCTTAGTTCCCTGAAATCCCAGAATTACTTCCCAGTTTTTTTTCTGATTGATGAAGCTTTTAGGTTGTTGTAGAACTTCTGGCTAAAGTCAACCTACTCCAGATTTATTCCAGCATAAGCAACATCAAAGTCAGACCATGTGGTTCACTTGCTGTGTGATAGTTATATTCCTGTTTTAATCTTTCTCCCCTTTGTTTGTTTTTATTTATAAGCAACAGTAGATTTAAGTTCTTTGACGCAAAAAGCATTTCCTCATATGAATTTATACAGTCGGTAACATAAAGTTACCCTGTCTTAGGGTCTTTCTGTAACAGCTACAGTACTATGTAATACACTGTAAAAACAGTAAAACCAATAAAATCCAGCTGGTGGCAAATACAATTGAGTACACCAGGGAGGAAAAGGTTTCATTGTGGAGTGTTGTTCTGACCTCCCTTCTCATCTAGGTAAAAATACATCTTCAGTTTTAAAACTGGATCAGCAGACCTTGTCCGTAGGCAGCCAGCAGAGCTACAGTTCTGTCGCACCTAGCTTATCTCACCTCCTTTGGCACTTAGCATTCCTGAAGAACCTTCAGTGTCACCCACTTTCTACTGCTGCTCAGCCTAGAAAACATTCTTCACCTATCGTTTCCCCTCTTCTCTTGGAGCATTTAATGTAAAAGCTTAGCAGAGTTTTACCTGAGTTACCTGAAGTCATACAAAACAAACAGCTGGAAGATGAAATATAAATCATGGTTTCAGTTATCTTGCTTATTTATACTGACTGAACTTAATTGAGGGTAATTCTGCAGTAGATCAAGGTGGGAATTTGATAGTAGGAATTATAACTTCTGGTGCACTGCTCAGTTTTACTTGGTCTTGTGGGTTTTGATTTGTTCCATGTAGAATTAAAAAATTTAAAAAAAATTACTATTCTCTTCTGCCTTCCTCAGACCAACTTTAGCTTAGTTCAGGTCATTTTTGTAGCACTAGTGGTTCATATTAACGTTTGGCTTTGGTGGGTTTTTTGGTTTGTTTGTGGTTTGTTTGGGTTTGTTGTTGTTGTTGCTTTGATTGTTTGTTTTTTAAGGATATAGATTTTTTGAATATAGATTTTTCACAAAATAAGTGAAACTGAATTTTTTTTTTCCCCTCTCAGTTTCTTCTTATGCTAAATCAGATTTTCACCAGAATCAAAATGTTAACCTAGGGACAAGGCATCACGTCACACCTGGGAAGTCAAACAAGCCTAGTCTTTCTATTTGAAAAGGATTAAATCATTTCTTCTTTTGTCTGTGCCTGAGGCCTACAGTGAGCAAGCCAGTCTGTGCACAGATCTGCTCTGTAAATAACGATCTTCAAGATACATCGTCCATATGCACTTTGATCATTTACTCTCCTTCCAGGACTTTAATTTCCTGGGATTCTGCAAGTGACCAGGCATAATGCACGCTACACGCCTGTGCTCGGTGCAGAAGGAGAGGGGATACGTGTACATCCATCCTAAATACTGCTGACTGAAAAGAGCTGGATCTTGAACATCGATGGCAGTGTGCTTGAGGATGGTATGTCTGGAAGATTTCCAGTTACCTTTTTTCTCTCTAATCACACCACACAAATTTTACTTCTCAAAGCCTCTACTAACCATATATTCTGAAATGTCAAATTTCAGCTATATTTTAACTTTTTTTAGCAGACTCCCAGGTGCAAAACAATGAAACAAACAGAATTTCAGAAAATCCAAGCAACCACAAAATCATAATCTTACCACTTATGCAGACATTGCTCATGCATTGAGAATAATTACGGACAAAATTGCTGCAAGTATTAACCAAGAGCCATTTAACCCTGGAATGTCCTTCATCTCCAGCTGCTGGAAGAACAGTGGTATTCTTTTCCTTGTAGCTTCAGCTTACCATATTCCTCAAAATAGATCTAGAAAATCCAAATTGTAACCAGAGTACCATCCAAGCTAGTAAAAATCATTTTTAATTGAAAGGGCACTTTGACATCCCTGTCCTGAAAATCTCGAAATCATTTATGAGTGTTATGAGTGAGGGGAGGGAAGGAGGATGTTTCCAAGAAGATCAGACTGTTTCTTCAATAATAAAACGTACTTAAAACTACTGTTTAACATTTCGAATTTACAAGCTGGCAGTGGCATGCCCTATAGACAGTAATGAAAATAATCAGTCACGTTCTTTAATGCAGTACAACCACTTTCTGCTATAAAATAATGGGAGCATCTGTCCCCCTGACAGAGTAACTGGCACAAGGAACATGACTTCATATGAACTGTGTGCGTGCTGTAGACACCATGTAGCAACATTCCTACTTCCCTCCCCTCCCAGCTGGTATATCAAAACAAAGGAAGAGATCTGAAGAACACAGTTCTCTGACCAGGCTTATTTAGAGACCCTTCTGGTGTTTGTGACCTACAAGAAGCTTCCTCTAAGATAAAGGGGGTAATCCTGAGCAATAAGGAGCAGCCATGATCACAAGTACAAATGATGGGCAGATTTAATCTCCAGGTTTCTATCTCAACTGTGGAATTGGCAGCACTGAAAAATAACAGAGGATTCATCTCTGGTTACTGTTAAAGACACATTTCTAAGAAGTTGAGATTAATATCTGTCCATAATGAAGGCAGTTTGGATAAGATCTCTTCAGCTGTTGTTAGAGGAAAATGCAGAATTGGCCTTCACTGAGAAGTAATGTCTTGAACCTGAATATGCTAGATATGATGTGACTGGACTCCCTAATCACTGGTCTTCTTTTTGATTTTTTTTTTTTTTTAAATTTTGGTTTGGCCCACTTGCTGATCATGAATCATATCTTTGTTTTAGGAGGAAAGGAAGATTCCAAACTTTTTGCTTTTCAGATACTTCTGCAGTGACTTTCAGACCAAGAGCCCTCAGGACTGGTGCTTACTGAATCTCATAAATACAGTTGCACTTTGAAGTCTAGACTAGAGGAATTAACTGTAAGCCTAAGTGAATTTTTTTTTTTTTTTTTTTTCCTTGAATATGAAAGGTTATACTATATCTAGGAATACAGTTACTTTGTTGAAGAATTGAAGCAAACATTTCTCTAATTAATTCTTCCAAAGCAGCAGCAGACAACTAGGCCACATATGACTTCAGACATCTCAAAAATATCTAGTGGAGAATTAACCCTCTTAGACAAAGGTTAAAATCGTAACCTGTAAAGTGGACATTCTTAGGAGGAGAAAAGAGAAGTTGGTTTTAGAGACCTGGAACACTGGAAGGAAATTATGATCAAGATTATGTACATGGCACTAAGTAGAAGTGACCAAAAGAGCAGTTATCACCTAAAAGATCTTTGATAATTACAACAAGGGACAAGCATTGACAGAAAAATGAGGAAATGGGAAAAACCACAGGATACTCATAGAAAATAACTACTAGTTCTTTGAGGATTTTATCTGGCCGGCATAGTAATGAAAATCTTTATTGTTGATTTAAATGCAAAGCACCACAGAACACCAAACTCTATTGAATGGGACTTTCAGATGCACCTTTGAGAGCTGGTGATTTCCACACAGCGGGAAATGCCATTTATTATTTTACAATGAAACTTGCCCTGTAAATAATATGTCTAGAAATAACTGGATCTCAGTAAATCCATACTCAGAGAGGAGTTTGGGGTAAGTTGGTTATCCATAGTTGATGTTGGATTAGTTATACATAAAAGAGGCAGGTATACATTAAGGATAAGTGATTCTGTGATATCTGAACCTCAAAAGGGCAAAAAACAAGGCAGAAATTAGGACTGAGGAGAAAGAGGGTACAAATATAAAGGACAGAGACGTTTGATGGTGAAATGATATCCAGGAAGTGAGACAGGAAATTGAGATTGTTTCCCTGCCCAGAAATGTGAGAACTAGACCATTTTCTGTCAGGAGAAAAAAGACAGAATATAGAGCAGAAACTGGATGGGCTTCAAGAGCTTGAATAAATAGTGTGAGGAATAATAGGAGAAGATTGCAGGGTATGCAGTGTGTACGGAAAGCTTTCTGAGGAACAGGGGACAGGGAGATTCCCTGAGAAGGGAGTGAAAGATGTTTATGGTATTTCTGATACTGTATGGAGGTAGGGAATAACAAACAGTATAGGAGGAATGATTTCATATAAGGTGACAATAAACATGAAGATCCTGGATGTCAAAAAACAGAATGAAGAAAACAAAAACAGTGCAAAAAGATGGAGACTGGAGGGAGGGATAGCATGTGGGCCAGGAAATGTGGGAGGCATTTAAAAATAAGGGAAGGAGTGGGGAAGGCAGATAAGGACAGTAGGGAGAGGTGGAAGGAGAAATTTTACAATGACCTGTAAGTATGAATCCACTGGAAAAACCAATTAATTAAAAATGTGTATTGAATACAATATCCATATGCAATGTAATATACAATTCTTTACACCTTTTATCAGATAGTCTCTAAGCTCTTTGAAGTCTGGTATAAATATGATTTGAATTCTCTGCACAATCTGTTTTAGAAAGGCAGTCAATAAATTAACCATTTGAACAATATTCCCATTCTGTTAAGTCAATTTCCAGTTTGTGGAGTTTTGTGTAATACGATGTTTAGTTAGCTTTAACATCTATGCAGATAGATTCCACTGCAGTAAAATGTACCGCATGTCTTTGTGGCCTGTGGTAAATGTTAAAGTTCATTTCTTACTATATTTTACAATTTATTACTCTATTTTAAAATTATGTAATAACGGAAAAAGAAACCAAGCACAATGTCTCCACTGGTGGACCCCACAGGCAAGGAAATGAGTCACATAGCTCCTGCGTATCCAGTGTTAGGAATTACTTCAGCCTGGTGGAGAAGAAGAAAAGAGTAGGGAAATAGCACTAAAACTAAAAAGTGAAGAGAGGGCATCTTTGTTGGGCATAACCCAAACAGAGTATATGGGCTTGATGCATAGATTGCTGTGTTAGGTGCTCTGTCCTGTCATGCCTGCAGCCAGACTAGACAGTCTTAATTGCTCTACCACCCAACATATTCAGTAGAAGGTAACATGGAAGATAACAAAGTAACAATGAGAAATGGGATACAAGAAAGACAGTAACGAGGATGAAAAATTGGTATTAATACTTTCCTGTTATAAATGAGCTTTGCAGTAATGGATTTGAAGTAATTTTTCCAATAAACAATTGAAAATTTTTGTTATTGCCGTCACAAATGGAAAACCCATGCTGAATATTTAATTCTTTTGTAAATGACTAGGTAATACTGCACCAGGTAATACCAGGGACATTCTTCTGCATCAGGATGTGTAGTGATGTTGCCATCTCAACAGCTGCATTGCAAAGCCCTAATATGACTAAGGCTTGGCCCAGTGCTCACTATGCTCAGGGAGAAGATGCACCCTGGCTTTTCCCAGGTCACAATATCATTTTCCATTTGCAGAAGTGTTTTCTGTCACAACCAAAATAAAAGGAATACTGTGATTTCTATCTTGGTCTTCTTCAAACCCAGACTTACTGGTGACATAGCAGTTTTATTGAATCATAAACAAACAAAACAGATTTACCAAGTTACAAAAGCACAAGACATTACTTGACTACCATCAGGGTAGATTTTGGTATCTTGTGTCTTTCCAATCTCTTATCTCCAGCCATGTGTTTGTTGGCTCATTTATGTATTGATTACATCTATTGAAGATTAGAGCAGCATTATTAACATTTTTTTTCTACCTGATTATCATTGTTCTTGGCATCTGTTTGAATATTTGCTGGGATTGTTTCCTGGTTATCTTGAGAACACAGATTACTTGGAGACATATGGGGTAGCTGTCATTGCTCCTGACTATTTTGTCCTCAGAATGCCTTACAAAGCAAGAATTCCCAAACTGTCAGTCACAAATTTGTTTCCCTTTCTTTACAAGCAATGTTAATACATTTTGAAATAACAGAGATTCAAAAGATCACTAGGAAAATGCTGGTTTTCATTGCTTATCCATACATAAGCGTAATTCAGCATCATGTTAACGTCATCAGGATACATAACCCAGTAAATGCTTACATGTTTCAGCTAAAACTCCAGCTAATTCTCATCTAATTAGTAAAATATGGTGATGGTTTCTACGGCATTCTGCATCATGTTCTTGCTGGTTTGCTCAGGCTTTTGCAATTCACTGTTGTTTTGATTGGGGTGCCAGTATTTTTCCTGGAAATACAGCTTTCTGGAGTGACTGTATTAGCTGACTCTTATAGCTAAAATTCTGATTTTCTTGACAGTGTAATTCCAAAAAATGAATCTGGAACTTTTCACAGTCCTGTAATCAAATAAAAAAGATTCTAAGTAAGATATTTAAAAAAAAGTTTGGGGCATACTAATAAAGTTTAGGCTTATGATTGTGAAGCTGAGAGATAGAGTAATAACCTGTGGAGTAAGGGCAAGATCTAGCATATATGTTTATAAAGATCATACTAGATTTCTCTCACAGAAAGAATGCAAATTCTGAGCAGGTTCCCTTCCCACATGGACACTGCCCCTTCCTAGCGCCTTCTGCTAAGCCTTGATTTTGCTTCCCAACTGGAAATAATCTTTCCCTTGAGTGTTGGTGTTATCCCCAAGCCTGTTCTCTTCCTGTCTGTTCCACTGTCCCACTCTCTCTGCTTCTTGACCTCCTACAAACAGGCCAGCAATTTAGACACTGAGGGAAACATAGCTCTCACACAGAGTATATTGCTCCATTCCTTTACCTCCATTTCTGCTTCTCACTAATGTGTCCGTGCATGGTGCTGGGCTCCCTGACGGATGTGAGACATGGAATAATCTATCCGAAACCTCTCCCTGAAGCTGCAGGGAATGGAGGCATCTCTTGAGTCAGCAGTATTGGCCTCACTGTCCTTGGGCTGTGGCTCAGGTAGCCCGAAATGTCCAACCAGAGCTCCAGAAGTGCCGTTAGGCTAACCCTGAACATGGAGGTTGTCAGAGGGTGGCAGGGATCTGCTTTTTCCTAGATATTCTTTAAATGGGATGAGGGGGAAGGGAGGAAGAATACAGTACTTAGCTAGAAAGAAAGAGGTTGGGGATTTTTCCCTCCCTCCCTTCATCTCATCATTTTCTTTCTCTCGGTGCAATGCTCTGCAGCCCTCCTGCTGCTGCAGCCTTCCTGAGGCCTCTCTCTGTCTTCCTGCTGTTTGCCTCCGGGGCTGTGGCTTCTCTGCTCAGCACCAGCAGCCCACAGCTGGGAAGAAGCCTTTGGGGAAGGCAGAGAGGCCCTCAAGGCTTTTGCCAGCAGCGATCATCCCCGCAGGCTCTGTGCTGTGTGCTCCCGGGAGCATTCAGGGAAGCCACCGAAATACAGATGCTGCAGAGCTGTCAGGCAGGAAAATTCTCACAGGAGCTGACCACACTGTTGCTCTTTTTGCCCAACTAGGCAACCTCACCCAGGATGTCTAAATTAGTCACTGTTGGGATCTTTGCATTTTCTCCAGTGCAGTAGAAATCTAAATTGTAACCTGTAGCTGAAAAATTGCCAATCTATTGGTGTCACTGCAGCGTTCAAACCAACTCCTCTTCCAAACAGCTAGGAAATTACATTAATCTACAAGAAAAGCTCTCAGTGTTTTTAAGCTTCCTCTGTTCCCCAGTCTCTGCTATAATACCCCGCTTCTCCTTCTCCTTCTCCCTGGTGTTGGACTATGGGACAGGAAAAATGTCCTCCCTGGACCTGAAAAAGGAGTGAAGAACCTATGTAAGCATAGGAGGAGCAAAGATGGACAGTGGACAAGATAGGATGATGAAGCTGATAATTATAGGCTACTGGTACTGAAGTTGTGAGAGACCAGTATGAACTGTAAAAGGACTGTTACGTATGGTTGGAGCTATCACCATGAGATGCAGCTTGGGCCCAAGATAAAGCGTGTCAGTGTGAACTGTGGGGCACGATAATTAACGTCAAGGCTGAAAGGGGCAGAATAATTTATGGGACTGGGAAGAGACAGGGTTAAGAAGTGTACAATTAATTAATGTTGATATGGTAGACATGTGGGAACCTCTCACTGAGGGCAAGGGGTCCAGATTTAGCCATTTGGAATTTAGGGAAAAAATGAGTCTTTTGTGAGACGGAGTTCAAGTCTGTGCAAGTATATGTAATTTATGTAAGTTATAGGATATTTGTCACTGTTGCAAAATGTTGCCTGTTTTGAAATGCCAATGGCATCTTGCATCACTGGGCCAAATTCTGCTTCAGTTGCACTAGTGCACTGATAAATTCATCAGGACTGCTCAGACAAGAGAGTAAAATGGGAGGAATTGACAGTAATTTTTGGAGTAATGTTGAATAGCAGTCATTGACAGCATGTTAAAAACATTCTACATTGCAATTATTAAATCAGTGTTCTTACTAAGATACAGAAAACCTGTGAAAAATCCTAATGTTTGACTCTGAAATCACTTACATCCGTTTCACACTGATGTAGAACTAAAAATGCCTATAAAGTTACTGTAGAGTTATACTGATAAAGGAGAACTACTCTCTATAGCACTGTATTATGCAAAATCAAATGCAAAGAAAATTTAGACTGTATTTAATAACCCACGGGTAAATCGGAAGGCTATCTGAATCCCTACTACATGAATGTAAATGGAAAGAGGATCTATTTAGAGCTGAAAAGAGATGCAGCCATACTTCCCCATGTCAAGACTAGCGCTGCCCGCTTCTAGGACCTTGTGTGGCAGCACACCCAGCAAACCCTACTGCAGAGGCAGGAAGGGAAGTGCTGCGGGATGGGGCGATGGCAGCAGTGCCCCAAGGCCTGCTTGCTGCTGCATTCAAACCTGCCAGGGAGGATCTGCCTAGGACCTGTCTTCTAGGGCAGCATATGGTTTGCTAAACATTTTTGCAACTGTAGGATGGCACACATCCCAGCAGCTTTCATTCCTTGCCAGAATTTTAAAGAAATGTTAACAATGTTTACACTTTTCAGTTTTGACAGTCTCTAAAAATTACCTATTTAAACCTTCTCTCCTTCTCTGACAACATAAGATCCAGCTTCTTCAGATGTGCAGTGCCACAGTGCTTACTCAGTTCTCACTGCAGGACTCAGAGGGGAGAAATCCTGTTGGCTGTGCCGCTGTCCTTCTGCCACCCCGGTGATGCAGCTCCTTGGGCTCGAGGTGCGTGAGTGCCCGTGCCACCTACAACTGAGAAATGGCAACATTCCCACGCTCAACAAATTGAGCACCTCAAATCTGTTTGGGGGAGTAGCAGTGGGATTTTATCAGCTGACGAGCTTTTGCATTGTTCAACCTTTTGATTTTTCATCATTAAAGATGAGGAACTGCCCCTCATCACTAGATCAGGCCCTTTCTTCAAATCCCCTTCTGAATAAACACATCTCTACTGTCAGAATGATCAAGTCTGTTTTGTATGATGTGGGGTGGACTAATGAAAGCCATGGAAAGTACCTCCCTCACTATGGTTAGAAAAGGAATATAACGAGACTTCTGGGAGATGCTGCTAGTGGAATACCACAGCACACCAGGGGATGTTTAACTGAAATGTAAAGACTAGTACTTTTTTGCAAGCCTAAGGACAGAGACCATAGCCAGAATGTTTTGTTTCCAAATGTGCATCTGGCAAATATTGATCTACAATCGTATTTACTATGGAATGGAAAGTACAGGTTGTGACATGAGTAGTCAATAGTTTTTTAGACTATTGATCCTTACAATGGCTATTGATTGTTTTTTAGGAGAGAGCACAATCTATGTTTTCATTTAGCTTAGCTTAAAATAATTGGATTGCAAATTGTGTGCCTGCATATGTTGAAAGAGACTCAATATAAAAATATTGGCAACACAGAAAAAATAAATACTCATTTTTAAGTGTTTGAGGGTTTTTTTTGTTCTCCCTTGTTATTTAGGAGGACTACTCAAATATTATAAATGTGATAAGATAAAAAGTGCAGTTGGCTTCAGCGGAGTCCAGATGCCACCATCTCCCCTCTACCGCCTCACTTGAACTTTCTTCTCAAAAAAATTCTACTTCTGTGAATAAAGTCAACTGTTAGAATGAACACATAAGGGATCTAGCTGATTTCAATAGAGACATCATCCTTTCATTCACTCTCATCACATCTGATTTAATTGTTTGCTTTCTTCTGTGGAGAAAATACGCTGTTCCCTACCACTTGGGGATTTTATGTAAGGTACTGTAAGTACTCTTGCGTGTATTGGATTTTATGAATTGTAAAATAAGCTGCTGATATTTTTTTGTCCAGTTAAAAGAAGCTGTACATGGGGAAGGACTGGCATACAAGAAATGGCAGTAAACTACAAGCCAGGTCATGCCTTGAGGTGTTAGTTCTTGTGATTGCTATTTATATTTCAGTGCAGACTGGAGTCTTTCTTTTGACCAAGGCATAGCATGCCCACAACAGGCAATAGCCAGCTAATGCTCCAGCCATTCTGTAAATATAAATTAATCCAGTGTTTGCATTTGAACCCTCCTGCAAGAGCTAGAAACAGAACCGAGGTGTTTATTGTACAGACTCAATGCTCATCTGTGCTGACTTTTGGAGTAAGTAGTGTCAAATGTATGCATTGAGCAATGCTATTTATGTTATCTAGACAAGCTGAGAATGCATCATTATGCTATACTAAGCTTTCCAAGATTAGAGAAAGAAAACCACAAAACTTTCTGCTGTTCTCCAGCAATTAGTTGTATACCCCTTGTACATCAACAGCAGTAGGGAATGGAACTATTTTATTCAGGTGTCATTTATATCCTGATGCACTGTCTTGTCCTGAAGGCCATGATCCAAATCATTCTGCAAACTGATATTTATCTAGTTTGAAAACATTCATCACTTACAGTTTCACATCTAAAAGCAAACAACAACAGAAAAAAGTCTAACAGAAGTCTAACAAAAATTAAAACTACTCTTATACATTTAAATAAATAAAAAAAAACTTCTATAAAACTATGCCATTTGACCACTGCAGAATCAAAAACCAGGCTGTTGAGTATTCTGAGATTTCACCCTTGACATTGCTTTAAGATAAGTTTGTGTAACATACCTGTGAGGGCTATACACTGATAATGCTGCACACTTTTTTAGAATTTATGGACTTAAGAATTCAGTACATTGCATATTTTGGTGGAATTACTTGGGATATTATTTTTTATAATTGAAGTTTTTAGTTTTGGGAGTGAAAATACTGCAAAAGCCTTCAATTTCTTATCTTAATGTTAGATAAAGGAAAATTTGACCTACAATGTGTAATCTGACACTGAATCACAACTATATAAAAAGACCTAGAGTTGCTTTGGTCAAGAGCTAGGATCTGACCTTTCTTGAATGCAACTTGATTCCAAAAGAAGGGCTGCAAACCATCCCTCCCTCTCAGTGATGATTTGGGTGAAGAGAAGGTGTGTGGTCAGATTGAATCTGGGCTCATCTTTAATAATTGGTATCAAAAGCAAAGATTTTTGAGAAAACTGCTAAACTTTCTTGACGTTTATTGATATGAAACCAGCAAACAAACAGGGAAACAAAAAAATTGTCATACAGACAGCATTTTAGTCTTTGGAACACTGAGAAGTACTTTAACTTCATATCTGTAGCTGCTTCATTAGTTCAATTGTAAGATAAGGGCTTATGGAAGTGGCCGTAGAAACTAAAAGGCTGTTAATTGTCTGAAATAACAACTGAAGCAGATTTCTTCTGCAGTGTGGTCTATTTTAGCATTATAAATTCACTTTGGATGGGAGTTAATCTATTAGAGAAGGGTTTTTTCAATCTCTGTTACTTCTATGAAGAAAGAAATCAGCATTTTAAGCATTTAAATGTCTTCTGGGAAGTAGCTATTTATCACACAAGACAGTATTTCAGGGCATCTTTATTTTCTTCGAGAAACTGCAAAAATACAGTATAATGTCAGTTGTTGCTGCATGTGCATGCAGAGCAATATTGTTCTGTTGCCTAGTAACCAGTGAGAAGGAGGCACTTCGGAAACACTAACAGAAAAAGAGAAAGAGAAAGCTTAACTGCACACACTTGAGCAGAAGACTTATCAAGCTGGTATTTGTTCCAGGTAGGTTTGAAGGGGAGTTTGAGTCAAGGTTCTTATAGTGTTTGTGAGGTTTTTTCTCATTAAAAAACCCAGCAAGTTATTTTCTTGTGTTAGAATTTAATGACTAGGCTTGTTTTTTTCAAGCCATGTTTAAAATTTGCATACTTTGGAAAGAGGAATGTTCTTTTTTCTTAATACACATTCTTGAATACTTTTTGAAGGTGTGTTCTCCTTAGAACAGTTCACTGATAGTGCTGTAACAAAACAAACATGCACAAGTGTTTTGAGCTGATATTCCTAGCAATTCTGAATGATGACGTATGTGTTTTCAAAGCCAAAATGCTCTGACAGTTTCTGGGTTGCTGAAGTGCTAGGTATTGTAATAAAAACAATTAATAAACAATATATTTGCTGACTCAAACAAACAAACATGAAAGAAAATCAGAAAATATTTTAGCTGGAATTTAGCCTGGCCACAGCTTCCTGTTCTACATGCAACAGAAAGTCAGCATAAAATTTAGGCAGAAGAGATCAGTCCATAGGAACTGGTTTAACCTTTGGCCAAGCTCGGACAAAGTGCTTGTGAGGATTTACACAGGCTGGGTTACCAAGTTGTTCTCTGATGCATCGGTGACTTCCTGCTTCTTCTGACCAATGTCAGAAGTAGATAGGCTTTTGTTGCTTGGTCTTTCTTACCGTAGAGAGAGCAGGAAGTGCTGGTCGCTTGCAAAGCAGTTCAGTGCTGCAAGATTTACAACATTGTTTTGAGAAGTTAAAAGGGTTGTGTAGCCCAAGTACGATTTGAGATAGTCTTCGAATTGCAAGGTATTAATTTGAATGGAACTGAATGCGACTTTTTGTTTTGGTTTGTTTTTTTGGTTTTTTTTTTGTTTGTTTTTCCTGGCATCTTAAACTCAGAAGCTTTATAAACCTTGTTGGTTTTATCTGAGAAGTAATGTTTTACTTCAAGCTGAACATCAGAATACTATGAAGAAAGAGTGACACATATTCAGATGTTGATCACTTCACTGATTATTGTATACTGGAAAAATTAAGGTCAGAGATCAACTCCTCCATCATAACCTCCTGTGGCATTCAGCTGGTGGCAGAGAGTTCATGTGCAGGGTGAAAAATACATGTCAGTGTGTTAGCTTTTCACTTCTCTTACAGAACAGCTTGAATATGATATAAAAATAAGTACACAAGCACTGGAAAATTCTTAATTAGGATCTAACTGATTAATATTTAGTTACTTACACAGGTAATGTATACATATCAGGACCAAGAATGAACTTTGCTCTAATAAAAAGCCTTGTAATTTTTGCTAAAATCACTAATCTGAGTTACTCAATGAAAGTCTGAAGGAAGCTGAAAGATGAGCACTGTTCTGACTCCAGGATTGTGTCACTTGTTAACAAATTAATTCCTGCTAGTAGAGTGGTTCACTGAGCTCATAAAGCCTTGTACCCGGTAGGTCACAGCAGAAACAAGCAGTATTGGAGAGGGTCTGTAAGGGCCAGACATGGCTGGACTTCCCTATGAGGCCTGATTAAAGGTGTATCCTCTTTCCCTTCTGTGCTTGGTACCTCAAAGAAAGAACTGGTAAGTGACCACAAAACCTCATTCTTTGTGAATTTCTGTTAATGATGCTACACAGAAAAAATACATGAGTAATGAGGGCAGACAGCCATTCAGTTACTGTAGAGGAAGAATAAAAACTGAGCTATGTCTCACATTGAACAATCAACTTGCTGGATTACAGGGCAAAGAACCACCATTCAGCCGCCATGCTGCAATATTAGGTTATGATTAGACAGGCAACGTAATACTGAGGTATCCTGACATTCTTTTTCCATCAAAAATGCTAGCAAGTTTGGGGGATGGTCATTTGCCTTGATTTAAAAAAAACCCTCCCTCACAAAAATGCAGGAACTAGCATTGCTGCAAATGTTTGCCACAAAGCAAACTTGGGGTGACAGACACTTAGCCATGCTCCGGTGACACTCTGACCCAAGAATGTCTTATCCTTTCAATCTCGACACCGCACAACACTGCAGAAATACACAATGGCAACTAGAAATACCGTATTGAAAGTAATTGCATACCTTTTCCATGGGGTTGCATTGGATTTGATATATATTTCAAATAATTTGGAATGCAATTATTATTGCATAAAGCATGTGTGCAACAATAATAATTGTGTATGGTCTCATGAAGGGTTCAGTCATTCAAAGTGCTGAATGGTCTGTGTCCATCGAACAAAGTATTTAAGGGTAGGTTTAGCTTTACACAACTCAGTATTCCAATTGACCTCACTAAGGCCACTCGTCTACTTAAATGTCAACATGTATCTAAGTGCTTTCCTGGATTAGGGCCAGAACATTTTGTCTTTTGTAAAACAGGGCCCTAAGAAGACCTGTTGCAAATGGCTGTAGTCTGCACAGTCCTGGAAAGGTGAAGCAAAATTAGAAGGACTGTGTCACATTGTAACACAGTAGTTAATTTATTTAAGGAATGTAGCTTATAACAATGATTGGCATTACTGCAGAGAAGACTACTACTATATAAACACAGCAGTACTAGGGAATGGAAAGAAAAAATCATTAGGCATTTGTAACATGGAATAGGCTTAGCATGCAGATGGACTTTGATATCATGATTATCTTGTTAGTGACTCAGAGTTACGCACTTCTTTGTCACTCTTTGGCACCCCCTCCTTGCAGTGGGGGAGTCTTTTGTAGTTTACCCCTTTAGAGATCCCAGCAATGGAGGGGTGGGGTGGTGGTGTCATGTAAAAATGAATATAGCTTCAAAACTGGCTTGCCTGAAGGAAGGAGCACACTCTTTCCCTCCTGATCCTTAGCTCTCTGAAAGGTCCAAAGTCCACGAACTTCAGTTCACGGAGGTTCAGTGCAGCTGATTGCTCTTGGCCCTATTAAAAAATGGAAAAATCTAAATACAAGTAATCCTCTCTCTATCTTCATTAAAGTGAATATGATGTAAGCCAAGCATGTCAGTATGAATCAAACAATTCCCTTCAGGGTAGCTGATATAGCTGCAGTCCTGCAGATCATACTCTCTGTTGGTGTAGCAAACTGAACTGCATGCTCATGTATGTAGATAGAGAGCTGAATTTATGTGCTGAATTCCTCAACTGCTGTCTTTTTACAAGAAAAAAAAAAAAAAATCCTGCATGTAATTCTTTTTCGTTGAAAGCATGACAAAGAGAGTAAACTGAGAGATAAACTGAGAGTCTCAGTTGCAGAACAGAATAGATGTTTTAATTAAGTCATAGCTCACAAGATGTAAAATATGTAATGTCAAGCTGCTGCCCAACACTTTTTGCTTCTCTGGGAATAACTGTCCTTCTGTTTGTATTATATCAACTTATTGCCAGTCTGACAACTAAGGAACCCATATATCAACTTAGCTAGCACTACTCTTTTAAGCTAAGGTAGTGCAGAAAGGAGGCTACAGCTAATTATAGTCTGCATTTGAAAGAAAAGCAACTCCATATGCAGAATAGTATGTTTTAATACTTGGTCGATTTGTAATGTTCAAACTCTTCTATTGAAGTGTACAATCAAGATGGATGTTTTGCTGTGCCTGGCAGGTATTTCAGAGAAATTTGTGCTAATGAGCTAAAAGGTCATTCTTTAGCTACAGGGAAAAGGAAGAATTGCTATGCAGTTTGTATATCTTACATTAGTCCTACTTAAATTTAAAAATATACTAGACAGTTTCAAGAAAACTAGTTCACATATAATGAAACAATCTTAACGCCTTAGGGTAAAGATATTTTTTTTCTGAATTCATTTGGATTCCCGCTGGGTTTGTAAGTCATTCACATATTAAAATCTTAAGTTGATTCTAAACCCCAGAAATTAAAATGAAGTACCTATTTATGGAACCTACTGGTTTTATGGCCAATTGTTTTCTTTTTCGGGAGCAACTCATGTTTACATCTACGAAAGGTCATTTGTGAGGTGTTTCCCATGCTTGGTACTGCGGAACAGTGCTGTATATTGTTCCTTAGTTTTATTAAGTCAAGACACAGTTTGTCTTACTCAAAACATCTATTTCATCTGCCTCATGTAACTTGATTTTTTCTTTTTTTTTCTTTTTTTTTTTTTTTTCCCCCAGAGCACAGCTTTGTATTTTATTGGGAAAAACAAAGGATACTCACCACAAAATGTGGAAACAAAATAGTAATGAACATGTCTGTGTGTGAGCACATACTCATCATCCAGAAACCATGGTGATAAACAATGTGAAACAAAGCATTATTAATAATTCAACAAGGTATATAGAAAAAAAAAAAAGAAAGAAAGAAAAAAAAAGAAAAAGAAAAACTATACAAAGAAACTGTGTTTTTTTGTTTTTTTCCCCAGCTGAACAATATTTAAACATTTTAAGTGGTACCTCCTCAGTCATAAATAATGACTGAAGTCAGCAGAATTGAAAGTTCTGATAATTGATCAGAAAAAGAGCTGAACTTCGTTCTGAGGAGTTGGGATAAACACACCTGCATTTCTCAGGTTCCGGGGAGCCTTCGTGAGGCTTTAAAAGACACAAAGTAAATCAGTCCCTGATTTTCACTGCCTATCTTATGTTAAAATGTTGCACTTAATGAAGTTTAATCAAGGTAATGTTCCTTCCATTGACACCATCACCCTTTGCACCTGTACAGCACCATTTATGTAAAATGGCTGGTATTATTATAGTGTCTCTAACTTGAGACTTCAAATAAGATTAAAGAGCATGAAGGGCCTTAAAATAATTAAAACAAATGAAAATACAAAGATGCAGACTGGTAGGAAATCAGTGAAGCCTGTTGACATACACTGGTGGATCCTTTGGGCACACATAATTCTTTAGTTTGTCACTGCTCTTTGTCCTATATTCCTTCTAGCTACACTCATAAGCACCAGAAAACATTTTTCCAGAGAAGAAAGATGATCAAGTATATAGAAAGGGGGTCAGGAATTTTGGAGGTCCTGGATCCATTTTCAACCATTAGACATTCCCTAAATTACCCAAAGAATGTCTATGTGGTCTTTTGTAAGCAGATATGAGATCACACTGTTTGCGTTCCAAGCTGGATGGCTAGGTGCCAGCTCTAAACTGGATGATGCCATGTATTTATATAGTGTCAACATCAGTGAGCCTTGACTGGGGTCTTTAGTCTTCTCTGTAATGCAGATACAAATATAATTAATTAAAAAAAAAAAAAGATTAAAATCAGTAACCTGATCTTATTTTTCATAGATACGCAAATTCATGTTTTGTTTCTTGCCTAGGAAGAACTTAATAACTTAAGAGGGAAAAAAAGAAATTTTAAATGGAGCAAACCCCCAACATCCTCTTTCCTCAGAAAGTGACTTTATTAAGTACTGAAATGTCTAATATCAGATAGCCAAAACCCATGCATTTAGGCCTGAGCTGATTCTGCTGGACAAAACGTGTATGTAACATATCAATGTTAGCGGTGGAGTCTGAAAGAGAAAATCCCTTCTTCAGCCTGTGTCTGTTACTTCCTCGTTGTACCTGAACATAATCATTTCATGAGATTGGTCTAGCATTCTTCTCCCCCTGCAGTCATAGCCCTTGACAGCCAAGTAAGTTCTCTGAATGTTATTGTAATATTGTATCTCAAGACATTCTTTACAATATTTCTCTTCCATCTGATCAACCTTCTGTCCTCTTCTGTCTTCAACTCTATTTTACAATTCCAGTGGCTAACAATTCTTATTCTCTTTCTCCTATCATGGCTTCCCATTTACCAGATCCTTGACTTTATCTTTCTCTCCAATTTTGACTTGCCCTTTACTTGACAGTTCACTCTTTTCTTTTTCCCCGTCACTATATTAGTGCTATGGAATATGATGACAGTAATCCTGAAACTTGTTATAGGTAACTGGTAATAATTTTTACCATTATGTCCTTTTTGCCCTTCTCTGCTGTCCATTTTCATTAATGTTCTTCATTACATTTGTAACTTTTCTGGGGTTTCTTTCTTCTGTCCTTGGGCAGTGACTTAGGAATGCTCAAAGGATTGAGTTTGATTGTAAATTCTTATCTTAGATGGAGGAGGAAGCAGCAATTTGTACAAAGAGTTCAAGAAATATACAGATCCCTAACAGAAAGGAGGAGCTGGATGGGAGAATGAAGGATGGAAGTACTTTTTTTTCTGTAAAAAATGGAGTTAGAGGAGTGCCAGCTGGAACAATTTTGTTTCCCCAGCTTCCCAATACATGCAGGCAAAAAGGTGAGTGAAATCGAAAGTTTTCAAATACTGCTTAGTCTTACCATTATCCCAATAGAGATTCCCCCCTCCTGGCGACTCTTACAGGAGTACATTGTCACAGCAAAGAACAGAAGTGGGGAATTTCCCTTCTGTTTTCTGGCAGGAGAAAAGTGATGCTTTCCCCTTAGTTCAGCTGCTGTTTACTCACCAAATGAAGTTGTTGTACATTAACAGTAAGATTTTGTATATATAGATTTACCTGAAAATCCTGGGGATATAGGAAATGTTACATTAACAGTCAGCACCCTGAGTGTCATGGGTGGTTTATATAAGATATAAACGTTTCTGATAAATTAAAAAAGATTATTTTTCTGACTACTGCCTTCCTCTCAGTTTGTGGTAATGGCACAATAGATGCTTAGTTAAGGTCTTCTGACCAGATGTTTCAACCATGAAGCTATTTCTAGTAACGGAGTTTTGAATATGCATGTGAAAGCATCTATAAATACTGTAACTTATTAGCATTTTTAGAGCTAAAAATAAAGAAAACAAATATGACTGCTGACTTATGCTTCAGAAGTGAAAAGATTAGGTAACAAATTAAATGGTAAAATAGATTTCTGTTAAGACTTGTGCTGTTTAGTGCAACATACCCAAGCCTACCATCCCTGTGGGACAAGAGCCAATGCTTATTGTACATATGTGAGCAATACAAAAGAAATTAATGGGATTAAGGAACTGCATAACAAACTTTTGTACAGGATACAATCTCACTGGCTGTTGTGATGTAGTCTACCAGTCTCCATGTCACAAAGCATGTAGAAATGTGTTCCACCATGTGTTACTAACCTTTTTCAAAACTGTTTCAAATAACAGGCTGTGTGATTTTTCTCAAATGACTAAAAGGAAATGCATTGCTGTCTTGGGGCATGGTGAGTTTAATCAACTCCTGTTCTCCCTCCACCTCTCTCGTGGGCATATACTAAGAATACTGTATGATTTCTTGTAATAGAGGAAAGTTACTAGGATAAAGTGAAAAAGGATTTTGACTGCCATTCATTAAAAGAACTGCATTCCTCTTTTATACATAACTTTTCCTCTTTCTGTGGTATTGTGTGTCGTAAGCTTTCTAACAAGAGAAACTGACACCAGCATCTAGTTAACTGTTTATCAGCAGAAGTGTGTATGTCTTAACTTCTCCTATTATGTCTTCACTTTGAAGATGTAACACACTGCAATTCCTACTAAGTGTGTGTAGACCTAATGTTTACCCTCAGAGACATGACAAAATGAAGACAATTTTAGGGGGAACTCAGCTGACAAAAATCAACCTATATTATTTACTTACTCTCCTACAATGGAAGAGATACAATTTTCTTCAAAGTAGTGAAAATGTTGAATATTCTGCTACAAAGAGAATTTACAAAGCCTATTATCCTGAAATTACAAACTAAAATCTTTATGGGTTTTTTTTTTTTTTTTTTGTATGTGAGAATTTCATGAAAGCTTTTGATCAGTATTAACACTATGGTTAGTTTGCAAAAAGAAAAAAAGTTTAGGTCTAAAGAAGTTACAAAAGCTCATTGCGGGCTATTTGATTTGCATGCTCCCGTAATAATAGAGTCAAATGTCTCCAATTACCAAAATAGATGACTTATGAAATGCCTTATGTCCCAGAAGTCAAATGCCTCTGCATATATCCAATAGTTACTAACAAATATAAAGAGGGACAAAATGAAATCCAATCCTTTGCAGAATTCTGGCTCTCAGCCCACTTTGTAACACTAACTTTTCCTTAGAGGGCAGAGTACAATGCTAGGAGACGGCAAACACTGTTTATATGCTCTTTTTAATGATGCATCAGAAACACTTCAGGAACAGGTTTGTTGTTGCAGTCTCTCTGGTAAAACATATGTGTGTCAGCCAAAATGTGCATGATGCAAGTCTTACCCGCTGTCTCTGCCTGTCTTAGTAGAAGAAAATACAAATTCTGCTCCATAGATACCTTACCCAATATAGCCTCAAATATTATTATTACAAAATAACTTTTTCTGAACAGTAATGCTAAAATAATTTTTTTTATTTTTATTTTTAGCCTTTTCAAGAGTGGCAAACAAGTGAACTGCTATTAGAACACAATAAACTCTCATTTCCAGTTAAGATAACTTCAGGGTCCTCAATAGAGTTACTCAAATTTAGTGCCTAGGTCAGGACTTTCAAAAGAGACTTAATTTATAGTTTGCACACTGAAGCCTTAAAGGAGGCTAATTCCCAGAAAGTCCTTCATGTCTGCTCTTTCACTTTCCATTAAAGTGTCTAGTTCAATATTTTAAAAGGCAGGGAATACTGTTTTCAGTTTTGAAAAATCTTGACTTCTTTCTAAACATATAAACAAAGAGTCTCATTTTCAAAGTAATGTGATTTACAGATACATCGCAACCAATTAACCCCACAGCTTGGTAGCCTTCAATAACAGACAGCTTAGAGAAGAACTTTTGAATTACGTCATTTTGGAAAAACACTCCTGGACTCAGTAGTATTTAGGGGAAGAGCTGACTTACTGTTAAGCTCTTGTTAATCCTCAACCAGCAATTTTAGTAGGCTGGTAGCCAAACTAATTGGCATGATAGATCGAACAGAGAGCGAACATGCCTTAGACTGAAATTAATAAGCTAAAATGGTTGATCTGCTTGATAAAAAAAAAAAGAAATATCCTCATGCTTACTGCTAGTATAATGAACTTTCCAATATTATAAATGTAATTAATTTCAAGTACACAGTGTTAACAAATGCTTTTCAGTAAACAAATCTGTCAATTTAGCCTATGTTTGTCTACCTACATTTTTGCTGTCTTTAGTGCACATCCGTTCACATCCCCCCCCATTTGTCTGCTCTTTTTTATGAGCGTATAACACACCTGCACTTTACAGATGTTGTATCAATAATGCATTATTTATAGCTAATCTTTGCTTTGGATTAATTATGAATTAGACTCTGACTGTAACAGGACTGCTTAAACATGTATACTTAGTCGTAAACAATTATAATAAGCAAACATGTGCAAGACTGTTACCTGAACAATCCAGTCAGGCAGTTAAAAAAATGATCACTGGAACTGTAGCAATACTTATAATAATGAAAAAAATCATGTTCCAAGCAGAGATTTCAGAGAAGCAACATTTAAATAAGGTAATTGCTAATTGAAGTGTTTCAGGTTTGGAATAAAAAGTATTTAGGATATTAGTAATAACCTGGTATTTGGTTTATTTAAATACTGGTCATTTAGCCACTGGTTAGGGGTTTAAACATAACCTATTTCTTGGCAAGTTTCTACTGCCACACTATTTGAGTTAGAAAAGTTCAATGGGTAATATTAGCTGAGCCATGGAACTCTGATATTTAATAGGATTTTATGAAAATAGCTAATATGTGCACATGACAGCAAGTTCTCACTGTTAAATATTGTCTTTTGATTCCATTATAATCCTTATTTCATTTAACAATTAAACAAATAGAGCCTGCTGAGGCCACTATTGCATATTAACGAGAGTTTCTTCACCCCATGAACTTCAAGAAGTTGTGCAAAGAAAGTATGGTTTATGTTAGTTTAACATGGACTGCTTCAGAAACCTGAGCTCACTGGGATAAACGAGGTCTTTATAGAGTGGTCCAATCTTGGTGTCCATTTCTGGAACTTTGGTTTATCAGTCACGCTTCATTTTGTATATGGAAGTATTTTTCAATTTAATGTGTTCAAAATGCATCTGAATGAACACTTTGCTAATGTGAAGAAATTCAGTGAAACAGAATGGGGCAATAATAAAAATCAGTGAAGGGTCATCAGGAGAAATCTCAGATTTGGAGAAATTATTTGCTACCACCACCTTTCTAGCACAACCCTTCTAGTTTAGTGTCTGATATCATCTTTTTATCAGTAATTAAATTTCAGTAATTGGAATAAGCATAATGCTGGTACTATTATATTGACTTTCCTGCACATGTCCTGATGAGGTTCAGATGTTTTACTGGTTGCTTTGTATTAAATCACTACTTTTACAGCCCAAAGTCTGGCAATATCTGAAGGTCTTGATATCATTCATTACAGAACTGACAAGGCTAAAGTTAAATAATTTCTTTTCCAGTGGTGTTACCTTGTTTTTATACAGGTTGGACAGATAAGCAGAGTTGAAAAGGGAGGGTTTTTTTCTTCTTCTTTTTTTTTTTTTTTCTTTGAGACAGGACTGATCAAATTTTGCTAAAGGCCTTAAAACTGATTTTTTAGTATGTGCATCTTAAGTAGCAGAATGACAGAAAGCACACATCTTCCTCACCAGCTTACTGGCAATGCTCTGTGACAAATGATTCTAATAATATTTTGTACCTGTTGCAAGTAAATCTCATCCTCCAGAAAAAAACACTGATGATCCTAATGACAAAGTGTCTCCTGTAGGGATGGTTTGTGATGTGCGTGTCTGCAGATACAATACTGAATGTTCCTTTAATATTCAAGGCTGTCTTTTCCTACTTAAATTTCAAGGCAAGATGTTCAGGCAAGAGATGTTGAGATAAGGGCAAATGGTAAAATGACTGTATCTCCAGCAAGTAGGAAACACAAACGGGCTATTTCAAATCTTAAGTTTAATATTGGTGTCTGTCAGTGTTTACAGCCTAAATCCTACAAATGTCAAAGTTTTCATTTAAACTTAATAATTGTTAATATTTTGATTAAAATTGAGATCACATGTATGAGCGATGTAGCAGTATCAAGTTATGAACTTCCTTGACCCACTAGAAATGATGCTGAGTAAGTAATATCCTCCAAATAGTTTCATACGTTCCTCCCAGCTGGATTATACTTCATGGTCCCTTTTTCTTACAGTGATGAACATTGTTGTCCAGACTTCCAGGCAGAGTAGTGCCTGCAAATCATGGACCAGAGATTCATGATGTGTTCTATGTAATTACTATGCACCAGAAACAGATTTGTTCTCTGGGAGTGGCGTGGCACTCCGTGACACAAAACTGAGTGGGTCCCTGTATCTTAGTTACTAGACTTCTCACCTCAAAGGTGAGTTATTTGTCCTTTCTTTGATACCAGAACACTTAATAGCACCCATGAGCAGATTAGTGTAAACTGCAGTCACAGCCCCACTTGTGCTCCATCTTCTTTCTGGCCCAGTGTCTTGTGGTCTCCTTTCTACAGTGTGGCACAGCTTCCCAGGGAAAATGCTCTCACCAGAACCAGTCTGTAAGTTGTCAGATCTCTAATGGCTGTGGGGACATGGATGTGAATCCCTTGAAGAAGACAGGAGGTAGGAGTAAGGGCTCTCACACTCTGCACGATCTAACTACTAAACACAGACAGAAGGCAGCATCACCCCTGCAGCTCTCAGTACTTCAGAGTGAGCAGCTTCTTGGTGTTCTGAAGGAGAAGATGGAGGTGCCTTCCCTTTGGAGATAGCTCCAGGCAGTGGGCTACCAATGGGTGGAGGCATTGCTCAGCAGTCCATGGTAAGGCCCTGGAGCTGAGGAACAGGTCTGAAAATGTTCTCTTTACTACAGTGTTTCCACTGTGTGACTCTGCCACCAGCACGCCCTTCGGTGTGAAGGGAGGTATTTATGGTGCCCTATTCTAGGTATTCGTGATAGGTGTCTGATCTCTGGTGCCAAGGCTCCAGACACAGTGATCTGCAGAGGGCAACTGGGGGAACCTAAATTAAAAGCTCAGTGCTTTCATTCGACTATAATCCAAGTCTTGCTCCTGCATTAAGCACTTCAGCAAATGCCGAAGGTCAGATGGCGTGGGCTGTCTTAGGTGTCTATTTGCTCAGCATAACTCTTTGCACTCCGATTCCTGCGGTGCCTAATTTTGCCCATACTCTGTGTAGCACCTCCCCACCTGACTCAGCTTCAGAATTTCAAGCAGAGAGCCAAGTGTCTCAACTGCAGCGTTCCGTTTCCTTTCATTCAACTTAATAGCGAAATATCAAGCTCTTGCAATTTGCAGCTGTGTCAAGAGGTAAAAATAAACGTGCGGCTCTTTGAATTATTCCCCATACGTGAAGCCACTGGTGTTTTGTCTTACAGCAAACACGACAAGTACGTATGGGGCACACCAGCCGTGCTTGCTTTGTTTTGGACACCCTTCTTGGGGTAACGGTCAAGTTGCAGCTTTCACGAAGCTGTTAGTATTGCAGCAGCCCATCCCCTTCTCCCCTCGGTGAACAATTACTGTCTCTGACCGGACTCGCTGGCTCCAGCGCAGCCCCGGCGGCGGGGCGACGCCACCTCCCCGCCGGCGGCCGCGGGTCACCTCACGGTGCGCGGGAGCGGCCGTTGGGCCACCGCCCCCCCGCCCTTCCTGCGTGACCCGGCGGCCGGCGCGGCCCGTTTGATGGGTACGGGCGCGTCCCGTTTGACGGGCAGGGCGGGTGAAGGGTGAGAAGGGCTCCCGGTGGGCCCGGAAGCCGCCGTCCGGGGCGAGCGGCTCTGCGCCGACCCCCGGGGTGGAGGCGAACAGAGAGCGGAGGATGCAGCCGGGCGCGGCAGGAGCGGGGCGCCGAGAGGCGGGCTTTTCTGTGTGAGCGAGTGGCGTCTGCGCCGGGAGGGAGCGTGTGGAGGAATCCGCCGATAACCCCGAGGCGAGGGAAGGGGCCAGCGGCCGCCGCCAGGCGGGGGAGCGTGGGTCCTGCCCTCCGGCGGAGCGCCGCGAGCTGCCGGAGGGGGGTGCTGGCGGCGGGGCCGCCCAATCCGCGCGGGGCCGGCCCTTGTGATTGGCAGCGGCGGGCGGAGGGGGGGCGAGCCCGGCTCGCTTACTCTGCCTTCCCCGGAGAGTTTCCCAGCGGGGGCGGCCGGGGTTGGTTCTCCCCTCGGCGGCTGTCGGCGTTTCTCCCCTCGGGGCTGTTGCCGAGCATTGAGCCGGGGCAGGCGGCGGCGGCAGCAGCAGCGGAGAGCGAGGAAGGCAACCACATGAATCAGTTTCTCTCTGTATCCGGCTCCGGGCAGAGGCGGCGACCATAGCGGGGAGGAGGGGAGAGGGGGGAAAAGCGGCTACTGCAGCAGCGGCAGCGGCCGCAGCAGGAGGGCTCCCCTTGCCACCTTGCCGCCGAGGTGGGTAGCGGGGACGCAGCGTGCGGGAGAGGGCCGGCTGCGGGGTGGAGGGACGGCGGGGAGCGTCGTGGAGAAGGATGGGGGTGCCGCTGCCCGGGCCGCGGCTGCGGCTGCTGCGAGGCGGGTGGATGTCGGCAGGCAGCGGGGAGGCAGAAAAGTTGCCGATGGCGCCTGGGCGGGTGCCCCGCGGGGCGGCGGCGACGACGGCGTTGCTCGTGTTCCGCCGCTTCTCGCCGTCGCGCGTGGCCGGAGAAGGGCTGCGGCGGGCCGTCCCCACCGTGCGTGGGACGGGCTTTCCCCAAGGCTGGGGCCGCAGGGTCGGGGTGTTCGTCAAGTTCTCTTTTCGCTCCCGCTTCGTTGCTCTGCGATTGTGGGTTTCTCTGTAAGGGTGAAAACACCGCCATCAACGCCTCTCTTGTTTTCCTGCTTAGCAGCCCGAGCAGCGCAGTTCCTCCGTCCCCCCTCAAGCCTTTCCCGCAGCCCCGGTGGCGGGCGGCGGTCGGGCGGGCCGGCCGGCCCCTCTTCCCCGCGGCGGGGCTGCGCTTCGCCGGCGATGGGTTCCCGCCCGCCGCAGCCCGCGTGCCGCGCGGCCCCCCGCTGTGCTGCACCAGACCCGCCGGGTCGCGCGTGTGCCTAGCGCGGAGCCCGCACGCGGCCCCTCCCCTCCCACGCGTGTCTGTGTGTGTGTGTGTGTGTGTCTGTCTGTGTGTGTGTGTCTGTGTGTGTGTGCGTGTCTGTGTGTGTGTCTGTGTGTGTGTGCGCGCAGGGGAGCGCGGTGTGGGGTGACGCTCCCCGCCCGCCGCCGCCCGGTGCGAGGGCTGCCTGTCACGTTTCGTTTCTTTTCCTTCCCCAGGTGCCGAAGGGCCGGTGCTCGCCGAGGCGCGACCGAGACGTTTGTCCCCCCTTCTGGAGCTGCGCGGCCTCAGCTGCCAAATGTGCGGAGGGGAGAGACTTTTGCTCAAAATCCCCCGATCGTAAATACACAGAAAGCGGAAGAAGAGGCACCGCCGAGCAGCTGCAGGAGGAGGGGAGGGGGCCGGCAGGACTGTTTCTGCTGTAGGCAGGGAGGCTGATGGCGGAGTTTGGAAGCGGTGGCGGCACCGGCGGCGGGGGGCTCCCTTCCTCCCCGGGGCTGGTCCAGGGGAAGGTGGCCTTCAAGGCAGGAGATGGGGAAGGAGGAGGAGGCGGCGGCGGAGGTGGCGGTGGCGGGAGATCCCGCTTTGACAGTGCAGGCGGCCGGGTCTCCAATGGGGACTGTGCCCTGGCGGGAGCCGGCGAAGAACCGGGATCAGCTCCTCCGGCAAGCCCGGAGAACAGCAGCAAGGAGAAAGGATTTTCCACTGGTCAACCGCGAGAAGGCAAACCCGGCATCCCCCGGAGGAGCAGCATAATTAAGGTAAGAGCACTTGCTCCTCCCCATCGGGGTCTTGGCTCTTTCTCCGTGACACAGGCAGGGAGATGTGGGCGATAGATACGGCTCATAGAGCCTTGGCTCTCGACGAAAGGGTAGGTTTTTTTTTTTGCCTCCCTCCCCCCCCCCCCCCCCCCCCCCCGCCATGGTGAGGGAACTTGATTTTTCCTTTGTCAGAAGTGGACAACAGTAAGAGGATGGCTTTATACACATCCATGCTTGTGGATTGGAGAGCATCATGTTTTGAGGCTTATTAGAAGAGAAGGCTCTAACTCCTGTTGGAGAAGGCAAGAGAAACTAGCTGGTGTGTAAAAAGACAACATGGGCACCAGACTGGCAGGAAAAGACGTGGATTACACAGCATCCTTGTTACTTGGGATGCACCTGTGCAGAGCAGTTTTATGGCTGCATTGGCTTGTGTATGTGACAGGCACACAGCAGGTGATGAGAGATTTGGGATCTCATTGGGCTGGGGAGGGAAGAAGGTAGAATAGGGAGCATTCTTGTTAAAAGTCACAGCTCGTTTAACAGTAGGCTGTACTTCACCTATAGAAACATGTTTATTTATACTTAGCTCCGCGTATGCTGAATGCTACCGTTTCAGCTTGAAAAGTAGGGGGAGAATCAATGGTAGAAGGTAGATTGGGGAAAAAGGAATGGTATATACTTCATTGGTATAATATATGTACTAGCTGTAAAATGAAGCACAACTTCCAGTACTTAATAACCGAGTTTAATCAAGATCAGCTAGAACAAAGGCAAGCTACATTTATTGTCTTCTTAGATATTTACATGCCTTCAAAATCAGCTGTGATAGATTGACCCTGACTGGATGCCAGAGGCCCACCAAAACTTCTCTCTCACTCTCCCTCCTCATCTGGACAGGGGACAGAAAATATGATGAAAGTTTTGTGGGTCAGCATAAGTACAGGGAGAGCACTCGGCAGTTACTGTCATGGGCAAACCAAACTTGACTTGTGGAAATTAGTTTAATTTATTGCCAATCAAATCAGAGTAGGATAATGAGAAATAAAACCAAATCTTAAAAACACCTTCCCCCTACTTGTCCCTTTTTCTGGGCTTAACTACTCCAGGTTTTATCTACCTCCTCCCCCAGTAGTGGCAGAGGGAGATGGGGAATGCGGGTTGTGATCAGTTTATCACGTTGTCTCTTCTGCTCTTTCCTCCTCAGAGGGAGGACTCCTCACACTCTTTCTCTGCTCCAGTGTAGGATCACCCTTCATGCAGACAGTCCTCCATAAACTTCTGCAACTTGAGTCTGTCCCACAGACTGCAGTTCTTGATTAACTGCTCCAATGTGGATCCCTTCCACAGGGTGTAGTCCTTCAAGAGCAGACTTCTCCAGTGCGGGTCTCCCACAGGATCACAAGTCTTGCCAGCAGACCTGCCACAGGTGTGGCCTCCTCTCTCTCCATAGGGTCACAGACTCTTCTAGGAATCTGCTGCAGCATAGGCTTCCTGTGGGGTCACAGCATCCTTTGAGTAACTGCCTGCTCTGGCGTGTGGTCCTCCATGGGCTGCAGGTGGTTATCTGTTCCCCAGTTAACCTCCATGGGCTGCAGGGGGAAAGCCTGCCTCACCATGGTCTTTACCACAGGCTGCAGGGGAACCTCTGCTCTGGCACTGGGAGCCCCTCCTCCCTTCCTCCGGTGACATTGGTGTCTGCAGAGTTGTCCCTCCCATATATTCTCTCTCCTCTTTCTCTGGCTGCCATTTTCACAGCAGAATTTTCCCCATTCTTAAATGTTATTGCAGAGGCACTACCCCTGTTGCTGATGGGCTTGGCCTTGACCAGTAGTAGGTCCATCCTGGAGCTGTCTGGCGTTGGCTCTGTCAGACACAAAAGAAGCTTCTTGCAGTTTCTCACAGAAGCCAGCCCTGTATCACCCCCTCCCCTCCAAACCTTGCCACACAAACCCAATACATTCTGCCCTTTGACTCTATGAATCGCATATTTCAGAACTGTCTTTAAAATCTACATTCATCACAAAATCTTCATAAACTTAAGCCACATCAACAAAAAAAAAAATCATTCCCCATGCCAAAATCAAAATAGCGGCATCACAGCACTGAAATAAAGCAGACAACTTAGACACACAATCCACCCCTCGTGTCTTCACCACAATTAGAACAGGAGAAATTTCCCACAGTCATTCTGCTAACATTGTTCAGTCCGTGTTTTGCCTGTTACCTCTGTAGTTCTCTTGGCTGGCTGATAAAAAACCACGTGTGGAAATTAAAGGCTAGTTGCATGTGTTACCATCCCCTGGACTCTGCTATAAAAACTCAGGGGAAAGCAGGGGCAGTCAGCAGGGGAACACATTTGACAGCCTACACCCACCCTTCCTGTTCAAGCAGTGGCGCTGGGCGTGTACGTTGGTGTGTTAAAGAAATAATAACAATAGACAAGGGGCAGCTGAGCTTGGTGTTAACATTATTTGGATTTACCAGTGATTTTTTACAGGTCTGGTATTTCCTAACACTTTTTTTTTCTTCTGTGGTAGCCCAAGAAAGGTACTAGCATTGTTTGCAGTGTCTATCATGCCATCATCCTGCTTTGTAGCATATGATTTGATTGTACAGCAACCTTCTGCCTCTCTGGGGACCAAACAAGGATACAATACTTAGGGATTCGTGATATATTAAGATCAAGAAGCATGAGATAAGGAAATAACGTCTTGGATTGCATTTCATGAATACCTAAGTCAAGGTCCTTAGTTTCTGCAGAAAATGACAGCATTTTGGAATATAAAATTATTCTACTTTCTGCTGTTATTATTGATGAATACCATTCTGCAGATGTGAACAGTAATCTGCTTAGCTGCCAAGATCTGATTACTACAACTTTGGGTTATCATTTGAATAATTACGATGAGTGGAAAAATCTCACAATTCTATTTTTAAAGTTATGTGGTCCGTATTTATTTGAAATATGACTGTTTTAATACATCTGTGAAAATCACTCATCTTCATATATGCTGACTATTCTGCCTGCTTACCTCAGCAGTTCACAGGTAGTTTGAATTTGGTTGCGTAGTTGCCTAGTTTTCAATATGAAACCTTTTGGTAAATCTGGCATGAGTAGTAAACCTTAAGATGCTTCTTGTTGTCTGCTCTTGCAGAGCAAAAATCTGTAAATGTTTGGAAAACGTTTCTGGAGTTTTGGTAACAAATCGATGATATCCTAAATAATATGTGGAGTAAATTCAGAAAACAGGTCTGTTTCATGCAGATTTCAGGCCTTCATGAAAAACAAAACATTGTTAGTTGATCTGTAAAATGTTTATGGAATGTCTAATACTTTTAAATGTTTTGCTTGCCCATTGCTGTGGAGACTTTCGACTTGCAAAAAGAAAATTGACAGTTGACTAACGGTTCCAGTTTAGATTCAATACTTCAGAACTGCAGTACTTCAGAACCGCATGAAAATCAGGAGGACAGAAATATATTTTATTTTGGTTTAAGTCTGTGCTTCCATTGGTTGTCTATTTTCATAGCTCTTCTCAGAGCAGTTGCTGCCTTTTTTTTTTTTTTTTCCTTTCTTTTCCTTTCTTACTTGCAGTCTCTGTTCTCTTTTTTTTCTCTAGTTCCATTTCTTTTTCCCTTTTTATTTTTATTTATTTTGTGCATCTGCATAATTTTGATTTTTTTTCTTTCTTGTTTGGCACAAGAGGATATACTCTTTGTGGCTGAAGTGTCATTTAGGGTGATGGCAGGTGGTAGAGCCACTATTACTAGAAAAACTTACATGATCTTCATACCATGGTAATTTACTTGGTCTTTTTTATATAAACTACATTTAAGCTGAAAGTGTTAAGGATTATACCCTTAATTTGTAGCAATTTTTACGGAATAGCTTATTTTGTTGCTTACCTTTGCTGAACCACAGGGCTAGGGACTGCAGGTCTGTGTTTATAGAGGGTTTTTCACTTTGTTTCTTACCCTTTGTATTCTTGACTTCCTGATTTTTCAGAAGTGATAGTGACGATGCATTGTTCATTCAAAGGGTTTAGATTCTTCAGACACCTGTTTTGTAAACTAATTTATGCACCGCTTACTTGCATGTAGTGCTTTTTTTGGTCACTATTTTGTTTTTCCATATTTTCCTTGGTACAATTCATTATGGTTTTCTGTAATGTAATTTCCTCCAACATTTCCTACCATATTCTGTAAAATGAATTTACAGTGAGTCCATTTTGGAGTTCGGAGTGGATTTAAGCATCTTGTGAACCTCTCTTAGCTTCTCTGACAGCTGGCAGTGAGCTTGCTTTATTTTTGTGTGAAGTTCCTCCGCATCTTTCTGAAGGAGACTTTGAGGTGGTAGGAGTTTGAGAATCTTTAAGGCAGCAAATGACTTGTGTATATTTTTCCTTAGAGCTGATTGCTTCTAGGAGTCCCCAGTAAATGTTTACAGAACTTCACAGTTTGTCAAAACTATAGACCTAGACAGAAAGAGACAGAAAGAGTGGAAAAAACTTGTCTTGATTAGAAGTGTTAACAGTAATAAAAGGAGAAGAACTTAGGAGAGACTGGAGTTACTTCAGAAGACAGAGAAAGGCGGCTTCGCATTCCGTGAGCAGGTGTGTTCTTACCAATGTGTGTCTGGAAGTAAAGTCCAGGGTTGGGTTTTTTTGCATAAAGCATTGCTGATCTCAGTGTCAATAAATTTCTTGGCCAATAACTAAAACAAATTTGTATCTCCCTTTTTATTCTGGGTGTAAACTCAAGCTTTCATTTTGTAAAGCCATGCACTTGCTGAGCGTTGGCAGCTCCTAAGTTTAAAAGTCTGTGAGAAGAGAGGAACCAAATTTAGTAGGTAGATATTCTAGAATATAATTTTCAGCAGAGCTTTGCTTTTGAAACGAAACATTCATATAACGGTGTCTTTCTGCGTCTGGGGAGTTCCACAGCATATGTATCAAGATCTTTCTTCTTTTTAAATGCCAGTGTATGTTGTTAACTCAATTCAGTCTTCTGTGATCTGTAGTTCATACTGTATAGCTGTTTGCATCAGGTGTATAAAATACGAAATAGGAAGTATGTTATGCAACATTTTCTACCACTGTGGTTGTTTTAAAGACTTTAATAAAACCCTTTGCATTCATGGTAAACTCTGAAGTAGTATTTTCAGTAGATCTATATTCTCTGCAGTCGTAAATTGCCTTAGCCACAATGGCATGTTTGCAAGTCCTCGTAGATCATACATGTTCAGCTTCCATCTAAAATGATATAAAGGAATTAGGTTGCTGGAATTAGTTTAAAATACATGAAATTACCTCGTTTTCACTCATCCTTCATATTGGGAAGGAAACCTGTGTAATGATGCTGTTGAGATTTTTTATATATATATATATATATGCATTTATGCCCAAGTGTCTTTTCAATGTGCTAGACATTTTAAACTAAACTTGATTGAGCAGTCACGGGCTCAAATGTACTGACTCCTTAAGTTCAGAGAAAACAGCCATATAGAGGAAGGAAGGTGAAAACTAGCATGCGCTTTGCTTCTTCATGCCCTTTCCCCTTGGAAACAAAATGCTACAGTATGGGCTGAGTTATTCCTAGTTACAGAAGATCCATGTGCAAGAAAAACATCAGTGTCCCAACAATAGAAGGTACTTTGTTTAGCACACATGCTAATTGACACCACAAAGGAAAGCATATATTTAGGAAACAAGGCTTCTCCTATACCTTACCTTCAGCAGGCTTTCAACAAGACAACCAAAGAGTAGATTTTTTTGAGGAGCTGTTTCTGGATTTGTTTTGTTTGTTTCTTGTTGATTTATTGTTGATCTGTCTCATCTCTTTGGTTTGTCAGATAGTATGAGAGATCTGAATGGCTAACTGCAGCTCCATACGTCCTGGAGCTTTCTTTTAGGGGATACTTTCTCTTTGATGTGTTGAACTCTCAGGTCAATTACAGAAGGTTAGCAGCACCTATCGGTATTTGTATTCCTCCTTCTACATCCTCTACTACTTAATGTGTACTACATTCCTAATTTTAAAAAATATAACCTATATTTAAAAACGATACTTAAAACCATATCATGGTTTGTCCTGAATGGTTATTTTCTGTTACACAAGAGCTGTATATCTTAGGTATTTGATTATAGTATCATATATATACATTAGATTTATATATTCAGCAGTTTACTACTTGTTAATAGTGACACTGGACGGATATATGGCACAGCCACTGACTGGGTGTGTTGTGCATTGCATTTGGTATATATTTTTATTTGCATTAGTACTTTATGTAGACCACAGTACTAAAAAAATTATTTGGATATATGTAACACAATTTTTTTTTAAAAAAGGTGTTTGTAGAGATGTATACATGAGGATACTTTAGCCAAGTTCAGTATAGTTAGCTTAAGTACTATAGCCCTTGAAGGGAAAGTAATTTTTCCAAAAGATGATTTGGAGCAGGAGCTTGATTTGGATGAATTTGCCTTCTCTGATTTCTCTTCTGGAAGAGCTCATCTGTCTACTGTTAACTGAGTAAAAAGCTCGGCTACTATAAACTCCTTCACCCCTCCACCCCCAAATCCTTAGAATATCCACAGAACATGTCCAGTCTTTTCAGCGGTGAGAAATTGATTTATGGAATTTAAAAATCGTTATGAATACCTGATGATTTTTTTAAAGTCTGTTTTGAGGTTTGATCAAAGACACGACTGTTAGTTTAGACTTTTTTTAAACTAGGAATTAGAGCAGTGGTCTCCTACCTATGGCTCGCAGATAGTGCATTGCTTCCATGATTTGATTGCATTCGCGGAGGATTAAAAAAATTAGACTAGACTGACAGGACAAGTTAATTGCCTAGTTTCTCAGCCTTTGCTGGTCTATGGGAGATATTGACATTGATCTTTTTATTATTCTCACTGACTCTATTAAAAAAACCCTTAAGTAAAATTTGCTGTTTGTCTATCTTTTAAGAGCCAAAATAAGTTAAAACACATACTGTAATACTAGTACATCAATTCTAAAATATTTATTTTTGCACACAAATGTGGGATCATGTTCAGAATTCAGAAACTTAAATATAAATAGACTAGCAGGTAGATTTGGGAGGAAGAAAACTATATAATAATTTATATTTAACAAACACAAAGAAGAGGAAAATACGACAAAAAGCAGCAGCATGTGTGTATTGAAGAATGTTTAAAAATAGGGCTGGAAGAGACCTCAAGAGGTCAGTCTACACTGCTCCACTACTCTGCTGCAGAATCAGCTGTTAATAAGTATGATGCTCTTTGTCTTTTAAGCACCTTTTGTTCGTGATCCTTCTATGCTGAACTGCTGGCCGATGATTCCTCTTTGTATGGGGCAAAAGCAATCATCAGCAGGGTTCAAAAGCTTGTACTTGCCCTACTGATTGCTTTCTAATTATTTCAGATGGTATCTTCAATTTGCCATTTTTTTTCCTGATTTTAACATAGTTTCTAACATGCATGCAGCTTTTCCATCTTCATATGAACAGTCAGTTTTAACTAAGCTCTCATTTCCATCATACAGTGATATATGACTTTCTTTGGTCAAATGGTTGTAGTTTATGGGTTTTAAGTTCAAATTCTTTAAGTCTGTGCTTAAAATAAAAATCAGTTATTTTTACTCTTTACTGCCTGTCAAGTGGGCAATATGATATTGCAGAATCTAGTTCAGAAATACAGTGTATGAGAAAGTGTCTTTTCTTCTAAATACCTTAAAATAATAAACAGAAAGTACAAATTTATAATATACTTACTAGACGTTAGGTTAATGGCTGGACTCAATGATCTTAAAGGTCCTTTCCAACCTAAGCGATTCTATGATTGAAGCATTGGCGTAAAAAAGTGTACTTTGAAAGGGCCTGTTTGATTTGTCTTTAAGGAGAGTAAGTGGCAAGTGTCATATTTGCCTGTTTCGCAGTTATGTTTATAAAGACTGACACTGCTGGTTTATATTTGATTTTCACACCTGGCATGCCTTTTAAACATGGGGTAGTGTCATAGCTGTACTTAATCCTTCCTGTTGTAGAAGATTATGTATGGAGTGATCCTTTGGACAGATAACGTTGCCCATCCTCTTGACTGCAGGCCATCTGTTTATTTCTGCTTAACTAGTTTCTTTCCAAGAACTGCCGGTATAGTCTCATCTGTCCCTTGCTTTTGAAGAGGAGCGTGCCTGAGTTCACTCACCTCTTCCCTGCTAGACCTTGACCTAACAAAACATGAGAGTTTTAAGACAGTGAAGAGTGCATGTGACGGGAAATCTGTAGTACTGGGACTCAAAAGTATTAATTGTTGTAGCCTTGGGAAAGTTAAATAGATGAGATTCATTTCTGTCTCTCCTGGGATTCCGTTTAATGTCATTTGACCCTTTGGAATAAGTAATAAAACATCCCTGAGTACTTCAGATCATACACTGTGTTCAGGGATCCTTTCAGATACCAAATGTTCACATTCTGGCAATTGTAGTACATAGTTTTTAAGTACAGGCAGACAGGAAGTGCCTTTAAACAAACAAACAAACCAGGTCCTTTTCAGAATAGGAGCTGAGAGGTTTATAAAATGAAAAATATAAAATAACAATATATTACGCTGGATTTCCAAATTTACTGTAAAAATATTTACTTTAATAAAAGAAACTTATTTCCTGGTTTCAATTTGGTGTAAGAAATAGGTACCTTACACATACATAGCAGAAAATTGATATTACACATGTTAGTGCCATGACTGTTCTAATACGGTTGCTAAAATTGCTGAAAATGGTTTGACATTTTCTCTAAATTCTGTGATAGTAATTCAGGAGAAAAAGAGCTGCTGCTTTTTATTTAGAAAGCAATTCCACAGAACGTTCAAATTCTTTTTTTGTCCTTTTCTTCTTTTAAGCATTATTTTGCCTTCACTAAAAAAGGCAGAGCATTGTAAGCGTCTATGTGTGCTTTGATGTGTTAGCATCCATGTATGTGAAGGTATCCCCGTACTGCCCTCTTCAGTGTAGGATAAGAGAGGAAGAATGCTTGTAAAATTCTGCAGTAGCAGAACAGTCTGCATAGTTTTTGTTTTGTGAAGCACTTCTTACAATGGAAAATCCCAGATACTTTGTGTATTTCATTACCTAGTTCCCAATGACAAAAGTGTTTGACATTGTCTATCGACTTTTTAACTGCATTCCTTAAAAGAAAGTGTAAATGACTGTTTATTAAAATAAAATAAAAAAAAAATTTAATTGCTTAATTATTTCTATTTTTAAAGTGTAATTTGGACTAAAAGGACAGGAATTCAGCTCACTGTCAAAGATTTTTAGATTGGTTTCTTCCTGAAAGTTATTGGTGGTTTTAGGATAGGTAGTTGTTTATGCAGTTTAAGTAACTTCTGTAAATGGCACAGGAACAATTGTGGGTTTGTTTTTTTTTTTTTTTAGAAAAGGGGAGACAGTAACTTTATATACTCTTACCATCGTTTTTCCTTTACTAATACAGAAGCAGAATGAGTATCTTTTGTATATGTATAGTAAAAAAAGTTAGTTTCTGAGTTGCTGAAATAATACTTGTAGTCCTTGCAATGTTTTTGTGTTTACAAATGCATACATTTTTGCTACATAAGGCAGAAAAAACTCAGTAACAGTTGGACATGAATCACTTCAGGAATAACCTGAATCAGCTGAAACATATTTTCATATTTTCAGAGAATGGTCACTAAATCAGTTCTTTTTTTTTTTTTTTTTAGATATGCTGATAGCAGTCTGTTGCAAAAAGCATTTCCAGTCTGAATCCTGGAGTAAAAGACTAATATTTCAGTGAAATTAGAATGTATTTAGTCATGGCACATTACTACCACATAGTGGAGAAAGCTAGAGCAGACATAAAGTAGTTTGAGTTTGGATAGTATTATGTTTTTCTTGCTTTTGAAGAACCCCTAGGAGCATTTTGTGGCTCATAGAATACACTTCATTTGTTAAACTCTGTCATGTATTTTTCTCTTTATTCTCCTCAGCTTTAGTAGTTGCAGCGATGCATCTCACAGGCATTATCTGAGGTTGATGCTTTCCAGCTTTATTTGTTCCTCATCTTAAATAAGCCATACCATGTACCTCACACTTGGTCCTTATTCAGTGAGTGGCCAGCCTTATTTGGAATCTGCGTTGAACATGGTGGTATAGTGTGAAGGCACTGAGTGCTTTTAGCTTGAGTGTTATCTTTTGGTATTCTGTAGATTTAGAAGTAAGTGCGGAAGAATTCATAATATTAGTCTTTTACTCTCCTGCTTGGCCTAGTTCCAGTATGTATCACCTTGTCTGTTGTGTCACCCTGTCTGTTCAATCCTCCCCTTCTTTGTTCTCTTCCCCCGCCTCATACAGGTTGGCTTTTTCTGCTTCAGCAGCAGAGAGACCACAGGCTGGCCTCACTCTGCTTTTTTTTCTTTGTCAGCTAGTGGAGATCCTTCTATTCCCAGCAAAGTGCTAGCACAGAGCAGAGCTCTCTCTGTGTGGTGTGTGCAATATTGCAGTGGTTCATGTCTTCTTGTGAATCCCCAAGAAGGAGTAACAACAAAGGAGTACAATTCTCAGTGCAAAGCTGTCAACCTTCACAGTAGGATTAAGTCCCACAGAGTCTGAGTCCAGAACTTATGATGAAGTCTGACTGCATGGCTTAGGGTAGATGCACTGGTTTTCTTCCTCTTCAAGAAAAGCTGCCAGCCCTTGTAAATTTAAGAAAGGCTGCTGGAGTCAGCCTCCAACAGCACCTGCTATGAGATAGAATAGAAAAATCCTCCTTTCCTGACATCTGCTCACAGCCTTAAGTGGTCTGGAGCTAAGACATCTTTGTGTTTAGTATTCCATATCTTTGTTGTTTGTGTTATTTTTGTGTGTGTGTGGTTTTTTTTTTTCCCCCTCTCCATTAATTGTCAAAGGCCAGTTTGGCTTTTTTAAGCTTTTCACCAGTGTAATGTCCTGTGGCAGTTAACTGTGTGTTGTGTGAAGAAGTCCTTTTCTGCCTGGTTTTGCCTGATGGCTGCTTCGTTGTTTAGCAGCTACCCCCTGGTTCCTGTCTCTAGAAGAACACTTTCTGTATTCCACAGATGAGTTGAAAGGTGTTCATCATGTTTGCTGTGTCGTCTTTTTTTCCAAGGCTAAAGAGTCTTAATGCACTTAGTTGTTCACTGATGGAAGCTTTTCTGTGCTTTTTTCATTTTGGTGCCTTTTTATGTATTTTTTTTTCCTTCAATTTTATTATTTTTTTGCTGCGTAGGACTAAAATAGTATTCCAAGTATGTGCCAGTCAAATCTGTAATCCACTGTGGCCTAATGAAAGTTTAGCAATATTGTGATACTAAGTTGGACTATAATTTATTTATTTTTAGTGTTGTCGTCATCAAAGATTTAAACAGTATCACTGCCACTAATTGGCAATGGGAGAGTGTTCTTAAACCTGTTAATAAATATTTAAAACCTATTTGAAGACCTGTGTAAGAAGGTCTATGGTGGTGATGATGCTTGTGTTGGAAGTGGCTGGCATTAAGATCTTTGCAGGAGACTGAAGTTCTCTTAAAAATCTTCTAACATGTTATGAAGTCTTTTTGTGGCACTGGTGACAGAAAACATCCAGCTTCTATCTGTGCTTGAGTACATTTGTTTGCCCAGTAACAGAATAAAATGACATGGACATTGCATAAAGCTGAAAAATACAGTACAAATAAAAGGGCTTTTATTTTATAATAAGCTGTTAAATATGAAAGAAAGAAGAAGGATCTTGTTTTTGTAAATGCAGTCTGCTAGCATTCTGGATGTCCTAGATTATTGTGTTTTAAGGTTCTTGTCCAGCACTTATTTCTTCAATCTAGAGTGTTTTCTTCAATCTTTTATTTCTTTTGCTTTTATAGTGTCAGAGTCCAGAGGAGTCCAGAAGGCATTTCTAGTCTTTTGGAAACTCACACAAGGTATAACAATAAGATCAGATAGCTTCATGAAAGTAGAGGAGCATCCAATGTTTTACTTTTTTACTTCAGAGAAGAGATTGTCTGAGGATTAACAAGGTTATTAAGTGGTTACAGTAAAAAATGAAGGATAAAATCAAGTAGAAGTTTTTAGGTCCCAGAAGATCGATCCGACAGCATTATACTGGAAGGAAATCCTAACACTTTTGTCACTTGAGCTGTTGAAAGTAGAAGTGGTATGAAGTGTCAGGATGCTGTCCTGAGTTTTTCTTGTGGTGGTCTCGATTTTTCTCCCCTCTCTTTTTTTTTTTTTCTTTTCTTTCCTTTTTTTTTCTTCTTTGAGGTGGGAAATTGCTTTGGTTTTTTTTTTCCTTTCTTCAGAAAGTTTCCCTTCTTCAGAAGTTTCTGTTACTAAGAAGGGGAGTAATTTCTACTAGCCTGTTCCTTTTCAGCTGGGATGCTATATTGACATGGGAGAAGACACCTTTGTTATACCTGAATTCCTGAGGGTTCCTGAATGCTCATGCTTTTGTATGTTCACTTTGTGACAAAATCCAGTGCCTGACTCAAAATTTGAGAGCATCCCTGTTAGTGACGAAATCTTGATGTAATTCTTAAGTTTACAAGCTTTGGTGAAGTCTGCTGCTTGTTTTACAATGTCTGATTGCATGTTATTTTACTTCTGTTTGAAAATGACACACACTTGGAGGAACTGGAATAGAACATGACATGAATTTACGTTGTTTTACATATGGAGTTTAATATTTCTTCCATAAGTATTGAACTTAACCTCACAAAAGTGTAGTTCAGGAGTTCCAGCCTTGCCAGGAGAAAATTTACTCTTTTTGTCCTGGTAATTGGTGATGATTTTTTTATGTTCATCAGAAATCATAGCTTGAATATATACTTCCAGTGTGGTCAGCTGCCCAAATAGATTTTTTCTTTTATTTTCACATCTAATCGCAAATTCAGCTCTGTCCTTAGTGGATATATAAAATTTACTAGAATCATCTGGGGAGGTGGGAAGCTAAGGGGTATAAAAAAGAGCCTTGTGATTATGTCTTTGGCCTCTAAAAAATGATTTGCAACATTAATTACTATTAATCTCCATAAGGACTCTTAAAACACACAAGTATCGTGAGATTTGCCATAACATTTGGAAGACCATTTGATATCTATACAGACAGCTGTTAGGATGGGCAGATAACATTAGATAACAGAATATACTTACAAACCATTATACTTTTTATTGATTTACATACCTGATCTTACTCTTTTGTTTCTTTTTTTAATTTTTATTTTATTGGCATGACTAACAAGGTGCTGGTATATATTTTAAGTAGTTTCGAACTACTCAACAAAGATTCAATGAGTTTTGTAGTTAATTGTCTAATGTTTAGTTTCATTTAGGAAGTATGTTAGCTGTTCTTTAAATTGATCCTATATTTAAACTGTATGTTTCAGAACTTTGAGCTCAATTACAATATATTTCTGTTTTGTGTTAGAATAGGGGCTCTGGAAGCTTTATCCACATAATGTTGTGATAACAGGAATCAGATGCTCGTAAACTTCTGTTCAGCTCACTGTGAAAATTTCTCCAGAGTAAAAGTAATTAGGATAAACAGTTCTACAAAATTCTCAGAACTTATAACTGGTTACAGAAATCTGAGGACCTAAAGTATATCAGTTAAAAGAAAAAGTTATGATAGTTAAAGATTCTTAACATGCTATTCTTGGCAGGCAAAACTTCAGAAAAAAAGAGGCCTCAATTTAAAGCTCTTAATTTGTTGTACTAGAAAGGAAAAAAATAGTTCTGTATTATTTAGGACCAAAAACTTGGCAGGAATTTAAATCTTTGAGTCCAAGGTTTCTGAAACTAGAGGCTTGAGAATGTTAGCAGGTTTCAGGGCTGGTAATGCAGGGGAAAGAATGGTTTCACAGGAAGCTGAGATAGAAATCATAGTCACAACATTTAGAGGAATTACTTGAAAAAGGTAGAATTACATATGATAGCAAACAGAAAGAGGTGTGTCAGGTGCTGGTGTAGCATATGTTCCTTGTTGCTGAGTAGTATGGCGGTTTGTGAGAGCTGGTAAAAAAAAAATGGATTTATCTTTGTGGGTCAGGATGAATTTTATGCTGCGAATAATATGTCTGAATGAGGAAAAGATATTTTTGAGTCCTTTACCTACAATTTTGGTAGCTCATAAATGGTTTCAGCACAGTATATAGCACTGTGGAAAGCTACACTTACTGGTAGTTTATGGTGCTGGTTTGTTTTTCTTTTTTTTTTTTTTTTTTTTTTCCTGAGATGCCAGTTAATTTCTTGCTGGAGAGTGTCTTGGGACATCTTATTGTGAGAGGCAGTTGTTGAGCAGTAGTAAAATCCCTCTGTGACTTGTCAAATAATCTTCTCTCAGCACTACAGTGTATGAAATTAATGTGACATTTCTTAACCCTCCTTCTGGAAATACAGTTCATTTTATAATGGTTCTTAAGTTTATAAGATTTCTTTCTTTAAAATTTTGTGTCTTACTCGTTGTACTTTTGCTTCTGTTTTTTAATGAAAGTCATCCTGCTACACTGAGGAAAGGGAGAGAGGCAACACTTTAGAGGAAATAAAACACGTTCATACTTCTTTCTTATATTTCACTACTGCTCAGGAGCAAGAGGAGTTCTCATCCACCTATGTCTGCGTAGATGATACAGGAGAATTCACTATGTCTGTGGTCATTGTTTGTGTTACGCTGGCTGCAGTTCTGTGAGGAAGAAACTATGCTGCTTGAAATTTCCTTATTTCCATGCCTGTTGTTTTTGTAGCTCGCCAAAGTTGTAATTTGTTTTAAAACAGCAATGAAAAGCCATTTCTCCTTGCCTCCAGGAAATCTTTGTTTTAATGTAATTTGTTACTGTAAAAGCACTGTAAGAAATGTACTAAAACTGTAGGAGACTTTGAACCAAAGTGTTACTGAAAAATGTGCTTATCTCACATTTTACATTTTCTTTCAGTGTTCAGAATAGCTGATTAGGAGAAGGTAACACCTGCTAGAATTTTATAACCCTGTTTTGTTTACATGTAAGAAAAAAAAAAAACCCAAAACCAAACGCAGTCTGTTTTTAAGCTGTAATTTCAAACACGAGTAGCAGAAAAATTTCAAAGTTTACAGGCATGTTTTCTCCAGTTCCTTGAACAAATTATTTTGCGATTCCTTACTGAAACCAATCTATTTTTCTCTGGTTATTGCAAAGCTTACTAGGGCTGAGACACTTGTTTGTACTTGTATATTGTAGAGAAACAAGGTCTCAGAAATCAATGTAAGGGACAGAATTATGATCAAGAATTGTTTCTTAAATACTTTGGAAATAAATCTGACACTTCTTCAAATAGAAGGAAGTAAGGTCTTGATACAAAAAGCTGTCTTTTAAGGTGGCATCATGTAACTCCTTCACTTTTTATTTTCATCCACATTATTCACTTTTCTTCCCCCCTCCTTCTTAGTTAGTGTGAGACTGGGGAGCCTTCTCTGGCCTGTCTGTTACCTGATTTCTTGTTGTTGACCTTCATTGGTAGCTAGGAGCAGTGAAAAGAATAGTGTCATTAATCTCTATTTTATGTATAAAATTATTCTATTCTTCATCTTGTAGCATGCATGTCCATTGTGTATACTTCATGTTTTTTGAACCTCTTACTTTCTTTTAAAAGACAGTAGTGTAAAGTACTTGCTGTTATCTTGGGCCAAACTTGTAAGATTGTTTTAGTTCGTTCAATGCACAAGGTTAATTGAATAGTTTACTTTTATTTAGGTGGATATATGTATTTAAGGGCAAGATGTGTTTACCAGAAAGACAAAATATCCTATTTAGTATGAGTATCATTAAATCAAAGTGATGGTTTTCGTGGTCCTAGAATCATTGAATGGCTTGAGTTGGAAGGGGCCTGAAAGATCATCTAGTTCCAACTTACTGCCATGGGCAGAGACACCTCCCACTAGACCAGGCTGCTCAAAGCCCCATCCAACCTGGCCATGAATGCTGCCAGGGATGGGGCATCTACAACTTCCCTGGGCAACCTGTTCCAGTGTCTCACCACCCTCATAGTGAAGAATTTCTTCCTAATGTCTAATCTAAATCTACACTGCTCTAGTTTAAAACCATTGCCCCTTGTCCTATCACCACATGCCCTTATAAAAAGTCCCTCTCCAGCTATCCTGTAGAGCCCCTTCAGGTGCTGGAAGGCCACTCTGAGGTCTCGGCAGAGTCTTCTCTTCCCCCCCTCTTCCCCCCCTCTTCCCCCCCTCTTCCCCCCCTCT
>JANVCC010000019.1:6516310-6866310 GCA_025345505.1 Todiramphus chloris collaris
TCTTCCCCCCCTCTTCCCCCCCTCTTCCCCCCCTCTTCCCCCCCTCTCACTTCCCTTGGCCTGTCCTTATAGGAGAGGTGTTCCAGCCCTCTGATCATCTTTGTACTCCAGACCCTCTCCAGTAGATCCATGTCCTTCGTGTGTTGGGGGCTCCAGAGCTGGAGGTGGTACTCCAGGTGAGGTGTCACAAGAGCAGAGTAGCAGAATCACCTCTCTTGACCTGCTGGCCACCCTGCTTGTGATGCAGCCCAGGGTATGGTTGGCTTTTTGGGCTGCCAGCACACATTGCCAGCTCCTGTTAAGTGCCAGTACCAAGTCCTTCTCTACAGGGCTGCTCTCAATCCATTCATCGCCCAGCCTGTACTTGTGCTTGGGATTGCCCCACCCCAGATGTAGGATCTTGCACTTTGCCTTGTTGAACTTCATGAGGTTGGCATGGGCCCATCTCACCAGCACTACACAGTTTGGTGTCGTCAGCAGACTTGCTGAGGGTGCATTTGATCTCACTGTCCATGTCAGTGGTCCCAGTACTGATCCCTGAGGGACTCCACTTGTCACACGTCTCCATTTGAACACTGAGCCATTGATCTCAGCTTTTTGAGAGCAGCCATCTAGCCAGTTCCTTATGTGCAGAGTGGTCCGTGCAGCAAATCCATGTCCTTTGAATTTAGAGACCAGGATGTCATGTGTGTCAGTGTCAAATGCTTTGCCTAAGTCCAGGAAGATGATGTCAGTTGCTCTTCCCTTATCCACTGATGCTGTGACCCTGTCATAAAAAGCCACCAGATAAGTCAGGCAGGATTTACCCTTGGTGAATCCATGTTGGTTGCTCCCAACCACCTCCTCATTTTCCATGTGTCATAGCAGAGCCTTCAGGAGAATCTGCTCCATCATCTTGCCAGGCACTGGGGTGAGACTGACTGGCCTGTAGTTCCCCAGGTCTTCCTAGTGATACTTGTTCCTGATTCATAGGAATGTTCTTGGTCAACAGGATTAACTGGAAGAGCCAAATATGTGAATAAGGCACAGTTCTACTTGCATTTACAATGATTTAAAATATTTAATAAGATACAAGATATTTAAAATATTCCTTTTTTAATTTGAGACTAATTGAAAATCCTAGTTACACTTCAGTTTTATTTTGTGGCTTGGAGATGATTAACTACATAGGAGGAGAATGTTGTCTTGCTGTGGTGTTCCAAATGACTCTACTGGCTTTCTGTCCATAGCGATACCAGTCTGCTGTTCCGACAAGTTTGTATTGTTAAAAAAACACACCACAAAGGTCAGAGCATTTAAGAGCGTTTAAGGGAAAGGTACAGAGTACTGGTGTTGCACATCTCTTGTATTCTGGTCTTACATCTCATTTTGCTTTACACTTTGATCCAGTCAAGGAGAAAAGAAGTGGAAAGTAACTCAAAGCTACCTTACATCTTCCTCTTCTCTTGGGGCCAGCCATGGATAGGATAGTAGGATTCTTGCTGTGAGTGAAAGTAGCTTCATGTGTTGTTGCTGAGGCTTTGTATGCAAGTTCCTCAGTAAAACTTGCTTCCATCTAGCCAGTGTTCCTCTTGGAAAATAAAAGATGTGGTTTGGAAGCTGTTAAACTGGTAGTTAGCAGCTGCAATGTTCCACTGGTGTGCTATAAAGCAAGCAAGGTGGTGCAACAATCACCATCATTTGAAGTGGATCAGAGACTTGAGTACAGATTAAAGTTGTTCATTCTCAAACACACATCTCTTTCTTAAGTCTTCTGTTATGAAAGCCTTTCTGCATCTAGCCCATTGTCCTGTCTCCAGTATGAGTGCTTGAATGCAGGCTCTGAGAAGCATGCAAGGAAGGCAAAGCTGAAGGTCATCTAGGCAAAGGCTGAGCAACAGGATAAAATAAACTGACGGGAATGTACCTGCTCAGTAGACACTAGCTGAGGACAGTCTACTCAGAATAGTACAGGGGGTGGAGCTGCATGGCTTGGCAAAGGCTGAACTCTTAACTGAAAATGACAACTTGGTGCTGAATGTCCAGGCTGCCCTCTCCCTGATCCCTGTGCTGGATTGGCACAGGGAAGGACAAGGTATCAAAGGGTCACATTGGACCCCTCCAGCAAACCAGGCTCTACACAATGAGGTCACCTGAAGAATATGGTTGTGCTAGGGCCAGTCCAGCCATCACTACTGCCTTTGCTTCCTGATCTGCTTTGCCCTTGAGCTGCTGACTGCAGTCAAGGCTACCAGCCTAGGGAAGCTGGGTGAGAGCTGCAGCAAAGCAGCTTTGTGAAGCCAAGCATCCAGCTGTGTGGCCTCATCACCTCTGTGGGGTTTGATGAGAGGCTTCAGGAAGGTGCCCAGGTGCTGTAACAGCCTCTCAAGCTCCTCAGCGCTTGGGAGCAAGGGGAGCATCCCCCATTGTCTCAGCAGCTTAGTGTGGATAGAGGAGGAGACAGGCAGTAAAGCACTGGTCTGTGCTTTGATTTTAATAATAAGAAGATTCATGTCTTCTTTTTTCCCCCTTGTGCCCTGCTCCCCCAACTCCCTCTCCTTGCTCTCTGCAGAAAGAAGTACAAGGATGAAGTAAATAGGTATCATTATCCCTCAGTATTTTTCAGTAACCTATTGCTCAAGGGATTTCTGAGTCTGAGGTGGTATTCTCATCTACATTTAAAGGACAGGTTTTGCTCCCATTATTCTTCTGATTTTCTTTCTTAAACCTGTACATTTTGGCATCTGTAGCACATTCTGTGTCTCAGAGTTCCGTATCTTGAATGTGTTCGTAAGGAAAAGGTACCTTCTCTTCTTCATTCTGAATCTGCTACCTCCTAGTTTAATTTGATATGGCCTTAATTTTTTTTAATAGGGTGAGATGGCAAACAATTACTCCTTATTCACATTCTTTATTTCACTTTTTAATTAATATTCTGACATGACATTTGCTCCCCTATAAAGCTGTCATGTGTGATGTATAAGTTATAAGATTTTTTGAGATCTTGGAATCATATTTTTAATGTAACAGCTGTGCACTCTACTTTGAAAGATTTGTAGTCTTTTATTAATAATGTGCCATGTCCCTCAGACTCTTTTTTCCTCTGTATGTGATGGTATCTTGGCCATACCTGGAATCCCAATGCATAGGGATCTTGTGGTATGTGTTGCCAGAGTTAGTTAATCTGATTGAACTGTAAGCCACCTTTCACCTGTAGTGGAACTATTCCACACTAACAGCGTATTTTGAGTTTGTGAACTTGTGTGCTGGTAGTAATTTCCCACTGAAAGTCTTCATTACACTGAGTTTCTGAAACACCTGTTACATCAACATCCTCATTTAAAACTAAGCATTCCTGCTTCCCCATCTTGTTCATCTGCATTGTTTAAATGTCTCTCTTCTATCTTCATTCACTATTGAAGTGTAGTCAGCTTCTATCCTCTCTCTTATTTGAGTATACAGTGTTACTGTGATTCTTCCACAAAGGATTCATCATCTTAAACTGTGTGCTGTTCAATCCTTAACAGCTTTTCTCAGCTATTAAAATTTAAAAGATCACAGAAAAGTACTGAACTAAATTGCTGACGCTCTTCTTTTTGGTTTAGATGAAGCCTTCTTTCAGTATCTGCTCACTCTTGTTTCTTCTAGTTTTGGCAAATCTGCTTGGAATTGTTCTTCCCAGAATTATCCTCTCTAGGGAGATAGATTTATATTCTTCTATTTATTCTTCCATTCACCTCTTTTACCTGTATTTAAAAAAAAAGCCTTCTTGGTTCTGAAAGTGATTGGAGTGATTTGATGACTTTTGTGCGTAGGAGAGAAGGTTATTTTCTTCCTTATTGATGACTTTTTTTTTCCTTTTCAAGGAAATCCAAGCTGGCTTTTTGTTAGCAGAAATTGCTTTCTGGTTGACTCCATTAACAAAGTTCTTGCACTGAACTTAAGATACCAGTGGCTTTCTCATGGTGGGTACTGGAATTATTTCTTCCTGCTCAGCAGGAAGGTGTGAATTTGGCATGTGTCAGAGATGAACAAAAAGCTGCTCAGTGATTGTCCATAGTGTTTAGTAGTATACTGATGGGAATTGATAAAATCCAGGTCACCTGGAAGGTCCTTAGTAGGTGAATCTGAATCATTTGGCACTGGAGAATATTCTGCAGATGTGAAAATGACAGTTCTCAGTGTTCATCTGAGGATTTCTTCCACAGCTCCTGATTAGGATTCAAGCTTTATTGATGCCATGTTTTTGTTACAGATTGAAATGAAGTGAGATAAAACCCATGTGTGTTATTTCCATGCTTTTAAAAATTTTTGTAGATCCATGTTAGAATATAGATCTAACTACAATCCCAAATTTTTAAGGAATATGATTGTGTAAATCTGGTTGCTTAGAATGGCAGCATTTCCACCTGAAGGATTCACAGGAATTGTAGTTTAAAGTGAGATTCTTTTGTTACTTTTGATGCTAGTTGGAGACTTTCAACTTCTGTCTCTGTCAAGACCTTTGGGTGAAATCTTGTTTTCTCCCAAGGGAAATCTGGAGAATGGTTAGTTCCTCACAAATTTGTTGGATATGTTTTCTGTCTAGAGTACTAGAAACCACAGATCATTTGGAAGTAGAATCTAGAAAAAAATAATCTGGACTGTGACTGGTTCAACTAAACAATTGTCAGTTTTCTGTGGTATGAAGAAAAAATTTGGAAACACTTGGGCAGCACAGCTGTTGAACAATGTGGTAAAACTACTCTTTCTAACTTAAGAATCTAAAACTATTTCTGTGACTTGCAGACATGTATAAGGGTTTAGTATCAAAGTAATGAGAATACAACCCCAGAAGAAATTGAATAACTAATTTTTCTTAGTCAGAAATGTACCTATTTTATTGCTTGCTCTGTAGCATTTTTCATAACCTTTTTCTTTGTATTTTTTTCCTTTTTTCTTTCTCTCCATATATTGGTCTTTTAAATGCAAGTACAGTGTTATTAATCTCACAAAGATGCTAGTGATTATGTTTTTACCAGAAAACAGGGCTGGAAAGGATCTTGAAGTTACCATGTGTAGCAAGTTGACCTTGGCCAAGAGCCAAGCACCCACACAGCTGCGCACTCGTCCTCCCCTCCCATGGCCAGAGGAGAGAACAGAACAGCAAGAGCGAGAAACTTGTGGTTCAAGATAAAGACAGTAAGTGAAGGAAAGAGGAAAGAAAAACAAGTGATACAAAGGAAGGATTCACTACCTCTCACAAGCAGACCAATGACCAGCAGGTTTCCAAGCAACAGCCACCTTGGAAGACAAACCCTCCCCTTCTGCTACATGAGTTTTGTTGCTGAGAAGGATGTTATACAGTATGGAATATCCCTTCGACTAGTTCAAGTCATTTGTCTGGGCTGCATCCCTCTCTCAGTTCCTTGTACACCTCTAGCCTATTTGTTGGAGTGGGGCCAGAGTGAAGGGAAAAAAAACAACCCTTAACTCTGTGCAAGCCCTATCCAGCAGCAGCCAAAACATTGGTGTGTTATCCACACTGTTTCAGTCACAGATCCAAAACAGCTCCATACAGACTGCTATGTAGAAAGTTTGTAGAAAGTTATCTTGATCCCAGCCAGACTATGGTTTTCCCATGTTCCAGAGTGGAATCATCATAGTTAGACACTTCTCCCAAATAAATATATGTATGTATTGTTTGGAGTTTCTGTGTGTGTGTATTTTGGTTTGGTGTGCTGACATCTCTTAAATAAACCACTTCTTGTGGATTGGTGTTGATGAATGTAGGCAGCATGACAGATTTGTGATCAGAAAACTTGCATCCAGCTAGTGTGGCTTTGAAAAGTGATTGCCTTTAAATGCTTAACAGTTCTTTATAGTACTTAATTTTTAAAATATTACATATATTAATAAAAAATTTTGGCTCAATCTGTGATAGAAATGGAATCATTACAAAGCTGGCAGAGTATGCTGGCCATCAAGGCTGGCTTTGCAACTACTCTTGTCTTCATTATTTCCCTGGCTGCTGCTGATAGCAGTTTCTCTCTCTTCTGCAATTGTACATTCCTCTTCTTGTCATTTTGCCAATTGAGAATAGAGTTATGGTAATAAAAAAATCTTAAGACTATCATGTATTTTCAGCCTTAATGAGGAAAAAAAGACAGACCCTGGTCATTTGAAAGAGGGTGGCAATTCACTCTTCTCAGTGCCAGAGAGACAAAATGTTAATGAGTTTTCCAAAGTACAATGTTTAATTTTAGTAACAGGGAGAGACTTTGATCTATTCTAATTTTCATCTCACAATCTGCCCAGTGCATCAGACTTCCTTATAATCTCAGTAATGGTACATCAGTTTTTAGGAATGATCTAGTATATGTAGGTCAAAAAGTCTGATAAGATAATAATATTTTAGTAACATTTTAAAACAATAATTGGTCCTCAACTGTCAAAAGCTAGCCTTCAATTCAAAGAGAAAGTGCTGTGCCTTGTGTTCTACAGTACTCATGTATTTTGGAAAAGGAAGTGTTGTCTTTCATATCAAAACCGTTATACAGAAGCTGTAGAAAAATGACCATAATTACTGTTCCATTGTTCAGGCTGCTTTATTTCCTCTGTTACACAACAGGTAAGTAGCTTAGCAGGAGTTTGTTTGAGAAATAGTTCCTAGATATTGTGATCTATTCTTCTTTTTCCCTGTGTTGGTATTTAGAACAGGACCTTTAAATTAACTGCTCTTGAAAGCCCTTGAGTATGTTTGTTTGTATAAAATTTTGGTTTAGATGGTTGACTTAATAGAACTTAGAGGTAAAACTTAAAGTTATTATCTTTGTATGAACAGAATCAAAGATTTTTGATTTCCTACTTTCTTCTCAGTGTATGTGGGGGTTTTAAAAAGTAAAGTATTAAAAGTTTACAGACAATGCAAAAGTTGACTTGGAAGTGTTTTCCTGTAACTAACTATATTGGCACAAATAGCTGCAATGTTATACATGAATGGTTTTGAATTAAATGAGACATACACCAAGTGCTAAATTAACATTAATTAAATTGGCATTCATATATTACTACTTTCTGTAGCCATCAGAATACTGCCAGCTGAAGTGCTCTTTGGTTCACATGTGAACATGTATTGTACATTCTCTGACTAATGTTCCTTTGAATATTTTACAAAACAAGGCAGAGTTAATTTTACTTCTGTATGGTTACAGAGCTCAGTATGTGAGTACAATCTGAGGCTATTCTTGTGGTTTTATGCAACACAGAGGAGTTTGAAAGAAAGGCGGTTTGCTATGAAAGAACTTGCATATTGGTTTATCGTGGACTGTACCAGTGTAGCATGCAGCAGCTGAACAGTCTAGCAAATGGGTCATCAGAAGGCTTGAGAAACAGCCAGCCGGGAAGGCAGGTGTAGAGACTGAACTGTTACTGATGGAAAAATACATTCCCGAGCTTGACATCTAAGTTTGCCACTGACAAAAATATCTGTGAATGGTCTGTTCCGAAACACATTAGGGAGAAAAGGTTAAAAAGAAGCACAGTATTAATGCTACAAACAGGAAGAAGCACTGCCAAGGTAGCATTGGATTTATCCTCTGTCCAATTTTCTTTCTAGCTGCAGTATGGTAGAAGGCCAAAGTGTGAGTTGCAGCCTGTGTTTCATTGACACCATATAGAAGATGCAAAGAAAAGATTGCTGTGCAAACATCCACGATCAGACAAATTTTGGTCGTCTATTAGTGGGGTGCCAGATAGTTAGGGAGTTCATTAGTTCGCTAAAGCATTTTAGTTCTGTTACACTTGATATCTTCCAACAGGAGTGAGAAACTGCTCTTGTTTTAAGATTTAGAAATAGAATACTATAACAGTTAATGCTGGAACAAGGATATTATATTAAAAACAATTGTTTCAAGTGGAATTTTTTTTTCCCTTGGCAGTCTTACGCTCCTTAGTCATAATTTAACATATAAAACTTGCCAAAGTTAAATGGAATGTAGGAAGAACATACTTGTTCTTAATTAGAATTAATTTGGAAGTTAGAAACTGGTGGTGGGGAAAAAAGGCACTTTGCAGAATCTAGTATTTTTAGTGGATTCCAGTTACTGTGTTCCTAGTCTTTGTAATACAAAATAGTTTGGGTTTTTTGTTTCTTTTTAATGTTTTAAAGATTAAGAAAAAGTTGTTTAATAGATGAACGTAGAAAGGAAATGTGAAATGTTGTCATGTTAAAGAGCTGATTGCACTTCTTTTGGTGTAGTGCTGAAATGAAGCTTATCCATACTTATATTGCACTTTACACTCACTGAAGCCAAAGTAAGCAGCTGTTATACAACTCAGTGTTAAACACAATAGTGCAAGGGTCATACCAGTAAAAGCAAAAGATTAACTTCCCTTGCTGTGTTGGAGAATTTTTGCATGTCCTGTTCTGAAAGTATGACCCGACCTGAAAGGTAATGAAATAATCATCTTGCTTTTCTGCATTGCCTCCAAATATGTGACTCTTGAGTATTTGTCTTCCCCCGAAGCTTCGTTAAACTTCCCCATGGAAGAAAACTTTTATCTAGATTTTGTGGTCAGCTGAACAGCATCATTTTCTTGACATAAGCAAAACAATAAGAAAATTGCAGATTAATTTCAGTACTTTGATTTCTTAGAAAACTGTGTGATCAAAACCATCTCTAAATTTTAGGAGTATATAGTTTGAAGATGCTTGAAGTTAAAAAAGTAACGTTTTCACTTAATTTGAACTTCTATCAAAGTTCTTCTAATATTTTGGTAGGACTGGTTTGTTCATAAAACACAGTAAAATAATAGAAAAATCCCTCATGGGATGAATCTTAAGGTTTTTTTTTATATAATTTATAAAAAAAGATACCAGAAATGCACAAATGAGGTGACCACTTTCAGAATCTTTTTATAGAAATATTTGTACTCTTGTAGAGACAGTAGCAGGCCATGGCAGCCAAGTGACCGCACTAATAGTGTCTGTTCTTGATCACAGTATGAGAGTGCCTTTGAAAACAGTAAAAATGAAATAGTTGTCTTCTTTAGTTGCAGAATTACTCAGCTGAGATGAACATGTTCAGAACTACTGATTATTAATGAATACATATTCCGAGGTGTAAGAGTGAAAGTGGTTCTATATTGCCGTTGATAAATGTGCCTGTACAGCACTGTCCTAATGCTAGAGGGACTTGTGTGCTTGGGAAGGGATATTATCCATGTTCTATGAACATTATTACTAGAGATAGAGTTTAATTCCACTGTTGTGATGTTCTTCAGTGAAAAGTGGCCCAAAGGTTAAGTTAGTTACCATGTGAAACATTTCTGAGAAGTCACCACTTCCTCCCTTTCCTTCTCCTCTTTTCCATGTGAGGACTTCCTCAAGCTGTCTTTGCCTTTTCCTCCAGTTCCATGATCTCACAGGTCAAGCAGAACTGCTTTCCCATCTTTGTCAACTTGCAAAAAATCCAGCCTTAATTTCTTAAAAAAAAATGTGAACATGCAAAATGAATATGGCTTTTGTCATCTTCACCACTATTGTTTGTGTTCCTCTAGTTGCCCTCATGATGCTACTTTCTGTAGTGATGCAATACCTTCTTGATGCCTTTGCTTCTCCGTGCATCGTTTTCCTTTTATTGTATTTATGAATTCCCTAGGTTCTCCCACTCTGAGTGGGATACCCTGAAGGACTCTTACCTCTGTGATTGCAGAAAGAATAAAGATAGTATTTGTAAAGTTCATTCTGTGTCCCCTGTCAGCAACGAAAGGGCATATACCTGTACATGATTTAACAGTGAAGGATATGGCAGATCGTGTGGTAAAATTCCTGATCTTGAATGACAGGTTCAGCCTTATTGTTTAGCAGTTTATAGAGTGCAGGACAAAACCTGTAGACTGGATTCATTTTTGTAAACTCTGGGACTGGCAGTTTCTAGTAACTATATTCAGGTGCATCTCCTAACTGCGTCTAGGCACTATCACAACATACTGTTTTTATTTTTTAACTGACATAGTTCTGCATCCACTTCTTTTTAAACTTTGGAGAACAGCGTAGAGGTTATGTCTGTCCCTACTGCTGGCCTTCAGGAATAAACCAAATGTGTGCAAACATTTGTAATCTCTCGCCCCAGAGCAGAAAAAATTTGCTGAGATAATGCTGTAGTCAGGATGCTTTGCAGTTGCTGTTAGTATTTGCTTAGATGTTAGAACATGGCAGCTAGAAACATAGCTACATAACTAACAGAAAGTAGTTAATTACAAAGCAGCAGCTTGTACCAGTTGTAAATAATGATAGGCGCAGAATGTAGCACTGACATTAGCAGCTTGTTTTTGTAATATGTTTATGTAAGTGTACTATCTAGATTTTATAATTTAGTAAGGCTTAAAAAATATTTATATTGGCCCTACTGACATCTCAGTTTTCTTGTGTTTATTTCATTGTATATATAATTAAAACAAAACTGCAAATATGATTTGAAAATACTCTTACTTTTATTAAACTATGTACTGAGTAAGGCAGTGTTTTGAAAGCTACTCATGCTATTCATAAGAGAACATCACCTTCACTGGGAACCTTGTAAGTAGAGAATTCTAGTGTTGTATATTACAAGCTGTTAGTAATAAGGACATGAATTTGAGAAGGTAATATACAGTGTAATGACAGCAAAATGGGTAAGAAATTGACTTTCAGGTTCCCAAGTATAAATGAATGAATGTTGCCCACTGTTATTAAGGTCTGTAATAGAAAACTTGCAGATCAATACAGATACTTAAATAGCTTCATTCAAATTAGAACTGAAAAAATATTTTTGAACTGGTGTTAATATTTTAATAATTTACACCATGTTGTGACAGATTCTCAGTAAAAATACAGGATTCAGGCAAATTCCTCACTGCTTTACTAAGATTTTTGTTTGATTGTCAGTAGTCTCGGGAAATAATTTCTTACCCTTCTGACCAAAGCAATTCCATATTTGGCATTGAAAGTCATTTGAATTGCCCCAATATCCAAAGATTTGAATACCCTTTGATATCAAATCCTTTTTTTGTGTAGCAGATTATTAGGATCTATATCACTAGAAAAAAAGGATGTAGTTGTTTGATTGTGTCTGCTGCCCTTGTGTCAGTGTAGATAGGCAGTTTAATGTTGAAAGTGGAATGTGTGAACTACTGATTACTTAATAAGCATTATTACTTCAATTACTTATGTTTATCTGGGTACTTGACTGTGTTTGCTGATGATGCAATCACAAGTTTCAGAATAGGTAAATCTGTTGACATTTTGTGTAGTCGAGAATGGGTTGGGAGAAGAGATCTCTAAAAAGGGTTATATAAATTAATTGACAATGCAGGTGTTAAAAAAAAGTGCTGTAAAATGCGTGGAAATGAGAAGTGTCAGGTTAGGGTTCACTTATCTCTGAAATACTCTAGAAGCATTCTTAAGTATTTCAAGTAATTATAAAGTGTTGATAGGTATTGCATTCTGCTGCAACAGTCACATCTTATTAGACTGAGTTGTCTGAGGAGTTGATTTGCAAATGTAAACGTATACCAAAAGATGGGGCTGCATTTTTTTTTTTTTTACATTTCAAGAAATAAAGTTTGTGGTACTGACGTTCTTAGTTGGTAGAGTTTTGTGACATCATATAAGTGTAGATGAAAATGCAGTTCCTTTTTGACCCTGCATCTGAGGAAATCTCAACTTGCAGCTTGTTGCCAGAAGAGATAATGAATCCCATTGACTTTGCCATATTCAGTAATTTAATTTTTTTTTTCCCTAGACCTTCAGAATGTTACGTCTTCATTTGCAAAATTAATTTTAGAGGGAAGAAGTAAAGTTACTTTTTGATATTTAGAAAGTGAAGTTGAGAGCACATTTCATTGAGTTGTGATGCAAGTTTTGGTTTCAGGTTTTGTTTTTTGGAAGCACTGGATGCTTAGGAGGGTTCTGTATATTTGAAAGTGCACAGGAAAAGATAAAAAATAATAGCAAACACCTAAAAACTGTAGTCAAAACAATAACTATTACTAGGTGACAGGAACCCAATGTTTGGAGTCAGCTAAAACAAAGCTTGATTATTTGTTAAGGGACTCATGCTGAATCATTGTTGGAAGATGTCTGTAAGCAAACCAAAGCATGTAATTTGTTTTAATGTATCTTGTTACCTATCAACAGTGGTCAAACCTCATATGTACCATTTTCTGTCTTGAATAAGTAGCACTAACTCTTAAAAGCATAGAGCTAATTTATTCTGCAAACCAAATCAGGTCATCAGTTTTGAATATTTTTATTTTTAGCTGACAACAATTCTGTAAAACTCAAAATATGCCCATAATAGTAAGACAAAACATGATTTAAAAACTACATTTTTAAATTAGAAAATCTAGTGTAAAATTGCAATTGCGTATAAACTTCAGATGTCTGACATTGTTAATAATTGCATTAACTTCATCATAAAAATACTCCACTCCAAAAATATGAGATGTAAGCTATTGCAGCATAGTATCTTTCTGAGCTTTCTATAATCCACAGAAACCTCTGATACTCCATAATCATTTCTGCAGCCCACGGGGAATGGGATATACTTTATTTATAGGATGATATACCATAAGGATATATTCTGGGGCTGATGAGAGATTTCTGATTACCATCTGCTGCAACTACTCAAGTTTCAGAATGGATTAACTATGTATATCGAGATCGTAAAATCCTAAATCCATCTGTAAGCTGTTTATCAGTGGTGGTAGACTATGTAAAATCTCCTCGAGTTGGATGTCTGAGCCCTTGTCTACAGCACAGGAAATTTGTCACTTGGAAGTCACAGTGTTAATGAAACAGTTTCTTAGTCAAAACACAGATTTTTGTTCCTTAAATGCTGCTTTTCTGTTTTGGAGAAGATGAAATTGGAAATTGAATGTCCTGAGTCTAAAGGTGAGACAGTGGCCAAAATAGTTTTGTAGAAGTTTGCCAGATCAAAAGCCATGATTTTGTTGTCAGCTGAAGATGAGTGCAGAAAATGCTTTAGTTTGAAATCCTGAATCTAAGACATGGTTCAATGCAGATCTTAAGATTCTTGAACATTGGACTTCTCTGCATCGTTCTCTTTAGGAACACAGTTCTAAGGGTAGTAGAAAAAGTGGGGCTTTACTACAATAATTTTAATGTATAATACTTATCTTTAGAAAACTAAGCACTTTTTAATGGCAATTGTGAAGTTTTCCTGTTAATCTCCATTCTTGAAGAGGCAGCTGTGTAGCTGTATATATATGCCAACTGCATGATGAACAGTTTAATTTTGCACACGTTTTCTAGTAAGAAATACTAATTTGAATATCCCTCATTCACACACCGGTTTTTAGGAAGGTTGTTGGAATAAATGATGTTAACAAATGTCTGTCTCCTTTTTCAAATTTCTAATATATGCATACATTTCTAAATGCTAATACACTTAAAGCTCATGAGTAGGGGACTGTAAGAGGGAAAGATGGACACCTAGGTGAACATTGAAGTATTTACGTGTTCTTCGAGAAAGTTAGCTTGAAAATACAGACTTATTTTGAAGGATAAAAAACTTTTTAAAGAAGAATTCCAATACCTTACATAACTTTTGTTGTGCTTCTTTTGTCAGTTTGTCATAATTTTCCTGCTTGGTAACTCATACAGTCTTCTGTGGGAATATTTTCCTTTTTTTAAGGAAGGCTTTTTACTGTTGATGTATGATAACTGATACTACTGACGCTATATAATCTTTTTCTGAACTGTAGTCCAGAATTGTACTTTAACTGAAGTAGCTTCTTAACTTGAATAGGTTTTGCCTTATTGCAATCTGCTGCATCCTTACTAATTCCCGATGCCTGGTTACTCTGTAAGTTAGTTACTCTGTAAAGGATGCAGGGAAGCTTTTTAATCTAATCTTCAAACAGCTGCAACAGAAAAGAGAATAGACTGTACTTAAACTGGTTTGGCTCAGTGCTTTTCCAAGCTAATTTTAGTAAACATGTTTTGTAAGGGCTGTAAAATTAAAATACATGTTCTGAAAGCTGTCTTCTTTTTTGGTACTTTTTATTGCAGTGGTTGATTAATTAATGTTTGTGGTACGATCAATGGCCTTAGGAGTGGTACTTGTGGTTGAGGACTTGGCAAATACTTTTAAATTAAAAACACTAGGTTGTTTTTTGCAAAATAGGTGGTAATATTTCTGGCAAGCTGAAGTAGTGTTAGCAGAGGGAGAAACATTTTTGCTGTTGACTAAAGAACTTGCTTTCTAACTTGATGTTATCACTAAAATAACAACAGATTTGTTTTCACTCTGTCTGGTCCTCTGAGTTGCCTGGAAGCAATTGGTTTAAAATATTCAGAAGTATAGTTAGGGTAGAATTCCACAAATAAGATGGTACTGTGTTCAGGAAATGATCAATAATTTTGGCTTCTGTCATTGTTGTTGAGATGCATACTTCTTTGTTATGAAGATTTTTGTAGTGTTTGAAAGGAAAAAAAAAATCCACCCATTAAATAAAACTCATACATATTAAGGTGAGTTTCCTACGAAGTTACATGAGGAAGACTATGGAGACGGTGAACAACAGGATCAAAAGTTAACTTCTAAAAATGGCCAGAACAAGCTTGTTCTAGTGTGATTTTAAAGCAGTTGAGTCAAATTCTTCTTAGTTGCACAGCACTGAAAATCACAAGTACTTGATTTTAACATTTGATTTGAAATCAGATTAAAAAGGAGAATCTGGGTGCTATTCTACAGCTAGAGAGGGGTTAAACAAAGAAATAATTTCTGTTGGTGAAATTAGAGACAGGCTGGAGTAGAAATATCAGTTTTGGAACCAGAAGTTTATATTTGAAATTGTTTTTCAGATTTTTATTTTTTTAATAATTTTTTAAACTGCAGTTGTTCCTGGAATTCTTTATTAAAATGCTTCATGTGCTTTGCAGTAGCTCCTAGAAGACCTCAGGTGGGGTTTCATTTTACAAATTGCTAGTACTTAACTAAGAAATAGTATAAGCAATTAGAAGAGAGGAATAGATCATAAAGTTTGATTCATATCTAAAAATGTGTTAATATACTGGATTTTAAGTGCAACCTTTATTATTTGTCTTGTAGCTGGTCATTGTTCTTATATAATCACTTTTATAAAAGGAACCCTTTGTTAGTTGACTGTAGTTTCTGCTTATTTGTGGATGTTGACTTTGCAGGCTTAGAATCAGTTGTGAAGAGGTGTTGCAGAGCAGATGTGATCTTCTAACAGTTTTGCCACTGTCTGTTTTGTGTTAACTGAGTAACATTGTTTTTCATCATCACTAATTTGCTTTTTTTTGCCTGTTTTAACATGCAAAGTTCTTCTGGGCTCAACCTATAGAGTCATGTGTTAATCAAGTTGATGTACAGAATTAAAAAAATATCTATATCATAGAAATTTCAGATCTGTCAGTTATATAAGAGTCTGTGTAGATGCTGTGGCTTTCTAAATGCAAACACTTCTAGAGGATCTCAGAAAACAGCTGTCGTTCTGAAGTAGATGGATCATAACATCTCTCCCTCTTCGCAGTCAGAATATGTAGCTAATATCCTTCAGAATGTTCCTTTGGGAAAAATCTGCTACAGTAATTGACTGTATCTACAAATATTTACGTTGAAATGTGAAGGGCTAGCACTCCTGGGGTGGACTTGCAGAATTTGGAGAATGTTGGGATTGTCACTTTATGCAACAGTAAAGGAGTTTCTGCTTCCCGTCTATAGCTGTGATCACTTGACTCTATAGTTAGAAGTGAGGAAATGCTTCTGACTCTTAACCCTGTGTGTTAATGAGACTATTGTGTTTCTTCATTATTATAAAATGTAGATAATGTATTGTACATATGTAAAGATACAGAGAAAGTTTTGAGTAAATACTTTGAAATCAATCTAAACATTAACAATTCAATTGTATTTTTCATTCCTTTCTATATATTTCACTGAGCTTTCAGAATGAATACCAACTATTCTTTTTTCTTTTGCATTTACTTAGTGTTCTGATACACACGTCATTTGGGCCTCAGATGCTGTGGGCGAACCTTGTAATTCAAATGACATTTTTCATTGGAAGGAAAACTACTGTGTTTCTAGAAATTCTTGTAAACTGTCTTTCACAGAGCTTATGTTTATAAATTATTGAATGCAGTCAAACTGCCCATAATGTACAGATCTGGGTAATTCTTGCTAATTGTAAAGCACTGAGAAATCAGCTTCAGTTGTGTTTTGATTAAATTTTGAAAGCCTGTTGCTCTGAAATCACGGCATTACTACATGTGACAAACTGAATGCAGGCATTCTGCAACATTCTGATGCAATCATATTTGTGTCATTAATGCCAATAAGAAGGAAATACATAGTACGGGAGACCCATAATGCAGGTGTCGATACTTGGCAGGATGCAGTGCCTTGTGCTTTTCAAAGTAGAAACTGTGTGAGGCTGAAAGACAGCTATTTCCAACCCCTTTTATTTTTTTGTTTGTGTGTTCTTGTGTATATGTATATATGTAGTACTCATAGTAAAGTGAGATTGATCCATTCCTTAAAGAAATACTAACTTATTGTTCAAAAGGAATCACAATTGTATACCTGAAACTAGTTTATGGTTACAGAAGTCATTTAATCTAAATACTGTCTTTAGATAAAGAAAAAAAGATTACCAGGTTAATGTTATGAACTTGCCATATCAAGCAATCTTCAGAAGGTCACAGATTCTATAAATAGTGGCCTGCTGTGGCAACTTAAAAATAACCAAGAAAAACGTATAAAAATGCCACTCATCCCAGTTGCTGTAAATAAGGGAGCTGACTGGGAGGTAAAGAATACGTAATTGAGCCCCATGTCTTTTGTGGTCCTGAATCCTAATCTAGTCTTTATGTTATTCAGATTCTTTATCACTCTTTATCTGATACAGCAAATCAGCCTGTCCATTTTCTACAGACTTTGGACAGTCTGGAACATTTTACTGAAACTGGCTGTCTTGAAGCATGATGAAAAGCATCCAAAAGATTTACTGTTGTGTTTACCCTTCACGTTCAGCTGTTCAGTTTGTTTCTGGAAGCAGCCCAGGACAGGCGTGTGTGCAGTATCACCATTACAACTTGTGGCCATCCCGTTACTTGTTTTTATGACTTCCTCACACACTGCAGGATTCAGAGCTATAAGAAGTCTGTCAGTTCTTCTTGAAGAACCTTGTATTTCTGATAATGTGTATGTTGTTCCATTGTGTCCATGACAAAAGGATGTGTATGGCAGACTTGCTATTTATAAAGTTGTCTGTAGACCTAGAGTCTGGTTTTAGATATAGTAATTTAATCTCAAGCAGAATTGTAGTCCTATTATGATACATCATAGAAGTGTAGGAAAGTTACCTGTGTGAACATTTCTTTTTAACTGTCAGTATCTTACAAATCAGTGAATAATGCACTTGCATGCATCCATAAAATGTATTTATTTTCCCTGCATAACATTCTTTCAATGTGGTGTATGTGAACAAAACTCAAATCATCATTCTGTAGCTGCGATACATTCACAGAAAAGTGCAGTGAGCGGCTAAATGGAGTAGAAGATGTTGGATGTGTTTTCACGCATCTTGAAATAAAATACTGGTGTTATGATATTGCTTCAACAACTGTTAATCAGATAGGGAACTAAAGAAGGATTACAGCCCTGTAAGATTTCCCTGGGGTTGAAGATGCATCAATGTAGGAAGAGATGATGAAGTTGGATGGTTCATCGTGAAGTGCCTGACACCAGCACTTCCTTAAAGGAGTAACTGATTTTTGCTAGTGGTCAGGAAAACAGATTACTTAAAAAGGCTTAGTGGAAGCAACTGGAAATTAAGCCCCAGAACTAAATGGCTGCTTCAGAAAGCTTGTGACTATATAGTAATGACATTTCATAATATTTTTTAATTTTGCGGGTATTTTTTTTTAGTGTATTTTAGTCTTCTCTAGTTTATAGACCCCCACAGTTATCTAATAGTATTGTAAGAGGTAAAGTGTCTAACAGCACTTTTGCTTCGAGTTTCTCCATCATTTCTAAGTGATAAAGAAAAAGAAACCCTCAAAAACTGTAGATTTGAAGTCATAAACCTTGAAGAGCATAGTAGATATTATTTTGAGGTTTTCCAGGATGTTTATAACCATTATTATCAAGCTTAACAATAAACTGTAGTATGTGTAGTATTGTTTTGAAGGATTTTCAGTACTGCTTCTCTTGATATTTACTTATTAACCAGTGGGTAGGCTATGTGCTCAAATGGTATCTTTTCTCTCTAATTTACAGCACACAGAAAGTGTGTGAATCAACTTACCATGTTAGGATTAATGTATATATTTGTGTGGTTTGGTTAGAATAAAATTTATTATGAATATCAGTGTCTTGTGAAGATACACTATAAAACAAAGCTCTGTGTTAGCTGCATAAATATTACACAGAATCATAGAATGTTAGAGGTTAGAAGGGACCTCAAAAGATCATCTTGTCCAGCCCCTCTGCCAGAGCAGGATCGTCTAGATCAGGTCACACAGGAACATACCCAGGTGGGTTTTCAGTGTCTCCAGAGAAGGAGACTCCACAACCTCCCTAGGCAGCCTGTTCCAGGGCTTTGTCAACCTTACCGTGAAAAAGTTTCTCCTTGTTTACATGGAACCTTTTATGTTCTAGCTTGCTCCTATTGCACCTTGTCCTATCATTGGATGTCACTGAGAAGAGCCTGTCTCCATCCTCCTGACACTCACCTTCTGCATATTTATAAACCTTAATGAGGTCACCCCTCAGTCTCCTCCAGGCTAAAGACACCCAGCTCCCTCAGCCTTTCCTCATAAGAGAGATGTTCCACTCCCTGAATCATCTTTGTGACTCTGCACTGGACTCTTGAGCAGTTCCCTGTCCTTCCTAAACTGAGGGGCCCAGAACTGGACACTACTCCAGATGTGCCCTCCCGGGTGCAGAGTAGAGGGGTAGGAGAACCTCTCTCAACCTACTAACCACATGCCTTCTAATACACCCCAGGATGCCATTGGCCTTCTTGGCCACAAGGGCACATTGCTGGCTCAGGGTCATCCTGCTGTCCACCAGGAACCCCAGGTGTCTTTCCCCTACACTGCTTCCCAACAGGTCAGTCCCCAACCTATACTGGTACCTGGGGCTGTTCTTTCCCAGATGCAAGACTCCACACTTGCCCTTGTTATATTTCATTAAATTTCTCCCTGCCCAACTCTCCAGCCTGTCTAGGTCTCACTGAGGTGTCAGCCACTCCTCCCAGTTTTGTGTCATGAGCAAACTTGCTGACTGTGCACTCTGTTCCCTCATCCAGGTCACTCATGGGTATATTGAATAGTACTGGTCCCAGTCTCCACTAGATAGAGGCTTCCAACCAGACTCTGTCCACAACTCTCTCTGACTTACATCCTTCAACCAGTTCACAGTCCTCACTACCTGATCATCCAGACCACAGTTCCTCAGTTTAGCTGCAAGGATGCTCTGGGGGATGGTGTCAAACACTTTACTGAAACGAAGATAAACCACGTCCACTGCTCTACTGTCATCCATCCCCTTGGTTATGTCCTCTGCTCAAACATGGTATCTTTTCTCTCTAATTTACAGAACACAGAAAGTGTGTGAATCAGCTAATGATTTTAGGATTAATGTATATACTTGTGTGGTTTGGTTAGAATAAAATGTACTGGGAATGTCAGTGTCTTGTGTGATCATACAGGACTTCCCCTTGGTAAAACCATGTTGACAGCTCCTAATGACCCTCTTATTCTTGATATACCTAGAGACAGCTCTGAGGATAAGTTGTTACCTCACCTTTCCAGGGATGCAGATGAGGCTGACTGGTCTATAAATATTGTGAAGGTAAAGAAATTTCTAACACTGCTTATTAGTCAAAATAATACAGCCATAGCCAGTTGCTTTGTCAACATGTTTTCCTAAAAGCACAGCAGTAATTGATGTGCTAGAGAGAGAAGCAATTTTTTCCCTTAAGAACTAAAGTAATGGTGACTTTCTGTTTTCCACACTGTATATACTGTTCTTGTGAATTGAAATTGTAAAGATTGTTTTGAGTCTTTCTGAGTTTGATATACTCAGCTGCTTCATCTCTGAGGCTGATAATGGTTACTGGAACAAACTATTAAATAATAAGCAGAGGAGTTCCTAACAATGGACAGCATTGTCACTTTGTCGAGAACACAAGTAACTGCTAAATCATACTAAAATTACAATGAGTTGCAGCCAATCTGAACCCTGTGTATAATGAATTTTCATTCCATTTATTTCACTAAGCAGAGTTCCTATAGGAGCAAAGCCTCTAAAATGGGTTGTGTTTAAAATAAGCAAATACTAAGAAATGGTTCTAACTTGTGATAAAAATCATCAATAGTATATGTATCCTTACTCTGATAACTTTTCTTTTTTCTCTTGGTAATCCTTGAGCTATTTTTCTCCTTTAAGGCACCTATCAATGAAGCATGAAAATGTTTGTACTTTGCCAAGAAGGACCTTGGAGTCTGGGTGGACAAGAAGCTGACCTTGAGCCAGCAATGCACCCTTGTGGCAAAAAAAGGCCAACAGTGTCCTGGAATGCATTAGGAAGTGTTGTTAGCAGGTCAAGGGAGGTGATTCTTCTCCTTTACTCAGCACTGATGAGGTCACATCTGGAACAGTTAGTCCAGATTGGGTCTCTCCAGTACAAGAAAGATACGGACTTACTGGAGCAAGCCCAGTACAGGGCCATAAAGAGGGTTAAGGGACTAGACAATATTTCATATGTGCAGAGGCTGAGAGAAGTGGGACAGTTCAGCCTGGGGAAGAGAAGGTGTTAAAGAGTCTTAGGGATGTGTATAAATACCTGGTGGGAGGGAATGAAGAAGGAAGTCAGAGTCTTCTCAGTAGAGCTCAGCTGACAGGGCAGTAGGTAATAGGCACATATTAAAAAGCCAGGCAAGAACACGTTTATACTGTGAAGGTGGTCGAACTTGGGAAAAGGTTGCCCAGAAAGGTTGTGGAATGTCCATTTTTAGAGATACTCAGCATCCTACAGGACATGGTCCTGGGCAGTCTGCTCTGTGTGACCCTCTTTTGAGCAGCGGTGTTGGACTACATGATCTTAAGAGACCCCTTTAAACCTAAGCAGTTCTGTGGATCTGTGACAGGATAAGACTTGATGATACAGAAGTTAGTTTGGTGTGAGTCAATGCACAAAGGCTTTTCTGGACCCTGTATGGATGCCTTTGTCAGAAATACGCTAACGTTGACTATGCTCTTGAAACAGGTTTGGGTTTTTTTCTGAGTTTTCCCACATGTACTGTAGTACATAGCACTATCCCTTCATTTTGGTGTATTTCATCTAACCGGTGGTCATGGTTTCTTCTTTTTTTCTGAGTCGGAGGCAGTGAATAGATGAAGAGCATTTATGTGTTTTCTCATCTGTGTGCTTTACGATGTTCTGAGGTTGTCATTCATTAGTTTATAGGTGTCATACCTGCACTGAATACTGGATAGCAAAGGTCTGCAAATACAGAACAGGTGCTGCTGAAGTTGTCCTCTTAATTTATTGATTACTAAATGTTCTTGGCATATATGAAGCAAAATTTATGAAGGATAATTTATCCATATGTAATGACTTCTCCAATCACTATTAACCTTTTAAGAGGTGTGCACTAAGTTACACTAGCTATCAGCTAACAGTAGATATTATTTTGAGTAGCATGAGTTTATTTACCTGCACGTGGGAAGACACATAACCTATGTGACTGTTAATGGGAAAGGAAGTGTTAACAGTTGGTTCATCTAGTTTACAGAATTCTAACCCATTTATTGTACTCAAACTTGTTAGTAAAAGGAGATACACATCAAAGAGAAAGGCAACAGTTTATTGCCAGTCTGCATAAAGCCTTAGCAGTCTAATGAGGGAATTCTTAGTCCACATAAGATAGTAACACAGTTCCAATTATGAATGGTTAAAGTTCTTACACAGTGTCTAGTATATATGCTTCTCTGGTGCTGTAGTCAGGCTTCTGCTGCCCCTATGGATGGATGCTACAGTCAGTGGTTTCATCTGGGGATAAGGCCAAGTGTCAAGGCAAGTTTTTATTGTCAGCCTTGCATTGTCCTGTTGCAAGCTGTCCTTTTTCAGGAAGAATATGATGTTGGTGTTAGTTTTGGGGTTTTTTTCCTTTTCACCCTGGGATCTTCTTGAGATCATTTTAGTGTGTTTTTTAACAGGCTCAGCATCTTGGTCTTACCTTGTTGTTTTCAATTTCCTACATATGTTCATATTTGCTCTTTTTTTTTTTTTTTTTTTGCCTTAACCTGTTCGTACCCACTTTCCAAGGTTGCATTTCTTTGTCTAGCAGTAATGGATGGACTGTCAAATCCTTTGGGTGTCCAGTATCATACTATGTCTGTACTTTCAAGGCTTCTGCTCTCTTCCCAGCTCTGTGCTCTGTTGTGTTTTTATTTTAGGGTCGTAGACTGCTTATTCTACAAAGGACACACACTTATTATTACTGTCTGACAACAACAAAAATATATAGCATTACATTGTTTTAGATTTTGGTCAGTTGTCCAATGCAGGTAATCACCTGGTCATTAGATGACAACTAGACAAGCTAAAACAAAGCTCCAGGTGGGCCAAGGCAAATCTAGACAAAACCTAACACAGCTGAGGATTTTTGTATTATTTTAGTTCAAAGCCTGTGACCCTGTAGTGGCAACATCTACAGAAGAATATGTAAATTAACTTTTTACAAAGCTCTGGTCCCCCCTTAGAAATCAGTTGAGAGTAGGGTAATCTGTACTGTGTTAAAGAACTTGTTTCTGAAATGTTATGTTTTAATTCAGATGTTCTAATACAGACAAAAGACTGTCTTCATAAAAGGAAGGTTCGCAAGTCCTTTGTGTGTGTCCACCACTTGTCAGTACCTGCTAAGGCCAGTGAGATGGGTGGTTTTGTTTAGATGCAACTTACAGCTGCCTTTCTATAAAAAGAGGGTGAATAATACAGTGCTGGTTTTAAGCACCTCAGGCAATACATGAATTTCCTACATTGACAGAAAGAGCTGTTTCCCACAGTAGGGATTTTGACACAGGTTAAGATCTGTTCTGAAGCCTTTCCTCTTCTCTCCCAAAATTGCCTCTAACTTCTGTTGTAAGACAGCAGTCCATGCTCAGATGAGATAAGATACTTTGTGGCTTCTTGCCTAGAGGAAATGAGGAATCTTAGTCTCTGTAGTAGCAGAGCGTGTTGTCAAAGAGGCAGGTACTCTACACCCACCCTCTTGGAGCAGGGTTTGACTGAAAATGTTATACAACAAACTTTTGGTTTTGTTTCCAAGCCCTCAGGAGTCCTTGGCAATGCTGTAATGTCTCTTCAGGAAATCTGAGTGAGAGATAGTAAGGAGAGGTAGTTCAGATGTTTAGATCTGAGTGTTATATATCCCATTCCATTTATGTGAAGCCAGAATGAAAAAAATGAAGAGGAAAAATTTGGTTTTGGGGATAAAATTTTACTTGCCTCTGGGATTCAGGACGCTGTGGAAAGTGGCAGGCTCTTTTCTCTGCTGTCAACTCAGTTGTGTCTGCCACAAGGTTAATGACAAGTGAACTCCAGTAGGATTGCGTCTCCTTGGTTGACTTGGGGATCCAGGGAGGTCTCAAGTCCCGATCAATGTTTTTTGTTTGTTTGTTGGTTGGGGTTTTTTGGTTGTTTTTTTTTTTTGGTGTGTGATTTTTTTTTAATGTGTGTGTGTTTTTTTTTTTTTTAATAATCTGTATTTTATTGAATTTTTTTTTTTTTTCTGGCTTGGTTTTGGAAATCTTCTGGAACCTAGTTGTCTTAAGATCTCATTTGTCAGATTTAGTTGAAATCAAGAAATAAATTCTGAAGTTAGAAGAAGGGATCCATAAAGAGACACACAAAGACAATGTGATCCCTAGGATTATTTTCCTAGGAAACCATCTAAAACATAATATATGGTTCATTGGTAGCCCTGGAAACAACCTGCTTCTATCTCAATCACTTTTATCATCATGAAGCTTGCTCTGCTATGATTTCCTTCTCATAAATCTGTAGCTTGCCTTTAAGAAATAGTTCTTACTGTAACTAAATGCCATTGTGAGAAGAGTGCAAATACTGGGATAGGAAAAGAGTAAAAGGTTGGTTCTGTGTAAACGGAGATATTTCTGCTGTATTTGAGTGCGGACCATCTAACAGAGGTTTCTGGAGGTTGAGCTCCTTAACATTCTGGAAATAATACCGTGCTGGATGGGACCTGCAGGAAATGAAGGGTATTTATAATAAATTAGTAAGTCCGAAATGAATGTTTTACAATGTCATGCGTACAATGGCAACTGTTCTTAAAAAAATGCTGAAGTAAATAATCTGGTGCAAAAGGTGGGGACCAAACTGTTGTTGATTTTCCAAATCTGTAAAATTTGTGCACTTTTCTGTTGTAAAGTTAGTGCGTTTCCTATTACTGCATGTTCAAATAGCTAACTTATACTTTGGTAAATGATTGAAATAGAGTTGCAGTGTAGAGCAGGTTACTGAAATAGGGTTTCAACACATACTGAATGAGAAGTTACCAATCATCAGTGAAGTAGTTATACTACTTATTGTTTGTTCCTTCCTTCTAAACTATACTGACACCTAAAGTCAATTTTCTACAAAAAAAGTTGTCCATCAGCAAGTTACTACAGATGTTAATAGACAGTTCTGTTAATATTGCCAGAATGCTTTTGCTTTGTTCAGTTAACTTTGTATCTCAGAGAATTAGTTTATTTATAACATTTTAAATTATAATGTGACTTTTTAGTTCAGAATTCAAAGTGGATAATAGATAATGGAGTCTACATTTAAATGTATAAATATAAAAGATGCAGTATTCAAATAATAATTTTTCTTAACTTTTCAATTGACTACCGCATCAGATTAATTCAGCAAATAATTTTCCCTTACATGTATTCTTTCTATTTTGTCTTAGTAGAGAAATTTAAATCTTTTAAAGCAACATTCCACTAATGATGCATCTGCTTCCTCTCAGTTTACACACTTCCCTTTGTCTCTGTCATTTTAGACTTAAGTTGAGTCCAACAGGGCAAGTCATGTTGCAGCATGAATTTACCAAAATGTGTGGAAATCCAGGTAAAGTTGGTGAAAGATGTACTCTTAAAATGTTTTGCATACAGTCTATTTTTAAAGCAAATAAGGAAGAGTTTTGAATATTAGTGTGAGTGCTTTTCTTTTTTCTTTTTTTTTTCATCTAACAATCTCTTTGGCTTTGTAAGAACTTAGAAGATGTACTGCTCATGTAATACTTAAACTATTCTGAGTGTTGTTTAATGTACAAAATGTAATTCCTTCATTTTTTACTACTGCACTTGAATGTTTGTCTTTATTCTCGGGTTTTAAATGTAAGTGGTAATAGTGAAGGCTTGTCTGCTTTTGGCTAGATTTATTGGTATAGGTGACATGAGGGGAAGCTCTATTTTTAGGGAGTACACAGATTCTAACAGCAGGCTTCTTTGGCTGGCATAATTAAACTCTGGAGAGGAGTGAGCTAGATAACCAAAAGATGCATTTGCAGATATAACTGTGTCCATTCTAGTAGTTTTCTGTTACATTGGTGTAATATAAAGCTGAGATTTTCTTAACATTACTGTCCACTGTACAGGCAAACTTTCAAATAAAATCTAAATATACTCTCCACCACATATTGATTATGCTTTGTGGAAATGGGCTTAAATTGTCCCAGGGGAGATTTAGATTGGATACTAGGAAAAAAATCTATACTGAAAGAGTGGTGAGGCATTGGAACAGACTGCTCTGAGAGGTGGTGGAGTCACAATCCCTGGAGATGTTAAAAAAAACATGTAGATGTGGCACTTCAGGACATGGTGTAATGGTCATGATAATGTTGGGTAGATGGTTGGACTTGATGATCATAGAGATCTTTTCCAACCTTAATGATCCTATGATTCTGCATGCTTTCTGTACAAAAGTGGCTACTGTGATTTATTTTCAGTTCTGGTTAACAGTATTAGGAAAACAGATTTTTACACAACTATTTCCATGCTGAAGATGAATATTTAAGTAACTTTGAAATAATGAAATATGAACTATTGAAATACTAAGATGTGTTTGGAAAGTTTTGTTAGATCAGTAATTATAACAAAATAGAAAATAAACAGTTGAATGTAGGAAGGTGGGAGAGTGAGGGGTGCAACACTTTCAGTTTTGTATCTTCTGCTACATTGAATGACAAAAAAAATATCCTCCTCATGGAGTCATTTAATCACTGTGAGGTTGCATTGTAGGTGGTTATAAGGTTGAAATAAGGAAAATTAATACAGTTTATTATCTAAACTTCTCTTTGTCCTTTTCTTGACCACCCAAGGCATGCCCATTTTTTTCCATTGGTTTAGGCAGATGGGCCTTCATGGTAGGACACTGACCTGATGATACCACTCTCTACTGGGAGCAGAATCAATGGAGGCATTTGGTTTCAGAGTGAGCAGACAGTAATTCAACTTGAAGTATAGGGATGATAAAACTGTTTTGCTTCTATGACTGGTTTTAGTTTTTAGATGGCATTTGAGTTAATTTTTATTCTCCATGACATTTTGAGTATTTGTGATGTGTGAGACAGTCTGAAAGCTCTATACAGTGTCTTGAGATATGGTACATGAATATTTTAATGACAGGTCGATGGTAGTTCCCTAGTATATCTTAGTGACTTAAAAAAAAGAGTCCTGTTTTCCTAGTAGTTATCTTTTCCTCCACAGAATGCAATTATAGTATTACCATATTTTCCTTATTGCCCATACCAATTGTTAAAATACAATAAGCCTTGAAAACTAAAAGTAGGATTATTTTTGCCTTCCACATTATACTGAAGTTTGAGTTGCATCCAGTGATCTGTATCCCTCCTCTGCATCAAGAAGGGTTGTAAACTTTAATATTTGAAATTCTTGTATACTTTCTTATCACCCCAAGTGATAGAATTCTAATTATATTGACAATTTGTGTTAAGATCATCGACTGCTTGCTAAGATCCTGCTGTTGTAGATAGGATTTCAGAAACTGTCTTCAGTGTATTTGCTCTCAACTCTTGCATCCTTTAACTGCTTGAAACAGTAATGTTTGGTAGCGGTGCTCATTCAGCATTCCTCACAAGGTAAACTTGTACCAAGCAATCAAAATAGACCACTTAAAAATAGTGAAGCTCTGGAGAAAACTGCTATACCTGGTAAATTTGTTTAATTGTAATTGTTTGGTAAAGTGTGCAGATGACTTAGGAGATTTGATTTGTTAAAGCTATGAACATTTATATAAATTTAACATCAAAAGAGCATATGCCTTGCTTATTTTTTGTTAGCTTAGGATAAACAAGTACTTTATTTGATTTTTGTAGTCTCTCATGTCTTTCTGTTACAGGCATCTTGTATTAAATATTTATGGTTCACCATTCTTTTCTAAGTGCTTGTAACTTATGAATAATTAAAGGCCAGAGTTAAGGGGGAAGAAGGGCATTGATGTAGCATTCAGAATGAGAATTTCCTATAATTGTTTGACAACTGTAAATTACATACATTTGAAAATCAAGATGGAAAACATATCAGAAGCAGCAGTATGTGGTGAACAGAGGTACTTGGGTTCACATTTTCTCTGCCTGCATGATTGCTGAGTGAAGGCAACCTACTTTTTTTGTCTAATTTGTAAGAATTGTCATCCTTAAAAATAAATTGTCACTGTTTAATTATCATTTCCATTGAAGGGATGAGGCAGAAGCAGTTTTGTTTAGCAAGAACTTGTAAGTTTTAAAAAATTCCAACTTTTGTACTTTATTTAGGAGTGAGTTATGTACATGAACTCTCCGTGGCATTGAAAAGTTAATATTGGCAATGGTCACTCTCCTACTTGACAAAAAGTAACTGATCAAAAACCGTAAAAGCAGAGCAATGCAGCCTGTGAAGTTTAATGTCTTCCTTTAGAGTTACCTTATGAAATTTGCTAGTCCAATTACCATTAGTGAAGAAGCAAATGTGAAGGTAGCATTCATCAGTCACTAGAATGAAACAAAGCAGTTGGTGAATAGAAAGCTGTAGGGTACAAGTAATGATAGTTTGGGGGGAGGGGGAGGAAGTTTACATTTTATTCCTCTTAAACCGGAATGTTTTACTTGGATAAAATAACCTTTAGGCCATAATATTACTTCTGTGTTTTTCCTGGAAAACATTCAGCAACAGGAATGGACACAAAAAGACACCAGGAAATTTCCAAAAATGCAGATGAAATTTTGATTTAAATTTGGACAAAATACAGGAATTGTCAGTACAGGTGGAAATTAACATTTTACCACATCAGTGAAAAAGAAATTGTGTGACTTAGTCATAACGCTGTGCTGAGAGTTTGGCTGGGTGACCTGTATGGATGTGTGAAAAAGTCAGTCCTTTAAATTGTATAACACATCCATGGTCAATCTGCTGCTCATTTTTTATGAGCAAAAGTTGTTTGACAGTTATGGAAATAACAGGTAGACTAGTTATCACAGTAGGGGAGAAATAACATACTTTTCTGCTTTATGACTAAATGAGTTGTTTATAGCAAACACAATTATTTGAATTTGTTGGTTGCATTTGCGGCACTGAAAAATAGGAATGCATGCTCTACAACCTTGTTTTTGTCAGATTTGTCCTTGGGTCTCCTTTAGCTGTGTGTGACAGGCAGAACATAGGAATGTTGATATTCATAAAGTGAAACTTAATACAGTGAATTGCATAAGGGCTTGGGCACCTGAGCTCTCACTGAAAATAACTTTCCACTTGCTATTGAAAATGTCCTTCGGCATGATCTCTCAGAACGATTCCTTACTTATCTGCAGTTCCACCATTTCAAATCGTACAAAAGTGTGAAATGTCATGTATGTACAAATTCATAGTTAGTTACTTTTAATAATTAAAACTTAACTTCTTCAGAAGTAGTTATATTTGCTAATAAAGCTGTACAGTTATGTTCGTAAACTGATTCTTAAAGGTAATGAGAAGCTGGCACATTAACAGTTTCCCCATTGTGTGAACAGAGGGATGCCACCTTTCTCTTTGTGTTTCAAAAACCTTCAATGACTTGCTTTTATTGCACCGTTGTCAAATTTTTCAAAGCCTTATTTAATTCTGCTTGGCTTATTTGGAAGTAATGTAGAAGCAGCAGTATTGATTTTATGATCAACACAGTTTTTGCACAGATCTGCACAGAAATGCCTTGTGGGTTGTGAATCAGATAGGATAGTGTCTGGGCCTGCTAGGTAGGAAAGTTTTTTAAAAATAACCACAAACAAAACGAACCCTTGTGTCTGTGGGAAGCTTTGGACAAGCTGGTGGGAAGGCTTTACCAACAGGAGTGGGAAAAGGTAGGGAAGCTTGAGTCATTGCTCATACTCAGCTCTTGTTGGACCTGCTATTGGCTTTTCTTTCCTCTTTGATGCTGAAGAAGAGCAGCCCAGGGAGAGGTGAAACATCTTTCCGCAGAGTTTGCACTGCCTCTGAAATTACAAAAATCATAAAGATAGCAAAATAACCACATTTAAAAGTCACCCGCATGCTGTATTTTTGCTTTAAACTGTGAATTCTGACATCTGTGTTATGGAAGTTACCTATTTTCCCAGTTCAGCCAAATTGCTGTTTATGCCTGAAATGAGAAACGGAAAAAAGCTGTGCTTTCTACCAGTGGAAATGGCTTGCAGCTATGAAAAAAAATCCGAGATTCAACTTTGGAATGATTGCTGTAGTATTCTTCATACTAATCTTGTTGACAGGTTTTGATTAAAATGCTTGTGAAAGTGTAACTTAGCTGTAACATTTGGGTATTTAAAACATTATTGAAGAACTGAAAATGAAAATGAGGATCTTAAATAGTTGTGCATGTATGCAGAGAGAGTGTCTTTGGTTTTAAGGGTAACAGCAGAGACTCGGAGGTTTCTTCGCTCCTGAGCCATACTGAAATCTTTTGACCCAACTTAATTGTTTGATTTCTCCAGTACCTCCATCTGCACTGTCAGTTTTGTCATCTTCCGTTATTCTTCAAGGTAAAAGCATCTATAACTACAAATCCTTTTTCTGATCATCGATGGCTGAGAAGATAAATGTAACAAACATAAGATATTCTGTAGTGCTTAAAATGGTCTGTTGGTCATAGCTGAGATAAAATTTCTTAGTACATGAGAAATTAGGAGTCTAAAATACTTTCTACTTACTTACCCAGGGTTATTACTCTTTTCACACCATCAAGTAATTTTTAACAGCTTTCTGTCAATGCAGTTTCCTCAGTTGAAGCCTGAACAGTACATAGTATCTGCAGGTTTTCAGAAAGAATTATTGTGGGTTTTATGAAGTTGGTTAAAATACCACTTGTTTGGATCTGAAATGTACATGTTTTGCTTTTATGGAGTTTGTGACAACTGGATACTTCTTTTGCTCTGTTGGAAATGCTGCCTAGAAGCCTGAACTGTAACTGACTCAAAAAAATGAAAAACATCGATGTTCATGCCAAGCATAACTCAGGCTTTGGCTGTCTCAGTGATCACAGCAGTCTGGGTAGTTTCCTTAGATGATTCTTATTTATTTTCTTCTGAGATGACATGTTTATTTTCCCCCTACTCCTGCTCATCTGTATTGTAAATTAACCCCTGAAACCAACAGCCCCTGTATTTTAATATCATAAATATGCAGATATACTTACGTATGAAAGACTGTCTCAATGATGTTTGAATGTCATATTTGCTACTTGTGTAATATTCAGATATTACCAAGTTCTCTCACTATTTGTATAGCTTTACAAACATAAATGTGTTTCTGTAAGTTACAGTAGTTGCTTCTATAAGGCAAACACACTTGTCAGCATGAAACTGCAGAATGAAGAAATCTTTGTTACTATAGACTTAAAAAAATTTTGATCAAAATCAAACATAGTATAAGTAGTTACAACTTCTTTGTTTTCACCAGAGTAAGCCTATCAGATTGTTTACTTTCTTTCAAAAAACACATGGAATGTGTTTATGTGTGCTGAATTAGTGTGGTGAAATACCACTGTGATTTAATGTTTCGTTTTAAAAAACCTCATTAATTTAGCTTCAAGAGATCAGGCATATATTTTGCTTTTAAAAACACGGCCCTAAGAAGATACACAAGAAAAAATAGGAGTGCTCCATGTAATTGTCATTCATCTGAAGAACTTTTTCAAACTGAGCTGTCACTTTCTTTTTAGTTCTTTTTATAAAAGTTACCAATATGACTTGGAAACACTAACACTGAGGAATGTAATACACTTAACATTTGAGACAGGAAATGTGTTCATGCTGCTTCAGTGAGTTGTAGCATTGGAGTTAGGACATTCTCTTACCTTGCTCAGCTTGTGTCAGCTTTAAGAGGTGAGCAAGTGGCAGCATTCCTCTGGATGCCTTGGGCATCTGGGTGGATGAAGTCTGCTTTGTAGCAGAGGTTCACAGAAAGCTCTCCTTGCAAGAGCATTTCAACATTGAAGAACCTAAGGATACTTAAGACAGCAACGTTAAAGAACATTTAAAAAATGGTTTATTTACTCTTGGTAAACTGATCAAATGACTAAATAAGCCCTTCTGTAAGAAGTTTTGCAAAGAAAGCCTTAGTCTAGACTTCAGTTGCAAAAACCATATCCTGTTTTTCCCTGCTCATCACAGTAACAATCTTTAACTGAGTTAAATTGCCTGCTTTAAAAGCAACAAGGGTAACACAGGCTGAGATTTTTCTCTGCTCTTTCTAATAGGTAGTAAGTATATGATGATCGCTTTCATATAATGTACTCATAAATTTTTTGGTGTCATGTTATCTTGAAGTGCGGCAGAACAAAATGGGCAAAAGGAGCCCCGAGAACCTCAATTCTGTTATGTTATGGTGTTGGTAGTTTGTTCTTATACCTTGCCTTTCTGTTCAATAAGTTTATGAAATTGTTGATGTACGTTTTGTGATCTGACCAAGAGGAGAGATTTTGTTTCCCCTAATGTCCTGAAGTTCTCCTGTCAGGTCATGTAAGATCTAACTTCAACAGAACAGTTTCAACTGCACTGATTTTAATTGAATTACTTTCCTGATAAAAGTGAGTAATTCTGTTCTTTCCTCCCATTTTTAATCAACTCTCTGTTTTTAGTGGTTATTTCGAACCAGCTCTTATACTTACCGGATCACATGGCAAACAGTTTCAGCTTGCTAAATGTGCAGAAAACGAATTCAGAAAAAAAGGAGATTTTTCATTTCCTGAGGTAGTGAGGTTAATTAACTGTGTGTCAGGTGCTAATGTAGCTCTGAGGAGCTCAGGTGGAGAGAATGGAGATGGAGCTGGGACAGGAGGAGGAAGACAGGACAGAGAATTCATGTTTTGAAGGGAGTTTGAAGAAGAAATTGTTTTAGGTGTATCATCAGCTATACAATTAGTTGATCTGAAGTAATACAGATTATTTTTGTTTTAATATCGAGCTAAGACTTGCCTCTGTGCCCATATTTCTTTAATAAAAGAATTTCCTTAGTAAAAAAAAAAAAAAAAGAATTACCAAAAGAAAAAGAGATGATCTTCATATTTTTTTTTTTCCTCCTCACTCTTATTTATAACATTGTGTTAACTCGGTTTGTCTGGGGTCAAATCACCACACACTGAAAAAATAAGTTTCTCTCAAAATATTTCTGCAAACAGCAGATATGCCATGAATACCAGTTTGGAAAAATATTTAAATGCTGAGCTCAAATATAGTGATTCAGGACAAGTGGGAGGCCCTGTGTTTTCCAAATAGCTGATGTTTTGTCTCTTTCCAAATGCCTATTATTTCAGCTGAGGACTCTTTACTTTGTCTTAAATATAACTGCTCAGTGCTGTGTGCTACAGCTCCATTCAAAAACTATTGTACACGATGTGATCTAATATGTGCTGTTTCTGCAGTGTTTGGGATTCTGTCAGCTGAACTGCTAATTACTTGGAGAGTTTTTTTCTTGTTTTGATTTTCACATGCTCTGCAAGCTTCAGACAGCTGTGTTAAAGCATCCTAAAGTGCATCTTTTTAGTGAATTTGGGTCACTGTGTTAGGAAGAATCTTCCAGTAATAGCAATACGAGAGGTACTGGCTAGAAAGATCGTAGGTACTTAGCTGGAGGAGAGAGGCTGAATGGTGGCTGTCAGCACATTGTTCTGCTCAGTTGTTGATTCCAGGAGAATTAGGCTGAGAGTGAGTGCGCCAAGGACATAGGCCTGCCTTCAAGGACGTGGCTCCTAATGGTGAAATACCTTTCCTGTCCCAACTTGTCTCTTCTTTCTGTCCCCTTTTTTCCCTTTTTCCCACCCTTTTCCAAAGAAGGCCCTCACTCTGCCTTTAACTGCATGTAACTTTTTAAACCAATGGTATATTTTGTGCAACAAAAATGAAGCACTGTTGATTTTAGTTACCTGTTAATTTTCTTCATTTTTTTCTACTGACTCTTTTCATAAAGGCTTGATCAGCTTCTTTCATAATGCTGCATCTTACGTTCTAGAATGAGCTGGCAGCTGTACATAGGCAACCTATACATAATAATTAATTCCTTTTTCTGCGTTTGCTAAAATGAGTGGTCCTGTTTATTATTGTTGTATCAGTTAAAGCTATTTTTTCAAAGAAAACCCTAAATATTATTGCAGTAAAAATATTTATAAAGAGAAGGATAATATGCCAGCAGGACTAGGAGATGATCATCCCCCTGTACTCTGGTACATGCTGGTGAGGCCACACCATAAGTATTGTGTTCATTTTTGGGCACCTCAGTACAAAAAAAACCTCAAGGTGCTGGAGTGGATCCAGAGAAGGGCAACAAGGCTGGTGAAGGACCTAGAGAACAAGTCTTAGGAGGAGCAGCTGAGGGAACTGGGTTTGTCTAGTCTGAAGAAAAGGAGGGGAGACCTTATCACTCTACAACTACCTGAAAGGAGGTTGTAGAGAGGTGAGGTTTGGTCTCTTCTTCCAAGTACCAAGTGATGAGACCAGAGGAAATGGACTTCCCTGCACCAGGGGAAGTTTAGGTTGGACATTAGGAGGAATTTTTTCACTGAAAGGGTTGTCAAGCATTGGAACAGGCTGCCCAGGGAAGCGCTTGAATCACCATCCCTGGTTGTGTTTAAAAGTCATGTACATATGGTGCCTAGGGACATGGTTTAGGAGTGGGCATGTAAAGCAGGGTTATTGGTTGGACTCAATGATCTTGAAGGACTTTACGAACCTAGATGATTCTGTTATTCTATGATACTGACATTGTACTCATAACTCATTTCCCTATCTATGTCTGCATTTATATCTCTAAAACCACAGGTGAAACCTTGGAAAAGAATCAATTGCTGATATTACCATATTTTTATTAAAGTACATTTAGACATTGAATGTTTTAAAATACTGCCTTGAATGTCTGTGATTTTTTTCCTTTGCGTTGACCTGACTATGTATAGACATACCTGAATGCTTGCTCAAGTATAAAGAAAATCTGAAAAATTCAGGCTTTTTTTTTTTTTTTTTTTTTTTTTTTTTTAAGAAAAATGCTTAGGAGTTGTAACTAAATAAACAAAACTTCAATTTTTTTTTTTTTAACCACTTCCTGAAATATTTTGCAATTGCTGCTGAATTGCATTTGATGAAGGGAGGCAGTTTTCATACTCAAATTGGCTATTTAAGTACCACATGCGCTATAAAAGCAAGTCATCAATGAGCTGTATAGTGTCAGAAGAGTAGTTCACTCTGTGTTCGTCATGAAAATCATTAGAGTGTCTGTTCTCATCATAAAGGAGTGAATTATATTGCAAATGTTGGCTACAGATGTACATTAAATAGTTCTAAAGCAGCTTTTATGCTATGACATTAAATAATCGTGTGATTAAAAGAACCCAACAAAATGCACCGAATTCGGGCATGGCCTGTGTTCTCACCTACTCACCAGTAATTGTTCAGAGTATTGCCACAACGTTGACCTTCGGATTCACATTCATTCTGAACTTACACGCCAAAAAAAATCAAAACAAGATCTTGAGACACTGTACATAATGTCAGTCTTGTTACTGCACATATGTATAGATCCTGCCATCTTTGCTAGGTTCAGCATCTACCTTGTTTCTAAGCCTGTTTGGGATTAACTAAATAGGCATTCTTGAGGCTTGGACTCCTGTAGACTGTGCCATCATTGCCACAAGGTATGTGAGTTTCTTTGCATCTTGTCAAAGCTCAGCCATTTCCAGTCAAAAATGAGGTGCTGGGGTTGAGAAGAGAGGTGTCTTGTGCTCTGTGTTTTGTGTAGTTGCTTGGTTGTCAGAGCACTCATATACTCATGGAGTGATTGAGCTCTAGTCCTTTTGCCCAGGGAACTTCAAATGTGCAGCTCCTTGTCTGATAGCAGGTCGTCATGCTCTTAACAGTAGGATGGAGCCACCTTCCATGCTGCTTCTGAACCTCTGGCATATAAACATGAATGGAAATTCTGCATGGTTAGAGCACAAACAAGCAGCAGGATTTGTGACCTGGGAAGGTGGGTGTTCCTCTGAGAGGGCAAAATTCAGTGTTCAGGTCCCTGCTGCACAGACTGTTTATACATTTTGCATTCAGGGTCACCAAGTGAAATGTTTCTGGAGTAATGACATCAGGGACTTTCACTTCCTAGACAAGTGCTCTAAAAAATAGTCATTCTCCCACTTCCTCTTGTTAGCATTGTCTTTTATTTGTAAAGTCCTCTGTCTCAAATAAAATGAGTGCTGTGGCGGGCTGAAGGCTGATAAGGGTCTTAATATTCGAATCCCAGTTAGAATAACTACCTCATCAGAGCTGCACGTGGCTGCATTAGTTGTGAACAGAGGCAGGATCCCAGAGAAACGTTTCTGAAGTTTACATTGGCAAGTGTAAGGACCATGCTATATTGGCAGATGGAAGGACCATCCTGCACAGTGTTCCACTTGCAGGCCTTCACTTTCCACCTTGGGGAGATGTCAAGCCCCTGCCTTGGGCTCTGAGTTTCTTCCCAAAGATCCCACTCTACTGAGCACCTATAGTTCTTGACTACTCAAAGTTCTTACTAGCTCCAGGATGTAATGTCTTTTGTAAGTACTGCTTATGGTGTCTTTTGAGACATGGATTATTTGGGCATTTGCAGGTCATAAAGTTCACTCTGCATCCTTTCCTTTAGTTGATGTTTACAAACCTTGCACTATTCGTTGTTTCCTCTGTCATCCTGATCTGTTACATTATCAAATCTGTCAGAACACCACTGTCCGTATCAGTACCTGTGGTTATTGGAACTGCTCTATAAGTAATTTTATCATAAAGTTGCATATGTTAAAAGCTTTATTGTTCAGAAATGAGGTGCTTGTCTCTCACTGTCTGATTCAAGATTCTTTGTTATCTCCAGAATTCTGTTTTGTAGATAGTACTGTCTTAGTCACACAACCATTTCTTTGTCTCTACCTTGAGAGTAATAAAAAAAACAACTTACCATGGAGATAGTGTTCCCTGCTTGCTCTTTTCAGCTGTTTTCTCCAGCTGTCTCGGTCTCTTAAGTGCCATAGATCTCAGATGAGATTATTTATGGTTTTTAAACTGCTAGATACTTTGATCCTGAATATAGTAAACTCTTTGCATAGTCTTCTATAGAACAGGCAGACTTCAAGGGAAGTCCTGGCTTATGATGTTATAATGTGAAGACTGACATGGTCTTCATTGTGTGAGTGTTCTTAGAATAGCTCTGAAAGTTGTTTCAGCATGAAAATTTTAGTTCCTGCCATGGACTGAATTATGCATTTGCACTGTAGAGCCAGTCTCACTTCGAGAGTCTTGAGCAGCATCAAGAACACTGTAAGTCTTGTGAATGCTGAGAAGTCACTCCTGTGTTTGTTCAGGTATGTAGTTTTCTGATGTGTCAGTCTTTTTGATTCAAGACAGACTTAAGGCTATGAGACCTGACTCGGTTCATGAATGCCACCTCACTTCCAGGGTGAAATCCTCTGCATCATACAGCAGAATCTGTCTGCATCCTTTTCCATGCCAGACTATAGCTCTGAGGCTGACAAACCTGTTTCATGCATTTTGTGCTTAGTCTATGCAGTTTCATTCTCAGTTTATGAGTGGGAGTTTATCAGTTTATCTTCTGTTTCTTTTCAGCAGGTGGATAATTCTGGCCATTGTCCTTGGGAACAAATCCTTTAAGTTGTTCTGTTTATGCAGATTGATTGTTACTGCCACATCTGTGTCATGATGGGGACTTGCACAGGCAATCTGGTAGCTCAAGATCATTGATCTCTGGGTGAAGGGTGTTCTGGGTCTCAGAGTTGTGAGAAACTCAAGAACATTTTAAAATTTTTCTTCACAGTCGTCACATTCAGACAGTGATGTCTACTGCCAGCAGGCTTCGTATGAATAAGCCAAGTGGTGAGATTGCTTTACCCTGCAGAAATACAGAATACTGTTGAACTGGCTTCAAATTCATCTGGCAGGCAAGCAAAATAGTCTTGCAGGTGGTAGGTTGAATTATTCCTCTGATCTGCATGTCTAAAATCCAATTCAGTCTTTAGGTAACTATAGAGTTGGGAATGGATTTGCCTTGAGGTGGGCCTCTTTACATCAGATGGCACCAAGAAATGGCAGATTTTTTTTTCTCCTTTGCCATTCAGTGTGTCTTGCATCAGACTCAATCCTGATCATAGAGAAAGGCATAGACCTTCCTTCTGTTTGATAAATACTGATCCTGGCCAGGCAAGGTAATACTTCCAAGCTTTGATGGTTCTGATATCAGGAGGTTATCTGTCAGCTGTCTCTCACTGAAGAGTTCAGGAGATAAATTCCCCTCCTGGATTTGTACCCTGTGTGGTATCCATTGCAGGTATTTGATCTGGAGCTGGAAATAAAACAGGCCTCTGAAGGGTTATTCACTTTTACTGGTCTCTTGAGAACCTGAGTAAAGTAAATTCTGCTATCATTAAAGGTGCAAGAAGTGTACGGTTGATTATTTTTCTCAAACATAGAACAGCAAATATTAAGTCTGCTTGCTTTGCTAATCATTGTCTTCAATGAAAGGCTTTTCAGATGCTTATAAATTAAATTACAAAACAGAATTCTGCATTTTGAATTTAATGAAATTAAACATATAGAACATATGCCCTGAACTGGAAATGCATTCTGTAATGGATGGTTTTTATTGGAACATCTGTTCAGTGTAGCAGTGATTTAAAGTTTTCCTTCCCTTTCTGCCACATAAGCAATGCTGATTTGCACTGGAACGTACTTCAAATGTAAAGCTATTAGAGGGAAAAATCAACATTCCTTTTGTATAATGCTGGAAAAGTAATTTTTTGAGCTGTGCTGAAATATAAGAACACTATTCTAAATAGGGTTTCTAACATAAAAAGATTGTTTCATGGAAATAATATTTTGGACTAAACGCTTATCAAGACACATGATGCTTTTAGAAAAACAAAACATTTTTTTCAGGCTCAAAAAAAGCAGATAATGAAAGCACACAGGTTTCTTAAATTCAATTTTTATGAAATTGATTGTAATTAATTCATCTGTTCTTAATTTATTTGTACTTGGTTGAATTAATAGCAACAGCAAGTAGAGGTAGATAAATTTCTTCTCCCTTTTCCCTTCTTTCCCTCCCTTCTTTCCCTCCCTTCTTTCCCTCCCTCCCTTCTTTCCCTCCCTCCCTTCTTTCCCTTTCCTTTTCTTTAATGGTGCTTATATGCAGTATTCTACCCAAGGTAATAAATGAAGCTCTCTGGGTTATTTCATTGTTTTAAGAGCAAAGGTGAATCACTTTTGCTTCCTTTCTTGACAAGGTCTTGCATTTGCCATTCAAGTTCTTTCTAATGATACACAGTTTCTTTGGAACCAGTTAAACCTTAATCCTGTCAGACAGTTTCCTCCTGAGTCACTGTAGTATTTCCTGAAGCTCAGAACTTGTAGTGAATTTCATCTGCTCCAGTCCAGCTGCTTGTGTTCTGGTGTAGCTTCTTAAAACTATTGTGGCTGTTTTCCTAGTGTATAAGGATGCACACGTCAGTGCTCTGGACAGTCTGTGGGAAGAACATGGATGGGTGCGGTAGCGAAGGGAGCTATGTGTAATAAGTGATGTTAATGGCTTGTATGCATAGATTAGGACCGTGTCCTATGGATTTTAAATAGGTGATTGTGTCTTAATGTTTCTTTGGTGTTCATGAAAACCATGTCAGCATAGTATTAAGGCATTATTCTCTATACCAACAAAGTTCAGCAAGTGTCTATAGGACTATATAAGGACTCAGAGGAAGGCTTATTTCCTAATGGCTTGGATGAGGAACCCATTATCCCTGTTAGTAGGTTACTAATAATAACATGCATTTATACAGCATTATTATTTCATCGGCATTTAAAACTTGCTTTGATTTTGTGTTCATACAAAATATTTAAAAAAAAAAAAAAAAAAAGAAAAAGACCTGGGAAGATTGCTTATCCAGGCAAGAACAAATATTAAGACAGTATTTCTATTTGTGATGATTCCAGTAAGAATCCCGGTCATCACACAGATGCTAGACCATTTTGAACTACTTTATGAACTTTCAGCTTTAAACTGAAACCTGTTTCAATGTTGAACAAAATCATACTGATACATGTTTTCTTTTTCCTCCCCCTTGTTTACCAGGATGGTACGAAACAAAAGCGGGAACGGAAGAAGACTGTGTCGTTTAGCAGTATGCCAACCGAGAAGAAGATCAGCAGTGCAAGTGACTGTATAAACGCGATGGTTGAAGGCTCTGAGCTCAAAAAGATTCGATCCAACTCTAGGGTGTATCACCGATACTTTCTTTTAGATGCAGATATGCAGTCTCTACGCTGGGAGCCTTCAAAAAAGGATTCTGAAAAAGCAAAGATTGATATTAAATCAATCAAAGAAGTAAGAACAGGAAAAAATACAGATATTTTTCGCAGCAATGGAATATATGACCAGATATCAGAAGACTGTGCATTTTCAATTATATATGGAGAAAACTATGAGTCGCTAGATCTTGTTGCTAACTCAGCAGACATTGCAAATATTTGGGTTACTGGTTTAAGATACCTGATTTCTTATGGAAAACATACTCTAGATATGATAGAGAGTACTCAAGATAATATGCGGACTTCATGGCTTTCACAAATGTTCAGTGAATCAGATGTAGATAATTTGGGACATATACCCTTGTGTAATGCTGTACAGTTTATAAAAGACTTAAATCCTGGTTTAAAAACAAATAAAATCGAACTAAAATTCAAGGAGTTACATAGATCAAAGGAAAAAACTGGTACTGAAGTAACAAAAGAGGAGTTTATTGAAGTTTTTCATGAGCTTTGTACCAGACCAGAAATCTATTTTTTGTTGGTTCAGTTTTCAAGCAATAAAGAATTCCTAGATACCAAGGACCTCATGATGTTTTTAGAAGCAGAACAGGGTATGGCACACGTCACAGATGAAATAAGCCTTGAAATTATTCAGAAATACGAGCCAGCCAAAGAGGGCCAGGAAAAGGGTTGTCTTTCTATAGATGGGTTTACGAATTACCTTACTTCACCAGACTGCCACATATTTGATCCAGAACACAAAAAAGTTTGTCAAGATATGAAACAACCTTTATCTCATTATTTTATAAATTCCTCTCATAATACGTACTTGATAGAGGATCAGTTTCGTGGGCCTTCTGACATCACAGGTTACATTCGTGCTCTTAAAATGGGTTGTCGAAGTGTTGAACTGGATGTGTGGGATGGTCCGGATAATGAGCCTGTGATTTACACGGGGCATACAATGACATCGCAGATTGTCTTCCGAAGTGTAATTGACATTATTAACAAGTATGCATTTTTTGCTTCAGAATACCCTCTTATTTTGTGTTTAGAAAACCATTGTTCTATTAAGCAGCAGAAAGTGATGGTACAGCACATGAAGAAAATTCTCGGGGACAAACTACATACGCAGTCTCCAAACATTGAAGAGTCTTATCTTCCATCACCAGAATCACTTAAAGGGAAAATACTAGTTAAAGCAAAGAAGCTGTCCTCTAATTGTTCTGGACTAGAGGGAGATGTTACAGATGAAGATGAAGGAGCAGAAATGTCACAGAGAGTGGGGAAAGAGGGGGTAGAACATCAAAACTCAATGACTGGAAAACGGTTTCAGCTCTGCAAAGAACTCTCTGAGTTGGTAAGCATATGTAAATCAGTTCAGTTCAAAGAGTTTCAAGTTTCATTTCAGCTCCAGAAGTACTGGGAAGTGTGCTCCTTTAATGAAGTGCTTGCCAGCAAATATGCCAATGAGAACCCAGGAGACTTTGTAAATTACAACAAACGTTTTCTTGCGAGAGTTTTCCCCAGTCCTATGAGGATTGACTCCAGTAATATGAACCCCCAAGACTTTTGGAAATGTGGATGTCAGATAGTAGCAATGAACTTTCAGACACCCGGCTTAATGATGGATCTTAACATTGGTTGGTTTCGACAGAATGGAAATTGTGGCTACGTCCTTCGTCCTGCTATCATGAGAGAGGAAGTGTCCTTCTTCAGTGCAAATACGAAAGACACTGTGCCTGGAGTTTCGCCTCAGCTGCTTCATATTAAAATCATTAGTGGGCAAAACTTTCCTAAACCCAAAGGATCAGGTGCCAAAGGTGATGTTGTGGATCCTTATGTCTACGTTGAAATACATGGAATCCCTGCTGACTGTGCAGAGCAGAGGACGAAAACTATGCATCAGAATGGGGATAACCCAATTTTTGATGAAAGCTTTGAATTTCAAATAAATTTACCAGAACTAGCTATGGTGCGTTTTGTAGTGCTGGATGATGATTACATCGGGGATGAGTTTATTGGGCAATACACTATTCCCTTTGAGTGTCTACAGACTGGTTATCGGCACGTTCCTCTGCAGTCTTTAACTGGTGAAATGTTAGCACATGCTTCCTTGTTTGTGCATGTGGCCATTACTAACCGAAGGGGTGGTGGGAAACCTCATAAGCGGGGCCTCTCTGTGAGGAAGGGCAAGAAATCAAGGGAATATGCTTCTATGAGAACGTTGTGGATTAAAACAATAGATGAAGTGTTCAAGAATGCTCTCCAACCTATTCGGGATGCCACGGATTTGAGAGAAAATATGCAGGTACAGTTTTTACAATGAATTTGTCAGTTCTTGTGTGTTTTTTGTATAATGATGCATATGGAATATATGTCTTTAAGAGTTCGCTGTGTTTTGTAAGTATGTTATTCAAGTCTGATGCTGAACATCTTTAAAAACAGATTATGTCAGAGCAGTCTTTCAGGTGATGCTGTCTACCGAGGTAACTTTGGATACATACCTGCATTTTGTTGAATGTGAACTGGAAATATGACTCCAGTGGTAGAACTCAAGCCTGTTGACTCATCCTATGTCTTTGAAGGAATATTTTAGTTTTAGAAAATTTAGTTAAACAGAAATACAGGAGGAAAACGCAGCTCATAGAAGAGGGAAACTTCACTGCTTTTGAGAAAACTTACTGTAGCCAAAAGTATGTTTAGCATACTTTCTGTTCACTGAGGGTTTTTTTTTTTTTCCTCATTTCCAAGCAGAAAGCAGTACTTTTCAGAATGACTGTCTGCTTTCCATGATTCTTCATAGCAAAAATATGTTAGAAATATGTGTAATTAACACTAAGGTATTAGAAGGCATCCTCTAGAAGGAATTACCTTACCTTAAAGGTCATGTTTAGTCAACACACTGAATTTCAGGAAAAAGTACAGGCTGAGGTGCTTGTTTTTGTAGAAGACAAGAAATCCCACTTCAACGATGCATTGTTGGGAGATTCCAATAAAGATTCCATCTGAATAAACCCTTTTACACATAGATTAAAGTGAGTTGTAAAGTTGTGTTTTATTTAATAAAACTTTTTACCATCTATAAACTTCTGATGGAATACTAGCAGTGACGAATAAAATTAAGCATAGTCATTTCAAATTAACTGACCTGTTAAAACATCTTATGTTTTAATGTTGACTTTACCTGTGGTTAACCTATTGAAGGCTAAAATTCTGTCATATAGTAGATGCTGTACTTTAAGATACCTCTCAAGGAATAGCTGAGCCTAAGATTTCAGGAAACAGTGGAAACATAAAATTTTTATAGCTACTTTGAACTCTTCACTGTGCATGCTGCTGTATTTTCCAGAAGTAATGTAATTGAAAACAGGCTCTACAGTGTGGCTTTTTTGAATGTGAGATACTGAAAGGTATTTTATATATTTTATTCAGTCAGTTTGAAAGTTGTGCTATCAACTAAATACATCATTATCGTCTCTCAAAATGCTGTCAAGAAGGTATTTTAGATACACAAGCTAATACTAGCTTTGCATAGTTTTACTGACATTATACAAGGCCCACAATTTAAACTCTGTGTAGCTAAGGCTTTACATCTAATAAAAGTAAATAAGCCACTCAATTAAAAGAAATATCAGTTTATGTCAGGGAGTGTGAGATTTGTTTAATTTCTCTACCAGTGAAATTTTGTGTTGCAACTTGTTGTGATTTTTCTGATACAGAAATAATGTTCCCACAAGCCAGATTATAAAGAGCAAAGTTTGGGTTTTTTTTTTTTTAGCATAAGATGGAAGAAGAGAAAAAAAGAAATAAAGTGTGCAGTAGTGGGTTTAATGGTATTGCTAAATCTGTGTACAAATAAATAGTCTTTTTTTCTCCCTTATTGGGTACTACAATATTGTGACAAAAGCTGATGTCGTAACTTGTTGTTACATATTAATCACTGATGTTGCATGTTTAAATGGTTTGACGGTATGAGGGATAGTGTCTGGATATAGGGTTGAAAGTCCAAAGGCAAGACTTATAGCCGTAGTTCTGTCCTGCCTGCCGTTAGTTAATATATACGTTCCCTGGGTCCTCGTTAACCTCTCTGTAAAATTGTTTTTCATAATGGGCTTACCCATGGTGTTGATCTCAAAGAAAATCTGTTTGAATGGACTTCCCAACGTCTGTCTTTTCAACTATGTAATTATTGTGTCATTAAGGTGTAGTCCAGCTAATAAAAGTAGTTTCTGTTTCCTGGATGTTCACTACATGTTACTAAACATTTACTTACGAGTTCAAGTACACTGTAAGTGACTGTAGTAGATGTAATTTAGTGTTTACATAATTTTGCATGAATATGCTGTACATTTTTTAAGTCTGTTTTGGTATTTTATCTCATAAAAGGACAGGAAAATACTCCATGTTTGATTCCTGTTTGCATTAAGGTTGGCATTATATCTCTTTAAGAAATTTGCCCACAAATGAGTCATACCATGCCAGCGAGATGGAAAGTGGTTTTGATTAAAACGAAAATCTGTGTCAAATGCCCTGCTTGGGTAAGAAGTGGGAGAAAGGAGCACTGAGCACATTTGTAACTTAAATACACCATGTTTTTGTTTTTGTTTCCTACAGGAACACAAAATCCAGACCTGCCATAGATCACCAGCTCCCACTTGGTACAAAAATTCTAAATTCATTATGGTGCTTAGAATATTCACATCATGGAATTTCAGTGGCTACTTGGAGTCACGTTGTATTTCTAATACTGGAAATTTTCGTCAAGTTTTAATGTATGGTTTTATATTCTACCACATTGGTTATAAAATGTAACTCTAATAAATTTTAGGGAAAGGTACAAAATTGGTATTTATATTAAAGTACCTTAAAAATTCACTTAAGTGTGATTCTGTGATAGGAGTGACATCGGTAGTGGAGTGCTGGGTTTTTGAATCACACCAAATGGGAGCCAGCAGATCCACAGCACGTCTGGACTATAGTTCAGGTATGTTTAAAGTTACAAATGGGCTGAATTCCTCCTTCCACTTCACTTGGCTTATCTGAGATACTCAGCACCTAATATTTTGTTTCTCTTGGTTGCATTTTAAAAATTACTTTGAAATGTCTTGTAGAATTTTTCAAAATATATAACCAATAAGTTTTAGAATTCATTTATTTGCATGGTTAATTTTAGTAGTGATAGAGACCAGACATACTTGTTCTAAAATTTTTTTCTCCTATTGCAAGTATTGAACTGTTTGAATATTTTACGTTTTTGGTTAAATATATTTGTAATATTGGTTGCTTTGGAAAGCTGCCACTTCGTCAGGGAAAAGCTATGGTAATTCCACATTGTAGCTCAACTGTAACAGTCAAGTATTCTATCCTGCAAGAACGAGACATTAAAATTTATATTTAACTGTAAAGGAAACCCTTTCTTTCCTTTTTGCAGAATGCAGTAGTTTCATTCAAAGAATTATGTGGCCTCTCTCCTGTAGCAAATCTTATGCAGTGCATTTTGGCAGTGTCTATGCGCTTGGTTGGGCCTGATAATACACCCTTGATAGTACTGAATCTCAGTGATCAGTATCCGACTATGGAGCTCCAAGGGATTGTTCCAGAGGTCTTGAAAAAGATTGTAACAGCATATGACATGGTGAGTAGTCCTTTGTGGTTATTCTACATGCTGTTTGAAAGACTTTCTTTTTATAATATATTTTTATAATATGCCATGTCTGTTTTGAAAGGTCATTTTAACCTGTGACTTTGTATTTTATGCTTCATTACATGTGCTTGGAAGCCATTCCCGTGAATGTACAGCAACTGATAGTGTTTTCATATTGAGTAAAAAAAATAGAGATTAATATACTGCATGCAAATATGTAAGTGTTTGTACACTTCAGAAGGCAAAGTGATTATAATGAAGATGATTTAATATGAAGAGGATGTATTAATTTACTTGTTTTGCAGTAACGTGAAACTTCTTGCATATTTATAAACCTCTTAAATTAATTTGTTACTTTACATTTTCTAGTTTGTGGACCTTGGTTTCTTTTGGCTTTGACTCAACATAGAATAGAAAAACATCAGGAGCAGCTTTTAGCAGGAGTTGTAGTTTTACCAGGAGTTGTAGTTTGGCACTTTGAAGTGTTAAATTCTACACACACTTTTTCGATTTCCTTTGCTATATCTTTCTTACAGACTTCACTTCATTAGACATTTGTACATCTGTAAGAATCTGTAATGTTAACTTCAACCCCTATACTTCAGTAAATACATAAACTCTGTCTTTAGAGACTGGAAATGAAACATTTTGCAAGATGGAAGAAAGAACTAATACACTGAGAAATACTGTTTTATATCTGCCTTGTATTAATTTAAAGTATTTAAATTAAAGTATGAAAAAAAAATCAAGACTAGTATGATTTGAAATGTTTTCCTTACTTGCACTGCAGTAATATGGCACAGAATAATTGCATCCTCATTTATGTAATTATTTCTTTTAATTTGATATATCATCTGACAATAAGTAAACATTTCTAGGATAATTTTGCATTAGTTTTGTGTACTAAAAGAGAAACCTCACACAGCAGGATCAAGCCACTGTTTTAAAAACAGTCCATGCTATTTAAAGAAAGAAAATGAAGGAAAAGAAACCAGTAGCCCAGTTTTATATGTATGTTTTAAACTGCTTTTAAAGGAAAAATACCTTCAGAAAAAGGCTATACCAAATTCCAAAAAGCACTCACTAGTAATTTAGGTAGAGTTGATGTAGTTCAGTGATGATGTAACTCTGCTACCATTCCAATCAAATTCGATTGCATTTACAAGAAGATAGTTGTATATCCTCTTACTGATAGTTTATAGGGTACCACTACAGACAAGCTGGGTTGTTGAGATTGTACCTGTAACACGTATGTAATGAAGTTCTGTCTTATTTGATGGAGATGTCCCTGCCTGCAGTTTGTTCTGATGTGGTGATACTGCTTGTTAGTTATTAAGCTATTTCAGATACTTAGAATCTTTTTGTAAGTGAATTAATTTTTTTTGTGTGAATGTCACTTAGAAGTGAGTCGTGACTCCAAAAATATTTACAATCCAAGTTTGGTTTGCTCTTTGTCTCTCGGATATATTGTCATCCCACCCCCTGCATCCCGTAGCCTGCACATGATTTGAGTATTTGTGTACTTTAGAAATTGATACTTTTGTATGTAAGAATAATAGGATATTTGTTTAGTGACATGGTCAATGCATTTTTCCATCTCCCCTTCCCTGAAGCGTGAAGACTCAATTTCAAAGAAAGGCAAAGACTATGATAGTGCTTCTAGCTCTAAATTATATTGAAGAGAAGTAAAATTTAAGATTATTTTTGTCAGATAAAACTTATAAATTAAAATAATGAGAGGCATCTCAGTTTGTGAAACAATGTTCTTGCAAATCAGCACTCTGTACACTTTGACAAAAGGTTTAAGCAATTAAAATCCTTAGAGTATGCTGGAAAATAAAAGCCAGCCTTGGGAGCCATACTGATACATCTTGGTTCTGAAAGCACTGTGAAACAGTGGGAGACATCCATATCATCGTTTCCTCAAGGAAAGGAGGAGAAATATGAAGCTATTTAGCTCATATATTGATACTTGCTATAGTGGCAGATGTTTAGAGTCTGATACTATCATAGATAGTGTTCTCTTTGTGTGTTTTTAGTGTAAATTAATTCAGTGAGACCTCAAAATGACACATTTTATCTCAGTGGTGGGTTTTGGCAAGGGGATGTTTTCGACATGATTAATTAACAGGTCGGTGTAAAATTTAGCTTAACAATGAGAAGTCTTACCCAGAATTAAGCAAGAGTAGATGTACTTGTCATACTTTCTGCTGGCTTAGGCCTCAATATAGGTCAAAATTTTACAATTATGTTCTTCCGGTGTGTCAAGTATTGTAAGTACAAAATCAGGTTGAAAACACAGTTCGTGTTAAATATTTATTTAAAAAACCTTGGTTAATACCATAAATGCTTAGGCTGCTGTTACCTTGTGTGGCACACGTAATTATATTCTCAAAGTACTGCTGTTTCAGGATCATGATATTTTTGTCTGATGAAGGGGTTTTTATTTTTCAGAAATACTCTCCTTTCTATAAAATGATAAGCAACATAGAAAGTAATGTGTGGCCAAAATTTGTGATTATTCAAATTTTGTTTATGTTGGGAGTGTTTAAAGGTTTCATCCTTGCTCTGTAAAGTGAGAATGGATGTAAGGACCTTTACACTGGGACAGTCAGTCCTTATTGAAATGATTACAAAAGAGTGCAATACTGCAGCAACACATGGAAAGGGGAGAGTATCTTTGGTGTAGCACAGGTATATATATTTTTGAAAGGAAAAATAAGTTAATTAGCATATCACTAGATACTTGGATTTTTTCCATGTAGACGAATAGCAGGTAATGCTTTCTTAAATAGCCAGCATTCACTACTACAGTAATGGAGGAGCTGTAAGTTATAAATGCTACTCCTGTTAATGCATTACATACTGTATTTTTGCATTTAATGAGCAATTTGTTACCAGCCTTATTGGAAACAGAAATTTACCAAGAAAATAAAAGGTTCTTCACTTTTATCCTTGTTGTAGGAGCTGGGGTGTCTTTTCAGAATAACGAAAACCAAATATAACTAGGAAAGTTTCAGAAAACCAGGAGTTTAAATTGTGTATTTTTCTCTAGCTTCTCCGTGCTCCTGAGTGTTTTTCACCCTAGGATCTTTTCACTGTTTAACAATGTTTTATTTTTCCCTCTTGTTCATGAACTTCAGCTTCCTTTATGTGATACTTCAGCATGCACTCTGTTGGTGTCACCACACCCATCACTGATCAGTGCTGCAGACTGAAGCTTGGAGTTAAGGCAAGTGCCTCTTCCACACCATTGCATGTTTTTTTTAAGAATGTCTTATAACATTTGAGATAAACAGTAAGTAAACCTTAAAAAGTTAAGCTATGGCAAGAGAAAATAAAATCATCCTAAGTCTGCAGCATTATTCAGTGATGAGTATAATAGCACTGCAAAGACATCCTAGAGGGTCATACAAATGAAGCCAGATATTGTTGAGAACTTGACTGTCTCTGTCTGCCCTTAGTGGAGGATGAAGTGTCCTATCTGATGAAGATAAGGTTCCTGAACTTGGAAAGCAGGCTTTTACTTCTGATAGGAAAGCCAGTACTGAAAAGGCAGAGAATTGTACCTGTGTGAAAGAAAGTAATGCTGCTATAATATTTAGGATTAAATGTTACTAAATCCTAATTAGATAATGCTGCCTAGATCCATCTTTTTCACAGTTTTTAGTGGTGCTTTTTTAATGTTGAGGTTATGTTGTAATTCAGAATGTCTGCAGACTACAATATAGGAGGACTGTATTTGATTCAAATGAAATCAAGTAAGATGAGTAGATATTGTATACATAACCTAGGGATGGACTCGAGAGCAGGGCTGGCATTATTGGTGGTGGGGGTTGTGAGATGATGAAAATGAGAGATTAAAATACAGCAAACCTAGTGAACTGGAAAACACCATATGACTGGTGATCAGAAGCTCTGTAGTAAGTTTAAATTGTGTTACCATTGGCTCATTTCAACTACTGCTTCAATAAAGCGGATTGCATATGCAGTCATATGGAAGTTTACTTCATGTTCTGGGGTTGCAAATTTGGCTGATGACATAAACTAATTGTGATAGCCTATATTTTGTACTTAAACATGTCCTTCCCACTGGAAAGTAGATAGTTTTACACTATACCTTTAAGAGTTATAGACTAAACTGGTACTAGTAGGGTTTATTAAAGGACTATCTAAAAAGGACTGGTTGTCAAGGTTTTGGAAAAATGTTAGTAGTCCTCTCAGACTTCAGCTACTGCTCAAAACCCCAAATATTCCTCACCTTTAAAACTCATCTTGGTATCAATATAGATGTACTGAGTGGGACACTTCTGTATTGGGCGTGTTCTATTGAAGCTCATAATTTTGAAGGAAGCAAAGAATATATCCGTTGCCTCTTTCACAGGGCCTAAAAAAGAATGATTAGCTGATCTGTTTGGAGTTATGCTTAGCTCCTAAAATCTCTATTAGTTATGTTGTTGTTGATGTAGGTCCTCTGTTCTGGTTACTTGCAACTACAGTGGGAGGGATTTCAGTCATTCTTCTGTGGTTATAGATTACTTGTGAACAAGCAGATGAAGGCTTTTCTACCTCATCTCAACTTACTGATGTGCGAGAGTTGTTAGTCAGTTGAGAAGCCTTTGTTCCAACATTTGAGGTTGCAGACTTCTGGGTAACCAAAAAATCTGAGAACCAGCACTAGTAATTACTGGTAATTATTCCTTTTAAAATGGAGTGAATAGGTTACTTTAACTGTTGCATAACTTTTGTTTGATCCAAGTTTCTGGTAGTGGCAGAGAAGACTGAGTTTAAAATGGTCAGCAATGTCCTGGAATCGAACTCAATCTTTGGATTGCGTGCGTTTTTAAATCATGTGGTAGCATCTGACCACTGTCTGCATTGTGCACCTGAAGAAAATCCAGATTTTTCCATTTGGTGCCTTCTCTGAGGAATACGTGACTGGCATAGACAGTGACAACTGTGTTCTGTTTCCTGGCTGTTCTTGAGCCCATGTTTTCTGGAATCCAGCTCCATGGGTGTTCCATGTTACAGTTTAACTCTTAGCATCATCTGGCTTATAAAACAGAGAATTTAGGCTTTGCACGGAAGATTGAAAAGCTATTATTCCTTGTTTATGTACTTAAGAGCATAACTACATAAAAATAAAGGAACTTTTTAAAACAAAAAGGTTAAGAGAAGTAGTCAAAAGAACAAACATCACAGACACTCTGGATACCACACAGAAGGCTTGAAGTAAATATGTACCACTTATCAAACAACACTTGAGGAGGACAGAAATAGAGGAGGTGCTGTTCAAAAGAAGACATCTTCCAAAATAATGTGCAAATGAGGAAGATAGGATAGATATTTAACCCTGCCATGGTTAAATAAAAAAAGAAAGCCTACAGTGAAGAATTTCAGGAACGACATGCACAGACTTAAAAATAACAGTAGCTTCTTTTTTGAAAATACCAGAAACAGGAAGCCTGTCAAAGAATGTGTATGACCACTAGTTGATCAAAGTATAAAAAAAAAGCCCCAGGAAAAGAAAAAAAACCACAACACTAAATTAGTTTTTGCATCCATTTCCCTGTGGAGATTAAGGTTTCACATGAGATGCTTCTTTAGAGCTCATTGGAGAATTTATCTAGAAGATATTACACAGGGAAGGTGAAATGACTGAGAAAAAAAAATTGTCAGAAAGAGCTGATATTCATTCAAGGGTTCTTAAAGATCTTAAGAGTTTATATATCCAAACTAATTGTTGTGAGTATCCTCTCACTTAAAACTATTGAAGTTATTAGTGTGGTTCCAGAGTTTTAAGATGTTTCCAGAGAATATAATGAAATGACAGATCAGACGGGCTAACATGTTTACTATGAAAAAGGGTAGAAACTGTTCTGAAGGAGAAAATAGAGGAAATGTGGAGAAACGTGGAAGAGTCAATACAGCTTTTATAAAGTGAAGGGCTTATTAATCTCTTGAGAGATCTTTGATATCAAGAAGCATGCAGACACGGAAGATTAGTCTGGTTGGATTTTCCAAAAGCATTTGACAAAGTTCCTTTTCAAATGCTCGTACTGAAATGAAGTTACTATTAAAGTTTTAGCCTTTTAATATACTTAGCTTTTCTCTGACAGCTGGAGTGAATGTTGAACTTAACCTGATGTTCCAACAGGAAAAGAACTGCCTAAAGACAATTGCTTATGTTGATTTTTGCATTAGGGTTTGTTTTTCCAGTGAGCGGATTAGAGATGGTAGATATAGCTCTAACAACTTCAATCTAGCTAATATAGCTAAGTACTCTTGAAGTTGTATGACTTAATGATGCCCCCAGATTTACAAAGATCATCAAGGTGTGAGGTATGTGGGCGCTTATTGTTTAAACAACTTTCTCAGTAGTGGTTTGTTACACTGTGTGCTAAAACACTAAGTTTCAGACATGGCAATATAAATGCAATACATAAATACCAGTAACACACACTATCTCACTATTTCCATTATTGCCTCTGGCTTTGTACAGTACGTTTACTTTCATTTTCAACTCTGCAGAGTTCCAACTGTCTTTATTTAGGTAATAAATGGATACAGTTCAGTGGTGAAGAGGTCTAAGGGAAAATGTACATCATTCATTGCAATTTAATATTGCAAATAGCCTAGGTAGTGATTTTTGCCATGTTTAATAAATCATGATAATTGCAGATCCTGTTTCTTGAGATGAATTTAAATAGTTACTGATTGTAGAGTTGTTAGTCTGTCACAAAAACTGATGGAAAACAGTATTGATGGAATACAGTGAACAGCTTGGACAATTTCTTCAAGAAGAGTTATGTTGCTATTTACTAGTTTTTGTTTTCCTTTTTATAACGGGGCAGCCATTCTAAGTTGAAGGTTGCAATTATGCTTCCAAAAATTGAGCTGCAGATGATAACCTAAGCTTATGTTGGGCTTTTTTAGTCCACAAGGACAGAGACAAACATCTAATTTTGGATATTCAGACTGCAGTGCCAAATGTTGTAAACTATGAGCTGTTTCACATTGATTGAAAAGCTCTGATAATGACAACTTGATGCTTCTGGGAAGTCAAGATTCTTCATTTTTTGTTAAGAGCATGAACAGTGAAGCTTTTTGTATCCTCTCACTAATCCCATTATGGCTAATGGCTGACTCACAGTATTCATAAGAGCATAAAATAATATGACTACTTAGGAAGAGGAGTTTATGCAGCTTACTGTCCTACTTCTAATGGAGTCCAGTGGAATGTTTATGGAATAGCATAAAAATAAGTCAGGTGCACAGCAACTTCTCTTAAATGGACTCAGTATTTCAAACAGTAGTTCTTTTTTTTCTTTCACAATAAATTCTTAATTTTCTGATTTGTCTTTTTGACTCCTGTGTGAAAAAAATGGTGATATTGGAACTGTTACTGGTGGGTTTAAAAAATAATACTACTGAACATTTTTTTCACAAGGATGATAAATTTCTACTTCTCATTACAGATAAAGGATATTTTCCTTTCATATACAACCTTGTTGTCCACTTTTTACATAGTGTTTTTGTTCTGTCAGGTTTAGTTTAAAAATGATGAAAAGAATTTTGCTGTTACAGCCGGTGTCAGGAAAGCAAGGAGAAATGACTGTTGGGTTTAAGAGTTCAGTGTCATTGTGTGCATAGTTTAGTACATAGTTACTTTATTTATCCTCAATCCAGTCTTTTTAAAATAATTTACTCGTGAGGAATTAAGGAAGACTACAAGACTTTTTAATGGAGAACTTGTGGCACGGGTCCACAGAGAGAGTTAAGTGCCTGAACCATCTTTTGCATGAGGAAAGACTGAGAGAACTGCGACTGTTCAGCCTGGAGCAGAGAAAGCTCAGTGGGGATCTTGAGTGTTCAAACACTGAAAGAGGTTACCCAGAGAAGTTGTGGAGCCTCTGTCCTTGGTGATTTTGAAAACCCATCGCAACACAATCCTGGGCAACCTGCTCTATCTGACCCTGCTTTGAGCAAGGCTGTGGGACGAGATCAACTAGATCTACAGAGGTGCCTTCCAATCTCAGTGATTCTATGTAATAAAGGATTTTAGTAAAGTTGACTTCTCTAATCAAAGAAATGTTTAGAATTGAGCTTTCTGTCTCAAGACAACAATCAATAACATCTTCATTATAGATGAAAAATCAGGTGTGTTTTTGCCCAAACAGTCCAAAGCCACTCTATAATGAAGAAAACTGATCTTTGTACTCTCCAAGTATAATCCAAAGCACCAAGGTAAGAAAACAGAGCTGCTAATGGCTACAGAGGACTCCTCATATCAAACTAAATTTGCTTCAAAGTACTAAGTTTTTTAGCAAACATATTGTCTAAATTAGAAATAATTTCTCCAACTATGCAAAGTAAATTTAGCACAGAGTCATGGAGGTTGGAGGGGACCTCAGGCAGTCATCTGGTCAAACTCCCCTTGCTCAAGCAGGGCCTCCCTAGAGCAGGCTGCCCAGGACCAAGTCTGGATGGCTTTTGAGTATTTTCAAGAGTGGAGACTCTGTAACCTCTCTGGGCAATGTGTTCTCATGCTCAGTCACCCTCGCATTCAAAAAAGTGTTTCCTGAGGTTCAGAGCCTCCTGTGTTTCATTTTGTGCCTCTTTTGTCTCTGGGCACCATTTAAAAGAGCCTGTCTTTGTCCTCTTTGTACCCTCCCTTTGGATATTTATACACATTGATAAGATGCCCCCTCCCCCAAGCATTCTCTTCACGCAGAACAGTCCCACTCTTTCAGCCTTTATTCATAGGAGACATACTTCGGTCCTTTCATCACCTTCATGGCCCTTTGCAGGGCTCTCTCCAGTATGTTCATGTTTCTCTTGTACTGGGGAGCCCAGAACTGGACACAGGACTCCATGTGTGGCCTCATCAGTGCAGAGCAGAGGGGAAGGATCACCTCCCTTGACCATAACATGTATTATATGTTATGATACCATTAAATATTGTGTTTCCCCTTAATCACTGTCCTCTTCTGAGGCAAATGAAGAAGAAATTTCTGTTACATTTCCTGAACTCACTGGCATATTGTGTTATAAATGTAGTGCTGTACCTAGCTGACATTGGCAGTATATCTCCACAAGTGGGAAAAACAGGATAGACTCATGGTTTCACTTTTCCAGCCTTCCTTTCCTCTCTCAATTCATTTTGATTTGTTTTATGTTCTAAGAAACACATACATGGAACAGGGTTGGGGTGTTTTTGTCTTCAGAAAGAAGCAAGCTGAGATCATGCCATAATGCAGTGCAGGAGAGTAAGAGATAAAATATGCTTATCAAAAGTAATTCTTGTAGGCCTGAGGAAAAAGAGGACATATCTGTTCTTAATTCTGCAGTATCCCAAAATGAATTAGATTTCCCACAGTTCAAGAAAATTTACCAAAGGAACAAACATTCTTCTCGGAAAATCAAAGGCAGTATGTGTCGTTCAGAACAACAGTTTTTGCAACTTCAGAGCAAGCTGCCTGTGGCAGTTGTCACTGAAATGACAGAAATGACTCCTTTGACTTGTTCCCGTGCTACAGCGTTGCATTGACTTTGCATACTTGGACCGCTTGGATACAGTTTATGTATATATAGTTGTTACAACTGTCCATGTTTTATTTGTGTTCCCAGTACATATAATGTTCCTTGAGAATAGAAGGGTTTATGTGCTGTCCCAGCTGAGTTCCTTTCCTTGCCATTACTGCTTGGGGCAACGGTAGCAACATCAGACCCTCTCTGGGTCACATCTTCTGAAATGGTGCAGACATTATTAGCAGTTCATGTAGATTGGGGTGCCCTGTGTTTGATTTCCTTTTTTTATGAAGTGCTGTTTGCTGTTGGTGCTATTTGTACTATTCTGGACTTAATAAGATGTCTGGAAAATGCAAATTGCATTTTATTACTACTGTTAAGAGGACAGGCTTGGCCACTAAGTACTAAACAGTTTTCAGAAATGCTGTAGATTGTCATTTCAGACATATATCTAATATGCTGAGATTTGAGACAAAAGGAGAACGTGAGCATCATTTTACAGAGAAAGGCTTTGTAGTAAAGATTTGGTTTGTACCTACTGTAAGTATGATTTCAGTTTTACTCTTGGAATGTAGGTCTAACAGTATTGGCAATACATATGCACAGATTTTGAAATGTAGATGTCTAGTGTGCTTTACCTGCTAAAAATAAAGTTCATCCTTGGTGTTGTAATGCTGTCAGTGAAGGTATTTTCTCTCACTGAGTTTCATCAACCAGACACAGCTTATCATTGGCTGCTTTTTCCATTTTAAAATGCAGCTAATGTCTCTCTTGGTGTGCTCCCATCCAGTTCCACATGCAGAGGAATTAATACATCCTGGATTTTTTTTTTTTTTTTTAAAGATTTCTTTCTCAATGTCTTTATTCTTTGTTAAATGTGATGTTTAAAACAGTTAGAGTTGAACTTAATCTACATCTTTTCCCCAAGTGTGGGGAAACAGTATTTCTGTTTTCTACCAGAAGATCTGTTTTCATGAGCCTAACAGAGTTAGATCTTGACTTGTTCCAATTCAGCTGGAACTGAATGAACGCTCTCACATACATGCATTTGTGTATATGGGTGAGCATTTACATACATGCATAGACGTACACAATGTTAATTCATAGCACAATCTCTTTCAAAATAACCAACAAAACAGATTTTACAAAGATTTGCAACACAATAAGTATAAAGAATAGTCTAGACATGTGTATTATTTTTAAAATTTTCTGTAACTGTCTTAATGAGTGAGTTTTATTTTGCTGAGAAAGAGGATAGGTATATTTTTAAAGCATATGACTTTCATTTGGTTTTTGAAGAGACAGTCACATGAAGTGGTGAATGGTGCTGTTAGAAACACAGTTCCACCCATTTGAAACAAGAATTGTTTTGATTTCTAACCATCATCATCATGCTTTTTAAGGCAGGGACAATATATGATAATACAGGGCTCTAATCCTGAGAACTCTGGACTAATCAATTAGTATTTATTTGTAAATAAATCTCCTTAAGAATAATCTAAATATTTTTTTTTACATCTTTCTTGACATTTACTCTTTTGTTAGAATTACTGAGATTTTTTCTGATAACTAGATAAAGTGGTTGCATGATTTAACAGAGTTAGAGGGATAGATCAAATTGTCATCCTGGTCTCTGCAAAAATATGATGACTTCAAGGCTCATAAAGCATGCAGTTCTGCATCTCTTATTTTCTATTGACAAAGAAAAAAAATTAATCAATAGAAGATAGTCCTGTATATCGTGATTACCAGAGCGTGTCATGCTAAGATTGGGGTGGCATGGCAGGAGTTGAAAGGAAAGTTGACAGAATTTCAGCAAGTGTTATACATTCTGTATTTGAAATATATTGTTTGGATATTTTGAATCTTTACTTTCAGAAAAAAAAACAATAGAAGGTTAGAGATTGGAATTAATTTTGTGAAAGATGTGATAGAAAGTATAGCTACTAAACTTTCTATAATATCTATTCTTTTCTTAGAATAGGCATGGATGATTTGCAAGACATATTTAATGACCAGGAGGTAACTGTTGTTCCCTGTTAAGTTTGTTTGCATTTCTCTTTTCCAGTGTTGTCACCAATAACATTCTTGAAGTTGGCTGTGGTTAGCAAAAAACTGCATATTGATTAGCTTGTTCAGTATAGACTAATCTAATATATACTGGACTTTACTGGGTCTTTCTCAGTTCCCACGACTAACTTGCCTTGAAAATTTAATTTCTCGTTCTTCTGTAGAGGTCCTGGTTTTCACACTGAAACTCCTGCTTACACATCATGTTCTGCTTTGCTTTTGTACAAAGTGCACACATGTGTACACGTGTTATTTGGATCAGGCTAATTTTCTGTTTAAGTATGACCATTTGTACTCAGTTGTTCCATATGCTGTGTCTACCAAAAGTCTTTCAGGCTCTGTTAATATCTACTTGAAGATTTTTGTGATGTTGAGAAGTTTAGCTTGAAACCCAGGAAAAATTTATATGTTCCAATACTCTGTAAGAGTCATTTAACAAACAGCTGAATACATACTAAAAGGTGACTGCAAGGTGAAGAGTAATGTAAAAATAAGATTATTCTGAATCAATACTATTACTTTATTACTCAAACACAACTAAAAGGTGACACCTACTTGTGCACACAGCATAGTGTTCTGTAATTTCCTGAGTGAAGGACATCAAGAAAATTGGGGTTTAGCATAATATTGATTGAATGGTAGTGTCAGTCAACCCCTGAATTATAGCTAGCTGAGCCAGTTTTGCTTATTGGTGCTGTTAATCTTAAATACAGCTTGGTATGTATTTTAGAAACCAAAGATAAAGAAAGTAACTGTTACTGGCCCTGGTAATACAGAAAATGGTATTAGAATAATTCCTGTCACATGAAATGCATTGACATTTTTATACAAAAGTTGCTAAGAGGGCATTGCTTTTGATCTGTGAGTATTTAGGCAAAGCAACTTTCCATACCAAAACTGAAATACTAAATCTGCACGTTATTATAAATTGTTCTGCAATGTTAGCCTTGCCATGGTGGAAGAGCACTAATAAAGTGATTAGTTTTGTTTCCTTTCATCTGCAAACTAGTACAACTTTCTTGCTTTGTTGATACAGAGAGCAGACAAAGAAGTCTGTGGTGTAAATATTTCTGTTTGTCTCTGGATTCTTTTACCTGCGCAAGTCATCTCAGTGTCTCAGAATACGTTTTCTAATCTGCTGAGACTTGTTCTCAGAAACAGAGCAGACAGAGATGTTCTGTGTCTAGAATAAGACCTAACTGAGATGACTTAGAAATTACATTATTATATGCATGGACTCAGGAACATGGACTAGACTAACGCATGGCAGTTGCAGTATGTCATACAGTTTCTCCAGAACAAACACCTTGAATAAGCACAATTGGTTTGTTGGTCAAAAGAGATCTCGGGTGAAAGAATTCTTACTAACAGAGACTCACACTGTACTCATTATTATTGTGTGTTAACATCCTGTCAAAACAAGAGACATACATACCTGGCATTCCATTTTTCAAGATGATTTTCAGGGTGGCAAAAGCTCAGTGAAGGATGCTTTACAGTATCCTTTCAACTAGTTAGCAAAATACCATCAGTTATTGGAGGTATATCTGCAGTTGAAGTCACCTGTGTTTTGCTTCTCTTCATTTAAGTTGCTTGCTTACAGAAACAAATGTCTTACATGACATGCATATTGAAACAGGTAAAATCCTTGCCTTTCAAGCGAATTTGTAATGGCTTTAATTAAATTTCTGAATACTGTTTTAAAGACTAAATAGTAATGAAATACAGCTTTCTTGATGCATTAGGAATAGTTACAGTGCTCCCTATAGAAGCCTATCTGGGTGAAATAGTATTCTCTTAAAATAGTAGTCTTCAATTTATTACACCTAATTATTAATCACCATAATTTTATTTATATGCAGTTTTTGTTTGAATGAATATTGATACTTATATTCAAAGAACAATCCAGTTAAAAATGGGTAAGCTAAAGTATTTCACTTGCACCTTAGCAACCTGACTAAGATTTTACTTTCTTACTTGTTTATTATAATTTGCTTTTTTTTTTTTTTTTAATTGACTTAATATAAATCACAGTAAAGAGATAATTTGAAGTTAAATACAGGTAAATCAGAATTTGAAGATTAAATTAAATTATCCAATACAATGACCTCCACATACTCTAAAGTTGCTTGTTCATATGTGTCTTATATGTAGCATCAACATGGAATTGTGAGGTTTGAATAATTTTCTTCATAATAGTAAATTATAAAACCAGAACTAGAGTTATTTTAAAATGCTTTGTAATTTACATAAACCAGATTTTTGTGGAGGTGGAGATAATAGAAGTCTGTAGAGCAGTTTACATCTGTGCAGGTGTGTTCTTCCTTTTCACTTGCAGACTTGCCTTCATCAAAAATGTGAGGCTTATGTGCTTGCTTCTCCAAATTGATTTATGCCTCAGAGCAATGTTCAGAGAAACAACCTCAATGTCACCCAGCTGCAGAATGCTTCTAATACATGTGAAGAAGGAATACTGCAGTCATGCCTCTTCAAGTATTGTTTCTCTGAGGAAAAGTCTTGGAATTTTTTCTTCTCTAACACGGAACATTCACGCTCAAAACAGCAGTTTTGGTGTCCAAAGGAAAACAAACATGAACACCTACATAAGTAAAATGTCAGACTTTAGGCATTATTTTAGTTATGAGAATTCTGTCTGCCTGAGTGAGTACCGATGATGTCAATGTGTAAAGTGTGAACCAAAGTCATTATTTCTCAGTACGTACCCTAGGCTAAAAAAAATGCATGATTGCATCTTACTCGGTGTGCTTTCAACTGAGCTTCCATGAAAGGCTTTTTATTTAGAAAGATCAGGTAAAGGAAATTTTTTTTTTTCCCTTATCCTCTGATACCAGCCTGAAGTAATTTGTTTTCCTCCATGGAATGTTGTCTCGTATGTATGTACAGGTTAAGCCACAGAAAGGGAAAATGTAGAGGAACAAATCAGGAAAAGCAATGGGATGATCCCTAGGATAAAGTTAGCACTGTGTTCTGAGTGGTCATCACCCTGTATGTCAGAGTAAGGAAAAGGAAACCTACATCCAGGTTCTCTCACCCAAGCCACCACAAGTGAATTACCTGGTAAATAGTAGTATAATTTCTACTTGTTTTGGTGGGCAATGAATTATGCAGTAGACGTTTTACTTAAGTGTTCACAGATCCCAGCCCAAAACTATAATATTTTTGTATGTCTTTATGTGGTATTTAGAGCACTTCTCTATGTGGTCATGATCAGGAAAGTGAATATGTTCATTATGTTGACAAGTGTTAGATTATTGATTTGAGTTCAAGTTTAAGCATCTTTTATAGATGAAAAATTTCCAGTTAAAAAAAAAAAAAAGGTAACTGATATTTCTGTATATTTTAATTTATTTTCTCTACAGATGATTCAGACCATCAGGACTCTAGTTGAAAATACAGATAGCTTATATGAGAAGATAGTACAGTGTCAGAAAGCAGGTAAGTACAAGCTGCATTTTAAAAATATTACAAAAAGCTTATGGCATTATTCTTTATTTCCCAAAACTTTTAATTGAGTTTGTTTATTAAACCATAGCAACCCGCCGCAGCCCCCCCCCCCCCCCAAAAAACCCAAAAAACCCAAAAAACCCCAAAAAAACAACAACACCACCAAACAAACAAAAAAAATAGGTTATTGTAATTTAGGCATGTACAGTAACAGTGAAAACGATAGAAGTGGAAGATCCATAGAATTGCAGCTTGTCTTTGGATAGCATGAACATTTCATGTATGGACAGTAGCTTGTCAATAGAGTAATTTCCACAAATGTAAACATAGGATTACAAAACAGAAAGTGAATGATCTTCTTGCACAACTAAATTTTTTAACCATTTATTCCAGTTTTCTCTTTTACTATGTGAGGACTTTTCCTCCTTTGTCATGGTAGGCTTATCTTCAAGTCTTGGTGCAGTACCTTGCTTTCTTATAATTACTTGACAGTAGTTCAGATATTTCATCCTTGCATTTCTCTAGATCTATTGGATGGATACCCTCTGATTCTGCTTATTTGTTATTATTTTATCTATTTGGAGTAAAACTGGTTTTGCAGGCAATTAACATGTATGTTCTGTGGCAGGCTTTTCAGACCACATGCAAGCAGGAAGTCTAGTTTTAAAAATGTTATGACCTGTTGATCCCACAGATTCTCTGCAGGTTTTCCTGTTTCTGATATGCATTTGAAACAGATTGTGTAGTTAGTTCTTAATCCCTTCACAAGTTGTCTCTTTTTCACCTGACATATTGTAACGGTTTTCTTATTTGAACACAACTTTGAGTTTTGAACGTTTCCCGTTCTTTTGAATATCTGTTTAATCAAGCTTGTTTTCTTTTGATCTTTCTTAAGTATTTTTTAAACAGTGTTTTAGAGTAGTGATGCACCACGTTTTGCATGAGAAACAGGAAGTCTGCTGTCTAGTCAGTCAGAGTGTCTACAACCATGTCTTGCGTGACACTATTGGGACAAAAGCTTTTTATATACATGTAATTTTTTATCTATCTCATATTCAGCATTCTGTTGCTCCATCATCTTCCATTGTTTTGTTCCATTCTTTGACCCACTTCTCTGCTCTCCTATAAATTTCAATCACTTTCCTTCATTTTCTTTGCCTGAGAAGAAAAAAAGCTAATGCTCTTCCACCCTCACTCTTCCTTTACAAACTCTTTTCTATTAGCAGTGTCTTCCAACTCAGATCAGCATCAAGAAGACTTACCCATTCTGAAGTTCTAGATCTCGCCTTTATTCACAGCATACATTCCTCAGATTCTGTGAAATTTAGTCAAACCATAGACCTGTCAGAATACTCAAAAATTTTAATTTGTCCTACTTCAAGCTGTCAGACATAACTAATCATAAATACTAGGAGTGACAAAATATATCTACCACATATCTTGTTGGTAGATGCAGAGATTTATCTAAAATACCAAACTTGAGATACATCATGCTGCCATAAGGACATTGTCTTATGCGCTTCTTGTATCATTTCCCATTTTTGTGGTGATGCCATACTTTTTTAGTTCCTCAGTGTCTGAAGCAGTTTAGATTCTTGGTTAGAGGTGAGGCAAAAATATATTTTAGAATTCTTGTCTTTCCACAAATTTTGTCTTCTACTAGCTCATATGGATTCCAGTAGACCTCCATATGTCTGATTTTCTTGAGTCTTGCAACGTTAATTTATATGAAGTACAACTGGGTTCGAGAATTCTTTGCTTAAGAATTCTACGGACTTAAAGACCATGCTAAATATGAGATTTTGATCTCATTTGAACGAGAAACCTCCAGCATGGTGACACAAGCCTAAGTATGGATTATGTAATAGATCCTCCTATTTAGGGCAGCTTTAGCCCTGTAGGGTCAAGGTACTTTTTCAGATGAATGGTATTAATTGAATTACCTTTTATTATCAATGGTTTTCAAAGATTTTCTTATGAGTAATTGATCTCATGGTCTCAGTAGATGTTATTCTATGTAATTTGCAGTAAAAAATTATACACTTTCCTATGTAGTTTCTTGATAAAGAAAAAGCAAAATTATGCCCTTGTCTGGGCTTTTTTGTTCTGTGGCTCAGAATGAAAAACCTGCGTAAATAAGAAGAAATACTCAAGCTGCCAATAAGCAGTAATTTGTCGTTGTTGTCATGAACAGGCTTATAAGAGAATTCTGTTAAACAGACAAAATGGACTCACTCTTAACTGTTGTGTAAGTTTACTAGTAAGACATTTTGCCTCCTTTAAATTTCAGAGCTAATTTTAAATTAAATGCACCATTTTTTCTTACTTAGGTTGATGCCGTATTGTGAATATGCAAAGACACAATTCTTGAGATGGCTCTTTTTAGAGTTCAGGTTCTTTGCTACTAATATTCTCTAAGAACATTTAATTGTAAACTTCTTTCCTCATTTTCATTCTTTAAAATAAAGCCATGTCAAAAAACTGTTTTCTTCACATCAGCATATTAATTACAGTGTAACACATTCTGTTCTTAATTAAATAGTTACTGAAAGCATTTTAGATACATTAACTAATGAAAATATATGGGAACATAATATGGCTTTTGTTCCCACTGTACTTCTCGCTCTTTAAGAGAATTAAGAAAAAAACCTGAGTAACTTCAGAATGATTGCAGTGCCATTTGTTTCGTTGCTAGTAAGCCAGCTAAAGATCCTGCAAGAAAATACAATGTAGGTGCTAAATGGAATTTGAAGATAATCCAGTCCATCCCCTTAATCTGTTAAAGACTAAAATGCTTCTGTATCTGTTCTAGAGTAAAGAATTTGCATGTGCAGGTAACCGTACCCCATTCCTAGCCTCCTCTGTACCCAACTCACACCATTCTTGTACTTCTCTTTTGAATCTTCCATTGCATTCTTCTGCTTTATAGTTTAAATACTGTCTGAGCACATCACTGGTTAAAAAAGAGAGACAGCTTAGGTATTCATTTTTATATTCAGCAGTAGGAGCTGCAAAGGACATGTACTATTCCAAGTATTCATTAAATGATCAGGGGGATAAATAAGGAGTGAACGCAGTTTGCTGATGACAAAGAATTATTGAATGTAATCAAATATAGATATATCTGTGAAGCAGTACAGGAGGTTCTTGTAGCACTGAGAACTAACTATAAAACAATGTGTGAAGTGTGACATCAGTAAGTGTAAATTAATATGTGTAGTGGGAAAATTAGCCTCGACAATACGTACAAGAAATGGTCTGTAAGGTTTCTGTTTTATTTCAGGAATGAAGTTATCGTATGTGGTTCTAACAGTGTCAGTTTACTGCTAATGTCACACATTCATTCCCATACTGTGAGCTGATAGATCACTTTTTTTCTGTGTGGTTTTTAGTGGCATAACCTTCCCTAGTCATCTGTGCAGCCAGAACTCTTGTTAAGGTTCTTATCTTCTGGGATCTCAGCTACACTATACTTGTCTCTGAGTTTAACCATAATAGTTTTGCTTTATGTACATCATTTTCGTGGCTGTCGTTTTGATGATGCTGTCCCTATATGCATTTCTGTACTTTTTCCTCATTGTACATCAGGACTGAGCTGCTTTCACTTTCTTCTGTTTGCTCATTTGGTAGCAAGAGTTTCCACTGCCTGATAGCTTGTCAGCCATCGTCATGCTTTCTATCATGTTGTCCCACAGGCTCACTGTAAACATCCACCAGACTACTTCTTTGAATTATTTTCTAAAATTATCCCACAAATATAGCTAGATTGACACATGTCCTCCTACCACCTTAACCAAAATAGTTTTCCTTGCTTCCTTGTACTCCCCACTTTCTTTATCCATCTGTTCTCTTTTTGCCTCATACTTTGATTCTAAGTTGTTGGAGCAGGGACTGTCTTATTTATTCCATCTGTACAGTGACTGAACCAGTGGGAACTTAGTTTATTAAATAATGCAATTAGTAAAAGACATAAAATGAGTAGATTTTCTAACATGTACTCTAAAGCAGTCCTTCAGCAGTGTCAGAAACAGAATACAGTTTCAAGGAATGGAATATCCAGCTATTCTGGATACTGTCAAAGATTAATACAGTGCACAGTATCCATTGGGAAAAAGTTGCATCTGAGCTGCATGTAGAAAAGGATTAGGATGATGGCCATACAAGCACTGCAAATACTTCATGTGTAATAAGTAATAGAAGTAATAAAATCAATTTTGTTCAGATAGCTCTAACTCTTAGTTCCCCACTGATACTGCTTAAGCTTTTCAGCAAAACGACACTTTTACTGAGATGTTTCTTTGCTATTGGTTCCTGTTATTTATATTTTAAATTGTTTTTTGAATTCGGGTCAACCAAAACAAAACAGAAGATGGCTGAAGAAGTAGTATTTTATATGTTATGTACAGATTAGTTAATGCATTAGCAGAGAAAAGAAATTGATACAATTAAATCTTGAGGGGCACTGGGTACATAGGCATGCAATCGAGTTTTTACTTAAACAGTGAAAGCGAATGACTAGATCAGTGGTTCCCAACATTTCTGTAGTAACACCTGACTTAAAAGAGAATTTGCTGTGTTCATGGTGTGGGTACTGTGGAGTTTACACAAATTCAGCAGAACTTGTTAATCTGTGTCTTCTGAAATACTGCCTCTCATCAGCAAGTCTTGACTTTTTGATTAGAAGCTACTGCACTGAAACTATGGCTTCGTGTGTAGGGACCGAAGAAAGGCTGCTCTGTTACCTCTGGACTTCATAACTGAGCAATATTTAATGTGTTTGACTACATCCATAGGACATGCTGATCTTCAAGTTAGATCTTAGAATTGGATTTTTTACTGTGTTTTTCATAAGGTGCACTGATAAAAGTAAAAAATATACCGTATTTACCATCACATAAACTCTAACTCACCTGCTGTTGACTAAACAAGCACCCTGTAAGTCAGTCTTCATTCTTCTGAAATACCTGCTTTTCCCTGTTTTTCCTTGGTCCCATTTTTTCTAGCCAGCTATCAAATTGCTTTAACTTCTTTCTCCACACCTGTCACAAGAGGTGATCGTGATCATTTTATCTATTGGGGTTTTTTTTTCTTTCCTCTTTTACTCCATCAGCTCCTTTTTTTTCCTACATTTTTTTCTTCCTTTTTGTCTTTCTTCCTCAAGCAGCTGCTGTAAGCGTCTTCACTGCAGCTCAGGTTATACTGTTGTCACATATACTCTCTGGCTCTGTAATCCTGTTCCTCTCCTGTGTCTTGAATAGTCTTGAAACCACATTTTACTGGGGGAGTGGGAGTGGGGGGTGTGTGTGAAGAATTGCACGTAGCTTAGGTAGCATTGGTAAATAATCATTCTGCTTTATGTTCAAAGCTCTCTCTCTCCATTATTCACCAGTCATACACCATATTTATCATATATTGTGCCTTGTACGTAGCTTACTGTAACAACTTTGATGGTGTTGGCTTTTTTTGGGGAATTTGATATATTTTACACAAGACTGGATGGTTCTTAGAGTACACCTCCCATACTTCTAGATGTTGTTCGTGATCCTTCTGCTCCCAGGACAATCACTTAAACTAACACAGACTTTTGTATTGTTCTCCTGATTCTGCCCCTTCACATGAAACATTTTTTTCCTATTGTTAATGCAAGTCTAGCCCAGTAAAAACTAGTTTGTATTAATGATGAGTATCTAGAGCTGCATGTTCAAATTTCAGCCAGCACAGTGAGCATAAGTGATTGGAAAATTTGTCTGTGTATTGGAAATCAGAATAAAGTTATAAGAGGCTAAAATACAGTTCTTGATTTTATATATTCTTTCCCAGTACAGAATTATTTTCAAAATTCATCAGTTTTATTAGCTTGTAGTTCATATTTTTGAGCAGTTACCTGCTATCTGCTAAAATGATTAAAGAGGCGAGATTAATTACACCTCTTAAGATATAGAGAAGTACACTAGAGTGCACAAATACAGCAGACATTCTATGTACTAAGATGGGCTCAAAAACTACACTGTTAATCTAACAACAGTCTAGTCCAAAACAGTAGGAAAGGATGAGGAGTCCGTTCATTCCCCCATGGACTATCTTCATCTACATGTGACAGCACAAGTAGCACAACAGCTGCTGACTGAGATGGACCAACAGTTCCAACCTATCCACAGATGGGGGTAAAAAAAAAGCAGCGTTAGTAAAGTGTTACAGTTAGTATGGTTGAAAGACAAATCTTGTAATGTATCTTATTAGCTAAAGCACTGAAAAGTTGAACTGGCCTTCAGATGTACTTTCCACTTCTTCATATTTTAAACAGTAGCAACAAACACCAACAATTAGAAGTTGGGGAGATGATTTTAGTAAGTGTGTCAATCAGGCAGTTTGAAAGAAAAAGGTAGCCAGCTTCTCTGGAACAGAAGGTGGTATTAAAGAAGGGAGAAGTTACATTCCCATGAAAGCAAGAGATAATAATAGCTATTGCCAGTGAAACAACGTGGGCTTTGCAGGATCTGAAGACTGGGAGAAATTACAGTGTGTCATAAATCAATGTCTTTATTAAGTCTGCTTTCTAGCATTCAATAAAATCAAGATCTTTTTTCTTCAGACTTTCATTGGTCTCGCTTGAGGATCAAGGCTGGTGAATAAAAGATGGAAACAGCAGTCTGTCGAAAAAATTCTTTTCCTTGTAGCTCTGTGTTTCTGTCCTTTATTTGCAGCATTAATTCATTCTCATACATGGTAGTTGCTTAACTTGACCCACATTCATAAATGTAGTGTGTTTTCATGGGGGACTTTCCTTATGGATGAAAGTTTTCCCTGCATTAGGAGTGAAATACCAAGAGTCTTCTTTTCAGAGCAGATGTTTTAATATGGAAGGGCCTCATTTTCTGTGTATTTTGGAGGACTTCTGTTTTGGAGATACACAAAAAGTGTTGGTGTGTGGGTTTTATCTGTTTTGTAACTTGGTGCGAATTTTGTTGACTTCGGTATCTAGAAGGTTAATGTTGCATAGGAGTGTTCATGAAGGCATTTGGAAGGTGGAGCTGATTGCTCAACTCCTGGAATTAACTGAGTTTTAATTAAATCAAGACCAGATGTCACAGTGTCCTATTTATAACTTTGCAACAGCATAAGCATGGTTCTGCAACTACTTTAAGTTTCTTCTGACAGTGGTTCATAAAAAAGTTGGTGACCATGTTGTAAGTGGTTTCCTCAGCTTTAAAGAAACTGTCTGATAGAGAAAACTGAATTACTGTGATTGCATCGGGAACTGGATTGGAAGTCTAAATACTAATTTAGTCCTTGCAGAGAGGATGGCTTCTGACAGGCTGTGATGCCATTGTCATTTGGGATGTTGGGATAATAAGGTTATTTCAGGCATAGAATTTGACTTTGCTACTTTTAAAGAATAAAAAGTCAGCAAGCATCAAAATGTATTTTTAACCATCTAAATAGAGGCAGTACACAACTGTCTGTTTGGGGAATGTTTACATTTACTATAGAGATACTGCATTTTGCCAGAGAAGCTGAAGTAGTTAAAAAATACTGAACATGAGTTTTGTTAATATATTCATAAAGTATTAATCTAAATATTTTGAATGTAAATAATTCAGACCTGGAGTGATGCATAATGTTTTGGGTGCCTTCAGTGCAAAGTAGGTGCTTGGAAGTACCTGAGGATCTCATCCTTGTTCCTATTAAGGCTTAGTTTTTGCAGTTAGTAGAGATCCTTAGGTAATATAGAGGTGCTCTAAATATTAATTTATCAAGTATAATTTTAAATCTTTGTGTGAAAATTGTTCTGTAACGAAAACATGTGAGTATGTACAAGTATAGAGACTTCTATTGCTTCTCTAATGTGACTTATTTGATACATTTTTGATGTGATCTGCTAGCCAGACTCCAAGTGACTTTTTTGATAAACTTCATTTTAAGAGGAGATTGTTTGTGACATTGAAATACCTGAGCACTTAAGGACTATAATCTGAAATAAAAATATTAGGAAACAGGTTTAATGCTGTAAAAAATTAAAGCCCTGGCTTTCAAAGATGTGACCAAGTGTAGCAGTTGCATGTGGAGATTAAATATTTATATGTGGAAATGAGTACAGCTTAAATTCTTTCCTATTTTACCATTTAACCTACACAGTATAGGAAGAAGTATTATAATGTATAAAGTGCTTTCTTGTTGTGTGTGTTTGTTTGTTTTGTTTGGTTGTTTTGTTTGGTTGGTGTTTTGTTTGTTTTTTTTTTTTCTTATGAAGAACAAATGTTTGAGTAAATGTTTGAGTAAAGTATACATAGTAATGTATACTGCAATATGTGATAATCTAATCAAAAGTGGCATGGTATTTTCCTTCCTTCTAAAAATATTTAATCTTTATTTCATTTTTATTACTTATTTATTACTCTTGTTTGCTTTCACATCAAAGTGTTCTACAGAGAACGAATTAAGAGGTATTTGGCTTGACTGAAGTAACATGCTTACCTCTAATATTATCAGTGTGTATTTCATATAGTTATAGATAAATACTGTTTGATACCCATTTCCTATTAGGCCTACTCAGTATATATATTTATTGCAAAAGTTCTAGCATTGTGCTATCTCACTGATAAATTTCTTTGTTAACAGAAAAAAAATATTTCAGGAGGAGCCCACTTGCTGTGTCAACATATCTCAGCTAGGTTGTAAATCATGCTCTTGGCAAGAGAGCTTTCATCAAAGAAAATAAATGAATGTGTCAAGTAGAAGTTTGGGTTTAGAAACACAGTATAGCAAGTGTAGTAATCCCTGTTTTGCTAAGGATTCCTTGGAAAAAATAATATCTCAACTCTCAGTTAAAAAGAAGGTGTGATTTTTATTTTTTTTTTTCCTATAAACTGATGTTGTAAGCCAGGACTTTGTGATAGTAGCTCTGAAAAAAGCAAATAAATAGCAGACTTCCAAATAATCTGAACTTCTGCCTTATGCACTTGCAGTCCAGTTCTCCTTGTTTCAGTCTCTTCTCACAGCTGATTTTAATAAAAATGCAGTTACAGTTTTCAAGCAAAGATTTATGTATGGTACAGTAAAAAAAGAAAAAATGCAGACACATGCAGCTCCATGACTTAAAGCTGCTTGTGTAATGTGTGCACTATATATGCTTTAATTAGTTTACAATTAGCAAAATCACTTCTGCTGTCTTATATATCACATTTTAATCAATAGCTTAAGTATATTACCTTGGAACTATAGTGAAAACCTAGTAGCAGAAGGAATTACTAACCTAATTTCTACAGGTGTCATTTCTAGTTAGTAATTAAGGGTAGTGAATTTCATATAAGCTTATTTCGCTTTTAAGAAATTAAGAAACTGTTTTTTCCAAACCTTTTACCTGAGTAACTTTTAATAGTATCTACAATGTTGTTTCTGAAATACATTCTCAAATAAAACTTTTTCCTGATGCAAAGTTGGCACTACAAAGCCGACATACTCAATATGCAGGGCAGGAACAGAAATCCAGCTTCCTTTCAGCATTTCAAGCATCATCATGCATATCATAAGTTCACATGCTTCTGAATTACAAAAAGTTTTGAAACTTCTGAGCATATTTGTGACAAAATACTGATTAAAAATACAGGACTGTAAAATAAAGCTGGAAGTTACTCTGACAAGTGATGGCTCAGAATTCTTATCAGTCCATCAAGACTGTTGTATTGTCTTGTATGTTTTATTTAGGAAAGAGATTGTTGTTATTGAAGTATGTCATAGCAATAAGACACCTCAGTTCCTATACTGTCATAGCAATTCATGTTTAGTTTATAGACATAAACATTCCATCAGAATATGCTCAGCATACATCAGTGCAGATTTGAGGTCTGCTACGTAATGTTATTTATAGGATCCATCGTGCAGCTGGTTGAGGAAACACAGGACTGGAAGGTCCTGAAGCCTACTCCAACAATAGGTATAGTTTTTGGAAATTGATCATGTTGAGCTCTCTTTGAAAATGAATATGAGTTTTTGATTTATTTTCTCCTTTTCAAGGTTTCTTACAGAACCACATCTACAGTGGTTATAAATTTCATATACATTCCAATTTTAGTGATGGACATTCATCCTAATACTGTCTTTTAGCTGAAATGACATCTTTGATATCCAAGGTCTTACCTGATTTATGTGTACCTAGAGAGCACTTACTCCTCTTGTGGTTTTCTTTTTACTAGACTAATCAAGAACATTTTTATTCATCTCCTCACATGATATAGTATTCCTATTGCATTGATCATCTTTGCAGCAATTCTCTTTTCCTCATACTGTTTGAATGTATTGAAAATGGGAGAAAAGAATTGTACATAAAATTTCAGAAGAGCATCTTGAATGGTAGGGTATTCCCAGGAGGAATGAAGAAGTGTTAAAACCATCCGATACATTCCAGTGTTGATGGCAGGGTCTGGGAGAGAGAAAAGCTGAGACAATCATGAAATTCAAACTAAACTAATCAGCATTCACTGAGGAACCAGAAGTGATTCAGCACTAAAGGGGGAAATAATTATTTGGAAAAACTGAAGGACTGCTTATGAGAATGCTTAAAAAAAATTAGTGTACTGCAGAGAAGGATATGCTGTGAAATGTTTGATTATGATTGGGAAAATGTATTGGCAGTATTTTGTTGAGCTTGAAAACCTACTATTGAATCATGCTATTGCTCTTTTGTTACATATATTACAGTGTATTTTCATGACTTAGAATAGTTGTGGTTAATCTTTCACTGAAAAGCTGGCTTTTAACATGGAAGACTGGAATCAGATTACAAAAGATGGAAGTGTTTTTGTTTCGCAAGCACTTAGGAAATTGTATGGCTTCTGTCAACTAGCCTTACTTTTTGTGGAGTAGAGATGACCAGACTTCTTAATGCAGCTTATGCAAACTAAGTGCTCTAATATTCCACAAGCAAAAACTCAGAAGGGAATCAAGTAATGACGTTTAAAACCTCATCACACTGTCATAAGTGGTGGAGTTACCACAGTTTAACAGGTTCAATAAGGGTAAAAAGAAGAACAGAGACAGTGAGAGTAAATCATCATGGAAACCATTTCCAAACACATCAAGGACAGGAAGGTGATTGGGGAAAGTCAACATGGATTTACAAAGGAGAAATCGGGCTTAACCAACCTGACAGACTTCTACAATGAGGCAACTGTCTTGACAGAGTAAGAGAAGATCAGTGGATGTTTTTTGACTTCACTGGGGTTTTGACTGCTGTCTCTCATAATATCCTCATAGACAAACAAAGTAATAGAAGCTAGATAAGTAGTTGGTGAGGTGGACTGAAAACCAGCCAGGCTCAAAGTGTCGTGATCAGCAGCATGAAGTTGACCTGGGGGACAGTCACTAGTGGTGTGCTGCAGGGGTTGATCCTGGAGCTACTACTGTTTAAACATCTTCATTTATCACCTAGATGATGAGGTAGAGCACATCCTCAGCAAGTTCACAGAAGATACAAAACTTGGAAGAGGGTGAATACAGTAGATGGTTGCACTGCTACTCAGAGAGACTATGATAAACAGCAGAAGTGAGTTTGGCAAAGTAAAGTGCCAAGTTCTGCGCCTGGAGAGTAATGTTCCCCTGCACACATCAGTACAGGCTGGAGGCTGACTGGCTGGAAAGCAGCTTCAGAGAAAAGGCCCTGGGTGTTTTGGGAACAAGAAGTTGAACATACCTAAGAAAGTGCATTACCAGAAGGCTGAGGAAGGACATCCTTTCTCTCTGCTTAGCATTGCTGAGATCACATCTGCAGTGTGGCATACAGGTCTGGACTCCTCAGTACAAGAGAGACGGACATATTGGTGAGGGTCCAGCAAGGGCCACAAAGATAGTGTACTGGAGCATCTTCCATGTGAGTACAGATGGAGAGCTGGGACTGATCAGTCCGGAGCGGAGAAGGCTCAGTGGGATCTTGAGTGGTCAAATACTGGAAAAGGTTGCCCAGAGAGGTTGTGGAGTCTCCATCCTTGGTGATATTCAGTACCCAGCTGGACACAGTCCTGGACAACCTGCCCTACCTGACCCTGCTTTAAACAAGCAGTTGGACTGGACAATCTCCAGAGGTGTCTTCCAATCTTAGAACTGAGCTTTCTGGCTCAAACAGAACAAATAATAATTTCATTATAGATAAAAACTTTTGTGCAGTGGGCACAAATTAAAACCCAGGAAATTCCATCTGAGCACAAGAACACCACACATCCTACATAATCTTTGTGATCACTCATAAACTTCTGGATAACATCCTTTTTAACATCTACGAGTGTAAGTGAAAAACATGAGTAACTTGTGCTTTTTTGGATTAAGCAGGTGTTACATGCAGAAATATATTAAGAGTGATAAATCAGGTTAGTATTATGTTTGTTGTTGTCCAGGAGTTCTCAAGCCATTCTAAATTACTACTGGCATAATAATTCTAGAAGTAATTAAGCCTCGGAAAAGTGATTTGCTTATTATATCTTGAGAGTGAGAGCTGAATTTTTATTTGCAAGGAGATAGAAAATTCTGTATATTGAAAAAAAGACATTTAACATTCACTTTTCATTGCAAGCATATCTTGAAGGCACTTTTACATGAGTTTACATGGACATATTTTTCATTTTATTAATTTAGCTCTAAATTAAAAATTCTTTCATGTTTTCTTCTTTTTCTGTTATCCTCTAAGAAGACAGTTTAATTTTGGAATTTAACACTTTTGTTGCTGCTTTGCTACTATTAGTGCCTGAAGTGGTTCCAAAGCAAAATTCAAGAAAACCAAGCGGGGACTTAGAAGGGGAATGCCAAGAGAGATATAGTCAGTAGTTAAATGCTGTGCTGCATTCATACTCTAAAATTAAGTTGTCCATATATTGCGTAGTCAATGTCATTCATGCCGTTCAGCTGATGGAAAAGCTGAGACTAAGAGGTGCAATAATCCATTTCAGTTTATCAGGCAAACTACTAATAGGAACAAAATTCAGATCTAGTTGTCCCTGGTTGTATGTTGTGATATCTTGTATCAACAGCTTTAGTTTAGCATGATAATGAGGAGTTGCCCTATCCAGTCTGTAAGAGATATTGAGGGTAGTGGAGTGATGAGTGCTGTTTAAGCAGGAGACCTGTTTGCTGAGGGTTTACATGTGTGCGCCCTGGTAGGATGATCTGACTTTGTTTCATTTTCTGAAAAAGGGCATGGAGATGTTGCTGCTAACTGCCAGGAATATTTAGCTGCAGTGGAATGGCTTTGGCAGAGCAGAAATGTAACGTAACATGAGTGTAAAGAAGGAAGAGAGTCACCACAGAAGGTAGTCAGTGAACCAGAAAAGAGCTCCTCTGGCTAACAGAAGTTGTGATCACCACTTTTTTCATATTTAAGATACTAATGCCTTTGTATGCATAAGAATAATCTGAAATCCACAAAGCACTAATTTCACATCAATCATGCAGGCCCTCACTGGTTTTCTTAATCTCTCTCTGAGTGGCTTTGGTTCGAGGATATTATCACTCACTAATGCCTGTGAATTTGAAGGGCAGTGTTTATAAAGATGAAACGAGGTAATGAACTCCAAAAGTTTAGCAGTGTGGTTTTAGATTTCATGGTACGGATCAGAAAAATCTGTATTTTTATGTTGGCTCTAGGAACATAATGTTGTAAATGTGCATCTGTGCATAATCTTTGCATGATCATACTGAGAGTTTGTTTTTTGGATGATGTGAACAGGAAATGGATACTTGGACACAGTGATGGATGAATGAACTTTAATTTTTCACCTGGTTAGAAATCTGTTTTGGGGAAATAGAATATCAGTGGTTTGCTTGAGGCTGTACCCTAGAGGCAGAGCTATGGAGAAGTGTTTGAAATAAAAATGATACAGTAGTTTAATTCAGGAAAAATATTTGCCATTTAATTGCCTTGTAGTAAAATTTAAAATAGTAAGCAAAGCTAAAAAGAAGAATCTTGTTTTTCAAATTAATTTATGAATAATTTTTAAAAGGTATGTGTATATATATAAATAGGAAAATCACAAAGAATACATACTGTAATGTCTTTAAAAGTCAGTCTACTCTAGGATTGACAACCAACTCTATTTTGTATGCTTATTCCATGTTAATTAATTACATGTAAATTCTGAAGCACATACACTCACTGGGCAAATAGAAGATCTCAATCAACAAAGTATAAAATTATAATTTGTTCTTCAGTGATAACTTGGCTTTATATTTGTAGGTGTAAATTACAACCACTTGCCAACTTTTGCCCTCAAAACACACTTTATGTTGTTACTGATGGAGATACTGAAAGCACAATTTTATGTATGACTTCCCTAGGAGAGTTGTTATAATCCATGTTGGGTTGATGTGTGTACCTGTGGAAGGACTTTTTAATGCCCCTGTATGAAGGAACCTTTGAAATTTATTTTTTTATATGACTTGTAACATCAGCATGAAAAGCAGCTTATTTTTCTCTTATGTGCAGTGCACTGGGTTAAAACTAAAGCTTTGATTACTCAATGTTTAGATCAAGCTAATCTGAATTTTGCTAAAACATTTTGTTCTGGAGTTTGTCAGATACAGGTTTTGTGGACATAGTAGTTTACATGAGTGTGGTAAAACATCCTCCATCTTTCTATGGCAGTGACCCAACAGGTACTTCAGTGTGGATTTTGGCTTAGAGAGATTTGTGTATATTGGCATATTGTATAACACTACACATTACTAGATCAGATACATTTGTGCTTGAAGAATAAAATTTCTGAAGCTTTTTCACTGTCCTTTTGCCTTGTTAGTTTCATATCACTATCTCTGTGATCACAAAAATACATCAAAATAGGTATTATATTCCTCCCTCTTTTATTCTCCACAGCAATGGAATTTCATGAAAACCTGCATAATATAGGAGCAAGAGAAGGCTTAAAAGAAAGAAAACTGCAAAAATCCGTAGAAAGTTTTACATGGAACATTACAATTTTAAAGGTAATATGTCTTCCTTTGTTTAATTGCTGTAATTTTCCATTCACAACTGACATTGTAATATTGTTATTGGTCATTATTCTGTGTCACAGTTCAACTGGATTTATTCACTTCTATAACTGTAATTACTTTAGTTTTTATAATTTGAAAACACAGCAGACCGTCAACATGAATTTTTCTTTTCTATTGTTGTGGGTGGTTGTTTTATTTAGTTTATCTGACATTTTCTTCTTACAGCATTTTAATGTTAACAGGATCCACTGCAATCTTGAATACAGGGGTGAAACAATAAGTATTGATTCCTGTGAAGCGACTCAGACTGGGAGGAAGCTATGCCACTGTTTAAACCCAGCTTTGTGATTTGAAAGAGAGCAAGAGTGTTCAGATTAATGCACTTACTGAAAAGCGAAAGGGAAGCTTTTGCTACTGCAGTCAGTGATGAATGGTGGTTAATGATACATAAAAATTTTATTAGTAATCTCAGCTGAAGTAAGTTGTGTGCATACAACATGGAGAGTCTCTTTGGATTTTGTCAAGTGCATTTGCTTATATTTTGACACAACAGGAAGTGATGATGTATAAAAAAGCTTTCAGACAGAGACCCTCAGAAAACTAGAATGTGGAACAGTTCAGGTTTCTTATCCCTGGTCTTTCATCTCAGTAAAGCATATAAAAATTTATAGAGATAGCAAAACTACCTCCCTTAATTTATTCCCTTGACACTGTCCTTCTAGCACAAATTATTCAAGCTTTGTGTTTACATCCACTAATGAGTTCTCTTCCACTCAATCAAATATTTCATCACTACATCAAACTATAAAGTCTGTATTAATTATGAAGAAAATAATTTTCTCCCACGTGTTTATTTATAGTTCTTACTGAAAATAGAATTCCCTATCACATCTTCTTTCAGAAAAGCCAGTAACACACATGTATTTCTCCATCTTTCCACGTTGGTATCAACTGTTAAGCTTTTCAGTATTGTTTGGTGCTCCGTTTCCCCTTGTGTTATACTGCACAAATCCAATGCAGAGGACAATCAAAAAGAGGTGCAATTTGCTACAGCAAGCACAGTTCATACATTCTAAACATACGTGTGCAGGTTCTGCTTTTTGGTAAAAGGACCAGACAATCACTTTTCCTTTATTAGAGTGAAGTTCCCTGAAAAAAAATGTATGGGATGTATCAAGTAGCATTGCTGTGGTACCTGGGGGATAGAGAGGAGGGGAGTCAATTCAGTGGGTTTGGACAAATGTCAAGGAAATAAATTCTTATCCTTTTTTACTTTTCTGTCAAAGGTATTAGATATCAGCTTGGATAGTCAAATCTGCTTTAATGCTGCCTGAAACAGCAGTAGCTCTGCTTCATCTCTGTATGATGTGAAGTTGTGATTTCTGTGTAAACCAGGAATTGGACAACTCACATGGAAGATCTGGCTTCTGCGCATATTCTTAGGATTAATGCAATTATGAAGTTAGAAGGCCTTCCTTTTGAAGAGATTAGTAAAAAAAATCTCTTCAACATTGACTTTTTTCCCTACTCGCAGATTAATGTCCTTTCTGTAGGAAGGTACAATTTGTCCCATAATACTTTAAAAAGAAAAAGAAAAAAAAAAGGTGAGGTGTTTAATCAGCCTGTTTTCAAAACTTTAACAGGAAGTGTTCCAGAAAGCTCTGGTATGTTGGTACATCTTAAGTTATTTGCAAGTGTTACAGTTCACATAGACATCTATTAAGTGCCGTTACTCACATTAGATGCACAAAACGTTAGAGGTTGTGATGTGTTTGAAGTAACTCGTTGAGGTTTTTCTCTCCAAACTTTTAACTACAGGCTGTAACCATAACTTCTCTTGTGTTACACAATTAAATAGAAAAAGTTTATCAGTTTCTAAGATGCTATTCTTCCTATCTGGAGACAAAGACCTGCAATCATAGTTTTGTTCTTAACACTATGTTTTTCCATTTTTCCAGTTTTCTAAAAGTGTGAGAGGACAGGAATGGGAAGTGAATGCCCGCATATTTTTAGACTAAAAATTGATCAAGCTAGTGACAATCTCAGCCACTTTAAGAAGTATTTCTTTTTTCTGTTAAATTTCTTGAATATGTCAAATTAACTTCCATCTTGAACAGCACAAAAATAACCCCCTGTCTATTCAGTGTCTCCAAATTTTGCTGTTCAACAAGCAAACAGTTGAGCAACCAACACACTGAAGGCAGTGCCATGCTTAGATAGATTTAACTTTTTGTTCTTCTTGTAATTAGGAACAGTTTTTTAGATGGTCTGTTGTCTATGATTTAGGAGTGGCTTTGTAGCTCTGAGCAGCACTACTAAATAATGCTGCATGAGCACCATCCTCAGCTCGCTCACAGAGGAATCACAGAATGCTCACATGATGTGGCTGATGCATTTTCCAAACCGATTAAACTGCATTTTACCCTCAAGGTACCTATTGATGTGTTTTTTCCAACTGGGACATTTTGACTACAGTTGATGCAATGGAAAGTTTAATAAAATAACAAAATTGACAGTTAAATTCTAGGGGAACTCTTTGTTTAGAACATCTGACGTAGCTATTACATATGTGTGTGTGCCTATGCATGCCCTAAATTGCTATTTTAAAGGACTTTTTTTTTCCTGACTTGAAACCATGTGGCCAAATTCATTATTGGTATAGTGTGTTTGAATTCAGCTGAAATATATCTGTACAATTTGTTTATGTTATATGCATACATTTCCATTCTTATGTACCCTGTATATGCAGATAGACATATTTAACTTCAGAACGTCACTTAGAGTAAATGTAGTCTGCTTCAGTGAACGTTGTTGCCTATGGTAGAGATTCAGAGATTGTACAGTGCTAGAATATTCCACTCTTTCAAATAGACAGTTTGCAGGATCATTTGCTGGTACTTTATTTATTGTTATTACTGAGACTGATAGCACTCATGTTTTCTAAACATAGATAATCACATTTCCTGACAGGAAGAGTACACAGTTGGAGAAAATCACTCTTAAGTGCTGTTGCATCAGACTCCTACAAAGAGCTGAATATAACTATTTATGGACTTTTCTGGCATAACAAAACTTTGGAAAAAACCTCTATATGTTCAGAATTTGAGATGCCCACAGGAAGAGCATAACAGCATCTTTAACATAACTGCATAACAGTCTGCAAAAAGAGCTGTTCTAGACACATAGGAAGAGTTCAGTGGAAGTACTTGGAATGAAGATGGGACTCCTAACTCCAGCATTTGTTAGACACTTCATGTTGGCTAGGAGTTCTTATGCATGTCACATTAGATAATGTGAATTACTTTCTCTTGAAAGAAATACCAAGGTTTGCAATTCCCATGGCATCTGTAATCTCTACCATGACATTGGTTCTGCACGTACAGTGTTTGTATAAGTGTATTTATAAATGGAACATTCAGAGAACTTCTAGGATGCAACTTAACTACATTTCCTGAATTTTGTGGACCAAATCTGCAAGTGGATTTGGGCAGCACTGTTGTTACCATGGGGCATTCATAAAGCCTCTTACAGCTGCTACCCAGTCCTGTAGGAACTCAGAAAAGCTCTCAGATCCCAATTAAATTTAAATATGTAGAACTACTAGTCTGTTGTTGTTGCCTCACTGATGGGATTTTGGCTCCTAATTAAACGCATCTTCAGAAGTTAGGAAGTTAAGTCCTTTATGTCCCAATTCTGTAAATGTGCTCCAAGCACGACAGCTGGGCATGGAGCACTGCAATGTGTCCCATTGTACTGAGCAGCCATGGCTCAGAGAAAGCTCTTTGAGAAAGGTACACCAACTTCTTACTTCTCCTGATACGAGCTTTGAGTCCCAGAAGCTGAGCTAAAGCCTTGATACAACTTCTTGGGATTTTTTTGAAGAAAAGGTGCTCAAGCAGTTACTTCAGATGTCATCTCTGCAGTTTTACTTTCATATTCACACACTCACTGAAGACCCTGTTAACCAAAAATCGTAACTGAAGACATGCCAGATTATAAAGGTAGCTGTGCTGAGACATGCTGATGCATGTCTTATGAGGAGCAGCTGAGAGAACTGGGGTTGTTTAACCTGGAGAAAAGGAGGCTGAGGGGAGACCTTACGTCTCTCTACAACTACCTGAAGGGAGGTTGTAGAGAGATGCAGCCATTCTGTTCTACCAAGTAACAAGTGATGGAACAAGAGGGGATGGCCTCAGTTAGTGCCAAGGGAAGTTTAGATTGGATATTAGGAAGAATTTCTTTCCTGAACGGGTTATCAGGCACTGGAATGGTTTGCTCAGGGCAGTGGTGGAGTCCCCATCCCTGGAGCTATTTAAGAATCGTGTAGACATAATGCTTAGTGATATGCTTTAGTTATCAGTGTTAGGTTAATGATTGGACTAGACGATCTTAAAGGTCTTTTCCAATCTAGGAGATTCTATGATTCTGTAATTGATACCATATCTGATTGACTCTGGTATGGTACAACATTTCAAAGGTATGAGAACTGATAACCATTTTGGGTTTGTTTTTAATTACCTTTCAGGAGCTATGATATAAACCCACTGCCTCTTAGCTGAAAGCTTCAAACCAGAAGATTTTTAATGTTGATTTAAAAAAAACCACAGAGCAGAGTAGTTGGCACAGGCATATTGCAACAGAGAGGTATGAGGGATATTGAATTGAGCTTCCACATAATTTTACATCCTTTGTCACTGTTACTTACTGAAAGCTTATGAGTGAATATTAGTTTTGTTTTACAATGTTCTTTGAGGGTTTTTTTATGTCTTGGTGCTTGATTCTTTTTCTGAGGCTTGTGAACTTCAAAATGTGAAATAGGTATTGAAGTTACAAAGTGCTGTGTTCTGTTAGTGAATTTTAATCACAGTGAAGGAAAGGGAGCTGCGATTGCCATCTGCTGCTGTGAGAACAGAGCTCTCGCAGGGCTCTGCAGTTATGGTGTGCAAGGTCCCATTCTTTCCATCCCATTCCCAGTTGGGAATGACAACAAACTGACTGTGAACACAGAGCTGGGAGTAATTTTGAGTTTGTGGTGTGTTTGCCAGACAACACTAAGGACTAAATTCATTTACATTTTGACTTATTTGAGGTGAAAGCCTGACAAAGGCAGCCCCACCATATAGTGAGAAACATGCAGGTTTGGTTCTGCAACTGCTCCAGATTCCAGCATTGAGTTGCCTCCACTTTGTTTCTTTGAATATAGGGGGGTTTTGTACTTCCTTATGAAAAATCTGCTTGACTAAAGATAGAGCTGTTAATAGGTTATTTGTGTTGGCTTCACAATTTGCATTTTATCAGAGCAGGTAGACTGCAGCCATTTGGGACTGATAAGAAAGTGAAAGACCTCCAAGTAGCCCATAGATCTGAGAAATTCCCATGTTCCAGCTTGTAGTCAACTGACTGTGCTATAAACTTACTTTTGAAACCAGTGGCACCTACTGTGAAAATCAGGATCTTACTCAGTTACCGAATGCATAGAATATAAGGATTTGAAACTGAATCTTGAGACCACCTGAGCAAGAGATGTTTGATATATAACTAGAAGGAAGATGTTTGAATTCTTTTAATTGAGCTTGTTGGGGAATTTTTTTTTCAGATTTGGGTGACTTTTTTACTTTTCTGCCTTTCAGAGGCATTGTATTACTTTTCAGCAGTGTTCACTGTGACTACAACTTGTACTTTTAAGATGCATGCTGCTTTTTTTCCTCAGCATATGGCTTCATGGTGGTACATCAGCAGAGCTAGGCACTTCACATCAGTTGCTCAGACCTCTCTTGCTTGAGCTTGCGCCATGTTTGGTAGCGGTGGTTCGTTCTTGTTTTATCTTTGGATTAAGATGTGCCAGCACGTAGTGACAACACAGTTGATTTCACAAACATTTTTCTGAGTTCAGCACCATTCAGAACTCATTTGCTTCATTCGAGCTGTTGGAGACGAGAGTAATATACAGAGATTCATTTTTTTATTTCACCTTGGTCTGAACTTGATCCCATTTGGCCAAATGTGTTTATTCCAAATCCCTCTTGTCTGCAATAATCCAGCCTCTTATCCCAGGTCCTCTCTTGTGTAGAAAATTCATCTTCCCTGATCAGTCTCGTTGAGACACTCCCAGTGCGCTGCTGAAAATCAGACATTGCTGCTAAGGTTTCCTCTTTCCCCTCTCTCCTACATCCAGTATTCTGTTACTACTTGGTGCCTAATTTACTCTTCTGGCAATTTTTTTCCTGTTGCTTTCCAGTTGATCTTGCCCTCTCTTCACCTCCTCTAGAGATCCTTCCCAATGAGTCTTAATTTTAGTTTTCTCATCACCTTACCTGATTTCATTGTATTCTGCCATGTTCTTCCTGCTGTACACTTCTGTTTGTTTCTCTCTCTTACTGACTTCATTACCAAGCTCTCTTGCTGTATTTTGAGTTATTAGTCCTTCTACTTGTCTATCATTTTCAGGCTTCTTTCAACATGGTGGATTTGGTCAGTGTGTTTTCTTAATGTATTCCAATCCCAAATGTTGCCTCAGTCTTTTACTTCTCTGCTCACCTGTTCGATCCAAATTAAGCATTGTCACACTGTGTTCATTTTAATTTATTTCACGATCTCCTCAGTAAAATGTAGTCTCTACTTCGTATAGTACATTCCCAACTTCCCTTTGTGAAGTTCTAGGCTTCTTGTTGGGTCAATCTCAGAGGTCTCTCTTGCCCCTCCTTTTCTTCATCTGCCTCCTCGACAGAGTCCCTGTCCCAGGCTCTTCCTTCCCCTCCTCTAGTCTGGCTTGTGCATTGCCTGCATTGGCAACCAAGTGTTGGTGGTAAAACAAGTTGGAGAAGCCATACAGGAAAATTCCAACTTTTAGCGCATATTCATAATTGTGTGGGAATGGAATATGCATTGTGTTGCCACGTTGCTGGCGCTGCCAAGAGATGAAGAATGATTGAGAATGAAATCTTGAGTGATTGTACTAACCACATTCAAAATCTGATTTTTGTTTATTAAAAGCGCATAACTTGGATCCACTACTCTGGATCCCTGTAGTCATTTGAATTACAAGTCCCTACCCCAAGTGGGAGTGGAGAAAAAATGATGAAAGATTGATAAAAAAATTATGACAGCATTTTCCTGTCTTTATTCTCGGAACTGAATGAACCATATGGATGAGGTTAAAGAATAATATTGAACAGTAATAATAATAAAATCTGCCAATGGCAGAAATCCTGCATAGAAAGTATGATCTTAAGTAGTTAAAGTTTGGCAAGCATATAAGCAACTGAAAGCAGTTTTTTAAAAATAAGAAGTTTGGGGCAAATGTATTAATAGACTGTTGCTAGCAACTCTGCCTCTAATAAACAACTTGATTAAAGTTCCAGAACTATACTCTACTAATTCATATAAAATGGAACTTTGGGTAGAAACAGATGCACTCCAGATATGACTCAGTCTGCTAGAGTGTTTTAAATTAGCTTTTAGTTGTTTGTCATTTTGGAAAAAAGTACGTGATTAAAAAAAAAAAGCATCCCTAGTTTTCTTTAGCATAAAATATTACTGAAGGTTGTGCTGTGATTGGTGAACTTGCAGATTTTTTTGTGCATGTGTGTGCCTGGTAATCAGAAAAAACTCAGTTTGGCTATTATTGTCTTGCATAAGGGCAGGGTGGGCATATTTCTTGAAGAAAGCAGTATTTGATGCAGTTTGCGTGCCTCAAATGCATAATTCTGCTTACTTCATAGGATACTATTTATGTTCTGAGCTGCTAAAGAGGTAAGGCTGAAGTACCACACAATAAATGCACACATGTTTTTGTCTGACTGCTGTTTTACCTCTTCTTTATTTTTTAAATTAAAAAGTAAAGTTGGATTGCAGCTTTATGTGGCAGGAGAGGCAACATATCTATTATGGCTCTAGAAGGAATAGTATCATCTCTTCAAAAGAACTGTCTGTCAGGATCCAGAACTTACACAGGACAGACATAAGCACGCCAGTTACAGGAAAAGGTGCAATCAGTGTTCATACCTTTTTAGACATTATAGGAACAGGCAGTCTCAAGGAACTACAGTACTTTGAGTTGGTTGGTTGTTTTGTGTATGTGGTTTTCTCCCCTTCAGTTGGAAGTGTTGCTGTTTAAGGTCTGGTATTTTTGAAGCATTTGTTTGCTTTTCTGTAAGCTGTGGGGCAGTTCTCCTTCAGGACTGCAGATGCAGCACCATCCATCGCTTTGGCCCTTGCAGACTTTCTGCACGTGTTTGTGAACTTTTCTGTGTCCATCAGTCAGACAGGCGTGCTCACTGTGTGCTGCAGCCTTGCTCATGCCCTGCATGTGGGCAGGGTAGGCAGAAAATGACTGCAGGAAAGGCACTACCATAGTCTGCTAATGCGAGCTGTTGTTAGAAGACTTGAATCTGTATAGAGAGATGGAGTAGCTAATATTGCAGGACAGAGCCAAATCACTGGAATCTGGGACAGTTTATCTTACAGCTTTACTAAAAGCTTAACTACTGCGAAGAGTAAGAGTACAATTAAAGAGGGATGCCGATAGCATTGAACTGCTGACAACCCTGTGAAGTCTTTGTCATCACTGTCCTTTTTGTATATTGCTTGCCAAGCTGTATTTTCGTATTTCATGCTTTGACAAGTATCCTTTACTGTGCTATGATTGAATAAATCACTTTGCTATTAAAATAAAAATAAATAAATCTAAGAACCAAAAAACTAAAACAGCTTAACGGCTCCCCAAAGTATTAAAATCAGCCTTCACAATTTTCTCTACGCATAAACATTTATAGTCCCCATGGATTAAAAATACAGCACAGATTACTCTCGTGAAAGCTGTTAGGTAGAAATCATAGAAGCATAGAATGGCTTGAGTTGGAAGGGACCTGAAAGATCATCTAGTTCCCACTCCCTGCCATGGGCGGAGACACATCTCACTAGACCAGGCTGCTCAGAGCCCCATCCAACCTGGCTGTGTACAATTCCAGGGATGGGGCATCCACAGCATCCCTGGGCAACCTGTTCCAGTGTCTCACCACCCTCTTAGTGAAGAATTTCTTCCTAATGTCTAATCTAAATCTACACTGCTCTAGTTTAAAACTGTTGCCCCTTGTCATGCCCTTATAAAAAGTCCCTCTCCAGCTTTCCTGTAGAGCCCCTTCAGGTGCTGGAAGGGCACTCTAAGGTCTCCCCAGAGCCTTCTCTTCTCTAGGCTGACCAATCCCATTTCCCTCAGCCTGTCCTTGTAGGAGAGGTGTTCCAGCTCTCTGATCATCTTTGTGGCCCTCCTCTGGACCCTCTCCAATAGATCCATGTCCTTCTTGCATTTGGGGTTCTGGACACAGTACTCTAGGTGGGGTCTCACAAGAGCAGAGTAGAGGGGCAGAATCACCTCTCCTGACCTGCTGGCCATGCTTCTTTTGATGCAGCCTAGGGTACAGTTGGCTTTTTGGGCTGCAAGTGCACATTGTCCCATCACGTTAAGCACCAAGTCCTTCTCTACAGGGCTGCTCTCAATCCATTCATCACCCAACCTGTGCTTGTGCTTGGGATTGCCCCACCCTGGGTGCAGGGTAAATGCACCATTAATGTGAAACAAACAGAACAGGGGGAGAAAAAAAGAGAATTCTGTTATTGATTGTGTATTCTCACTGCATTTTTTTCTTACAGGGACAAGCTGATCTTCTCAAATATGCTAAAAATGAAGCACTGGAGAATCTGAAACAAATCCATTATGCCACTCTTTCATGTGGACTCAATAAGCCAGGCACTGAAAATACAGAAATCTCAAAGCCCCGTCGAAGTCTGGAGGTCATACCTGAAAAAGCAGGTGATGAAAACGGAGAATGAGAGGATGCTCTTCTCATACTTATGGAGTTTATAACTCTGTGACCAATTGTAGCTGCATAGGACATTTGCTTTGCACTTACTGTTGGAAAATATTTGGAAGTTTTAAAGCACAACTGGAGAAGCTAATTACAATCTTCTGAAACTGTGAATGTATGTAGCAACTCTGCTTGTGAAGGCAATGATATTGTGTAACATGGAAATTACATTATTGGCCAAAATATATATGTAGAAGATACTGTAATTCAGTCATAGCGTGCTGAAAAGTTCATTATAGTGCCATAGGGAGATGAAGATTTTTTAAATGAGCTGTTAACTAGAGAGAAACCAGTGGACAGAATTTGACAAGATGCTTTGATTTTCAAATGAATTGGATGCACAGGTCCTTTATATCCTAGCACAATTTGTTAATTGTGCTAGTGAGGTGACTTATTCTTTTGAAAATCAGGTCAAAAATAGTAGAATCCATGTGTTTCACACTATATGTAATTCAGCCGCTCAGATAGTTTGGTTTGAAGTGGTATTGATTTTATTGTTGAGCCATAAATTAAAATGAGAATGTAATTAGACAGTGATAACTGACTTCAGTGCACTATAGGAGAGCCATTATGTAAAAGGAAAATGTGCAATCAATCTGATAGCCTATGTCAGAAGAAGATACATACCTATTTTGTCTAAAATCTTCTGCAAATGTGTGTAGATAATGTGACCAAACTGCAAGCAAAATGTTGTAAATAGTTTTTCATTTTGTGACGTGAAGTGCTCATATTAAAAAGAGTTTTATGAGGTTGCTCCCAGACAAGTAAAGCTTTTAACTAAATTTTAACTTTTTTATTTTTCAAGTATTATCTTCCTTACAGAATAGGTGATATCTCAATAAGCAGATTTAACAAAAAAAAAAAATAAAAACTTGCTGTTCTGGTTCTGTTTCAGTTTTCTGACAACATTAGGTAAAGGTATTGTAGCTGATATGCTCATTGTAACATGGTTATACCAACCTAGAGTGTTCTCTTACTGTTTCTGATTTAACAATAAAATGGGACTATAAAATGACAGAAGCTAATAAATTTGAAGAGAAAAAAAAAAGCAAAATCACAGAAATCAAAATGCAGTTTTTGTTCAGTTGTGGTAAAAAAGGGGAAGATTGTGGTGTCTGTTGAAAAGCATAGTTTTAATTAGAGGTCTTTGAGGCATGCATTCTACACTGTTTTTATTTTTTTAACCAATTCAAGATGTTGTTTGTGCATTCAGATTGCAGTGAATATCTACATAACTATAACATCCTGTAAAAGTCAATGGAGCTCTGACCAAGAATGTCAGTACAGAATAATAGAATCATAGAATGGTAGAGTTTGTAAGGGACCTTTGGAGACCATTGAGTTCAACCCCACTGCCAGAGCAGCATCACCCAAGGCAGGAGACACAGGAACAGATCCAGGTGGGTTTTGAAAGCCTCCAGAGAAGGAGACTCAACAACCTCTCTGAGCCACCTTTTCCAGGGCTCTGTCGCCCTCACAGGAAGGAAGTTTTTTCTCATGTGGAGGTGGAACTTCCTGTGTTCTAGTTTGTGACCATTACCCCTCATCCTATCACTGAAAAGAGACTGGCACCTTCTACTTGGCACCAACCCCTCAGATAGTTGTAAACATTAATAAGATCCCCTCTCAGCCTTGTCTTTTCCAGGCTAAACATCCCCAGGGCTCTCAGCCTTTCCTCACAAGAGAGATGTTCCAGTCCCTTCATCATCCTCGTAGCCTCTGTTGGACTTTCTCTAGTATTTCCCTGTCCATCTTGAACTGGCGAGACCAGACCTGGACACACTACTCCAGATGTAGGCTCACTAGGGCAGAGTAGAAGGGCAGGACAACCTCCCTCGATCTGCTGGTCACACTCTTCTTTATGCACCCCAGGATACCACTGCACTCAATCTGAATTATTGGGGACTTAAATTTATTTTCTAGTCATTATAATATTAAAGAGGAGGGGGGAGATGAAAACAGCTTGCATAGCAAATGTCACATTTGGAGTCTGCACTTTTAAATGTCAAACTGCCTGTGTTAGGGGCAGTTTTAGAAGGTGCTAAGATCTTTCAGTGTCTCGTGACAGCCTTCTTTATGCCTCAATTTTATGATTTACCAGGAGCAAGTTCTACTCTGTTGTTCAAAATTGTCAAGGTTTTGGGTCAGGGACATACATCCGTTAGACCTGTAACAGATGCTCTCTGTTAACCCCTCTCCTTTTCTAAAGGGGAAGAGGAAGGGAATAAGGGATAGTGACTAATGGGTTAAAAAAGTAAACTAAGACAGCTTTACTGGAAATAATAAAATGAATATATACAAAATCAATATCAAACCGAACCCCCCTGATGGCAGTCATGTCACCATCACCACTGATGCCGTGGAGTGGGCACTGGGGAAGTCCCAGGCTGGACTCAGCAGCAAATGGGAACTGGATTCAGGAGCTGGATACTGGAACTGGATTCAGGAATACCTGGAATGGGATTGAAGGCAGAATGGACAGAGTCCTCCTTGGATGCCGGCCATTGAAGAAATGAGCTTGACCCTTGTGATCCCTCAGCTTTATACCAAATATGATGTACATGGGCTGGAATCCCTCGCTGGTCAGTTTAGGGTCACCCGTCCTGTCTGCTCCTCCCTGCAGGTGCTGCAGACTTTCACTTTCTGCACCCCCCAGTGTGGTACACAAGATCCAGCAGTGGCCTTGGTCTGCACACCAGTCCTTGGTACTAGCTATAAATTTCAAGCATTATCACTGCTGGAAGCAGACGCTGTCTGCTAAAACATGCTGCTAACTTCAGAAAGTGCAGTTACGTAGAAGAGAATGAGCTAAAAAGGAAAACCACACAACAGAATTGTTCGGTGTAACAAAAAAACCCTGTAAATCTGTTGTAACTCGAACCAGGATAAAAATGAAACGTTTAACCTTTGGTCAACACCTGCAAGCGTTGCTTTTTAGAGTCCCTCACTATGTTGTCAGCTGGAAGTCTTCCGATTGCACCTGAAGTTGATGGGAAGCAACATGAGATTCACTCTTGCTAAGTATATTCGGAGCCAGTACAAAATTAGTCTTCCAGGGTCAAATCTATCAGATCTACATCTGATTTATCTAGAGCAAAATAACTCATTACATCAATATTAAGGCGGGCCATAAATATACAAGGCTAGTTTCACTTTTTTGGAAAATCCAAAACCTAGGCTGTTGGAGCTTTACTACTAACTTTGAGTCCTTACTGAAAGGTGTAGACGATGGAAAAATGTCAGTACAGTCGGCATCACACCTCAGAGATGCCTAAAAGCCAGTGAAGCTCCACTAACATTCCTGGCCCACCACTGTTTGCATAGCATTTGCAGAATGACATCATTTTTATCACAAACGGAGCATTTCTCTAGAGTCTCTTTCTCCAGTAGGTTATTAGATTTCATGGCTTGGGCCTTCTTAGCATTTATATATTTCTGTTCAGCACATTGTGTCCTGGAAAGAGGCAAGGGAACACTGAAAGCGTTAAACACAGTTTGGTATTTTTTCTTTGTTTTAAGGCAAAAAAAAAGTGAAACATGAGTGTCACATAAGCTAAGGCTGACAGATTTTTGTATGTTTAACTGTACAACATACATAGAACTCTGTTTACTCCGATCCCGTTCTATTTTGTTAGAAAGGAAGATAATACTTTCCTGGAGTAATATCCTTACATAGTATCTACTTTAAAAAATCCACCAAAACCAAAAACAACAGAGAAAAAGTTAAAATATACACATTTAGCTCAGGGACCATTTAAATTTGAGTGTAGTACTGATTCCTTAAAATGGAGATCACTTTTGTGCATTATTCGTACCCAGTCCAGATCTGTATGTACCGTAAAGCCTTAAAATGAACTCAGTCAAACAAATACACTGAAAGATGATGTGTAGCTAAAAATCCTTTAGGAAGTTTACATGTTGCATGTTAAAAGTATGCAGGATAAACACCTGCAAGCAAAGTATCAGGCTATATTGTTAACGCAGTGATGATAATTTCAAAACCAATTTTATTACCATATTTTTCTCAGTTGTGTTTTCTCAAAGCATTCTTTGCATTCATGATGCAATTGAATTTTATTATTACTCCATTTTTACAGTGTTTTATTTTTGATTATATAGAAGAAACAGCACCCAAGATCAGGTGAAGTTTTCCAAATAAAATTAATCACAGGTTGACTTTTTTTCCTTTATTTTCTTAAATGTGCTGTAACACAGTTGAACTGTTTACACATCGTTTTGAACTATGAAAGATGGAGGTGAAATACAAGTGACTGTTTATCTGACTGCCTTTTTTGCTTGGCTCCAGTAATCAGTGAATGAGTATGGGTATGTATGGAGACCTAAATCAACATATTGCTCAATTTAAAAGAAAATACTACTGGGGAAAAGTTAATCATGTAGACACTATCAGTGAATTTTTCTTTTTTTAACACAAGAAAAAGGTTGAGCAGTGCCTATTGGAAAAAGGAACATCTCTTTAAGCATCATCCTTCCTGCCTACACTCCCCTCCGTGTCAGCTGTGCTTGGTGTGGTAAATAGCAGCCATTGGGCATTTAATTACAGTGCCTGGGACCATGCCCTCCATGCTCTGAACACATTGGCCAACTATAGAGGTCAACTCTTCTCCAGGAATTCCCCCAGCAGCACTTACCAGGGGGCACTGCTGAGCCTATTGATGCCACCAAAGCAGCAAAAGACTTAAAACGCAGCTAGGGGTTGAGCTCTACCGGTGAAGTTGTGGCCCTCCTGCTGCTAGCTATAGTCTTCTACTCAAGTCAGTAGGATCAGGATTTAAGTGCAGTGTTGCAAAATTTCCCCTTTGTCTCGGGTCTTTTGTTTCTTCGCTTTCTCTTCATATTCTTATGTTTCTACAGCAAGGAATACTAGATTGGTGCCCCGCGCTATTTCACCAGTTTGCCCATGCAGGCACGGTGAAAGATGCTGTATGAGTCAAGCTTTTTTTCAAAAGCTACTCTATACAGCCCAGGAATATTTTTGTAAGACTCTCTGCTGGTTACTGTATTCACTTTTTCCTGTTTTGAAGTTGAAGCAGCAGAGAGAGAGATGATTCAGAGTTGCCAGCATGAAAAATGGAAGCAAGTTACAAGATGACTAGAAATTTTAGCTTGTTTCTAATTGATTTAATCTGAAAGGACCCAATCTTCCACTCTTGCAGTGCTTGAGTTTCCCTTCTGTTTGTACAATTTCCTAGTTTATTACTGCATGAATGTTGTTTTATCAGTAAGGCTGATTTCTTCTTGCTATATGCATTGTTTGCTGCACTGATCAAGGAAACCCCTGAACCTCCTGTGCGTGGTATAGTAAGATTTCTTTAAGCCTTAGCCTACTGAGGTTTATGCTTCTGTTAACTGAGGGCTCAAAATTAATATAAAGAACAATATTTGTAAATATTTGGAACTTTCGTGGCACACTGTGCACTTGCAATGGCATGTACTTCACTGTGAAATAATTTTATTCCCAGCTAGCTAACAGTTGGAGCGCTGCTGCCAGAAGGTGAGTAACCCATGAGGTTTTAATACCGTGACCAAAATTCTGAAACTGGTGAAGTCGTTGGTTTGCTTCTTTTGACTGTAATGAGTGTAGGACTTCACCACCTTTATTATTTTTCTGTTCACATCTAATCACTCAGACCAATTAAGCTTTCTAAATGGAATATTCAACAACTTGGTTTAAAAATTAATAGATCTGCAGGTATCTTATAATGACCTCCAGTCTTTTGGACTCCTGTAAATATTCAAAGCAAAATCCCCACAGTTCTTACCACCCTCTGGCTCCTTTTGCTTTCGGTATTTTGAAAGCAGCCGTGGGACAGGTCAGTTTGGTAATTTTCAAAACTAATTCATGTGACGTTTTTTGTTCGTTGCAACTTGTTTGTTCTCAGTAAGAAAAAAGGCAGTAAAACTTTGAGGTTTTCTGGTTATTTTTGTTTCTGGACACTATTAAACTTCCCTTTCTGACTCATCACCTCTGTTCTCTGGGTGGCTGTGGAAAGACAGGGTAACAAAAAGCAGCACAGCAGAAAGATATGAAACAGGGCTTGAGTACAAGAGCAACAACAAGCCCTCACAGGCTTAGGGGAGCATCCACTGTAGTCAACTCAGTTGGAAAGACATTTAGATGCTTAAAGGCAGCATGTGAAGAGATGGAAGATATGCAGAATTGGATGTAAAAAGATACTATTAGCCCAGGAGAATGGGCAACCACAGGATGGCATGCTCCCAGTGCAATCCTGAGGGATCCCTAATGCTTCCTGGTGGTACTAAACATATTACCGATACCTTGGGACAAAAGCATAACACTTCTTCCCTTGACACTATTATCTGGTGTGGCAAAGAAAGCAGCGATGCTGGGAGAGCGGTCAGGGATGAATGCTGAAATCTTATCTCTAGCTTTCCGTGCCCAGCTGCATGTGCTGCTTTGGCAAACATACTTGTGCCACTTCAGATCATGGGAGTTCCCACCTGGGGCCACTTCAGCACACCGGAGTTGAGAGGAAAGGGGGAGGGTGCGTTGGGTGTGTGTGTTATCAGGAGAGGAGTGTTCAAGAGGTGGCACAGGAGGGTAATATGAAACAAGGCAGCTTTGTTAACAGCCATCCAGCCATGCTAAGCCACCTGCAGTCTGTAGAATTGCTTTCTGAATGAGCTTACATGTTTTATTAGTTATCTGTTTTCTATGGAGATACCCACAGAGGAGCAGAGGGCCTCCTCAGCTGGATGCAGTGTTGGATTATGCATTGGTGACTGGGAGAAGAAAAGCAGCAGGGCTGGGAAACTGCACAGGAACTCAAAGGCCTGGGCTTTGTTCTCTGGCCCTCAGCTTCCTCCATCAACAAATTGGAGGAAATGACACCCACCACTTTTTGAAGTAGCACAAGAAACATAATGTGTAACTGCAGAAAAAAAAGTAACCCCCACAGAAGGCTGCTAGGAGCAAAATAAACTGGCATACAAATAGTATGTCATGAGAAGGTGGAACTTTGTGTGTTTGAATGCCATGCACGTTAGGTTTCACTAGCTGCTATTTTACAAAGTGCACTGATGCCTTCATGATTTTTCAGTGGCATGTACTTAGCAGACATACTCAAATGTGCTACTGAGTGATGCAGAGGGTTTTGAAATAGAAATCCTATCAGTGGATTATAAGCTATGAAATCCAAATCCTGCTGGTTGATTACAAACTAAGCATGTCTGCGTGGGGTCCCGAGTCATGGGGAGTTCAATATTTTTAATGTCTTGTAAGAGAGTAATAAAAGATTTTGATACACTCTTACAATATGGGCTTTATGCTGTGTCTCACAGCATGAGAATTTCTTTTTATCTCAGGTGTTATTTTATGAATCAAAGAAACCTCTCCTAGAAATCTCAGAAAAAGCCCAAGGATTCAGCCATAGATTTCAATCTCTGTCCCAAATTGCAGACCTGCTGTCCTTTTGAAAAGTCCTTAGCCAAATAATGATTAAATTTCTCTGAAGTCTGAATATATAACAAAATCTTCAAATATATTTTTATACTGGTGCTGCTACTTGTGCCAGCATTACAGAAAAAAATAATTTCTTTGGATGGAGACATAAGGATCACCTCTTAGACCAGGAATCTGTAATTGTGGAGGTAGGTAGGTATAAGTAATGGCTGTCCCTCCATGTCAGAGAGCCTGATTCCTGTGACAGGGAGCAGTCGGCAAGCAGCACTGGAAACAGCATTTCCTGAACATCCTTCTCTAGGGTGCAGTGTTTTGTGCTTAAATTTATTTCTGCACAGTTTTACAGAACCATACACTTGACTCCCATTTTTTTTTGCCTTGATTCACAATCAGTATTCAAAGTTTATTCACTTGGAGAGAGTTGCGTCGCTGTGATAAATATTTTTCCAGCACTTCTTCCAACGTGATTTTAACAGCTAATCATAGCATCGTTTGGCTTGGAAGGGACGTTAAAGATCATCTAGTCCAACCCCCTTTACCATGGGCAGAGACACCTCCTACTAGAACAGGTTTCTCAGAGCCCCATCCATCTTTGCCTTGAACACTTCGGGGATGAGATGTCCACAACTTCCCTGGGCAACCTGTTCCAGTGTCTCACCACCCTCATAGTGAAGAATTTCTTCGTTATATCTAGTTTAAATCTACCTTCTTTCAGTTTAAAGCCATTACTCCTCATCCTAGCACTACATTCCCTGGTAAAAAGTCCTCCTTCAGCTTTCTTATAGGTCCCCTTTGAGTACTGGATGGCTGCTATAAGGTCTCCTCTGAGCCTTCTCTTCTCCAGGCTGAACAACCCCAACTCTCTCAGCTTGTTTTCACAGGAGAGCTCACAAATGCTAAGGGCTCAAGTTCATGAAGAGCACCAGTAGGGCTGGCACTGTGTGACAACACAGTTTTGGACTGAAAGTCTAATCCGTATAATGTGAGCACAGCTTAAATCTGGGGGAGACTACACTGGAGACAGTATCAGCTGAGGAGAACTGTTAGCTCAGGAAGGGGAGTCAGCAGCAGTTATGAGATTAGAGACAGAACTGGGTATGAGAGGATATATTCAGTCCTGGAGGAGGAATCGGCTAAATCCAGCTCCTTCCCCTCCCCCCAGTCACAGGCGAGACTTCTCAGACATGACAGTTCAAGATAAAAACTCAATTTTGTATTAGAGTAATTCTCTCTAAGTGATGATCCATCACTTGTGATGGAGCACTCTGACAGCATCTCCACAGAAGAATTCTGGAAAAAAAAATTACAGCATATTCTACCCACATAAAATCTCTGCCACAGCTCAAGGCCCAGAGGAAAACTTCAAGAACCATGATCAGATATGGACAGCTAATCAAGAAGCACATTGATATGCTTCGTCTACCATAGCCACAGTACTGAAAGTGGTACGACATAGGAGCAAGACCCTGGAAAGATAACATGAACCTTTACTGGTGGAGACCTACACAGAGCAGGTTGGAGCACTAAAATACATCACCTCCACTGTTTTAATCATCCACACAGACATCCTCAGTCCAGTTTCCAAGCAGTGATACCTTTTTCACATACTTACGTTCTTGCAAAGACAGAAACTAGAAAGACAGTTAATAAATAACACTGTAATGAGCAACACTGGAATTGCAGCTTTTGCAAATTACCCAAGTATATAACATGCAAATGATGTCAATTGTTTTTTTGTTGTTGGGCAATTCCCCCAAGTGCTGGATTTGGAAATCAGACCCTCGCACTGAAGATTCTCTTCATAGACTTTTCATTACAAGAGCCAGATAACAATTACCTTACAATCTGTGCTGCAAGTAATAGTACCTATAACACTGTAAGAACGGCTACATTTAATATTTATATATTACTGTTTCTAGATTCTACTGAGCCATTTCAAATACAGATAAGGCAGGCAAATGGTGAAACCCTTTGGTAAAATGAAAGGTTGCAAAATACAGAAATCCATAAAGACCAATACCTTCTCCTTATAGCACCTAGTAGTCACAGCCACAGGATGTCACTGAGGCTGACTTACTCACTGAGCTCAGGAAGTATACCTTGCAATTTATACAGAACTCAGAGTTACAGTGTGTTGCACAAACGAAAGGCTGATTAAATGTCATACATTAGGGCCTATAATAATCTCTGTTTCATAATGACTGAAAACACTTTGAGCTATCTACTGGTACAGGTCAATGGCCACCACTAGCTGCTACAGTAGGTCATGCATTATAAGCCACATCATAATTCCTGTGGTTTGGAGTAAATTTAAAAATATTTCTGTTATATGTTTAGGGCACATGACTTACTATTAGCATTATCATACCACAAAAACGTTAAAAACAAGCCTCCTTTCCCCCTCCAGCATTACTGATGCTATGAAGGACTAGACACGGATTTCAGACCTGTTCAGAACCACATGATGGCACCGAGTGCCACAATCCCTGACCATAAACTGAAATGCAGGAACCAGGTTGTATATCTAAATGAGTTTCCAGACCTTGTAGCAAAGTGTCCACAAAATACCTGGCATAAGAGACATTGTTAACTTAGCAGGGCTGCTGCTGACTTCTACATAAATCTGGAGAGCCAATTCGAGAGGCAGAGGAAAACAGCAATGAAAGACATCCAGCTGGGGGCATCCAGGCCTGCTTTCAAAGTCCTAGTCAGCTCATGTGATGATGCTCAGAAAAAAAAAATAAATCTTTGATTCTGCTTTTCTTGTTTAGGCCTGTGATATTTCTACTGCCTGCCACTAGCTACCATTTTCAGCATACCAAGAAGGCAGCAAGCACAGCTTTACTTATGATGCTCAGACAGACTCTTCTCAGGGATCCCAGACGTGATTTTGTCACAGACCTTTTTCCTGGTGCCGACAGCTTCCAAATCTGCGGCTTACATCATGGTTACTGTCTTCTCCTTCTGACAGCCGCCATCCTGGCAGGGGCTACAGCAGGGTTCGAAGTGCCCTGCAGAGCAGTTTCGAGGCAGAGTGAAAGATTCACAGAGATGAAGACCTATAGCTTTGATGAGCAGCTGCTAAACTGCAATCGTAGCATTAGCAACTTTAGGAAGGACTGTTCTGCAAGATCTGAGAAAGAAAGGGTCTGAGGGCTGGCAGTGAAAGCAGTTCTGAAACAAGAGTGAGGGAACCCTGCAGTATTAGGGAGCAAAGGGTCACACAGAAAGGCACGTGAAAAAACTGTGCTGTTCAGATGTCCTTCTGAGCCTTGGTTCTCACTGTCAGTGAGGACTCTATACTATGCATCAAGTGTTTTGTAATATCTTCAATTAGTGTGGGAGGAAGAGTAATAATTTCTGAATAATCAGTGTAGAAGAAAAGCGCATGATGCAAAGAACAAGATAAAAAATATAGTGATTCTATAGGGATGTAATAAAAGAAACAGAAAGGGACGACAGCTATCCTGATCTGCAGTGTGATGGTGGCGCGTTCATACCTTGGACTTAACTATGGTTTAGGGAAACACAAACTCTAAATGGAACTTCATAACATTCTAAGTCTTCCCAGACAAAATCAACAGCTATGTACAGATGAGCATATATTGTCAAAATTAGACAAGAGCTTTGACCTGGTTTATTTCTGGTTCTTTCAGACTGTGTATGGAGAAAAAAAATGAATCTTTTTAAGTAACTGATTCTGCTACTGTACTTATCCCCAATTTTCTGAACTCTCAAGCCTCATTTCTTCTGTTATGTAGATTGACAGTCCTCTCAATAGTAATTCTCATTATGGTTTGAAGGACACCATGGCCTAGTTTTCTGGGGTAAGAATTGAATGAGGGAAATGTAGCCTGCTATTACTTTGTCCATGGTGTTATGTAATGCTGATAATGATCCTGGGTTCCTTCTCATATGCTGGCAATTTGCTAGACAGGACGATTGACAGAGTTGTAATTCATCAGCCACAGGCTTGGGTGTAATAGACTGTGGCAAGGTGGCAAGTGTCCCAGTATGGATGATTTGAGCTGAACAAAATGGGGGGATTTCAAAGGTCCAGCTGCTGTTTTAATTTATTTTCTTGCAGCCACATGGAATAATAATTCACTCAGGATTACAATGGGAAAGGATAGGTTGCTGAAGTGAAAGGAGGCACTTCCACTAAACTGTGTGGTAGAAGGCACGGTCTTCTCTGCTTATCAGCCCTCCTCTGAAATAATATCCTTCATAGAATTCTATTAATTCATTACCAATTTGATATGAAAAAGGTTATGTTTCCACCAAGCCTTTTATCCTTTAATTAGATTTTTCTGTTATTGATGCTCTCATAATAAAGGTTATGTTTGAATGGAATTTATACACTTACGTGACATTTAAAACTGCACAGAAACACTGTGTGAAGTCATTGCATGCAAAAGTGCTATTAACCGCATGCCTGCATCCAATAAACTCTGCACATTTAATCCTTTTTTAAGATCTCGAAGCTTATCTGATGTTGTGACATTTTATGGCATTTAAATGTCTCAGCAGTGGGACTTTGTTCTCCTCATGCAGACAGCTCTTCTAAGACTGAAAGAGCTCTAACATTGCAGAAGAAGCAGGGAAGATGACAAAATGGGCTGGATTGCCAACTATTTCTCAAGTAAATTGTTGTAGCCAGCTCAACTGCAAACACAATCTGAAAGCTTAGACTCTTCCAGTGTTTTGTAGCATGCTGAGGCGATCTGGAGTTGGAAGGATGCTTGTGCTGAAAACAAAGTTCAATTCAAATTGAGCTGGAAGGTCTAAAGGGAAGCAGTACGAAACACTGGTCTGGTATCGCAAAGACACATTACCACATACTGGATGATCCATTGTGAAACTGTTCTCAAAAGCTTTAAACTGCTACCCGGTTTCAGATGCCACATGAAGAGTTTGTAAAATGAAACCTGACACAAGTGAAAATAGTTTTAATGACCAAGAAGCAGAGTGTGCTTTTTTCATTACCTGTTCCCCCTGCAGTCCATCAAATCCTAATGTCACAGCAGCGGGCGGGCAGGCAAGCAGCCCAAACCCACCCCAATTCAGCATCTGTCCCCACGTGCAGCACAAATATGGAGAGAGCAAGTGGAGAGCAAGGCAGGAGGGTGATCAAGTCTTTCCCTTCTGGTAACGCAGTAAGGCGATCAGGCACTTTGCAAGTTGTTATTCTCTCATGTACTCCACATTAGGTGTGAATGCACTTCCACCAGCGCAACCGTTTTTGGCTTAATGTTGTCAGCAGCTGACACATAGATGTAACCTAACTTGCCTTCCAGCACGCCTTTTCTGCTCTCAGGTAAGTATGTGACCAACCATGACTGCATTCATCCCCTACTGCAGGCTAACCATGCAGATAGGCAGAGAGGACTCAGCAGCAGAGGAGCTGATAATAGAATGTACAATAAATCCAAACAAGTGACAGCGATGGTTGTCTTTATTGCTCATGTGCTTGCTTTGTGTTTGCTCTGCTAAGGGTGATGCTGACACATAGCACTGATAAAGGAAGAGGACATTGAATCTTGCTGGAGTATTAGACAGAGAGGGCTGCCCTAACAAAAGATGCTTCTAATATATTATACCATGCAAGGACTTAACAGCATTGTACAGGTATGAGCAGACCTGGTGCATGGATCTTGCACTATCAGGTGCATTAGAGGCATTTTGAGAGGAAATCTGGGACAGACTTCTAGTTTCAGCATCTAAGTTATCTCATTGCAGAGCCAGCTGTCTCCAGAGACCCATATCAAATGCTCACACTGGAGGTGGCTTTACTGCTTGTTCTTTTGCTGAGAGAGGAAAACTCTGAAATCAAAAAGCTTTATATTGCAATGGGTGGCTAAGATCCTTCTAAGAAATACAGCTCCATCTTTTTCGAAGTAGCATAAAGTTTGTGCTTGCCAAGCTTTAAGGGCGACAAATCCAATTTATATAGAGAGGATGTCTATCCCTCTGCCAGTCAAAAGATGTACACACCTTTATGAGAACTGAGCTGAGCCTCCAAATTGCTTCCCTGAGGAAGAAAACTGCAAACAGAGGAAGAATTATTTGGTGCCCTGTAATCCAGAAGAGAAGGCCAGCTGGGGCTGGCCTGGTTTGGAATATTTTGAGAACGAGATATGTTTTTGTAGACCTCAAACCCTATTGTGTTCTTGAGCCCAGCTGAACATATGACTAAGTGTCTGTGGGACTGAGTATAGGTGTGCTGGTATCCTGGGATCTGGCAGGAAGGCTCTGTATGGTTTATGTGTAACGTGTTACTTGGGGTACACCACAATCTATTTCTGGCTACCCTGTGGCAGAGCTATGGATTTTCTCTCTGAGCATATTTCAACAAAAATGAACTACTGCCACTCTCACTGACAGATCTCACACACTATTTAGAAGGTACTCAGCTCCAGGTGAGCAAAATCTGAGACAGATGAGTATCACCACAGCTGCTGGGAATGGCTATAGGTAGACCAAAATTCTCAAAATAGAGCTGCACCACTAAAAATCAAAGTTTTTTGGGCTACACTTCTGAGACCCCATCTTTGAAAATGTCAGTCATGATACAAATAGCCATCAGATGTCTTCCCTGGGGTACTTTAGTCATGTAAAAACATCCTGAGTTTGGTCACTGACAGCTATTTATATTCCAATTTCTCCACACATTTTGTGTAAATATTAGTCTGTGGTCCAGGCTGTGGTTGTTTCTAACTTTACCTCAGTTGGTTTGCCTGCCCCTATTTATAATACTCTTGCCACCTTTCCTGAAAGTTGCCATGCAGCTAAATTTTGATCTTACCAGCCACTGTTTATTCTGTGCCTCTGCAGAAAATGAAAGGAAATATCAGAGCTCCATCTCCTCAGCACGAGAGATGCCACTGTGCAGGCTTAAGTTGGTCTCAGATCAACTCTACTGAAAATTTCTGGCAAATACCCTTTCAAGACCTGAGAAAAAGATGTAGGTGGAAACATTTCAGATAGTCTGCCAAACACCAGTTCAGCTAGTATCTCCTGACCATATCCTTCACATGCAGCTGGTCCTTAAATTCACATCCCTTCCTTACTAAGACCTATAAAATGATGAAAATTAAAAATTAAACCTATTTTGTAGGTTATGTTTTTCAAAGGCTAATTTTTCTCATAGTAAAACTTGCACTTTATTTCTAGTTTGTCTGCCTTGAGCTTTCACTCATTCACCACATAATAGATCCCACGACAATCACAAATCTTTCTTGTAGTCGAATCATGAGGAAACATATATTATGCATCAGATTGAAGTATCTCACTGAAGTGTAATGTCAAGTCATTCTTCTGCCTTCCTTGTTAATCATTTTTGATATCTCAGCATAAATTCTGGTGTTGATGAAAATATATATAGCATTTCAGGAATGACAGAGACATGATCCCTGCTGGTGATACATCGCATGGGCTCCCATCGCTAGTCACACGTTTCTTCTTGCCTAAGCGTGTTTAATGCTGTCATGTAGTTAAGTGATGCAAATCCATCTGTACAAATGACTTCACCTCACTTTTATCTACACTTCAGTGATATGTATCCTCTGTAAATTGTAAACTCAAATCAGTATAAAGAAATTGAAAGCAACTGTCTGGCACTATGTAGCACTCCACTAGAAATGCTTCCTCAGGATAATGTCTTCCCGTTCAAAGTTAATTACATACTAATACCATTAAACTAATTTTAGGTAGTTTTAGTTAATTTAAATGGAAGATATCAGGCATAACACAGAGTATCAATACAAAATTATCAGTTTATAATCTCCTCAAGAAGGTGTTAAGCTTACTTGATATTTTGCTTAGTAAAATCATTTTTATTGAAATTTTTTAAGTCTTTGATTTCTCTCCCTCCTACAGTTTTGACCAATGTAAGTAAAGTGTTATGCTTTCTTTTCCAGGACTTTACAGATCATTCAGTCTCCGTCTTTCCCCCTTTAGAATACAAATGGTCCTCTGGCTTTTCTGCCCTGGGAACATTATCAGCTTACCATGCTTAAATAGGAACAAAGTCCAAGGTTCAGAACATTTCAGAACAATTCTTTTAATGTTCCTATGTGAAAAGAGGGATACAAATCCATCCTTTCTACTTACAGGTACCACTACTTTAGCTATAAATGTTTAATTGAAGTAACGTTGTACAACTCTGGAACATCTGATAGACACAGTAACAGCAGATGTCATCTTCAGTGTGAAACAGGGGTTTATGCTCAGTAAACAAAGCACAGACCAGGGCTGAACATCATGTGAGTGTTGATGCTCCCCAGCAGGAAATATGAAACATAACACTGACTCACTTCGGTGTCTACTGCAAACCCACAAAGCATCATTCTTTGAGTCTCACAAGTCTCAGGCTTGGCAAAGTCCATCAATTTCTGAACTTTTTTTAATATGAAAAAAAAAAAAAAGGAAAGAAAAAAAACCAGAAAAGTATATGCTTCCCTCTGAAGAAATTGGTAAATCTTGTGCTCACAGAGTAGTAGGACATGGAGAAACCTGACATAGCCACCTCATGGCCTTAGCTACTGCTGTTTACAGCACCTCTCTACTTCATTTAAGCATAGATTCATTGTCCTGAAACACTCCTCTTTGGAAGGGCAGCAACAAGCAATCCTAATTTGTAGTCATTGCAAGCATCCATCAGAAAAGCCCAAGATTTTTAGCTCATTTTTCAGATTTTGGAACAGACATGAGAATAAATTTTCAAGAGACAAAACGCAGCAGTTACTATTTAATGAGTGTCAGGTCTCATTCAGACTAACTTGCACTCTTTTTTCTTTCTTTTTCTTTATCACTTTCCTTTATGGAGCTGAAATACAGAGCCACACTCTTTATGATAACTCTATTTTGCTAATTAATCTAATTAAGTGCTGTATGCAATTTTGCAGAGTAGAGCAAGCTACTCAAGATTGTCATCATTAGGTTAAAGAGCTGACAATTGATGGAGATAATTTTTTCTTAACAGGCTGCAACCTTTCTACAAGCATCCCCCTCCCTCAGGAGAGTTCTTCAATTAAATCAATAATGCTTCTGGGAAGAAAGAACTATGCTTTTTAAGAATCATGTAAACACATCTTCAGCAGCTTCTCGTTGCTTTGCTTGAGAAGGAAAGCAGCAGCTGGTTATTAATACCTGCTGTGCTCAGCTTTGACAAGCTTGCATTTAAGAATAGAAGCTACTGCCTAGCTATGGTGCTGGTTGAGACATAGGGGTTTGAAGGTGTCAGGTGGGGTCTGGAAAAACCTTGGCAAAATAATACAGGATCTGTATCAGGTGAATGACAGGGCTGGGGAAACAGCCTAGGCAGGCTGGGGAAACAAGCTTTAAGCTGCTGGTGTATTTGTTATTGCTCAGATACAAGAAGACCTGACAAAAAGATAAATGTAACTGGAGGAAGAGGTGGGGAAAGCTCATTGCAATGACTCCTGCCAGCTTAAAATTTGAATAAGCAGGACTTGGAAGGATATTTTTGGCTTTTTTAACACCATTCACAAATTACATTGTTTTGCCTGCAAAATACACAGTAGGCTCTGAAGCACTGCAGGACTGTGTGCCTATGTCCCTGCCAGAGGGAGCCCCTCAGTCCTCGATGGCGACAAGACATTGATGTCTCTGGCCTAAGCAAGCTCAGGGTGAACTCAGTGGTGACTGCATGCAGCTGGAATAGAGCTCTGTCTGTGAGTGGCCCAACCTCTGTGGGTCCTTCCAACAGCTCGATGTGTGGCTTCATAGGCAGATGCTTCTGCAGCAGCCAGTGAGAGGTTTTCTAATGCTTAATTTTGCTTCAGGTGCCTGGTTACCTTCTCTGAAAAAAGGGCATGTAGCAGCTCACTGTGGCTGGGTCTCACCTCTTTCCCTTGTCCCAGCTTCTTCCCTCTGCTGGATCATGGCATCCTGAGGACATGGCCACGGAGATGCCTACATCTCCCTTCCTGCACAGCCTGACCTCATGGGTAAAAAGCTTGTCTTTGTTAGCTCCTGGTTTTGTGTGAAATACCTCTTTATTTGTAGCAAGGACGACTAATTTCTGCCTTTCTTTTATTTCTCAGTCCTAATCCTTTAAGCACAGCAGTCTGCAGGCTGGCGGGTGCTGGAACAACGTCCTCTGTGGGCCCCCTTCTCCTCGGTGGATGGATGCCAACTCTGTTGCACAAGATTCTGGCCAGTTTGGGGAAGCATATGGGAAACAAAGCTCGCATGAGGTAATATATAACAATAAACCCCAGGCTTTAACAAGAAGCAAGCCTAAAATATGTTAGCAGCTTTTGGTTTTGGTGCATTTGAAGCTTTTGTAGGATATTATGGATCACTCACAGCTTGTTTGACGTAGGTAGTCTGTCTCTACGTAATATTGTTCATTAAAAACTCCATCAATATGACATGTGCTGCACCATTCTATACATTCTCTGAGCATGGGCTGCCAGTACTAATAAAAGTAGATTAAATAAAAGTCCAGGTCAGTACTAAAATGGTGGCAGGGATCCTATCAGACAGGGAATATTTGGGCAAAATGAATGCAGAGAATTTTTCAATATGAATTCAGAGATTTTTCCATTTGACTCCTCCTGCCTGGAACCATTGCACTGATTTCTAGTAGGCACCTTGTCTCAAAAGATAAGACTTTTTTTTGCTCTGGCTGCAGCCTTTAACACTTCAATAGGTACTATATAGTCCCCAAAACATACTGTGGTTGCTTGTTTGTTTCTTAAATGGGACTTTACTGCTGCTACGGACACTAAATGTATTCCACTCCCTGTATCATACAATTATCAGCATTTTTTACTTCATTGGGATTCTGTCCTTGGCTCTTAGAGCTAGAAAGTTACTTTGTGCAATGAAGGAAGGGAATTACAGTTTTTATTAAAATGAGAAACCAGCTTTATAGGAGTTTTGAAGGTTTTATACAAGTCTTTATTTTCACCACCTCTGCAGTATTCAAAGTTCTCCTATAGATAAACACAGCAAGATGCTCATAAAGAAATTGTCCCAGCAAAGCTCATTGTGTCATCAAGAGAGGCAGTTGCACAATCCAACTTCTATGCTATGGCCACAACTGAGAACTATCTGTTTGCATCAAAAGCAAAGTCTTCTCAGAAAAAAAATAGAGGAAAAAAACCCCAAAACTTATTTTTCTGTTGCAGTTGTGTTCAGCATGGTTTTGCTGGCACAAGGACTATTTTCAGGGATCCGAAGAGATGTCACAAGAGGCTCTTCATATAGCAAACCTGGTACCATTAGTCAAATGAATTAGACTGAAGCCTAAAGTCTTTGGGACTGAAAAGTGGGACTGCAAATTGTTCACTGGACATTATTTCTCCTATGGGGCATTTACACCAACTATAGCTGTAACTGTACTCGGCATTTTCTTTTGAGTGATTGAATAATGTGGTAGCCAGAGCACAAGTGCTGCTGCAAAGCTATTTATGTAGCTACTTGTCTGTAACAGATGCATCAAAGGAAAGGGGATGCTTTGATCTTAGCCAGTGAGAGCTGAGCACTGCACACACAAGACCTGAGCTCTCTTCCTGACTGTGTCATTCAGCACATCAAATTATGCATGGCAAATCAGCTTCCTAAGCTCTGTTCCTCAAAAATGAAACAGATGGGCTGTATCAGCTTCCTCACACTGTTGGATAAGGATGAAGAAAATATTGATGAAAACTCTCCCTGGCAGATTGTTTTGAGGTCTACAGGCTCCAAGGAACACCAAGGGTTAACCTTATAGAAGGGTGACTTTTTTCCATGTTCTGGTTTTAGAGAGAAGGGACATTTATTTTTAATAATTTTCCATTTGTATTTTGTCTTGGTTTCATTTTTGAGGGTGGGCCTAAATGAATACAATGTTCATTATGCTTACTGCACAGATAGGCACACAGACAATTTTGCCTTTAGGAGAAGACAACACATAAATGGCAGCACACACTGGGCAATTCTGCTGTTGTATTGGTATTATAAAAGCAAAAAAAAACCCACCCCAAAACCATGCCTCTGCTGATTCTGTATGTGATGTAAGGGGAACTAGGTGTACATTAATTACAAGTTCTATGTAATATATAATTTTGTAAGAAAATAACATTTGATACAGACCAACCAATTCAAATCAACATTAAACTAGAGCCCATAGATCTATATTACATTGAGATCTTCAAATGGGCAAAGAAGCAGTGTAGGTTTTAACATTCGTATATCTTGCTTAAGACCGTTTACTTGCTCTGATGACTTCAGTTCTCACAATCCATTTTCCTCAAGCACGGCTTATGACTGGAGGGTATTTTGGACTTATTCAACCATTTCAGAATACTTTACAAATAAAACAGAGGCAACTGACCATAAAAGCATATGATATTACCAATGGTGTTATTAACATTTTTTCAGCAGAGGCAATAGAGGAGAGAAAAGCACACTCCTTCCTTGAGGAATGAGAGCTACATTTCTGAGGGATCTAAAAAGGAAAGTGAGCTTGGAAAGAATTGCTCTGGATTCTCATTATGTTGACACTGGTTCACAGGACAGGAGAATGTTTTAGTAAAGTTACTGCAAGACCAGTATGAGCCTTTTCTGTATTCCCCCGTTACCATGCATGGATTAGGCGTGTTGTTTGCCATCACATCGCGCAAAGAGTGTTGGGCTAAGGGTGACCCAAGGAGGCTGCGTGCAGGGGGAACAGGAGTGAACCCTTCCTGTGCTGATAAATCTAGGACATGTAATGGCTGCATTCAGTGTTAAACTGGCAAAGCAAAATAACAGGGGGGGGTGGGGGGGAGTGGGGTGGGAATAAAAAAAAAAAAAAGCAAGCACAGTACATGTACAAAAAAGAGGGAACTTAGCAAGAACTAAGAGATCGCTGGAATCTGGTCTGTTTTTAAAAATAAAATCTTAGTCAGAGTAAGGCGAAAGAGTATATTTAGAGCTAGCAAAACAACCTGGCTTTCCTGGCTCTCTCTATACACTATTTTGCCAGGCTCCAGCTAAAACCACCCAGTTTTTCCCCTCAGAAACAAACAACCCTCTTTGCTCCCAAAACTCAAAGAAAGCTTAATTTGCTTTAAGCTGCTAAAAAAACTTCCTGCATCTTGGGTTAGCATTGTGTGCCAGGCTTCAGCGTGCTGAGAGCTGAAAAAGTACTTTGTAATAGAAAAGCCACTTCATTCCTTGCTATGTGGTGCCACGGTAATAAAATAGAAAGTTGCAAACCTTTCCCTCTTGAAAAGGCCAGAAGGAATAGGGGATTAATTTAGAGTTCACACTCGAGACCACTGCAATCAAAACTATACTCTCCAGCCATTTCCAGCCCCAGAGAACACTGCTTTTCTTGGATATTTGGTAATTCAGTGAACTGCATGATAGAAAGAGAAAGCTGCATAAAGCTACTCACTGTTACAGTGTGGGAGGTTAATGAAGTTCATTTAACAGACCAGTGGTGCAAACCTGTTATCAGATGGCTTCTGCGGGTCCCAGATTGCAAACCTGTTATCAGATGGCTTCTGCGGGTCCCAGATGGCTTAAGCAAAGCTGGGAACTTAAACAGGTACTTTGCATTTTGTCATTGAATTAATAAAGCGTCCAGATAGTTAGAGCTCTTCTGCTGCAGGGTTAATGACTTCCCATAACAATGTGCCACAACCGAGGAAGAACACATTTTACTGCTGCGTACCTCTAAGTCACATTTTTTCAGTCAGCTAATTGAATTATTTTTGTCATATCAGAACAGCACTGGAAAACCTCAGACCTTGTCCTCAATTGCTGCACCACTTTGTGGATGAAGCAGGCATCATGCTGGGCATGAAGTGCTGCTCTTCCTCCTCCTCTGCCAGATGGGGAGCCACACCTGGCTGCTGCAAGGAGACAGTGAGCACCCCCCGCATTGCACTGCTGGATGTGATGTCTCCAGAACAGAAAAAGTAGCCAGACTGGAGAGGACAAAATACTCGACCCCAGCTAGGTAATAAATAAAAATGCAGAGCTAATTCAGTTTTCAGAAGTCTTTTACTTTGGGTCCATGACTAAATCTGTAAGACTATCATGTATCACTAATTTCCTGCCAGTTCCATCTCTGCACCACCTAACCCTTGTAGCACCAGCCTTCCTGCTTGAATACACCTTATGTATTAATATTTTTGTTTGTTTGTAAAATGATTACTATTAGTGCAGAATTTAGCTCTGTAGTACAGTTTATTCTGCTGTTGTCCAGCTGGCCACTTCATGCAGAAACACCAGCTTGATAATCTTGACAATCTTGGATCCCCTCATCACAGCAAATCTCCAGGGCAATACTGTCACCAGTTGTCCTTTTGCATATGGCTTTCACCATCCTCTCTGCAGATCCATAAGGAGTGTTTTTATAACATAGTTATTCCAAGAACTGGAAGGAAGGAAATGAAAAGTTTTGCTGCCCTTCCAGGAAAAAAATATGAAGCAAGGTCTTGCAAGAGCAGGTCCAGTTCTAGTTTCAGGCATCTGCTTGATGTGAGACTATGAAAAGTTTCATGGGGTGTATATTGTGTCTGCCTGTCTATCTATTTATTTCTGTATCTCCATACCCTAGAACTATGTTTACCACAAACACTTACAAAGCCCGGTTGACTCCCCAGTTGTCATCCAGCACCTAAGTGCTTTGCTGTTTCATGGTTCATCACCTTGACCAACTACGTCTTCAAGCATGCTTCTCCATTAGACATGTGCTTCTGGAGGGCTGAGGGAAGGTGCCCTGGGCAACACCTTCAGGAGGGACACCTACCTCCAGTTCCTTTGCACATAGGAAGAGCTCTTCTGCATGGATCCATGTCCTGCATTCACACAATGTGTGACCCTCCCTGAGACTGGGGATAACAGTGTCAGGGAAGAGGCTAGGTTGGAAAGGCAAGAGCCCTGTGACAGCAGGTTCCTGCCCTTTTCCTGCACCTATTTGCAAATTTTCTTGGCAGCTATTAGAGGACAGAAGAGCAGACACCAACCCCATAAGCTGTGTACCTGCAGTTTAAATGTTTGCAGGATGCCCCTTTTCCTCCATATTCATGGTAAGTGGTCATGGCCACATCTTCCCCCTGGCCAAAATGCAGCCCTATGTGTGCCTCTCCCTGGGGACCTTTGAGCCAGTATTCCCACCAAGGACAGACATGCAGGCATTGGGGTGAGAAAAGGGAGGCTGCTGTTGCTCAGGTTCTTCTTTAGGGCATCAAATAGCAAGACTTGATCTTTGCAGACATCAAGGAACATTGCCTCTGAGCCTGCTCCAAGAGCAAGGCACGCACAGGGGCCTCAGCAGCACCCTTTCACAGCGCTGGGCCAGCAGCATCTGGTTATGAGAGTAGATCCTGGCACAGCCAGGGGAGACAGAGAGGATGCCACAGGTACGTAACTGAAATATAAGTAACAGTAGCATTATCTTTAATGATATATTGCTTTCCCTGGCCAAAACACATCATTTTAGTTAAGACACTGCATTTCACTTACATCTGGTGTTTACACAAGCCAGTAATTCAATGCCAGACAAGCTCTGCATAATCTCTTTGGTAGAGAAATGTTAAAATAGCTGCCTGCACCATTTCTTCCCCGTCTCCTGACTAGAGGCAGTGGCTGGTTCTGCAGGCAGTGAAGAGCCAAGGACAGTTTCAGCCTAATCAGTTCATTCACCTTTTCAGGAGAAATGCCCAGGAACCAGCAATAATTTTATGTATCCAAAACTGGATGACTCAGTAAAGTCATGTCTTCAAGGTGGCTCTCTGATCAGCTGTCTTATATGTATCAAGAATGATAGCATATGGCACCTATGAAAAAGGAGATTTAAAGCTGTGGAAGTTAGCTTTATGAAGGAGTACAAAAAGATGTCTCAGCAAAGCTTTATGGAGGTGACTCAAAGGACTTCTACCAGTGATCCTTAATTAAGAGTTAACTGAGTTATTAATTAATTTTCTGTCCCTGCTTGCTTCAAGTTCCCTGACTAAAATTTCTTAAGCTTTCTTTTCTCTGTGCCTCATGACTGAACAAAATTAGTAGTTTGGGGCTTTGGGGTGGGAGAGACTATGTTAAGAAAGCAGCTTCAGACTTCATTTCTGTGCATCATAACTAAATTTTTTTTTCTTTTCAGAAGAAGTCTATCCCATGAATAGACAGTCAAGTTGACTTTGTCCATGCCCACATTTATGAAAATAAAAATGTGGGTATCAGAATAAAGGATAAAAACTAAGAGTTGAGAAGAATTATCATGCATTCATTCAGTAACCCTCCTGGAAGTGAGGTCCTACTTGAGGATAAAACTATTCTTCCTCTGTGCCTATATATAGAAGTAATTTATCATGATAATTTCCTGTGATACTTAGAGTTTGCTCAGACTCTTATTCAGGTGCTGGTTTGGAGCAAAGAAATATGTGCTTGTGTGGAAAAGATTGGTGAATCAGGGTTGATCTAGCCAACCAATTCTAACCAATGTTAGAAGAAGACTGAAGTGAACCCGTTTAATGTATCCAAAGAGAATTCAGGAGTAGAATGCAAGCACTTTTCTACACTGTTCAACAGAGGCAGTACGTTATGCACATATAACATGCCATCCCAGCCAGCAAGGGAAGCATTCGTCACTTGTGTGGATGCTGAAAAGCTGCTAGCAGAGGGATTTTCTCAGGCTCTCACAATATTCAGTGAGAATCCTGCCTTTCTCATGCATGTTATAAAAAACAGTAGGACGTTTTTTGTAAGCTAAACTAACACGTGGTGTTTTGCCAAATTCTGTTTATGGTACACTGGAAAAATATTTTGAAATAGGTGTTGTAGGCCAGTCACCCTAGGAGATGGGTGATCACTGATCAATCGCCCTGTGGGGCTAGGGTATATAAAATGGGGTTATAAATTAATAAAGTTGCTTCTTTTGCCTGCTGTTGCTGAATTTGTGTGTTGCTGCATCTCTCCGCTCCCGGTATAAACAGCAACACACTTGTTTCAAATTTGCTTTCTCTTGGGTTGCATGCACACTTGCTAAACTTTACTGACTACATTTTGGAAAGATTGGGGAGATAGCTTGGGAATAAAAAAAATACATAAAAATCCTGAAAACAAAACCAGACAGACAAGTATGCTGGATAAACCCTTACAGAAACCACTACAAACTCTTTGCAGCTGCACCTGCAGCAGGTTATGGATCCTCAGATCCAGCAGCATTTTTATTTTAAAGCCGTGAAGTCTCATGAGCCAGTGGAATTCAGCATGGGGACAGCTTGCAAAGTCAGGTCACAAAAGTGTTCAGTATGGTCTTAACTTCCTACTGAGGGTAGTTCTTTGCACAGATAAGATTCAGGTTCTTCTGAGAGATTCTTTCGAGATCTCGAGTCCTCAGTAAAAGAAGGACGTGGACCTGTTGGGGTGTGTCCAGAGGAGGGCCACAATAATGATCAGAGGGCTGGAGCACCTTCCCCGTGAGGACAGGCTGAGAGAGTTGGGGGTTGTTCAGCCTGGAGAAGAGAAGGCTCCAGGGATACCTTATTGAGGCCATCCAGTACTTAAAGGTGGCCTATGAGAAAGATGGGGACAGACTTTTTAGCAGAACCTGCTGCTACAGGACAAGGGGTAATGGTTTTAAACTAAAAGGTTTAGACTAGATACAAGGAAGAAATTTTTTTTACAATGATGGTGGTGAAACACTGGAACCGATTGCCCAGAGAGGTGGTAGATGCCTCATCTCTGGAAACATTCAATGCCACGTTGGACAGGTCTCTGAGCAACCTGATCACAGAATCATAGAATCATAGAATGTTAGGGGTTGGAAGGGACCTCCAGAGATCATCGAGTCCAGCCCCCCTGCCGGCGCAGAAACACCTTGGGCAGGCCACAGAGGAACCGATACAGATGGGTCTTGAAAGTCTCTAGAGAAGGAGACTCCACAACCTCTCTGGGCAGCCTGTTCCAGGGCTCACTGCAGGGGGCTTGGACTAGATGAGCCTTAAAGATTTCTTCCAACCCAAAACATTCTATGATTCTATGAGAGAGTAGGAGGGTTGGAGGCTATATGGAATTGTGATAAAAAACTATCACAGATGGATGAAACAAAGGGCATTGCCAGGCTATCTGAAGAAGACCCAATATTAGCCATTCTCATATGTCTATTAGCTTTCAAACCTGCATATGCATTTTTGCTATACAAGAGTGATCAAGAGATCTGCCTAATTTAGTGTTAACAATATTAGGTGTCAGAGTAGAGGGGCAAAACATGGCTTATTAGAAACAGGATCAGTGCATGATACAATCTTTTTGTAAGACCACGAGGGTTGCTTTTGCCAGGGCCAGAGGGCAGGTCCAGTGCAGCTCTCCAGCTAGCTCAGACACCTCTGATGTGAGCTGCCATGGTTCCTACTGCTGTGTTGTGTAGGACCTAACACTGTGGGTCCTGAACAGCACACCCAGGGACATAATTTAAATTAACCCATGTTACTGCACATCTGCATTGCTCTAGGAGTGTGAACATTATTTACTGTTGCTCATCTTGCAGTCTCGAGGATATTCTCCTAAGAGAGGCAAAGTGAGCCCTAGTGCAACACCATGTCAGCATCAGCCCACTGTGTCTAGCCACGGACATCACCAGTTTGATGCAAGGCTGAGAGGTCTCTGCACCGTACTGCATTGTCCATACGCACCTGCAACTCACAACTTGAATGGAAGCTAAGGAAAGACAACTGTCTTCTGTGGAAAATCATGAACTCAGGCAGAGTAAAAGGAAAATGAAAGCCAAAGCAACCAGGTGCATATCACAAGTAATTCCCATCAGGTTCATGTGGAAAGTCGTCTGTGCAGAGAACAAGATGGAAAAAAAGAGTAGTGATCTAACTGCTGATGACAGCAGTCATTGGAAATGAAGGAGGGAGAGGGAAACAAGTCCTTGTTTTCCTCACAGATGCTACAAAGGCAGGACAAGGGCTGGGGAACAGACAACAGCAGCTAGCTACCTGTTCTGCCTAGTGGGTCATCTGAACCATGTTGCTTCTCCTCAGGGTGAAAAACAGGACCATCCCTTTGCCAGGTGATTGGGAAGGGCACCCTTTGATGGTGAGAGGGGAAAGATATTTACATTTGCCTGCCCACTCTCTGCTGAAGGGGAAAGTACCAGCCATGCTGGCCAATCCTCACTGCTCCATTCTAGATGTGCCTGTTTGGAAAGAAGTTCCTAAATTTTCTGTGGGATGCAGCAGAGACTCTCTTGAAGCACAGAAGATGTGAACCCTAGTGCACTAACTCCTACTAGTAAAAGCTCTGTAACTTACCATACATGAGATTCCTGTGCCAATATTAAATACCCTAAAGAAGCATGTCAGAGTTTTCTGCAAGAACAGTAGCAGCACTGTTCAGAAGCATCACCATGCAGCAGATAAAAAGCTTTTAAAGGATCATGGTAAAAGAATACGAGAATAAAAGAACAGAGAAATAAAAAGCCTGTCTCCAGCTTCACATTAACCTGCCCCCAACTGCCTTCATCATGTTAATTTTATATTTAACACGTGTTAGATCAACAGGGAGCACAGATGGCTGCACTCACGTGTGAGACTGCAGACACCCACTGTGGCACCAGCAGCACCTCTGTCACTTCCCTGCAATGTGGGGAGGAGGGCTCCTGCCAGCCCAGCAACAGGAGTAGGTCATTGAAGGTTAATAAAGGCAGCCAGCACATAATTATCACTCCCCTGTTAGCCTCAGCCTCTCAGGAATAAATTAGTGGGACAAAGTATGAAGAAGCTGTGAGAACATCAGAGTGGTGTTGCACCTCCTCATGCTACAGGAGGGGAGGCTCACCTTTCTGGAGATCCCTGCTTTAGTTCACTGGAGTATTTTAGAGGCAATTGCATCTATGATCTATGTGAGGGAAAGTATTAATATTTGAACATTTTAGGTAGCTACATTTATTTTCTTTAAGCATTTAGTAGCACTAAATATAAATCCATAGAAAGCAAGTTTTCCTTCCTCATTTATCTGCTGACTGTAGGTACATCTGTCAGACAGGCTGTAGTCACAAACACCACACCCCCTTCCCCCACCCCCCCCAAGTTTCTTGATCAATTTACATCACTCTGGGCCTGCAGTAGAAGGAACACTTTAAGATGATTAATAATGCTCTTGAGACTACAGGTCCAGAATGCAGAAGTCTCATTTACAACAAAGATGACAAGAGCTCAATTAGTCATCTATTTGCACACGTGTAAGTAATGAAGACAAGGCTTTCTCTGTATCAAGTTAAAGCAGCAGATGAATTACCAAGGTAAAGTCCTTGCAAGGCAGTGTTATTACCTTTGCAATCAACTTACTGTTAATTGTTTCATCTCAATGTTGTCAAATAATGCATAAAATAGATTGGGCTACTGCGCAGTCAGGAGACATTGTTCACAGCCCTAGAAGGCCCTACAAGTCACATTTCTGACCGACAGTGGAACAGAATGAACTAAAGGAGCATAAAAAGTTCAGTTTTAGATGGGAGGCAGAGTGATGTTACAAAGATATTACAGCGTGACGTTTGGTGAGGCATTGGAACAGGCTGCTCAGGTAGGTGGTGAAGTCACCATCCCTAGAGATGTTTAAAAGAATGTGTAAATGTGGCACTTCAGGACATGGTTTAGTGGCCATGATAATGTTAGGCAGACTGTTGGAGTTGATCTTAGAGGCCTTTTCCAACCTTAATGATTCTGTGATTCTGTGAAAATATAAAGTGGGATTCTGCTCATTGTGGGAACATTGTGGGAACTGTGAAAGTCAGAAAAGTACCACGCATCATGTCACTCATGCACTTTCATTATTAAACACTGCTCTCCCCATAGCTGTTTTCCTCAGCCATTTGTAACACATACGAACTTCTGAAGAACAGCAGCAGGCACCAAAAAAAAAGTTAAAAGCCTAATGGTTCATCTCTGATATGCTTCAACATCACTCTGGTATATTCCATGTAACAAATGTCCTCCTGTGAAGGCTGCTGTGATGGGTGAGTAGTAATCTCATTATGGGGTAAGTAGGTACACTTGGAAGAGTGTCAGAAGACCTATTGGCTGGTTTGCCTTGATGGCTGCAGAGCTTGGAATATCTACTGCTCCTTCACATAAACCTCAGCAATCCTCACCATGCATGGACTGGCCACAGGGACAGTTGCAGGTCAGATTTCCACAAGTGGCACTTAAGAACTGACTAGATCACCACAAATACCAGGGGAGGTAGGCAACTTAGAATTAACATTTTCCTATCTTCTTCCAAGCAGGCATGACCTCTGTTTCTGTGCATCCTGCTGTCACACAGCTGGCCTCCTTGGAGCAGAAGTGTTTGGCTATGAAAGACAGCTACTGCTGTAGTATTCAGTTTGCTCAAGGTAGTGGGTGGCTGGCCTCAGGGACTACCCAAGTAAGCCTTGGGTTATTCAGGCACCTCCTCCTTTTCTCAAAAATAAATTTGCACTGATGCCAGCTGCTAGTACAGTTCATCACCGTCATTGACTGTTTATAGCTTTTTTCCACTGGACAAATCTATAGACAGAAACTGTTTATTGGATAACTAATTAAATTAAGAACATGCTTTCCTGCGTGGCTGGACAAGTCTATGAAAAAATCAACCAAACAATATTGCAGGAGGGGGAAAGAAGTCATAGAATGACTTTGAGTCCTGAGATGTTAAGAAGAAGACACTGCGGCCGCAGAATGGCTTAAGCCCTCAAAGACTGAATATGATGGCAGTATGAACTCTAGTTTTACTGTGCAGTTCCTTACACCTGAATGCAGCTATTCCAGGTGCTCACACCCAAATGCCAATCACCTAGGTTAAACTTGCAATGAAGGTATCTCTTTAAAGAAAGCTGATTTGGAGTTCATAACTCCTGCATCTGCATATACCAGACTGTAGGGCCCCTGCTGATTCTGCTGCTGCTCAGCTTCTGCCACATCTGCTGTCTCACCTCTGTTGCATACAGAGGTCATTTACGTCATTAAAAGTCTGTTTTATCCCAGAATTCATAGAAATAATATGCAGACCATATAGTAATATATCAGATATCTGATGTACCTCCTATGCCTGTAATAAGACACTCAAATTTCTAAAATCTATTCAAAACACCCCAAAGAAATAAAAAAACTCAGTGAATTCATAACAGGCTGTAACCTCTTAGGAAGGTTGAGTTCAAATAATATCTACTGATATGGGATCACTGTTCTGTGATATTCAATATTCCACAAGTTATCAGACCCATTTTCTCAAGCCTTGGGTGTTACTTGTAGTTTGTCTGCATTTTCTCCCCACATTCCTAGTTTTCTCTTCTCAGACAATTTAGTGGCAATAGAAAATAAGTAATTTATGCTGAACAAAGCAAGGTTTTTTTAAACTGTAGCAACTGTAATGACCTCTGTGTTGCCTTGCTAACTCCTATAAGCAAATGGTGGACACAAAGGTAAATAAGAACAGAATGGAGTGAACAGATCCCTCTGTGGCTGCAAGTTCACAAACTCAGATCCATAGACTCACCACAAAGGCAGGTGCCTTGATAACATCAGTGGAACAAAACCATTTCTGCCTTGGCACATCGCCCTTGAAAATCATCTCTCAATCTCGGAGTGACACAGCAACAAACAGTCAGCAAAGTCACAGCCAGAAACTTCATGGGTCTCTATATTGCTATGGTGAGTACCAATTCTTCTGTCACGGTGTACTCTTAACAATGAATATAAGAGGTTTGGAAGTTGTGTGTTCAGGACTTTCTGCAGGCATGTGCTTTTCAGTAAGTCTGAAAATCACTTCTATAAAAGACAATTCTGCCCAAAGAGATTTTTATTTTCCCATGAGAAAGCACTAAGAGAACATATTCTTCCTCACAGAATAACAACAACAACAAAAAAAACCTTGAGCAGAGTACTCGTGTCTCTTCCATGCTGCTCTTCCACATTTTCTGTAGTGAGCTGGAGCATGGCCTTTCAAAGCTGAACACCATTCACTCGTACCCCAGTTCATATGGACCCCAATTTGCCGCCTGAACAATGACTGGCTTTGGCAGTGTAGTTGTACAGAGACCCTGTTAGGATCTTACCCTGCATGACATCTGCCCTTCGCTGTACTGCATGTTTGAAAGAAGTGGGTGGGATACTCTGACTTTTATTGCCTACACGGTATTCGACAGTTTTTGTCTGGCTATACTAGGTACTAACTCAGGGAGAAACAGAAGCTTCATGGTGTTTCAATATGTTTTACCTCTGAATCAACAAAGAATTGAGACCTCAGAAAATTAACCTCAACACATTTTTTTAAACACTGCAAAAACATCCATCCCTCCCTTCCACTCTGGCTATTAAACAACCTAAAAATATCTTGGTGAGTACAGTTGTACAGCAATGTGACATTCTTACTGCCAGCTCCTTTTCCCTGATTAGTCTTCCCTGTTACTGCCCTATTTCACAATAACTTCCCATGGCTCATGCTCTGTGCTGAGGGCCTGGTTTGCATCAAAGGAGGCATGCGGTAAGGCAGGATCAATCCGACCCAGCACCGCCTCCAGCTACTCCTGTAAACCTATTTTCATCAAGATGTACAAAGCTGAAGTGAAACGCACCCTTTTCCAAGTTGTGAGGGAAAGTGCCTGCTGTGAAGATGCAGTGATGTCAGTGCTGAATAATTAAGCGATAATGTAATAACTGTGAGTTTGTGCTCCATTAAGTGAGCTCCTGCTGACTGCTTAATGAGGAAGCTAAAACTCAAACCCTATTAATATTACTCCTGTTACATTAAAAAAGAAAACTCAAGTGCTTAGCAGTAACCTCTTGGGAGTCCTCTTCTGAAAACACAAACCAAGATGGAAATCATGAACTATTCCATTGCTGCATTTTTCAAAAGACCCAGAAGTTCTTTTTCTTCTACGAAGGGTGGAGAATTAGGTAGCAATGCTTATGGTTTTGCTGTTTCCTCTGTGCAACATCTGAATCCTTTGTTGCAAAAAGAGCCTTGATATGTCTCCTCTTCCTGTAACAATGCTGCAACGACTGTATTGCGGAGGCCGTGAACCACGCAGTTCCTTGACTTGTGTGCATTGGTAATTTGAGGAGAGTCTAGAGGAAATATCCTTATTTGTCAACAGAAGGCAAAAGATTTAGAAAGGATCTAAAAAACTTCAGTGGTATTGATAAGGCTGCAACGTTCGGGAAGAAGAAAGCCCAGAGTCAAAGTTTCTTGTCTGTTTCCCCTGCCAGGGTGGTGAGTAGCGTATTTTCGTGAGGGGTCGGGTGAGATACAGTCACCGTGAGAAGATCTATAAACCACAGCAGCATCAGGCAGCCAGAAACTCAAGGCACATACAGCTTTTAAATCAAGACTGCTGCTTTGAAAATAAAGCCAGCACGGTTCAGAGATTAATACAAGGTTTAGGTTTCACACAAATGATGACAGTCTCAACACAACAAAGCAAGCCATGTCTTTTTGCTTGCACCATTATCTCCTGTATGATCTGTGGAAAGACAGTAAAGCCTAGATTCTATTCTTTTTCCCAGATGGTATTAAGGAAAAAACAGGATGTGAAGTTTACAGCTCAGTGCTCTAATTTCTGGAGGTCTATTTGCTGAAATGGAGCTTCTAACAAAATATTTATCTGCTCTTAGAAGCTTTCTTGTGGAAAGGAACAAGCATTATTTGTATTTTCAGTGGTTGTATTTCAGAATCCTGGTCGACATAAATTATTCAAAGTACAGAATTTATGATCAAAGCATAAAGATTTGTATTTGCTTAAGAAATCTTTCCTACAGAAGCACGAGTTTTTTTCCCCAAGTACCACAGAGGTGTATAAGCCTAGTTTCAAGATTTGGTACTCTGTTAAGGAACTGAAACTTTGTAGACAATAATGAGCTACCTGCTATTTCAGCTCACCATAACCTGCAGCAACTCTCGGGGTGTACCCTTGTTTTCTTCAATCAATATGCTGAGCCTTACAGGAAATTCAGAAAGATAACATGCAAGAACAACATCTCCCCACTTCCTGAAGGACATGCTTTTTAGTATATTGTTAAGGACACTCTCAGCAGGTGATTTTTTTCTCCACTACAAGTAGCCTCATTTGTGTAATTTATCATACTATCTGAAAGGTAAAGGCTTCATATTCTTAGTAATGAAATTGGGCATGTTGTAAGAAACACAATAATAACAACAACAAAGGAGAAGAAAGTAATTGGAGAAACAGCATGTTAATTGTCATTCCATATCTATACTTCTTACCCCCAAAACATATTCCCAGGGGTGAACTAAGCACCAGCTCTGATCTATAGGGAATGCTTTTCAGTGATGTTCTTGGACACAACTCTCTTCTCTGAGAACAACTCTAACACTGTTGGTAAGATCCTTCTCCATCATAAAGGGAATCCTCCCATTCCTCCCTCTTCCTGAAAGAAGTGAAAAATCTGTTCTAACAAAGTAGTATCCGTGCCCTCTGCTGAGTTCTGTCTTTTACCATAAAAAGATGGATAAGACAGAGATTAGGAGGCCCATTAGGGATGTTGCTACTTAAGGTGCTCAGATACGGAGGAAGGAGCAGCTGTTTTTAACATAGCAGCTGGCAGGTGAAGATCACTGTAGAATACCAGTTAGACAATGTCAACCATCTGGCACTAAGTTCTTTGCATCCTAAAAACTTACTGTATCAAAGGAACACTGAGGGATTTGCATTTAAAGTTGGTTAATAGCCAGTGGAACAGTCCTCTCTGTGATTATGAAGACTGTCAAATACCATGATGTTAATATTTCATTTAAGGCCAGATAAACATTGCAAACTAGTTGTTTGTTATTTTAGCGATGGTTTTCATTACATACAAAGGGAACGAGTTAAAATATAGGAACTGCCAAAATGTTTCAAATCGATGGGTTTTGTTGGTATGTTTGTTTGGTATGTTGGGTTTTGATCTTGGACAGGTCATGCTTGTCCGAAACACCTTCATCCTTGCATAAAGGTTTGCTTGTGCTCCCCAAAGATACTGGGTCCTCTGTTAATGTTAGAGCTTTTCGGCCTAAGGAAGATTATTTAAAGTCATCCCATATGTAAGAGCTCATTGGTATTCTTTTTCAGACTTTCTAAAAGGAGAAATCTTGGTTTACATATTCAAACACCAAAGCATAACATATTTGTTCTGCACAGACTTCTACAACTCTTCTTTTTTTTTTTTTTTCAGGACACTTCCTTTCCTGCAAAATAAATGAACTAATGAATTCAAATAAAGTTCAGCACTTTTATGTAAAAATAATAAACACCCCAAAATAACAAACCACACATACGCACAAAATCACTTCTTCCTTCTTGCAAAGATATGGCACTATACTGTGTGAAAGACTCTGAAGACAAGAACCTACTCTAAATTCTTTCATTCTCTCACTCTGCAGAGAGATTGCATTACATTATATTGGCTAAATTGGCACGTAACAGTGCAGAGGCTGACGTATTCAACACTCTTTTTTTCTCTGTGCTGGATTTACTCCTTAATAAAGCATAAAGCTAGTCCAGCCTTCACTGTTAAAAAACCACAAAGGTAACCTAGAGCATGAATTACTTTTCCAGTCATTGACAAAGAATACAAACTGTCTATAGTTTCTGCATTAGTACTCACAGGCGAGTGGTAATTCAGAGGAAGTCATGTATCTATCAGTCAATATTTCCATGCCCAGAGAGTTATTGCACTCACAGAATGATTTATTGGGGATGTAACTTTATTCAAATGTAGCAGTCTCATCTGATTACTTTTGCTGAATGTACCTATTTAATCAGGTTATTGTTCAAGCATGGCCTTAATCTTGAATTCTGTAGAAAATCAAACAAGAGAGTAGCAGGTAAGCTCTCAGCATATGGGGCATTACAGTTGCGTTTTTTTTTTTTTTCAGTTTATACAAACAAGTATGTGACACTAATGATATATCTATAGTACCTTTAAACTGACCTCTGTAGCAACTAATTTTAATTTCTAAGTTTATAGTCCTTAGCAATGCCATAATCAATAAAACCACTCCATCTATCAATCCTCAGGTATCTCAGCCTTTCCTCATAAGAGAGATGTTCCAGTCCATTAATCAGCCTTGTAGCCTCTGTTGGATTCTCTCTAGTATTTCCCCATCCCTCTTGAACTGGGGAGACCAGAACTGGACACACTACTCCAGATGTGGACTCACTAGGGCACAGTAGAGGGGGAGGAGAACCTCCACCAACCTTCTGGACACACTCTTCTTTATGTACCCCAGGATACCATTGGCCTTCTTGGCCACAAGGGCACATTGCTGTCCCTTGGATAACTTATTGTCCACCAGGACTATATAGTGGGCAAAGGAAAACAAGAATGTGCTGTCAGATCCATCTTAGTGAATTATTCCTCGAGGGATGGTGCTACAAAGCTGGTATTTCATAAACATTTCATTAAACCCTAATGTGACTAATGCATTTATTATTCATGCGTATTTAGATTTATTCTTTAAGCTGTTTGTAAATCTGTTTCAAGGCAACTGGAGTCAACAGTCTTCACATTGCTCTCACACTCTCCTCTCATTGTCATGGCACAGTTTGTTTCTTTTCCCTCCCACACCTTTACTTTGAAAAGCTCATCTTCAGTCTTTAGCTGAGAAGGCAGGCCACTAAATCACAAGGCACTGTAAGATAATTTTTTGAAAAACTTATTTTTTATGAAACAGAAAATGTGTTCTATTTACCAAACATTCCTAAAATTATCCTCTTAAGCAATATTGCACAAGCATTTTCAGCAAAATCTCTTAGCCACTTTCATTAAGTGAAATAAGGAAATTTGGGAAAACGGTGAGTGCAATAGTAATTATGGTGCTAAAACACAGACTCAGGTTTAACAACAGTCTAATCCTGTCTGATATTTGTTTACTGTTAAAAAAATTAATCTATTCAAATGCAAAAGTCAGCAGTGGCTATGAGCTTATGCTTAGGCTTTCCCCTCTCCCTAGTCTTGTATCTCAAGATCTATTTTTAGTGCTGATTCAGGTCAGTGCATATTCATTCTGCTGTTGGGCATTTGCAGGCTGCAGGGCAGTGCCTGGCCCACGCATTACTCTGCAGAGGACTTTTAATAACGGGGTCCTTAATGCTGTGCTTATTGAAAAGCCTGGTTCAGGGAGAAATTCGTAAGCTGTGCTCCCCAGCTCACTACTGACGTGGTTTGTGGCAAAGGCAGGGGTTTAGCCCATGCATGGGATGGGTGAGGGCCACTGCACTATCTGCTCAGATGCAGACCTCTCCCACGATCAGTTGGGGTACCACTTGTCACCTCTGGAGCATGCCTTGGTGACATGTTGGTGACTGGAGACCACCAGCTGTGGCACAGAGAAGCACCTGAGAGGCAGTGTGCTTGCCACCAGAAGGTGGGTTTCTGCACATTTAGAAGAAAGAAAAAACTCCAACACTTTTCTGGCTTTGAAAGAGAGAAGAACAAAAAACCTGTACCCCCAAAATGTGCAAAGATCTTTCTGAGTTGAAGTCCCAAGAATAACTTTGTGAAGATTGTTAGCAAGAAGCTGACTACAAGTGAAATGGAAACCTGTCACCCAAGATATAGCCTAACTGGAGGACATTTGAATGCATGAAAATTAAAATACATGAGCCTTTATAAGGCTTGGTGCCCATTCACACCGAAAGTCTTTGAAAACTTGCCACTACTGCCACAACAGCCCCAAAACAGTGATCGATAATGCTGAGAGGCCGCAGAGTAGAGCATGGGGAGAAGGCCTGGCAGAGAGCCATGGTGCTAAGCATCCCACGGATGCGCCAGAAGGCGGCACAGCTATCCAGGGCTGGGTGCATGTTGCCTGTACACCACTAGCAGACTTGGTGAAGCTACATCCAAGGTCATGGTTCTGGATTGCTGGCAAATGTTCCACCCATGCCCTGGCACAGGGGCACAAGGTGGCTTGTGATTCCTCTTCTGGTCTTTCCCTGTGAGGTGATGATGTCCAAGAAATGGCCACTGCTGCCCTTGCTGGGTTTTGCTGCGTGATGCAGCACTGTTAGAAGCTGTGGCAGGAGCCAAGAGGGAGGATCTGTGATAAACTGCTCACAGCAAAGGTGTAAAAACACTTTTAACACAGATGTTTTACACACACCTGTCTGAACCCACAAGTCAAAAGCTCAGCCAGTGGCTGGTAGTTTTGAAGACCAAGGGGCTTAGAGGCTTAGGGGCTATCTCTGCAGGGAGCATTTCCAGTGATCCTGGATAGGACAAGGACCCATCTCTTCTCATGGGTGTCCTAAATCAGAAGGACACACTTGCCATCAGCAGAGATGTGCAAGTGTTAGCACAGAACTATTTTGATCAAGCAGGAGGGGAGAGGAGGCTCTCCCCAGCATCCAGGTTACCTAAGTCACCAGTGCAGCACTGTAACTGATATGCAAAATGCTCTTAATAAGCTTAATCCTCTGTCAATCATTGTAAAACTCTCAAATTTTAACAGATGGTCTTATCAAAAATAAATAATAAAAAAATTTCCCCTTGGTGGCTGCTGTGGGGGAATCATTTCTGGAGAGCTTTTTGCATTACCTTGACTTGCTGGCTTGCACTGCCACCCCAAGCCCAGTGATGAACCATTGATGCATGTGGTTATCTAGGCCAGCATGTGCTGAATGCAAAAGAAACATATCTCAATGTGAATAAGCTGCTGTGACCATGTGGGTCAGTAGAAGCGTGTTGATTTGCACCCAGGACAGATCTGATCCAAGCAGGCTAGGGCTGTGGTGATCAGACAGGTCTGTGCTGCAGGCTCTTAAAATGGGGCTTTACCTTGCCCCACTATGGCTCCACATGTGTGATAAGGTCAGAGAGTGCTCAGCACACTGCTAAAAATCTTGGGTAAAACTAATGATCTTTCTTCCAAAATACAGTGAATGTCAATCACAGAGCTAATGGTGCTCATTTTACTGCAGCACCTTCTCACACAGACTGATGGCTGAGCGTGTACAAAGGACAACCAATGGACCGACACCTCAATTTGCCTCGTTGTATGAACCATCCCTGACCCTGCTGCTCGTTGGCTCACCTAGAGGAGTGAGGTTTTTCAGGCCAGAAACCTTCTACATTTAACCCAGCACCATAAAATGCCAGTCTTGGCTGTGAGCACATAAGCTGCAAAGCCTCTCTCCCAATGTTAATTATGTCTCAGTTTTAAACTTGCCTGGCTCTGTTCCCAAGGAGCATCCTGCAGCACAGGCCCACCGTACCGGTGTAATTTTATTTCTTATTAAAGATAAGCTCCCACCCATCCAAAAATCAGTGATTTGATAAAGGAATTTAAAAATGTCATGAATTTAAATATATTGATGAACTTGAAATATCTGTATATCTCTTTTCTTTCTTCTTTTCTCTTTTCTTTTCTCTTTTCTTTTCTTTTCTTTTCTTTTCTTTTCTTTTCTTTTCTTTTCTTTTCTTTTTTCTTTTCTTTTTTCTTTTCTTTTCTTTTCTTTTTTCTTTTTTCTGTTCTTTCTGTAAAGTATTATGTAAAACTTCCAAATGAAATGACTTTGAAACAGAAGGTCACTTTCTCTTAAAGAATACCAAAACAGTATATTTGAAACTTTTAAAGTTACTTCCTGAAGGAAGGGGGTGGTGTATCACAAATTTGTTGAACTCACCTGTTTCCAACCTTATGTTTCTATTTAGTCACATCAGCACTTTGCAGTAGAAATCGGAGTTTCTATCTTTATCACCAGCCCCCAGCACCTTTATTTATCTTGATCATGTCTGCATCCATGGTGTGCACTGATGACAAAGGCTTAGGAAATGAGAAGATTTGGGGATGATTCTTTGTGCTTATGAGGTCTTTGCTGTGAATTTTAGAAATCTGCTGAAAGATAGACTCATGTTTTCTGATTTTGATGGCAAAGGATACAGTTATTCTCAAATAATGGTAAGTAGATTTTATATGCAGATTGCTTCCTGCACATGCATAAGCTTTGCAAAAAGCCAGATCCCTCAGGAGACTCTTGGAATGCTTGTGGCTTTGTGAGGTCAGATAACCAACAAATGTTTTCCGGCAAGGTGTGGCTTGCTCATGTGAGTCAGGCTGTGATTGGTCTTGTGCCCTCACATCCTTTGTTGAGGTTTTCCCAAAATGTTTTGCAACTGGACCTCTCAAAAACCCTGACCTGGGGAAGGTGGTGGTTCTGCAGGTCATGCACGTGCCAGTCTGCAGACAGGAAGACAGAGGATGACAAGGAGGGAAAATAAACTCTTGCCATCATAAAAAGGTATTTACAGAGAACCAAATATTTCAGAAAACAATAGGACTTTTTATAAGCAAAAGCACATATTGATTTTCATTCCTTAAAAAAATTTTGTGGAAGACACAGGCATCATATAACTTTCCCCAGTAAGGCCAGATGTACCTTAATAAGCACTGGTAAAACACACACTCTTGTGTTCATTAAGGAACTGCAGACATTTTGCTTCTCTGCAATGTGTCTTAATAGACATTAATTTTCTACTCAGTGCAGGCTAACAGACGTGCTAATCCCATCATGTGAAAAACCCAACACTTAGATTACAAGAATTTTGAAGCTTCTATTTCTCTCTTGCTTTTCTTCTCTTTGCTTCAAAATGCCTGATACATGGAGGAGACAAGTTGTCAGTCTGTCTGTCCACTTTCACCAATAATAACATTTCTTAAAAAAAGTAAAATTCACACCCAGCAAGACTGTCAAAATATGAAAAAGGAGATTTTTTCTTTCTTTATTATAAGCTGCTCGACAATGTAAAATTTGCATCCCATATAAAGAAAACTCTGAGGAAAGCATGTTGCAGTGACTGCAATACCAGCACTGCCTATGATGCTTGGCAATTGGTTTCCCATTTTTATTCACACTGAAGCTTAAAGATCCAGGGAAGGCAGCAAACACTACTTTTTAAGTTTTGATCCTTCACCTTTCTAGCAACGATGCAGCCCATGGCCCTTGCGTAAGGATGAGTCCTTCCGTGCCCCACAGAGCAGGAGCACACACCAGTGTGGCCTTGGGTGTCCTGAGTTTCCTCCAAGCGCAGCCATGGGCCACCATCCTCCATGCCCAGGAACAACCTCCCCTCTCAAGTAGAGCTGTGGCTCCTCCCAAGGAACACAGCCAAGTTCTTGCACCACGCTGTATCAGCCTGCTGGGACTGAGGCTGTTCTTCCGCTTCATGGTCTTAACAGAAAGAATATTGAATTTTTTCAGTTAAAAAAAAAAAAAGCAACAAAGCAAACCAAACAGCAGAGCTGTTATTATTTTCACAATTGTGGTCCAGTGTGTTTACCAAAATGTGCTGTTTTTTTTGAAATTGAAAATATACACTACTCCAATTTACAGTTTTGTGAAATTGATGCTTAACCCAAGCTCCACTTAGTAGGGGAAAAGTTTTGGAGAACTCAAATACTTTGTTTCAGCATTCTTAAGATAAAACATAATCAGAACTCTACCTTATAACCAGTTTAAATACACATGGGCTGTTTTACAGGTAAAAGAACAAAATAACCTCAGCAAAGATTTTTTACCAGGAGAGGAAAAAGGAAGGAAAGAAAAAGCAAAGCATTTTTGAGCCAAGTCAGTATTTTTCTGCTTGTTTTTTTTTTTTTTTCTGATTGTAAGAATTACAAAGAAAATGTGGATAGAGAAAATACCAGGCAATAAAACTTACAATAAAGCTTACCACAGGGAAGTTATGAGGACTGAATATGGATACCACCTGCGGAGTAAGTATTGTGAGATTTTCATAAGATTTTACATGAGAACAAGGAGCACACTGGTTGGGCTGGTGGCCAGGCTGCTGGCATAGGGTATTGGAGTCCTCAGATGATGAACAGTTAACTTTGATCACAGTGACTGAGAATTCATTTATGCAAGAAGATTAAACAGATGAAGTTTTTATGGGTTATGTCCGGTATCACAAAACAGCCAGATGGGCTTGACTGTGGGAAATGAGAACAAAAGGAGTTTGGAAAGAGGGTCTTCTGGGGAGTATCCCCATCACAACTTCTTCAAAACTTAGTAAACATATGCAGTTCATTGCTCATATAGTGGAATTAATCTTCTCCACATTTTGAAAGTTATTGGTTTGAAGCACAATTCTGAAATACAAGTTCACTGCAGTCCCAAACTCCTACCTTTAGGTGTCCTTTTAAGTGGTATTACCTGGAGCCTCGAGTTTCATTGCTGCATGTGCACTGCACATGTGATGCCAAAACACTTGAAGACCTTGCAATCAAAGATCAGTAAGAAAAGACACGTGGATAAAGCACAAGTAGGGTCTGCAAGGACCCAGCAGTAAGTAAGGCAGGCAGCAACTGGAGAAAGTAACATTCAGTGTGCTCACACAAAAACCTACCCTAATACTGCTCAACCCCCGTGTTTCTGGTGGAGTGGGCATTAGATTCACTATGGGTGCAAATACTGCAGCAAGGGTGCAAATACTGCAGCAATCCAGACAACAGTGTCAGTGGTAAATGGAAATCTGCATGGTGGAACAAACTGGCAAGTAAATAAGTAATCTGATTTTACTAAAAAAACCAAAACACTTTACTAACCTAGGTGAAACGTTATTGAGACCTGATAATCTTTGCAAGCCTAAATAAACTTTGCATGTTTTAAAACATTTTTTTAACTACTTTGATGTGTTTGAATACTTGAAGCTTTAAAAATGTTTTTAGGAACAGGTTCACATTCATGTACATTTTCTGCCATGTGTCCCAGTCTGTTGCAAGTCCCCCCGTTCATGGATAAAACTCATACACGCTCCTGAGGATTGCACAGAGGTATATATTATCCAGCAAGCTATATGACAGCTCTGACAATATGCCCTTTAAAATACCTGTTTGCTTGCTATCTTCTCTTATTTTAAAGAGGAATTGAATGCCGATCTGAAAATGCTACTATATTCCCCATCCTCTGGATTCAATTATCACAGCGGGTGGGAAATCAAGATACTGTGAGAACTATTTTTTCATACAAAACCGTGTAGTGATTTATATTCCAAAAGGTCTCAAATACTGACATGATAATTTATAGCATCTTTGAATACTTCTTCGTACTAGTTAAAAATTCAGACAAACCCAATCTTGCCACAGTCCCTGAAGGTGACAGTAAAAGGCAAAGCTGTGAAAACTTTCTCAGCTCAAAGCTCTGTGACTGCACGTGACAACTTAAGCAGTAGAATTCCCAACAGGTCTCTGGAAATGCTTACAGGGTTTTTCATGTTGTCACCATGGAAGATAGTGAAAGTGTGAAAACAGTGGGATTTGAAGGATCACATTCTTACCATTCACAGAAAATGGGACTGTGGTGTCTTCCCTCTGCAGCTGATGTATTTTAATGCTTCCTGGATCTCAGCATCCGCTAGGCTTTTGCAAGTTAAAATCAAAGAAAGCTTTGCACAAACTACCTGGTGTTGTCAAACAAGGTACACAAGTGCTACCTGAAGTGCATTTTAGAAAATACTTCTTATACTTCCTGTATGTCTGAAGAGAAATATAGCTCTTTGCATTTGGCAATATTGCTGTCCTGTCTAAGCTACTGCTCTTCAGTTTCATGCATTGCATCAGTTGGGACCCAGATTCCTCTGATACAATACCACTGCTATCAGCCGACCTAGCATTATTGGATTACATCTATCTCACTCTTTAAAAGAGTAAAACTTGGTGAATTAATAATATTCTTACTATAGTCTTACCCTAACTTCGTCAGTGTCTGTGATCTTGGCAAGCTATGCTAGAAGCTCTGTACAAACTCAGTTTAAGAGAGTCTCATGCTGCATCCCTTCTGCCTCATTGTCTGTTTCTAGGGTTATGCACTTTACCTCTTGCAGGATCTGTCCCACACATCTAAGACTTCCCCCCTCAATTTAATAGTTAAATATATTGTGAGCAGGAAAACAAGTTGCCTATGTACACATTTCAAGTTGCTGTTTCTCCGATGACCTTCTTTCATGCTCTTTCCTTTCTAAATTTAGCTAGTACTAAAGTAGGAGTCTAGCAGATTTGGCGACACAGGAAACACTAATGCAGAGACTGTATGAAATCACTCTCAATACAACAGCACAGATTATGAGACAGTGTAATTATTATTCTGTAGCCAAATGAAGTTTATTTTACGAAAATGCACCTTTTCAAGTCTAATAAACCATTACAGACATTCACTCAAGACCCACATATGCAGCAAAAAATCAAAAGTATTATTTAAGGGATGACACCCAGAACTTGGAAGTCTGCTCATGTTTAGGATTGCTGTGTCCATGTTTGTACAGATGACATTGCAACTGCCAGGCACGAGTACACCTTAAATATGAAATGCAATCTTCTAAATGGCTGCCTCGATGCCATCTAATGAGGAGAACGTATGGAGAATAACAGGAAACATTTAAGAATGTGAAATAAAGTACTGAGACTCAGAAAACTACTGTATAGATACTGGCACTGTGACTGAGACAACGATGTAATTATACCAAGTTTCATGAAATTGCAGAAAATTAGTACCATGTTGAATTCTGGTTTGTTATTTTCAGATACAATAAATATGGTAACAAAGGAAATGTTTTCTGTTGTTTCGGTGAGATAAATGACAAGCAGTTTTATGACCCGGATCGTATATATAAAAATCTGATTAAAATATGAATAATCTTTCTGCTTTATAGATAATGAGAGAGATTTAGTTTTTAATCACCCTTGTTGTCAGAAATAATACTTTTAGTATGCTAGTAAAAAAGCTTACCCTCCTTTTTGAGAAAACATCACAAGCACAGCCCAGAAAATCTGTTAATTCTTTCTTTAATAAAGTGGGCTAGATGTTCTTCCAGAGTGAAGATACAAAGTTCCATGACTAAATGAATACCCAGTCAAAATATGATACTGCCTTTCTGCAGTACCTACATCTGACATGACATGCAAGAGATTTTAAACAGTCATAAATTACAGATGTGAGATATAGTACAACAGTCTCAGATACGTATCTTAATCCCATATTAGTTTTCATCAGTAAGTTGCAATGCATATAATTTTTCTATCTGATTATTGTTATCCACGAACATTATGAGCAGGCCATCTTCAGAGAAAAAAAAAATCCTGTATTTTAAATGACAGTTTCTTTCTCAGTATATTCTTAGCCTAACGCAAGACAGAGTGATGGCTTGACATTTTGTCTAACTTACAAGTTTCTAACTTGATGAATATACAAAATTCTAACTATCTCTGCACTATGATCAAGAATCAGAAACATCAAGGACACGGTATAACCAAAGCAGATTCATTTACTGGAGTTCGCTCTGATCTTATTTGTATAAACATTTCTCTGCTTCTGAAGATTTTTATCATATCCCACAGCATGACAGGCATTCAGCTCATCAGTATTCACCGATTAGTGACAACTTGTTAGAAACTCCCAAAATCTTTATATACTTTTTGCACTGGTTTAAAATATGCAGTATTAAAGATACAATGAATTTACAAAAATAAAAGAACTGTACAAATCACACTATTCATTGGCAATGAGACTGTTCAAGAAAATAGCACTGTGATCCCTGAAACAAACAACCAGAACAGAAATTCAAAGACTGATGCTAAAAAAATAAAAAAGTAAAAACATTTTCCCTTGACAAAGTACCGGAATCTTTGAAGGTTACTGTATCACAGAATATAAAACTTTTCTCTCTGTCCCCAGAATATTTCTTTCCTCTTTCCATAGGTACTTCTTGAACAGATTCCCCTTTGTTTGTGGTGTGGCACAAGCCTTACTGAATGGGTTAAGGCTAGAAAAGCTCAAAAGACTTAAATAAATCAACAGCCACCTAATCCCCTGGCATTCATGCAAACTCAGGGAAATAAAATAAACCTGAAGACAGGCATGCATGCTGAATTCCAAAGTGATTTTCTATGAAGCTTAAAATTAAACCAAAATAAACAGCTCTCTGAAATGTTATGCATTTAAGATCTTTCATCCAAACAGTCATCTGACTGTTCATATCACTCCGTTGCAGAGAGGTATGATGCTATGCCTGCTCATAACATTCTAGTATTTTATCATTTTACAAGGCACAAATACTCTCCAAAGAACTACATGGTGGCTTCTGAGCATATAAGGATATGGCAGCTACCATGTAATTACGTGACAATTATCTCTTCAATTCAGTCACTGACACAGACCTTGTAAAATCTAAGATCAGCAAACTACATGTCACCGCATCTTTGGAATACGGTACTTAACTCCATTTACAGTTACAGACGAAACAGCAAATAACTACCATTTCTTAACTCCATAAAAACACAAGCTTTGCCATGCAATTATGAAGTTGTTGCATGGTATAATGTCCATGTATTCTAAAAGTAAGCAATGTAATTTTTTTTTTTTTTTTTTTGCTGCTGTTATAGAGTGACTTTCTAGTATTCCTTCCTCAAACTAGCTCTATAGGTCCTGCAAGAGGAGGTGTCCACTCACCACTGGTTTCTTGTGAATTCCAAAAGAATTTAAAGGGATCAGAGAATATGAAAAACCCCTCCCTTATCTACTTGAAAAATCTGTTATGAGATGTACTATGCACTTGATGGGAAAGAAATACACTTGTTCATAGCAGAGCAAGTTCTAGAGCTAATTAGAAACTTTCTGTTGGTTAACGCTGATGCACCATTAAGTTTTTCTTGACTATAAATGTGGAAAATGTATAGGAATATATGTAAACAGAGTCTATAGGACATAATAATAGAGAGACATAAAGTGCTTTTAATAATAAACATTTCATTCCACTTTGCATCCTTCCCTGGTAAGTTAGCATACTCAAGCTAGTTTTAGTTCAACTGGCTCAGGTCTACACTATGAAATACTGTAATTTCCCTTGCACCGACTGTTTTAACCGCAGTAGTCTCAGCAAAATAAAAAAGAATTCATGCCAGGGGGAGTAAAAGTAGACAGAAATAAAGAGGGAAAGAGGTGAACTGAGCACTCTAAAGGTCGAAAAAAGCAGGCAAAGGGAAATAAGGCTCTGTTGTATAGGTCCCCGTTCTCAAGGAATTTGTCATACATTCTCCTGTAAGACAGCGCTGAGGAACACCTACACAAACCTCTGCCTTGAATGCACCTCAGGCTACTTCTGGACAAAATGAAGAAACTAGGATTCCTCAACTGAGAACAAGCTTACTGCCAGGGTGATGCTTTTAATCTTTCTGATACACTTTCTGTACTTCTCTAATCACAGTCTCTGAAGAATCAGTACCCTTTCCTACTCAGAAAATCCAGTAAAAGGACGGTATTAAATCTAGCTTGTCTATGCTGCTTCAGGTCTGATGCCAAGTATCTACACATTTCCTAATTCATTACGGTACCTAGCACATACTATTTTGGAAAAGCACCAGTTCTATAGTAACAAAGCTCCTAAGTAAGAGAATGGTATAACTAAGAGTAAGTGTATATTAGAACTGGGTTTTACTGAGTCTTTATTTAAGGCAGTTATTAAAAGGTGTCTATTCTTTTTGAAAAGTTGTAAATTTGTGGTTTGGTTTTAAAAAATATTTAGGCTTTTGGCAGATGAAATGGGTTATCTTTATCTGTTTTTTGTCCTTCTAATCCAAAGAACTATCCAGCCCACAGAAACAGAATTTGAGCCGAGTTGTAACAATTAACCTCCCAAACTCTCCCAACCTGTTTCTTTAGATGTCCAGTGGGCTGACAATAGCAAAGTCAGAATCTTTGCTGTTGTTACTGCTGTCGTCATCAGGGCTGGAGCTCAGGTTGCTGGAGGAGGCTGAAATGGAGCCCATCAGTGGGTCAGAGAATATCAAAGAAGAACGAGATGGAACTTCTGGCTTCACTGCTGCCTCCTTGTGTGGCTGAAGGGACTGTGCTGGCTCTGGGACAGCACTTCTGCTTCCTTCCTCTTCTTTGGAAACCATAATATAGTCATCAGCACTCTTGCTCTCATTAGTGCTTGAATCAGTTGCAGCCTGTGAGACAATGGCACAGGAAGGACCTCAAGTTAGTACCACTTTTATCAACTAACAAGGTTTATGATGCATGTCAGTGATGTGTGAATGGGATAAAGGCATAATAAACATTATCCAAAAGTAGCAATGCCCAAATAAAGAGGTAAAAAAGAAAGTGGGTATTAACTTTTGATGAAATAATTATTTCTAATTTATAAAAGCCTAAAAATGAACACTCTAAAAATACATTATTTGGTATAACAGGTACAGGCCATCAAATTTTGGAGCTTGTCAGAATGGTTTGATATCAAATTTCCTAGTAAAACCCTGACCTGTGGACTCTGAGTCATACATAGATCTGGTTTAGTGCGCACCACTTCAGGTTCAGCAAATCAGAGCTCCCATGGCTTCTAGTGTCATTGAGTATTTCCTAACTCTACCTAAATAGAAGGGTCTTGGAATTCCTCTTCTGTCTGCTTAGACATTGGGAAATGTGTTTTCCTGGGCACACAGGTAGTGGATCAAGACTACACATCTTTGTACCATAAAACTCTCTATGAACTCGCAATCTTATATTCCAACTAGCCATATTTAGGAGAAACCCAGCTTTAAACCAGTCAGAGCTATATGTAATTTGAAAGGACCATACATAGCAGAGTGGGATTTCTCATTTGTTGACAACTGGCAGCCTATTAGTTTGGTGGCAACCCAAATGGACAAAACTTTTGTTTTCTTCGGCAAGTGACACATTCAACTCCTGCTTAGTGTTATGATCCTCTAAGAAGATTATGTCTATTTTATTAGTTGCTCTCACACAGATTTTTTTTTCACAGTAATAATGCAACCTGTCAAACAGCCTGTGAGGAAAGCATCCTGAAGTGACATGATATTGAAGCCAATATATTTTATTACACTAATGCAAGACTGAGAAAAAGAAGTAGAGATGCAGCTGGGGAAATGTGTGTCAACATGTGTGTCAAATACAAGCCCTTCAGCTGTGACTCACTGAACAAAAATACGTAAATTCACTCTGGGATAAAAGAGAGATTGTAGGGATTAAAGATAAAAAGAAAGCAGTTCCAAAAAAGAACAACAGGAATAATCTGAATGAGATAAAATTAAACCCCCAGCACAATATATAAAATTGGAGTATGAAGGTCATCACAAGGATCAGCAAGCCCAAACTTGGAGTTATGGTATCCACGGCCTCCAGCAAAACTTATTTTGTCAAATTTATTATTATAGCTGAAAACAATTTTCTATTGCTCTGATTACTGATTATAGATCAGAAAGTTCTTGAAAGGGAACTGTAGCATAGCTCAGAGAGCAAAACGCACCACTGATTAAGAATGACTGTTACATGAAACGAGGGAGCTGGAAGTCCTTGTTTGCTATTCACATAGTTGTTGCAAATTGTTAAAAGTCACAAACAAGATAAATATCACTTGACTGTGAAAATATGTTCACACACAGAATCGTGACCTGTTCTCTTCCAAAATCTATACAAACATGGATTCAAATATCTATGTTGCAGTAAATTTTAAAAACATCCTGTTTGTTTTTGTTTATTTTTTTTTTGTGCTATCTACATAGTATCTAGGTATAATAATATTATATTGTCTAGGTATAATAATATATAGTATTCTGTTTTGTAAATAACCCCTTTAATACTTTATCATTCAAATGGAAGTCCAGAGAATTGGTTACAATTTTAAAAGCCCCAGTAAAAGACACTGGTCAAACTGATGAAATTTACATTATTTTTTTATCCTAATTCATTTTCCTCAGGTGACTTAATAAAATTCTTATCAAACCAAGAAGACTACTTTTAGAAATACCAACAATTGTCCTGTGCTGAGGACTATCAAGCTTGATCTCAAAATTCCTGATCTGTGCAGAACTAGGGTAGTTCAAATGTTGACAATATCAAGCAGTTTCCATGAAGTTAAGAACAAACAGATCTATCCTGCAAGGAGAGATACTTTGCTATTCAAGCATTTCGAAACTGAGACATCATTTGTTATTAATTAGCCTTTTGCTTTCATCTGGTCTGTTTGAAATGCTGTCTTCATGAGCTGTCAGTCAATTGTCTTCCACCTCCAGGGGAAGAGGAATCAGGCACCACACAACGATGGCTCTGTTTCACCAATGCAGAATCATAGAATCATTGAATGGTTTGGCTTGGAAGGGACTTTTAAAGGTCAACTAGTCCACTGTGTCCCATCCAGTGAGCAGTGACAGTTAAGTAGATCAGCTTGCTCAGAGCCCCGTCCGGCCTGACTTTGAATGTTTCTAGGGATGGGGCATCCACCAGCATTTTGGGCAATCCAGGCCAGTGTTTCAACACCCTTATAAAAAACGTCTTCCTTATATAATGTCTAAATCTAATTTCTTTTAGTTTAAACCCATTACCCTTGTGCTGTTTCAACAGGCCCTACTAAAAAGTTTGTCCCCATCTTTCCTATAAGCCCCTTTTAAGTACTGGAAGGGCCTCAATAAGGTATCCCCAGAGCCTTCTCTTCTCCAGGCTGAATAACCTCAAGTCTCTCAGCCTTTCTTCACAGGAGAGGTGTTCCAGCCCTGTGATGATTTTTGTGGCCATCCTCTGGACATGCGCCAACATGACCGTGTCTTTCCTGTCCTGAGGACTCCAGAGCTGGACACATTATCCCAGGTGGGGTCTCACCAGAGTGGAGTAGAGGGGGACAATCACCTCCCTTGACCTGCTGGCCATGCTGCTTTTGATGCAGCCCAGGATACTGATGGTCTTCCAGGCTGTAAGAGCACATTGCCAACTTATGTCCAGCTTTTCATCCACCAGTACCCCCAAGTCCCTCTTGGGTGGGCTGCCCTCAATCCCCCAGCCTGTATTGATACTGGGCATTGCCGAAAACCAGGTACAGGACCTTACACTTGGCTTGTTGAATGTCATGACGTTCACATGTTAGTAGTTGCCTCACTTTATGGGCACCCAGTGCAGATACAAGACAGGGCCAGGTGAAGCTTTTTTGGGAGCTCTAAATGACATTTTCCAAACTTCAGCACTTTGTTTTCCCTTGCACCCCACCCCATATAACAGAAATATAGATTCCTCAAAACAACCACAGCTGGGTAGTTCTCCTGGCTTCTTTCCACACTTCTATTTAAAAGTTCTTGGGGAGTGCAGTACAGTCTCATTTTGCAGAATTATACACTTTACTATTCCAAACTATCAAGATCTCACTATTTCGGTTCTCACAGCTACCACATCTGAGATGGCTCCACCTTGCGTAGGGTGACACAGACGTTCCCTCGGGACACCCTCACCCAGCAAAGATCAGTATTTTCCTCGCTGGCAACCCTAAGGATGCTAACAGGGTATCTTCCTCTTGGCAGTGAGCCCCAGCAAGGGCCCTCCATGATAAACACTTTGCAGTGGTGCTGCAATTTCCTAAATTATGCTTCCAAAAATGTGCTCCTGTGCAGTTAGAAAAGCATCCTGCCCGTTAATAAAAGGAAAGGAAAGAAAATTACTCATCCCAATTGTAACACTACTTTTCATTCTACCCACACTTTTTGGTTCAATTAAAGAGACTTAACAGCTCACTGATTTATCAGAGAAGCCGCAAAGCATAGGGGCTGACTGCAAAATGCTATAAAAGGGCCTTCCATAAATGTTTGCCTACCCCTGGCATACATTGGTGTTTTGGTACTGATATTTCCAGAGGTAAAATACCTCCTCCCTTCTTCTACTGCCTGTTTCTGTTTCAGGAAACTCATGCTGACGTGAACCATGTTTCCTTCCATCTGCTGCCACTACTGAATAAATGAAAAATGACAGAATTATACTTCCAGTAGCTTTCTAAGTTAACAACCTTACGCCAGTTGCCATATGGCTTCTCCAAATATTTTTTCCTGATGAATATCAGCTACTAGGACCAGGCTTATTTCAATTGCCTTCATACTGTGAATTAGTTAAAACTAACTGTAAAGATACTATTCAAGAAAGCTTAGACGAACAGCAGCTCATTTTGCCTCCTCCTTTGAACAGACATAAACGCGAGATAATGTGTTAATTATCATTCATTATTTAGCAACACAAGCCTTCTGTTTGTCAACTGCACACTGCTACCAAAGACAAACATTCAAAAAAAATGCTCTATTTCTTCAAGCCTTTCTCTTATTTTTTCTTGTGTTTTAATTTTGCAGCTTTCCTTTCCAAAGAAGGGCTGTATCCTTACCCTCACCTTCCAGAAAGGGATTTTGACACAAAAAAGGGGAAGAACACTTTAAAAACCCATGGAAATCCAAGCACAAAAGACCAGATTTTAATCTCAACTACACACTAGCTACACCTGTAGCTTTTCCACGTGTCCTAGAAAATATCCCTATAATTCCACCAGAGAAAAATCTCTACAGTGTAAGTCACATGAAACAGAATTACATGCATTACCAAAGTCACAGCAAATTAAAATACAGTAACATTTATTTAGCAAGAAATTCATTAAATGGTCTAGAAGTGGTTGAAATTTTTAATCCCCTTGCAATTCTCACTAAGTACTCTCAGCTTGACCCAGAGCATCAGTGCAGCTCATTTTCTTCATCAGATCTAAAAGCCTGGGCCATGGCCAGGTTTGGGCCAATGACTGACCCCATCAATTAACAGCAGAATGTCACAGACCACTAAATTCAGCAGTTTTATTTTCCCAAAATTTTATTAAAAGGGGTCCACAGGTCTCTTCTTTTGGTCTAAAATGACATGGTGGTTAAAGATGATGGGCTCAGAAACAGTACAGACTGTTGGGGATACTAACAGTCCTCCTGGATAGCCATTTCTAATCCTAGTATTTTCTTTTTCTTTCTGTCAAAGGGGCTGTTTCTCATTCTCATAACTGAACTTCCAGAAGGTAACAGGAAAGGTTAATCTATATGAATGTACGGCACCTCCAAACATAAACCATGAAGTGCTGAAGCCTCATGAATGCTCTGCAGAAGCTCAGCTTGTAAAACCTCTACTCACATTGCTCATACATGACTTACCAGCAGCCTCCAAAATTGTGGAACTCTCTCAGTTCCTGAGGCTGGATGTATATACCCTGGCTACACACTGGGGTAATGCCAGATTTCATTACACATCACCCAAAAAGTTTCCATTGGAAAGAAACCTGCTTAGACCAGGCTTCACCTGCTCCACGCTCAATACTCTAAGCGCAACACCCCAGCACCTCCACTCAGTGACACATGGTTTAGAGCAGTGTCTGATTAAGGGCTTCTCCAGCACAAGTAAGGTCTGCACACACTCATACAGCATGTTGTCACTTTATATGGCTTCCACTTTCTAGAATAAATTCAAGCAAAAATAATCACAAAAGTACTATTTGCCATTTTGGCAAGAAAGCAAAGGTACTTTGTATGAAGTGCTAGGAAGTAAAGGGCAAAAATAGGAGGTCATTACATAGACACTCCAACATGCTACATCAGTTTAACCTATGGCTTTATTCTGGCAGAAAGTAGTGATTGTAATGACAACAGAGAAACAAGCAATGAAAGCTTTCTAGCAAAGATTTGCTCTTTGAACCTGTCATTACTAAGAAAAAAAAGCATAATCTTGGTATCGCTTCTAATACAAAATACAATTCAAATATAATTTTTACCGTAGTGTGCTAAGTCAGGGGGATTGTGTGTAATAACTCAAAACAAATCTGTGTCAGTCTTTGAAAATTAATAAATATTTCCTGCAGTTCCAAAGCAAACTTGTCAAAAGAATACTGATTGCAGACTCAGACTCTGAGGTGATAGTGCTGCCATTGATTTACAAGTGTGAGTATCAGTAGCGGTGAGTATCAGTAGTGGGGTAGCTGGCTTCACAGAACTCCAACATAGAAATGTGTACATATATTAGTACTTGTTTTCAGGATCACATCTGAGTCTGACTGAGTCTTGGTTAGAGAGGGACCTTTTACCACAAAAGAAAATACCTCTTTCTGTGCATCAACTTGTCCTATGAGTGTGTGCTTTGTATGTGAAAACACTGCTTACTGATTCAAGGAGAAAGTCTATACGATGGAGGAGAAGGTAAAAGCAACCTCCTTGATACTTTCTTTTTGGCACTGGCCATGAATACACTGCAATGCAGATAATCAGCTCTTACATAATGGTATTCTGGAGGACAAGGACAATGAGAATAATCATATAAGAACATTTGATTTGGGAACATTTACTTCCAGTTTTTACATCCTTTATGTAGGATATTAATCTGTGATTCTGTGATTCCACAGACTGCAAGAAGAACCCCTCCAAACACTGTGTAACAAATATCTGTGTGGAGCATCACACCACAACAAAAATAATTGGTGGGAGTAGGACAGTAGCTAGAGAGACACTTTTAACTATGGCTCTATATGCACCAGGAACGTTGTGTTCCCATGCTCCAAAAACTGTAAGACTAATTCTATCAACAGCCTGTTTGAGATGTCTTTATCTTACCTGTCGTCCTGAGATGTACTGTTGCTTTGTCATAACAGGTCCCTTGAGGACATCACCTGTCCCCTTGTTCTGACTGTTGGAACAGTAATGATCATCAGATATAGTGATCTGCTCATTTTCCTCAGCTTCAAGCTGGCTCTGGTTGAAACGCAATGAACCTTTCAAGATATCCTTAATCTGTTGTTCAATGGGAGGGGAAAGAATGTAAGTTAGAAATTTGGAGGAATTAAAAATTTTCTAAAGCTCTGTGCAGCATGCTTTCATACATCATTTCCTCAAAATATTTGCTTTGAAGAGACAGGAAGCAAGACAATTTTCTTATCTATATTGGTTAAAGATACAAGTATCAGTGAAATGCAGTTGTATTGGAGTCTGGAAAATACTATCCAAGAAATCTAAAGAGAGTTAAGTTAAGATTATTCCCTACCTTGTTATAGATTTAACATATGTCACACTGTTCCTCATAAAATGTACTTTGAGTGAGCAGAGGGCACTATAATCAGAGCTACAGATGCTCAGCAGCATTGTCATTTTATGTAGGTAGTAATTTTTCTTCTAATTCAATGACATTCAAGTGTCGTCACATTTAAATAACGTGAACATAGGTGCAATTATTTCCTAGCATGTACACTTTGCATTAAGAAAAATGATGGTGTTGCATGGTCTCAGTTGTGGTTGATGCATTAGTACTAGTCAAACAGCTACAATGAAACAAAACAGCATCACACAAAAAGAATAAAAAAGGAGAAAAAACCCAGAAAGGATTAATAGCACTGAAGGGTATGAGAAGGGTAAGCTAAGCAATAGTTATACCTGCTTCAAACCAGCCAAGGAAACAAGAATTTCATCTTCTTTTTCCAAGTGTTCTTGTAATATGACTTCTTGAATATTTCCTGCAACACCAAAAGAAAAAATAAAGAGAGAAAATTCCCTAAATAATCTCTAATGCGCTGACTTATGCTTGCAAAACAAAATCTGTGACTTGCAAACACAATTTTGCACAAAGACATAGAGGCTGACAACGTTATTAGCTGTGAAGGTGAGGGCAGCCCGAGCCTGGCACTGCTGGCAGGGGCCCCACAACACTGTGCGGATGCAGGACTTCTACTGCCCCAGTGTACCAATAGACTCAGGCTACTCTTGGACCCTAGAAGAAAACCCTGGTGTCTGTGGCTGCTGGAGCTGCATACATCTTTGAACCTGCAAATGCCTTGGAAAGCACTCAAGAACAATGACAGGAATCTGCTCCAGCTCACTTGAAGGGTTAGGGTAGGAGTGCAGCAATCTTCACCTTGAACCCATGACCACTGAAGATGCTAGAACACTTTCCTTCTTAAAGACTGAAAGTTTTGTTTCCTTCCCAAATCCCATCTTTTAGTTAAAAGACCTAGGTCTGAACAAAATTTAATTGACACAAAGAACAGTGCGGTACAGTCACTTCAGAATACTCTTGCCTTCTATACTTATAGTCCTGTCCTCCAAAGAAGCATTTCAATACCCTGGTATATGGTGTTTGCAGGAGTCAGGGATGGATAGTGGCTAATACATCAGAGCTGGAACTGGGGTGGTCTTCTGCATGCCAGGGAAATCCCAGACAATGCTGCAGTTCCCCAAGAAACTACAGCTCCAATAGCTCTGCAGACTGTTTGAACTATGTCAAGTCCTTCTCTGGCCTCCTAACTCCTACTTTCCTCCTCTTTAAGAAAACAGCACATTCCTAGTGACAGATTTACAGAATGAGATGGCTAGCATCTAAAAACAACAGGATACACTTTTGTGTCACTCCTGTCTTATGTACACAGAGCTGAGCTCAGATCCCTTAGTGACACTTTTTTGGGAAGAATGCTCATCAATATCTGTATCTCAGGTGCGTCAAAATTAGAGCTTTGTATCATTAATCCACATGTGCATTGCATTTGTTTGTTTTTAAAAATATCCTACATGTTCAGGGCCTGAACCTGTGAAAAGCCCAAACTGTTGTCACGGATTATGTTGATGAGGACAAATATGATGACACTGCCAGCTTTGGCACATTGTGAAGTTTCAAGTAAAAGGATTGAGCAATTTGGCATAACTTTTGTGTTTGCAGAATGAACAGCAAATGACAGACATGCGGAAGATTGGGCAAGAAGAAAGATTAGAATCATAGAATTGTCCTGTTTGGAAGAGACCTTCAATATCATCAAGACCAACCATTAATCCAGCATTGCCAGGTCACCACTAAACCATGTCCCTAAGTGCCACCTCTACATATTTTTTAAATACCTCCAGGGATGGTGATTCCACCACTTCCCTGGACAGTCTATTGCAGTGCTTTACAACCTTTCCTTTGAAGAAATTTTTGCCTAATGTACAATCTAAGCTTTCCTTGGTGAAAGTTGAGGCTGTTTCCTCTTGAGGCAGGATCTGCCTTTCAAAAACCTGTGCTGACTGGGCCTGATCATCTGATTGTCCTGTATGTGCTACATGATGGCACTCAAGATGATCTGCTCCATAACCTTCTCTGGCACTGAGGTCAGACTGACAGGCCTGTAGTTCCCTGGACCCTCCTTCTGTCCCTTCTTGTAGATGGGTGTCACATTTGCTAACCTCCAGTCCACTGGGACCTCCCTCGTTAGCCAGGACTGCTGATAACTGATGGAAAGTTGCTTGGTGAGCAATTCCACCACCTCCCTCAATAATCTCATGTGGGTCCCATTCAGCTCCATAGACTTGTATGTGTCTAAGTGGTATATTAGGTCACTGAACATTTTCTTGTGGACTATGGAGGCTTCATTCTGCTCCCCATGCCTTTTGTCCTGCTCTGGGGGCTGTGCAGTCAAAGCACCACTGGTCTTACTATTAAAGACTGAGGCAAAGGTGGCATTCCATGCCTTGGCCTTTTCCTCTCCCTTGGTCACTATGTTTCCCCTTGCATCCAACAGAGGATGGAGATTCTCCTTAGTCCTCCTTTTGCTGTTAATGAATTTATAGAATCATTTTTTACTGATTTTTATGTCAGTAGCCAGATTAAGTTCTAGTTGGGCTTTGGCCTTTCCATTTTTTTTTTCTTCAAGGAATCTTTGAAATCTTCCCAAATTGTCTGCTCCTTCTTCCACAGGCCATGGACGTTCCTTTGCTTCCTGAGTTCCAGCCAAAGCTCTCTGTTCAGTCAGGCTGGTATTTCCTGTTGGTTCTTCTTACAGCACACCTGGACAGCCCCTGTGCCTTAAGGATTTCCCCTCTTGAGGAAAGCCCAGCCTTCCTGGACTTCTTTGCCCTTCAGGACTGTCCCCAAAGGGACTCTGTCAACCAGTCTCCTAAACAGGCCAAAATCTGCTCTCTGGAAGTCCAGAAGTAGAGAGGTGAATTTAAAGTCCACATATAAAACCAGAGGTTTGAAATTGAGTGGGGACCAGAAATCAGTAATGGGTATAAATGAAGAATGGAAAGGGCAAAGAGAAGAAAGCATCCAAGCCTAAGTACTAAAGTAACCACTAATGAATCAATCTGGAAAGCAGAAGGAATAAAAGAGGCTACAGTCACGAAAAGAAATAGATAAGAGTCGATGAAAGGTGGTGTGATCAAGGTCAAGAGCAACAGTGAAGGTAGGATAACTCAGCTTTGCATAAGCAGCCTATCTGTACAAGGAGATCCATGTTTACATTGTTTAGCATTTATTATTTTCCATATTAAAATGTCAGTGTCCTGCAGCAATGAAGTCAAACGTAGTACAATTGAACAATGTCTAGTATAAATTCTACATCAGAAAGGCACTGTATTATGAAGGCTAGAAAGAATGTAAGACTAGATCTTCCTGCAAGTGTGTAGCAACATGAATTGAGAGAAAGCATAATTAATTCAGTATTTTACTTGCTTTACATAGAAATTGTCTAGCCTCTCAATTTGGTAAATAGAAGATATTAATATTAATTATATTAATGATATGATTATATTAATATTTACTTATAAAATAATACCTTAGATCCTTATTTCCACTTTTTAACAAACTGCATGTTTTCCTACTTCTAAAAGGTTCAGAACTTGAAACATCAAAAGTCCAAAGTCTTCACAGGAAAGAAAGCAATGCTTAATCACAGCCTGAATCACTGAATTCAACTCTCTGTTCTGTTTCTCACCATTAGAAAGAAAAGTACTTCTATAGTGTTTGATCCCCACATAAATTAAAATCATACATTAAAAAATTATAGCATGCATAATGACTAAGCAGATGGACCCAATAAAACAATTCAAAACAAACCTCTAACCTGCGGAAGACTAAATAAGGGCAATCTAAAAAAAAAAAAGTCAGAAAAATAAGAGTAAGTGAACAAAAGCTGAAAGGCACTCCACATGATGTGGAAATAATCTACTATTATTTCTGGTTTTAGAGATGTTTTATAAGTCAGTATTTCAAAAAAATGGAAGAGGATCTATCATTGATACAAAACCCAGCTGTAACTGTGTTTGAAGAGCCAGTACAGTTAGAAATTTCTAAGAATTTATGAATAGAACTATGACAGTTAGCTGGCAGTAGAAATTAATTAAAATGTTTGTATCATCACATATTCACTTTAGCAAGATTAATGCCAAATTTTAATATTAGTTTGAGAAGAAGAAAAAAAGATGAAGAGAGAAAAGACTGGCAATACAGCAGAATTTTGTAACACCAAACTGCTAAGTTTCTCACATTTTTCCTTTAATGTGTAGCATCTTTAAAGTACAGTATGGCAGATACTTGGATACATAGGGTGTATTATTTTAAATCAGATAAAATCACAAAAATGTATTTTTGAAAAAATTCTACTTGGAATTTCCTCTAAGACACAATTTTGGACTCAATGAGTACGCTTCCACATAACAGAGAAAAATGCCCCAAGATGCAAATCACTATAATCAGCCACTCACCCTCCAGTAAGTAACAGTTGTGAATAAGGTCATAAATTGGGATGTCTTTCTCTAATACAATGAAACAGAATTAAGGTTTCTCTGTGGCACTGGCAATGGATCTTTCTTCTTAAATATGCCCTTGAACTGCACATGGCTTCTTATCTACTATCCTCATACCTTTTGAATACAAAGTTTATTACCTACCAAATAAGAGATAAGTATGGAACCCAAATTCATCAGTGCTCATTCTTCTTCCCTGGCTAAATAAGTAGAGAGGAATGAAAAAAAGAAATCCTTAGAAGAGAGAAGCATACAGGCAATACGATTTTGCACAAGTGCCTCCTCAATCACATCCTCCTGCTGGGATCAACCTTTGCAATCCATGTGGACTGGAAGCAGAGGTGGGAAGAAGAGCAGGGATGGCAAGCGATTTGGTATGTACCTCCACAGCTGCACTCCCATAATGGCTGTGCCAGGGCTTAGCAGTCCTCACCCGAGGGACTTCCACACAAGCCTCTTCTAACTGCTGGACCTCACAGTGCAGTCAGTTGCTGAGATGAACTGATTAACTAAGCTCTCAAGTGCAGGCAAAAAGCTTTTTATTTTGCCCTTCTGTATCTCAAAACAGTTTGTAACTATAAATACTTTTAAAAATACTATCTCTGTTAAGAGTGCTAGGAAGCATATTTGATAGAATATTGCTCAGTTGAAGGACGTTTATATTAAGCTGAGAAGTATCGCTGAATTATTCTTCTTTCATAGATCTTCTTGTATTATGAAAGAAATGCTTTATGTATATACATGAATTGTCCATGTATTGATTTTTTCTTTATCTGATGCTCTATTTCAGCACCTCACAGCTTTAATTAATTAAAAAAATATATATAATAACTTTCTTTAAAAAAAAACAACATTGAAGATGTCAATTAGGTTGACAACACTGTCATACCAGTAAAACGAACACTGATACAAAGGAATGAAAAGGTTGATTATAGGAGTTCTAGGTTGTTCAAAACCAAGTTTAGTTTGACTCTATACTATAAATATCTATCTCTTTGGGATAGCTGTTGTCCTTCAGAAGTTAACAAAATCCTATGGTACTTAGAAGACTAAAACTAAGGTAAAATATTACCGGCTACCTTTTTTTTTTTTTTTTTTTTTTTTTTTTTTTTTTTTTTGTTCTTTTCTTTCATTAAGATTTCATTTAGCTAATGCCAAGTGTTTTCTGCAGAAAAATGAAATATTTCTGTTTCAGTGAAGCTCTTACCAGAGGAAAACAAAAGGTGAACTCTGCAACCTGTCAGCTGGTGGTTAGAGCACTGCTGTGAGATGCAGGAGATCCCAGACAGCCATTACATGATTTTGGATTTGTTTCAATATAGTACTAACAAACCTTTACATTTCACAAAATGACCTATCATACCCTAACTGTACTCTTGGCTAAACCTTGAAAATACTGGAGCTGTAAAGTCAGTTGTTCTCTTCAGAACTCAGCAATGTTATCCACTATTATGGCTGCCCTCAAACAAGACTCACAACCCAAGGGATGCCTTTTATATAATTGATTAGAATGAAGTTTGGGTATTTAATGTTGAGTGAGCAGATTCATTCAAGTTTGATAGATACCAGATCACTAAATCAATAACTACTTCCCCAGTGAGATTATGATCAGCTGCCTTGATATACTTTAAAGCCAACTATAACTGCAGAGGAGCAACACGGAAATGATTGCATACTTGTTCTTCTTTTCTACAAAATATAGAAAAGCCATGCATCAAGTAGTGATTTGGGTAGCAACAGTTGAAACAGCTAGAAACTAAGGTGAAATGTATTTTTCATTTCTTGGTGTTACAGTTAACACAAATTTTAAGTAAGTTCACATGTAAACTCACTGTAGAAGTATTTTTAAAAAAATCAAGATTTCCCCTCCCTAACTTAGTATCTAAAGTTTAAACTGAAGACATACTATCATACTCTATACAGAGATGAAAGAGAGAAATAATCCAGAGCAACTCCTAGCAGGAAAATTAGAGAAGGCTTATGTTCTTTGATTACTGAACCCCTACATATTGCATGATGGTGTGTGCAATCACTGCTGACTTTCCTAGTAAGGGAAAGGACTTGTTCAAAACTTTCATCTCTGAATGCTGAAAAGCTGTTAGGCTTGGCCTAATTAATTTAGAGACTTATTAAGTAAACTAACTTTCACTGAAAATTTCACAAGCATCAATACAGATTCTGCAAGAAATGCAGCCAGAGCTGTGTTAAATGAGTGTGCAGATGAGTCTGCCTGTCCATGTGGAAGAGAAACCTGCAGCTCTTCCCTTCCACCAGAAAAACAGGAGACAGGCAGAGCTACGGCCCTGCCAGCTGAAGACACAACATGCACGTAACTTTATACTGACACAAAAGCAGATGGAGGTGGAGAAAAGAGAACCTGGGAATAACTTCAATGTCCCTGTTCTCTTAGGTTCTTTGTTTTTTTCCTGTATTTCTGCCTTTTTGCAGTGCTTCTCTCTCCTAATGATTTCTCTTTTAATCTGGTCTCTGTGGGGCCTTTCAAGGAAGATAACTCCTGCTGAGAGGAGATAACTGGAAATAGCTGCAAGCTTTATTACGGAAGCTGCCTTTCTACTACTAGCTCTTGATCAATGACTTGTGAACAATTGACTGTACCAGAAGCATGTTAAATGGACTTTTTTCACCCTTACTTTCCACCTCGGAGAAGACAGCTCAAACTCAGAGTGCAATAGTACCTTTTCATTGCCAAGGTAAGCAGCAATATGGGGGGAACTGAGTGCATTACTTCACCTCCTCATTTTTCAGAAAAAGGACAGCAAAAAAAAATCCCAAGGTTCTCACAGATGTCAGGGCACAGTCAGCTCTCTGGACTCATATTCCTGTGCTTTTGTATGATCATTTTTATGAAATTAGGGCTTACAGAAAAGGTCTTCAACATTTCCTGCACAGTATACTAGTAATAGCAAGACTGCTTTTTTACTAACATTAGAAGTCTGGAAGGACGGACTGGGAATTAATCATTTTTTTCCCTCTTTTCACAACAAATACTTCTTTCCTACCTGAACTTGATTGATCTGAGCAGGAAAACATGTTCTCTCCTTAAAACTGGACAGAAAGTCTACAACTTAACAGTTGTTTGGGGCCTTTCTAAAAAGACTATGCTGTATGACATAGTGGTATTGCTGTTTAATAATACAGCTCAGGATGTTTACAAACACTGGATTTTCTCTCCAGCATTAAAAATACAAATGAGAGGAGGTAAATTTCCTTCTCAAACAATAGAGTTCGTGATCTAAGTGATGATGAAGGCAAACAAATTATTTGCGAAGTACTGCATTCTTGAAAATGTTTATTTTAATATACTTTATTTCATAGAATCATAGAATGTCAAGGGCTGGAAGGGACCTCGAGAGATCATCTGGTCCAACCCCCCTGCCACAGCAGTATCACCTAGACCAGGTCACACAGGAACGCGTCCAGGCGGGTCTTGAATATCTCCAGAGAGGGAGACTCCACAACCCCCCCGGGCAGCCTGTTCCAGTGTTCCGTCACCCTCACTGGGAAAAAAATTTTCCTTATGTTTACATTAAACTTCCTGTGCCTCAGCTTCAACCCATTACCCCTTGTCCTATCATTGGGCATCACTGAGAAGAGCCTGGCTCCATCTTCCCGGCACTCACCCTTCATATATTTATAAACATTGATTAAATTACCTCTTAGTCTTCTTTTCTCTAAGCTACAAAGCCCCAGCTCCCTCAGTCTATCCTCATAAGAGAGATGTTCCACTCCCTTAATCATCTTTGTAGCCCTGCGCTGGACCCACTCCAGCAGTTCCATGTCCTTCTTAAACTGGGTGGCCCAGAACTGGACACAGTATTCCAGATGTGGCCTCACTAGGGCAGAGTAGAGGGGCAGGAGAACCTCTCTTGACCTACTAGCCACACCCCTTCTAATACAGCCCAGGATGGCATTGGCCCTCTTGGCCACAAGAGCACCCTGCTGGCTCATGGTCAGCCTCCCATCAACCAGGACCCCCAGGTCCTTTTTCCCTTCACTGACTTCCAACAGCTCAGTCCCCAACCTATACTGATACCTGGGGTTGTTCTTTCCCAGGTGCAGGACTCTGCACTTGCCCTTATTGAATTTCATCAAATTTCTTCCTGCCCAACCCTCCAGCCTGTCCAGGTCTCGCTGAATGGCAGCACAGCCTGCTGGGGTGTTGGACACTCCACTCAGCTTGGTATCACCAGCAAACTTGCTGACAGTGCTCTCTGTGCCCTCATCCAGGTCACTGATGAACAGGTTAAACAGAATTGGTCCCAGCACCGACCCCTGTGGAACGCCACTGGTTACAGGCCTGCAGCTGGACTCCATCCCATTGACCACAGTTCTCTGGCTTCTTTCTTTCAACCAATTCCCAATCCACCTCACTACCTGATCAAGCAGACCACAGTGTCTCAGTTTAGCAAGAAGGATGCTGTGGGAGACAGCGTCAAATGCCTTAGAGAAATCAAGAAAAACCACATCCACTGCTCTACCATCATCTATCCACCTGGTTATGTCCTCGTAAAAGGTTATCAGGTTGGTCAAACATAACCTCCCCTTGATAAAACCATGTTAATTGATCCTGATGACCCTCTTGTCCTTGACATGCCTAAGGATAGTGTCAAGGATAAGTTGCTCCATTATCTTTCCAGGGATGGAGGTGAGGCTGACCAGTCTATAGTTACCAGGGTCCTCCTTCTTGCCCCTCTTGAAGATTGGGGTGATGTTTGCCCTCCTCCAGTCCCCAGGCACCTCTCCTGTGTGCCACAACTTACTATAGATAATGGAGAGTGGTCTGGCAATGACCTGTGCCAGCTCCCTCAGCACCCTTGGATGCATGCTGTCAGGACCCATGGACTTATGGATGTCCAGATTACTCAGCTGTTCTTTAACCCAGTCCTTATCAACCAGAGAAGAGTCCTTAGTCATGCTATCCTCTGGTGCCTCAGGTGCCAGGAGCTCTTGAGGACAGTCTTCAGCAGTATAGACAAAGAAGGCATTTAATAACTCTGCCTTCTTTGTGTCATCTGTCACCAGGGCACCTGTCTCATTCAGCAGAGGGCCTACGTTGCCTCTAGCCTTAGCTTTTCCTGCAATATATTTGAAGAAGCCCTTTTTGTTACCCTTGACCTCCCTTGCAAGGTTGAGTTCCAGCAAGGCCTTAGCCTTCCTAGTTGCCTCTCTACATTCTCTAACAACAGTCCTATACTCCTCCCAGGTAGCCAGCCCCTCTTTCCATGAGCTGTAGACCCTCTTCTTCCTCTTAAGTCTACTCTGTAGTTCCTTACTTAACCATGCAGGTCTCCTGGCTCTCTTTCTCGATTTCCCACCTGCTGGGATTCACTGGCCCTGAGCTTGGCAGAAGAGGTCCTTAAATATTAACCAACTATCATTAGCCCCTCTGCCTTCTAGTAACCTGTCCCATGAGATTTCACCTAGCAATTTTCTGAAAAGGCCAAAGTTGTCCCTCCTTGAAATCCAGAGTTTTGGTCCTACTTGACATCCTGTTCCTGCCAGACAAGATCATGAACTCCACCATCTCATGATCACTAAGGCCAAGGCTGCCCTAGACCCTCACTGCTCCAACCAGCCCCTCCTTGTCGGTGAGAATAAGATCCAGCATTGCTCCCCTCCTAGTTGGCTCCTCCACCATTTGCATCAAGAAGTTATCATCAATGCACTGGAGGAACCTCCTGGACTGTGTCTGGCTGAATAGCCTTTCCAGCAAATGTCTGGATAGCTAAAATCCCCCATGAGAACCAGGTTCTGAGATTGCGAGGCTGCTGTTAGCTGCCTGTAGAAGGCCTCGTCAGCTTCCTGATCCTGATCAGGTGGCCTGTAATAGACACCCACAACTGCATCATCCATGCCAGCTTGTCCCTTAATTTGCACCCACAGACTCTCAGCTTGCCCCTCATCCACCCCTGGACGGAACTGTAGACATTCCAATTGCTCCCTCACATAGAGAGCAACTCCACCACCTCGCCTTGATGACCTGTCTTTCCTGAAAAGGGCATAGCCCATCCATGACCACATTTCAGTCATGTGAGCTGTCCCACCATGTCTCTGTGATTGCCACCAGGTCATAACCCCGTGTCCGCACATGGATTTCTAACTCCTCCTGTTTATTCCCCATGCTGCGTGCTTAGGTATATAAACATTTCAGGTGCGGAGTCGAGTAAATAGTTTTCAACCTTGAAGGGGGGTAGACCCTCTGGTTATCTAAAATGCCAACACCCTGCACCTCAAGCATTAGGCTGTTACACCCAGGGTTCTCACTGACAAACCCAGCTACTGCCTCATCTCCTGTGAAGTGCCCTAGTGCATCAGCACTGGCCTTCCTCAGGGTAACAAGTTGGGACCACTTAGTAGAGCTCCTTCCCTCAACTGCTGGTGTGCTACCCCCCTGCTTGCCACAAGCCAGGCCAAAACTATTGACCCCTTCCCCCTTCAAATCTAGTTTAAAGCCCTCTCAAGGAGTCCTGCCAACTCCTGCCCCAAGTCCTTTTCCCCCTCTGGGACAAGTGCACCTCGTTAGGTGCTCGTAGCTCCAATGCTTCGTATACTGCATCATGTTCATAAAATCCAAAGTCCTGTCTACAACACCAGTCCTGGAGCCATGAATTGACCTGTTGGCTCTTTCTATATATACCCTCACCCATAGTAGGTGTCAGAGGGATGGAGGAGAACACAACTTGAGCTCCTGATCCTTTACCAGCTGTCCCAAGGCCCTGAAATCTCTTTTAATTGATCGTAAGCCCCTCATTGTTACATCATCACTTCCCACCTGAAAAATCAGAAGCGGGTAGTATACTGAAGGACTCACAAGGGTGGGAAGTTTACTTACAACATTCTTTACATGGGCACCAGGGAGACAGCAGACAGCAGAGTGCTCTGTGAAGTGGGTTCGGTCTACATATTGGGCCCTCCACTCCCCTCAATAGGGAGTCACCTACCACAATGACCCTTCGGTTTCGTTTATTAGGGTCAGTTTTGATGGCTGGTCGGAGGGGAGTTAATCTTGGTGGCTCTACTAGCTCCTGTGTGCACTCATCCTTGCTCTCGACCAGTTCCTCCTGCAGAGCCCCGTACCTGTTTTGCAAGGGCACTGTAATTGTTGTGCTTCTTGAAGGAACACACTTGCTCTTTTTGTTCCGTTTGTTCCGTTTGGCAGAGGCCCACTCCCATTGACCCTACTCAGGAGGGTTACAACAGGAATGCTGAGGGGCTTGTTGATGAGAGCCCACGGAATCCTCTGTTCCACTAGGATTTACCTGCCTGGCTACAGAATCCTCTACTCCACTGAGAGTTACCTGCTGCTCTGTTTTTGTAGAAATGAGCTTGTGGAAATAGTCAATTTAATTCTCGCTCTCCCTAATGTCTCTCAGTCTACTCACCTCTTCCCTGAGCTCCATCACTTCGTCCTGGAGCTGCACCACCCAGCTGAGCAGGTCATTGATCTGCTCGCACCGCACACAGCCATAGTCGGCAGAGCCGTCCGTCGCCAGTGCAAGGCTGTGGCATTCCTCACAGCCCGTGGCCTGGATACCAATATCCATTTGGGTGGGTGCTGGGCGCACAGTCTTCCGCCTGCAAGTAACCACCATCACTCCTTGTTGCCTAGTTGCTGCCCTCCCTGAGGCTAGTTATAGCCCCAGTGACCCGCGGCTGTGCTGGCTCCACCACGATTCGCCCCACAGCCCGCCTATGCCAGCACCGCTCCCAAGCAGCACCGCTCACGTCCTGGCTTGGAAAAAGCTTTGAAAAAAGCCCCACAATGGGCTTTTCCTCAGCTCTTTTTTCTGTGGTACCTCTCCCCAGTACAGTTTTACCTGCTCTGGCATGAGTCACCTCAGAACTCATTTATATATAGATATATAAATATATCTATATATAAATATATATAAAAATATATATATTTTATATATCACATATTTATATAGTATATCCTTCTGATTCATGTGTGGAGTACCAACACTATATCAATATTTAATGTGTGGTAATGCTTGTGACATCAGAGAAATGTGGGGTAGAAAGTCACTCATCACCAACTCATAGCAATGCACTGAATTGCAGTCGTACAGAAAATGAGGTTTGTATATAAAAGTGCACAGGAACCCCATTTCCATTCTGCTCACTAAAACTCTTTACCCATGACTACAAACACCTACTAGGACCACTGGCCTCTGAGCACTTCCAAGCAACATATTTTTCTTAAAGTTCAAAGCAAGTTTCTTCCTGTCTCTCCTCCTGCAGAATTCCCCTCTTCCTGCTGCTGTTTACATTCACTAGAAATAGAAAAGTTACTCTGGTGTGAAGTGACAAGCAAATGAGAATTCGTTCTGCCTAAGTGACAAACTTAATAGCCATAAGAAATTGAAACCTTTCCTAAGGGGAAGCTATACATTTTCACTTCCTTACTATGTAAACACTTCCTTCATACTGCAACAGATTGCAGACAAATTAAAATTGTTATGGCTGTGTAAAAGACAGTTATTGCAGATCATGTAGATATTTTGAAAATATGAGGTTTTCTACTTTTTGTATGGCCAAACTCATTAAAACCTTTTCTAATTTTACAAGCAGAATGATTTACTCAAATAACGTTGTGGTAAATGCTACATAAAAACCTGGACTGTTTTGACAGCAAGCATCTGTAAATGTCTGAGATTTCATTTGAAACATACTTAAGGGATTTTCTGTGATGCGTGTAATATAAAGAATAAATGACAACAAACCGTGAAAGACATTTCTGAAGTTTTCTATGGGATCATTTTCTCCAGTATGGAACTATGATGTTATCTCAACCTGTGTTAATAAGTACTTCTGAATATGCCACCATGTATTTTCCTTTAATTCACCATTGTTTAGAGTTTTCCTTACCTTTATGAAAAACACTGATGCAGTTATTATTTTCTCCTGTTCTATCAACCTAACTGCTTATGGTGAGGACTTATGGAAACAATTAAGCATACAAATTATTTCATTCCAGTTAGTTTTAGTATACGACCTGTGTGGAGAAACTCACTTGACATTAAAACATCATGCATCTGGTTATTTCTGTGTGTAAAGAAGCATTTTTATGCTTTTTTTCCACTCTAAGACTTTATTATAAAACACTACTGTTGCATACTTTATTCTTGAAAGACTGAGGGTCAAAGAATGTGCTCCTCAGACAACTTGTATAACTGAAAAGCAAGTCAACCGAAGCTGTGAAATGTGGTTACATTCACATTAATAAAAGTAATTAGAAATCAATGTTAGAAGAAAACCATTTTTCTGTTTGCCTTAGTTTTGGTTCCCACACTTTTGAATGTCTTGCACAGATTTGATAAGTACTGATTTTGTTTGCTACCTCTGTATGGTTTTGAGTCATGTTGCTGCTCTGTTCTTTAGATGGGGACTTTTCCATGTCACCCAGCCTCTACCTACTGAAGTGCTCTTCAGTGAAAACAGTGGTTGTCTGGGCTGACTCAAGTATCTCTGTGCCCTTCCACTAATGATGCTGTGTATACGGAACATGATGGGTGACTATGAAAGGATGAACAAAGTGTGAAGAGTGTAAGAAACATATAATACGTGCTCCTGCTCACCTGATTAGCAACAACATAACTATAATGATTTAAACTAAAAGTGGATCTTGAAGAAGATAATAATAAGCAAACTGGTGAAAACAATGGAAATAATGGGGAAATTAACAACTCATTCATTTCAGAATTCAGCTTCTGCCAAGGTTTTATTCCGCTAAAGCTGACATCAGAAGAGAACCCAATGCCTAAGAGATGCTGGGAAGGAAAGAGTGGGCTGCCAGTGGCCATCAACAGCAGGGAGATGCTCACCACTCAAATGGAAGGAAACAAGAGGCATATGGAAGTAAATATTATGAGAAAAATTTACTGACTGTTGCAGGAAAAGCTGTTGATTAGGTAATGATGAGGTGCGTGTGCTTCATTATTTTAATCTTCTCCTTTTCTTCCAGACTACTGTAAGGAAAGCATCTGTAGGTGCCTACCACAGTTGGACTTTCAGGACTAGCACAGTTGTAGAAACAAAAGTAGCTCTCTCTTGGTTAAACTGTGTGGCTTTGACCTTAGGAGTTGCCCTTAAGGGACAGAAAATTCATGGGGCATGAAGAATTACACTTTTATTATTTCTACAAATATTACAGCACGACCAGAAGTGAGAGTCTGAAAGTCATGCTATACAACAAATACTTGTTTTCCAGTAACCATTCCTGTATTCAATTTAATATATTTGTTAATGTTCTTTATTTATAAGCCGTTTTTACAGGCTATTTTACATCATTACTCTTAACCAAAGGAAAATCCCCTTAGAGTCATGGGGCTGTGTTTCATTTGGCCTTTTTTACTTACTGCATTTCTAATCACACTGAGTTTCTAAACTGTGGATTATTTTATTTATGTCCCAAGCATAAGAGAACTCATTTAATGCACTTCCTCAACAAATGCTGAAGTATTTAATTTCTTTGCAGGGCAGCAGAATAATTTCCATTTCATTTCACCCTTACAAAAATGTCATAACCTTTCATCTCATCACGATACATAAAACAAAAATTCAGCACTATCTTGCACACATTTAACAAGCACTGCATCCAGATCTATATTGGGCAATATATCAGCCCTTAGATAATAAGCAATTAAGTCAACTTTCTCCTCTCCTTCCCCCACTGCAAATAATCCTTATAATGAAATGTATCTTTGTAACAATTTCATTGACTGTTGAAAGAGGGATGGATGAAGCCAGACTAATTAAGTTCCTATTTCACACAATAATTACAATTATACTAGCAATTATATCCTCTAAGTATTTATTCCTCCATTTTTATATTTTTCCTTGCTTGTTCATGGTGTTTGCAATAACCACGGTGAAAAGGTGGCTTTGAACTGTGTTTAGTAAGACTTCCAAAGAATTTGTCTAGGAGATGTTAGGCAGTGTAAGTGTAAGTAAATCATAAACTCATTTGGGATGGAAGGAACCTTTAAAGGTCACCTAGTCCAGATCCCCTGCCATGAGCAGAGAATCTCACAACTGCCAGCACTGCCTGATGGCTGTGGCAGGGACATGTCCTGTGATCCCATTCAAAGAGCGCTTAAAAGACTAATTTTTATGTTTTCATTTTCTTGTTAGTGTGATGCCTCATGAGGTTCCACAAAGTGAAGTGCAAGGTTGTGGGCGGGGCAATCCTTGGTAATCAGTACAGGCTGGGGGATGAGGGGATTGAGAGCAGCCCTACAGAGAAGGGCTTGGAGGTACTGGTGGATGAAAAGCTGGACGTGAACCAGCAATGTGTGCTCACAGTGGCCCAGACAATCAACTGTATCTTGGGCTGCATCAAAAGCAGCATGGCCAGCAGGTTGAGGGAGGAGATCTTGATTCTCTACTCCACAATGGTGAGAGCTGTGTTCTGGAGTACTGTGTCCAGGCACCATCCAGATCTCAATGGGGTTCTGAGCCACCTGATCTAGTGGAATATGTCCCTCCTCAGTGCAGGGGGTTGGAATAGATGATCTCTAGAGATCCCTTCCAATCCAAAGCATTCTATGTTTCTATGATTCTGTGATAACTTAAGGGCATTTTGTAAATATTTACAGTCATGTACAGGCTACCTATGAAAGCCAAGAGCTGACATTTCATTCTGATGGCAGAATGCTGGTGGTGTTTAGAAGAACGGGGATAAAATGTTCACTTTTCCACAACCCTCCCATAACCCACTCCAGAGGGGCAGAGATGTACTGAAACACTGGTGAAGGATATAGCAACATATTACAGATAGAAGATGCACCATACCTGGATATTAAGCAACATATTTCTGAGACCCAGCTGAATATCTCTCTGGTAGCTGGATTGAGTTTGACAGCACCAGTAAGAAGATGCAGTTAATAAAACCAGGCAGACTTATGTTTCTTTTGTATAATAGGGTACCTTTGCACATATTTCTAGGGTGTTGCATAGAAGAACCCTGTTAGCTGACTCTTTGCAGAGCTAGTATGAGTCTGCAGGGCTTATTAGCTAAGGCTTTATGCTGTGAAAAAACAGCTAAAATGCTTCTGAATATCAGTTAGCTGGGGAAGCAACCTTCTGCATTTACATAGTGCTGCCCTTAAGCAAAAGGAAGTGTAGAATGACCTTAGTTTCTCTACTTTCATAACCTGACAAATTGGCCATCAAAAAAGAATAGTTTCTATATAAAGATCCCCATATCCAAGTTAATACTGAACCAATGTTCCTTTAAATTGCCTCTCAAGAAAAGGACTTCCTGTACTATATGTGCAATTATTTGGTAAACCTTCACATGCTTGGAGCTCTGAAACTATGTCTCTGTTGGAAACAAATGGTAGGTTCTTCCATCTTAAGAAAACAGTGATGGATTGGTTCCTGTCCCTTATAAACAGATTACATTTTAAAATTCAGCACTTTCCTCTCTGGAACAAAACTGGCAAGATCGTAAACATCCTTCACAATCTCTCATATTAGTATTTGCCTATGGAGGGCTGATACTTCTCTGGGGTTTTAATTTATTTTTTTGTTAAGAGGCTGTCCTTTAATCCTGGGCCAGTGCCGACATGGTCCAAACCCTAAATATACTAGAATAGCAGATGGTGTCAGGTGGCAGTGTCATTAACTGGTGTCACTTGAACTGCCATTTAACAGCGCTGTGTTGGCTTGAGCTTGGGATGTAATGAATGTTTGCTCCTTGAGACCCTTCAGATTTACTTCATGTTGAACTAAAGCCTCAAACTCAGTTCCATGTCAAATGTGAAGGACAAGTGAAGGAGACTTCCAGCAGATACTGTGGCACCTTTCTGAGTGAAGTTTGGGTGCCTATCTTTTAGACAAATTATTCATGATCTGCTCTAAGACACCAGATATAGAGGTCAAATTTACCAGGGAAAATATTCTTCTGAATGCACTTGCTGGGTTGATTCTTGTCTTTGCACATAGTGAAAAAAGGGAGGAAACAATCAAAATTCTTCAAAACGTAAATAACATGATGACAGGTTATAATATTGTAATACTTAACTGGTATACTACAGCTTTCTGAATCATTAAGCCTTGAGGTATTTATATGCACTAACAGAAAAGCACCTCACAGAAAGAAAAATGCTGAAGAACATTATCATACTACTGAATGCACCAGGGACAATATTATTTCCTGAAAAAGGCCAGTGTGTGTGAAAAAGTAACATCAAGAAAATGTATTTATGATGATGCTGGAGCAGTAACAGCTATGGCAGCTGTACTTCTCTATCATCTGAGTAATATTCTGCATTTATATTGTGAGCAAAGCTGCAGGACAGGATTACAAGAGTGGATGAATCTCCATTTCATTAATGGAAGAACTGAACACAGGATTTTTTTTTTTTTTTTTTTTTTTTTTTTGAAAGCTATGATAAGCTTGTGAAAAAGATTGGGAAGGGAAGTAAATCCTGCTTTTCTCTCTGGCCATTTTACATGTGAAAAATTCAACATTTGTGCTTGGAGGCATTAAAAGTCATTCCACCTTAGCAGTTCTTCAGTGGTTAAAGAGAAAGGGAAGAAAAGTAAAGCTCTTTCTAATGCACAGCCCTACCAAGGAGACAAAGAACACAGAATGACTTTCCTCCTTTTTCATAATCAAAAACCTATTTGTAATTTCTGAACATAGTGCTAAGTAGTAATATTTCAGAACCATCATTCATTCCCATGGTAACAACCCCTGATATTACAAGGAGTTAATTATGTCATTGCTACATTGCTACATTGTTACACTATGTGGTTTATTTACAGGAGGAAATAAATATTTCATGAAAGCATCTTTGAATATATGAACAAAATAAAAACTGCTGTTCTATCCCTCTTGTCTTTCCTTATGCTCCATGCAAAGAAAATATGGTATTAGGAGATGTCTGCTGAAACTCACAGAAATACAATGCCCTTGGTAAAGAAAAGTAGTACCATAACAGGGCAGCAAGGAGATTTTTTAATTAAACAAAATTATTTTCTAAAAAGACCATATAAAAATACACTTGGTATAACTTGATTTTATATAGATTATTGTATTGGGTGTGACTGAGCTGGAGTTAATTTTCCCCACAGCAGCCCTCCCAGTGCTGTGCTTTGCATTGAGAGCTGGAGAGGTGAAAACCTGTGTTGTGGCTGCTGCTGCGCGGGGCTGGCACAGCACCAAGGATGGTTTTCCACATTTGCCCCCCTAGCGGGATGGGGTGGACAAGATCTTGGGAGGGGACACAACCAGGACAACTGACCCAAACTGACCAAAGGGATACTCCATACCATACGACAGCAGCTTAACAATAAAAGCTAGAAATAAAGGAGAGCTCCAAAGGGGGCATCTGCTGGTTCTCTGGAGCAACCGCATTTGGAGCCCTGCTTCCCAGAAAAGGGGCCAGACATCGCCTGCTGATGGGAAATAAAGAATAAATCTTGTTTTCTTTTGCTTCTGCACGCGTGGCCTTGCTTTGCTTTTCATTAAACTGCCTTTTTCTTAACCTATGAGTTTCATCTGATTTTATTCCCCCTGGTCCAGCTGAGAGGAGGAGTGGGGGAGTGATAGAGTGGCTTGGTGGGCACCTGGCATCCAGCCAAGGTCAAACCACCACAATTATAGATTACTAGGGATTCAGAAGAGAATAGATGACTTTTTGATTATTTTGATCGTTTCTGAGCTACAACATATTGTCTCTGTCACAAAGTAACTCCACCTGACTACTATGAGGAACCCTCTTGTAAGGAAAAGAACCTGAGAAAAGACATCCAAAAAATTCTGAATTGTCTCACTGTAAAACACAAAAAGAACATTCAATAATTTTTGGACATTCTGATTTACAGTGCTAATTAAATAATTCTGTGGTGAATGGTCACTGGATATGCATTTTCATAAGCTTGAATTAATATTGTTTTGTTAGAAAGTGACCTGCAAATATAATGCAGTCAATACAAGAAAAATAATATTAGTTGAGTAATAAAGTCTGAAAAAGCATGTTTAAAATGTCAATCTCAGAAACTGTGAGTTTTTAAAAATAGAACCTTACATTTTATCAATTTTAAAAGGCAAGTCTTAGGCTGAAAAATAAACTTACTGATAATTCTTAAAAGTGTTGTTTAACTCTTTGTTAAAGGAATGAGTTAGAGTGATAGCAGAAGACAGAGTACATTGCAGAGTTACCTGAATTATTCAGTTAAAAAGAAGTGAATTTTAACATAATCAAATGTAAGAACATATATGGAAGGAAACATTTCCTGAAGTTATCTACTGGATAAAATCCTCAGATTAGAAAGCTGTGATTCACCACATTTTGAAGGTCATAATGGATCGTCACCTCAACCTATCACTTTATCAAAGAGCACTAAGGTGATGCTGCAAAAAAAATGTTTAAAAAGAGTAATGCCACCTAATAGTGGAGAGATGACCTTTTATTTTGCTAAGTAACCACTTTTTGGAGCCCACTGCTGGTACAGCATATCCTGATCTGATTAACACACTCCAAAAGGCATATGAAAACTCTGAAGAATTCAAATGAAGATCACAGAAATGACCAGTTCTAAAAAGCAACTCATAACATAAATTATCTGCTCTGTGGTCTCTGAAATGAAGCAGTTTTCATGGGTAAGATATACCTAGGGGAGAATCAGACCAGGTGCAGTAGCAGCCACTACTAACTTTTCCTTCCACCCAGAAATTACTAGATATGCTCTGAGTTTTATTTTGCTGCCATTCCCTGAAGCCTCAAGCAGTGGACAGACACTAGAGATAGTCCTCAGGGAGCATTCTGTAATGCTACAGAGAATCTGCTTTCCTGGACAGCCTGCTGGCACATGCTGCTCAGATCACCAGGATGAAAGTGTTGGACTGATTTCAGGTCAGAAGGGATTTTGCACAGATCAGACCATAAAAATTCCTGGTGTTTCTCTCCTGCCTTCCTATGGATCATCTGCTGTCTGATTTGGGGATACCTAACCTCTTCAGTTTGCCAAAAGCACAGAAGCTGTGAAGGCCGGTGGTATCTCAGTCTCTCTTGTGCTCTGTTTATCGTGCATAACTGTTAATCTCTATAGGATTTAAACACATTAGTGTAACCCAAATTTACAAAGTTAATAGCCCATGATGTTGACAAGACATGCAGGAATATCATGAAGTACTACACGGAATGGGATTTGGAAGAATCTAGTCTGGAAGGCTCTGAGAGTGCTGCAGGGGTGCCATGATGCACCCAATGCACCCAGTGCACCCCTGCGGCCAAAGCTGTATGGGGGATGGCTTTCCCTATCCTGCAAGGGTAACCAAGTGCTTCACAATGCTCTTGTGAGATTACTGGCCCTAAACGATTTTGTTCCTAATACATTTGGGGAAAATAATTTAATACCTGGATATTATCATAACTCTTGCTTTCATTTCATGGATCCAGTGCCAAAAGGAAGACTACTTCAAGTATCTCTCTGGGTTTATTCTGATTTCTAGTCCAGAGCCAGAGCTGGTGTAATGCTTATGCTTGTACTTGAACTAATACACTTGCTAAACACTCCTTGACTTCTTTGATAAAGAAACTTTAGCTTTTCTTCTTGACACAGTGATCTTTTCCCCATCATTTCAGTAGCTAATGATTTATCCATTTTGCTTGCTTCTAGTCTCATCATTGCTCATGTACCCTCACTGAAGCAATACATCAGACTAAAGCTGCTGGGGTTAGAGGTTTACACTTGGCTTTTAAAGTCTGTGATTCCAAACTTTCAAATAACACAATATTTATAGCTTTTCCTAGGCTCTTAACAGTGGCTACTAAAAATAAAAGTATAATACAGTTTTCACATCTGGTCTTTCTTTACCTGGCAAACGAAGGTATCATATACTTAGTTCAACCCACTGAAATATTGAACTTTATTTTATTTTGCTCAGATGTTGCAGACTATAATTAAACTTTAAAATGACCGCACTCGTGTCCTGATTTCTTAACAACAATGCTTTTTCACATTACTAAATACACTAACTTTTGGAGTTTAGTTCAGTTTAAAAATGCTGCTTTTATCAAAGCATTTTCGCCCGAACTGATTACATTTTTGTTTATTTTCTCTGATTTATCTTGGCAATATGCAAGTTGAATTTTATATGGAGTCTTTTCTGATTCTGTTCCCAACATAAGACTTGTATCTTACCGTATTTCTCCTTGTCTGAGAAAAAATACTACAAAGTAGCCTGCCTATAGTAATGCATTTTTACATACTGAGGGTGATTGTCATAGACTGTGAAGATGGTACATTTAATGATACAACTATCACTGCAGCATCAAGTATCATTCTGGAACTGCTGAACTGCAAACAAGCTTAAAAACTGTTAAGCTCACATGCTGTGAGCTGTAGCATGTCTCTTATAATACAAGAAATCTTAGGAACAGACACAGGGCATCTGGGCCAAAATGCCTCTACTTTTTTTGGCATCATCAGTGATTATCATACTCCTGTTTAAAAGTATGACAATATAAAGATACACTGTCTGTCAGCATTTGACATATATTGGCTTATAAAATAATATGCACTGTACTACATAAGTATCATTTTAATACTAAATACTTTAAAACAAGTTCTAATACAAACATGAAAAGAGCCTTTGCAAAGATTTACATATTAATACAGGGTACTGCACTTACCAAGATGTGTGTTCATCATCTTTGCGCAATATTTGCACATAGCTTCCAAGTCATTTAGTTGTCCTTGTAGAAATGAAATCTGGGCCTCCAATTCCTCCTCCTGCAATTAAAAGGTTATTAGAATTAAAAGACACGCTTTTATGATACAGAGTAAAACTGGTAAGCTAACTTTTGACATGCTTATATATCAGCTAATTTTTCTATTTTCCACAGCAATGCCTTTGAAATCTCAGAAAAAGTCCTTTTTTTTTTAATTTCAAGGCATATATATTTCAGGAGGATGCATTGCTGCCATATATTTTGGCATATTTATGTAACATATCATGTTCTATCTGTATAAAAAAACCTGACCAGTCAACTGCAATTCCACACATCTTGTGTAATATTTAGGTGAAAGTTATTTTTAACTCACATACTACAAAGCAGTTACTCTCAATTATTAAGTTATATGTAATAAATATGTATCAAGTGTAATTTAAAATATGAATTAAAACAAAACAAAAAAAGATTTTTGATTTTATGGCCCAGGAGAAGCATTATTGTTTAGCCACATGTCTTGTATAAGCAATGGGTACTACCTCAGCTAAGAATGTATCTTTGAACTCCTTGCTTTGCCACTTTACAAATGCATCCAGTCTTGACCTTGAAGACCATACTGCAGAGAAAGTTCACCACTCCTTTCAAAAAATTCCTTCAGAGCTTGGTCACATAGAGTATCAGGCAGTTTTTGTTTCTTTAAGTATGCATTTGAATTCCAGCATATAAAGGCAAAGCAACTTTTTAGCCTACTATTTTTCTTATGAGTTTTGCAGTTCTATCATATTCTTGTTTGATGGAGATATCTGAACAGTACAGTATGAATTACATTTCAAATGAAAAAAACCCCAAACTGATAGGCAAGAATAAAGAGAATGAATCAATCATGATTCAGAGGTATAAGTGATCTTAATCTCCACCAGAAACTGAGTCAGAAGCAAGCAAATGAAACTTTGCACTACTATAGCATATATCCAAAAGCAATTGAGCAGAAATTTATCAATAGCATTTTGCAAGATATACCAATATAGATTTTTCCCTACACAATTTTTCCTCACACAATCTAGACATTAAACGTTTTTTCTTTGCTATTTCCTTAAAATAATATACCATTGCCTTATTTTACTCAAACTTATACTTTGACCACTTAAGCATCATAGGGATCAATGATACATTGACAATTTATAGTTGCTGAAAGATTAACTTCTTTCAAAGCCTGCAGTTCTGTCCCAGCCTATACAAGCTTATCTGTATTGCTATTTCTATTAAAGTGATGCCCCTGCAGAAGACCTTCTCCTAGTACAGGCACCTAGTGATTGCAAGAAATAATCTACCATACATTTTAAATTGCCAATACACTGCAAGTGCAGCTGTAAGACAGGGAAAGGCAGCAATATTTGAGTATTTTACTATAAAATAAGTTATAAAATCATTAGCTAGTAAGTGAAATCCAGATCTCCCCTACAAGTGAATAAGCAAATTTAACTTCTCATAATAAATACTTCCATATTTCCAAGATTATTTTTTTCTTATTCATCAGAGCTGCAGTAAATAGATTTAAAAATGCTTTTGGACAGCTCTATCCACTTGGGGAGATTCTGCAGCTAACCTTTTAGACCGTACAACAGTATCTCTTCATTTGGCAGGTGAGACGAGTGCCGAGTAAACTACATTCACCGTTTTCTCAGCTTGTTAGGATCCAGCATGGGGAGCAGAAATGTTCTGCAGACTCAGCACTCACAAAGAAGGGAACTCACAAACAGTGCAAGGGATTTCTTGTCAAGTGGGAAATCTTGCACAAGGCTGAGTGAACACACTGGAGTTCCTAACTTATCTAGCACCCTCAGGAAGGCCACCAAGGAGCACTGCTGGTGGGATGTGCAAATAAGCAAGACAGTTAACTTGGTGCTTGACACATGAGAGACCTAGATGTGCTGTTTGCGTATGAAGACAGCACCCAAACGGTGATGACTTGCTACATGACATAACCCCTGCTCCTGCTATCATCAGCAGTGCTGGGGTGATCTCTGTGCAGATGGACCACTGAGGGTAACCTCCTTGGAGGGAGGTTTGCTCTGTTGCTGCAGCAGCAGGTGAGAAACTTCAAGAGACAAGTGTGTTTTATTGTATCACGGGTGATAAACTGGTGACTGACAGGATCTTTCAAGGTGCAAAAGCTTATGCAACAGTCAGGGACGGTGCAAGTGCGGCAAGATGCAGTTGGAAGAAAACATGCACACCGTAAGAGGGTGGAAACTGGAAGCTTGTGACTTGTGGCAGAAGGAGAGGTGCCTAGTGGTGCGGGGCCCTGGCAGCAGAGGGGAAGAACAAGCCCCTTTCAGAGGAAGAATCCAGGATGGACACTGTATCAGGGTGCTAGCAAGCGAATGTCGTGAGTTACAGTATGTAGTTGGTGACTCTCTTCCAGACATAATCATGATGACAACTAGAGATGTTTCTTGTTTGCATGGAGCCTCATTTTGTGGTGTTGACAAAAGACTCTTTGGGGTCACCCAATGTTCTGCCTTTTTTTTCCTGCTTATTCATGCATACATCAATGACATGGTGATGGAAACCATTTCAGTTCAAAAGTGACAGTAGGACTCCTAAGCAAGGCTGACGGAGACAGGAATCTTGGTGAAGTGTCTCTTTAATCCTATGGCAAAAGGGAAAAACCTGGATAGCAGCAGATGTATCCAGTAGACCACATATGGCTACATATTTGGTGGTACTAGCTGGGCTTCAACTCTTTAGCTTGTGGCACTCAATCTGATGAGGAAAGACAATGGAGAATAGGTCTACCTGGCAAAGAGAGGGAAGAACATCTTTGTGAACAGATTTGCTAATGTAGTGGGGAGGACTTTGTCTGCCATAGGAAAGGGACCTAACCCAGAAATACAGGAGGAAGCAGCACATATGGACAAGGTATGCAGAAAGCCCACTTGGCTGAGTAGGGAGCTTCCTAATAAACTAAAATAGGAAAAGCATATATGAAAATGGCTATGGTGGAAATGGAGAGCACAAATGTGGAAACAATGACATGAAACAAAGGGCAAGCACACAGTCATTGTCTGGGTACAGGAATAAAACTAGAAAGAACAAAATTCAGCTGGAGCTAAAATTAATGAGGGACATTAAAGGGTAACAAGAAGGAATTTTACAAGTACAAGAGCAGCAAAAGGAGGTTCAAAGAAAATATAGGTCTATTGCTTAGTAGGGGAGATAAGATAATGATAAATGATACAGAAACTGCACTAGCACTCAGTACCATTTTTGCCTCTTGCTTTGTAGGCCAAAGCTGTTTCCAGAACTCTCTGCATGTACAATTTGGGAAGGAAAGTGACAGATACGAGTCAGCAAGGGTAATAGGTTGTGGGTTCAGTGCAGGGTTATGGTTACAGGTCTAGAGGACAGGCTGAAAGAGCTAGGGTTGTTTATTTTGGTGAAGAGCCTAAGGGGGAGCCTGCAACTACATGAAGCTACAAAGACGACATAATCAAACTCTTCCCAGAAGTGGCAGATGATATAGAGAGGACCGTGGCCCAAAATTGCACCTTGGAAGGTTCACATTGGTCATTACGAAAATACTCTTCAATAGAGGAGCAGTGCAGTGCTGGAAAAGGTTATTCAAAGAAGCAGTAGAATTTATATTATTGCTGACCTGATCCAGTGTTAGTGACTGTCCTGCTCCAAGTATTAGCTTGAGCAGAGGTCTCTTCTAATCCACATTTCTAAGACTAATCTTTTCACAGTATCTGTCTAAAATTGTTCTTCAAACTATGACTGCTGTAATATTACTTAAAGGTAAGCAGCAAAATCACAAAGCCCCTCAGAAAAAAAAGACTAATTTTTTTCAGTACTCTAAAATAAAATTCTTTAGCAGTAGTAGCTGGAACAACTGATTTATAGCCAGCACTGTGCAGATGCTCTCAGTTCTTGTCCAGACAGTATTTGCTGCACTTTTCTCCAAGTAACAACTTTTGTGTTTCACTGTGCTAAGAAAGTGAGTACCCTGGATAACATTTTTATTTTGTGTACAAATAGCAGTGCTGATTTGATCTCTCTTATGCATGAACAGAGACTTATAAATTCTGTGAACAGGCCAAATCTAAGTCAAGAGAAAAACCTTATGGTCTGTGCTTCCGTGAGAAACTGACCTTTCACCTGATCTGACGCACACAGGACCAGGAACACGTGAACAGTAAGTCAAACTCATTCAGCCACAGCTCTCAAAAGTTAACTAGTTGACCACAAAATAAAAATCAATCATTTAAATAACTAATCAGAATAAAAAATCAATGTCAACTTAAGAAAGAACATGTCCTCTAAAGCATTTAAACTCAATATTTTCTAATACTGAGAGCTGTATTATGAGGAAGAAAAATTAATCAAGCAGCAAATCAAAGGAATCACTGTATCAGACACGGGAGAGCAAGATATGATAATTTAATGATGCAATCTTGCAGAAAATCAATTTAAGAATATTTTCTGAAAATTCAGTCCCGGGATCCTCAGAAAACTTTTCCACACCTTCAGTAATGAACTGAATACAAAAGAAAGAAAGTAAGATTGTGATGACACATTGATTTACGTTTCACTAACAATATAAAGCAGGCTAGTATTTATGTCTCCAGTCAAATCAAGACTCTATTTAGAGTGCCTTCATGTACACATCTCCAACTATTTTCCTTGTTGTGGCAAGACTGAAACTGCTACACACTTGACTTTGTTTCTCATATGCGTCTTTCTTATCCACATCCAGAACTTTGCTTACATTGTTACATTTCCCTTTTTCTTTTGCCATGAAAACTACTTCCTTTATGATTAATTATGTTCCATTTCTTTGCTATTTCTCCCCCTAGTCTATACAGTTCCGGTGCTCTCCATTTGTCCAAAGCTTGCTCTTTCTTTTTTATTACCTATACTTTCATCTATCTTCGCACCTTACAAAGACAGCTATGGAAATAAATTTTTTATATCCTTCCTTCTCTCCTGAGATCATAATGAGATCAGTGATGTCTCTACCAACCCCTTTTTTTCATCAAATTTTACTGTTTCAGAAGAACAGTTGTGACTAACTAAAAGTGGGCAGTACCTTCAAGAACGGATTCCAGGAAGCTTTACAGTTTTCACATTGTAATCCTATCCTTTTACAGCTCAGTGCTTTACAAGCTGCAATGAGGTTTGCAGACATGGGTAAGGACACTGGAATTTAGCATCCTACACAACCCAACATCTGAAGAAATACAGTTTTGGCAGAATCCACTCTTTCCAACCTTGTTTTTATCAGTTTAAACAAGTTTTCTCTCAAATACATGAAATGTAGCTTGACACAGAAGTATAAGGGCTGGAAAACAGGGAAACAGAACTCATAAAATTATGACTGTAACATCTTACTCCCATAATATCATTTCATTTTCAGTCTTACTATTCAGGAAATGAAAGAAAAAAATTGTATTTTGGTCTGTTTTACTCATGTAGAAACTCAAGGAAGAGAAAACTCTGTTGTCAAAGGCTTACAGCAGTATACGTCGAAGCACTTAATTCACAAACACTCAGAGTAGCAAAACTCCATTCATCTTGAAGCTGAATCCTTCTGAATATGATTTAACATGGCAGCACTGCCAAGTGTTAAGTGCATTGAAAAGAAACTGCCTTCAAAGAGAAGAATATTTAAAGGTATTTAAGGTGTTTAAGCAATAATGGTGCAACTAAAAATGTAATACAGAAAGTGACAGAACTTGTCGGAGGAATGGCCCAGGCTTCCTAGTGTCTTGTCTGATACTGGTTGATGATGTGTAGGTTGCAGTGTAATGAAAAAAGTATGTCATGATATAAACATGTAATGGTACTGCCCAGAACAGTCTCCCACAGATTTGCAGATCAGGGATTTCTTGAACTAGAAGTGCTTTTTTTTTTTTTTTTTTTTGTAGTTAATAGCTACTTTTCCTATATTAATTTGCCCAGTCACATTTTCAATTCTTTCAGTTGTCATAGTAAAGGCACTAAGGAAAGATCCTCTGAGCCCTTTGCAAATTGGCAGGGCAAATTAGAAAACAATTCTGATGAGTTATTGAAACATTTAGAGGAAAATAATGGGAAAAATGAGATTGATACAAGGAAGTACTGAAGCCAAGAACATGTTAAAAATTTTACCAGTACTTAAGCTCTTATTCACAAAACATACAGAGAGTATACCTTTTGGATATTGGTAGCATTTTACATGTCAAACAAGTTTCAGATGCAAGACATAAACTGCTTTCTTATTTAATTTTAGGCATATTTCCCTGGAGTAAAGCAGTGGTTACTGTTTTCATTTTGTGAGAATTTCTTTATTTTTCATTTTTAAATCTAACAATTAAACACAAGATTTAACCTTTTAATCTTGAACCCCTGACAGCTGAATGCTGGTTGACACCCCCATAATTTTTTTATGATCTATGCCAGACACAGAATAGTCTACAGCATATGCTGACATTTAAACCAGAAACCACTGTTTTTGAGCAATGAATAACATACAGTGGAATTTAAAACAAAATTTCAATTTATTTTATTTACTAATTTAATTTATCTGTTACTTAATTGTATCATTCATAGGCCCTCATCAGGACCAAGACCTTGCTCTGCTGGGTGCTGCACAAACTTAAAAAAGCCCCCAATTCTCTAAAGGACTTAACAGTGTAAGCCAAGAGACAACAGATGGCTGCAGACACACATATGGGGAGGACATGGAAACAATATGGCTATATTAGTCAGCCTTATAGACAAGGCATGTTAGCAACCAAACTGTTGTCAATGGAAAGGTGGAATTTTTAGAAGAGTTTTCATAAGGAATTTGTTTTGCAGATGTTTTGAGAAAGTCTCTTCTATGGGGAAGGGGCTGTGGAATTATTAGATGCAAGTTCATCAAGCATATCAGTCAGGGACGGAATATATATATTGTCAATTTTAAATTGAGAATTTTGCTACCTGTGAAATGTTTGCACAAATTGGAATAATTTCAGTATTAATATACTGTCCTGGGAGGACACCAAGTTCAGATATTGCCATTGTGTATTAATTCCTGCAGAAGTAGAGGTTATGTACTGATTTCCTGTGCTATGCTCCCAAGTACACCTTACTCATGTTTTGTGCTCTTCACATCTTCACTACTGCCATTTAAAAATTATTCTGAATATACTTTCATCAGTGCTAGGCATTTTAATCATAGTAGTTTCAGATAAATCCTACAAATATATATTTTGTTCCTTTGCACTGCATGCACAGTGAACTTGAGTCATGGTTTTATTTTACACCATTTTAGCTCCTTTCACATTTTTGTTTCACACCATTTTAACTCAGACTGCTTCTACAATCTCAGGATGGTATGAAGTAGTTTAAGTAGCAATGTCTTTCTTTTCTTTTTTTCTTTCCTTTTATTTAAACTCTCTTTATTTCACTGTATAGTGCCAGTAGGCATAGCTGCTCAGAGTAGCAAATTGGGCTTTATACTTGCTGATAGCTACATACCTATTTCGGTGTTTTCCCACATCACGGCATCAGAGAATGCACTGGGTTGGAAGGGAACTCTAAAGGTCATCTAGTCCAATCCCCCTGCAGTGAGCATCCTCATCTAGATCAGGTTGCTCACAGATCCATCAAGCCTGAGCTGGAACGTGTCCAGGGATGGGGCCTCCGCCACTCCATGGGCAACCTGTTCCAGTGTTTCACTATCCTCACAGTGAAGAACTTCCTCCAAATGTCCAATCTAAATCTACCCTTCTCTAGTTTAAAAACATTGCTCCTTGTCCTATTACTACATGCTTTTGTAAACAGGCCCTCCCCAGATTTCTTGGAGGCCCCTACAGATAAACTTTAAAGAACAAACAGGTTCTCTGTTGGATTAATAAAGGAAATGCTGGTGTAGTTATCCACCTTAAAGGAGGATAAGGGGAATACAAAACCTCAAGAAGCATACTTTTCTTTTTCTCTCTTTTCTACCTTATTACTTTGTCCTGTTCCTCTTCAATGCAGGAACTTTGCTCTCTGGTAGTAGTCTATGTCTCAAAATACGTCAGGGGACATCAGAATAAATGAATTGGGTAAAAAGTAATCCTAGAAGTCCAGGTTCAGAATTCAGTGTTGCCAAAATTAAAACATTTCAGGGCACAATGCATCCTCTTCCCCTCGAAGAAGTAAATTCAGAAGAGTAATTACATATTTTAAAACCTGAAACAGAACCACCATTGCATGGTCTTTGGTAAACTTATGTCTGTGACAACCCTCTGAAAGTGAGGTGGGGGTGGAATGGGACTGCAAAAAAAAAGAAAATAAAATGAAGGATGAAAGAAAGGTTAACAAAATATCCACTGTGACTCCTAGGAGCCAAGCTAAATCGGGTCATGTACCAACTCTGAAGCAAAAAAACCCAAACAAAACAAAACAAAACAAAAAGGAAAAAAAAAAAGAAAAAAAAGAAGAAAAAAAGAAAAATTATTTGGTTTGGAGGGCTCTGATTGAAAACAAGTATAAAAAAAGAAAGGAATTTTATAATACAGATAAAAATGTTCATCTAGGATGAGACCAAGACAAATCTGCCAATAAATTACAATGCTAGAAGGCATTCACCTGCAAAGGCACATATTTTTGGGCATCAGTACAATTCTGACTTCCTCTGTGTGCTTTCAGAAACAACACAGAGAGGGATGGCATTGTGCAATGCTTTCCCAAGCTATGACTGTGTAAAAAGAACCAGCAGATTACTGGTAAATGATTAAATGAATAAATAAAAATTACAGCCTTTCTATACTGACCTCCTCTTCCCTCCTTCCCCCCATAAAACAGTGAAAATAACTCAACAAAACTGAAAGAGCTGAAAGTCTTCCAACATTCAAATTTCTAACACTCTAGAATTAGTATTGTTCAAGGAGACCCACGCTTTTTAAATGAAAGAAAAATTATGCTTTTCTTGCTCTTATTAAATTTGAAGTTCTGTGAAATACATATACATATGTATTTTAATGCATTCTCTACCTGTAACTTTTCTGAAACAGAAGAAATAAGAATTTGTGGTCAGCTATTTCTTCTCTTTTCCAAACTAGAATAACTCTGTTCTTCCTGGCCCTTTAGTTTTACGTGGTAAAACCTATTTATTTATAAACAGTATTTATTTTTAATCTCTACTAAGATTAGTGACTTTGAGGCAAAATATCTGTTTCATGGTGTTGATGTATAATTATCTATTTAATTGATTTATTATCACGTAAAACAAAGCTAAAAGTATTCATATATAGTGACATTTGGAAGAAAGTGAAAGATGTAGTCTCAGAGGATCTTCCTAGCCCCCAGACAGATTCATTTAATTTCAGTTAAAATCCTGAAAATAGCTAAAATTCTGGTTCACAGCTTATAAACAACAAATCCTGCTGTTGAATTTCCATCTTAAACAGTTTAAAGTCAATTTGCCAGTGTTGCACTGTTGCAGTCAGCTTAGTTTGCCATGTCCCACTTTGCCTGGAGACATAATGGCAATAGACTATGGCCTTGGCACTTTCCAAAGCAGCTCCCACTTTTGAACCTATTACTGGAACAGCTTCCAGGTGCACCAGCCTCACTGTCACAGAGATAAAACCAGCATCTGTGCTACTGAAGCATGAGCAGGACTTGTTTTCATCTAACCTGCATGTAGTGTCCTCTTAAAATACTCCACTTGTATGGTCAGATAATCTCAGCAGGAAGATGCAGAAGGATATACATCAGTAACAGAGGAAGCTCTTGCCTACAGACAAATGAAGTAGGAATGGAAAGAAACCTCTTTTTCAAGCAGACAACATATGCAGGACTTATCTACCTGCTGCCTGCATGCAACCACCTGCTGGCACTGCACTATGGGACTGCCGAGAGACAGTTTAAAAATAAACCCTATAAAAAGCTAGATCTATGGAATGCAAAAAGTGTGGATGGGCAGGCACTGAACTGAGAAAACTGGTCATACTGCACTTGGTAAAGGAATAGATAAGAAGAGAAAGAGCTGTAGGCTAATAGAAATTATCCCTTTGAACAGAAATGCTGATAAAAGGTTTCTCAGTGCTGCTGTTGACATTGTTGGCTTAATCACATTGGAATATTTCTTCATAAATAATAAAACTGAGATATTAATTTAGATGGTATGACCATAAGTATTTTGGAAATAGCGATAAATAAATACACAGGTGAACGAGAATCCCATTTCCTCATGTTTCAGTATCATATCTGACAGGCTTTCTGCTTCACTCCTACGCACACGCATTGCTGGGCTTTACTACTGCATAAGCCCACTGTACAGGCAAATGTAAGAGAAAAGTGAGCAGGCAACCCCCCACCATTTTATGATTTTTGAGATCTCTGAAACAGTGGGGTAACTATTCTTGAATGCATATAAATCCATTCAGGCTGGATGTATTTGACCTTTCATATGAGTCCTAACATGACTGAGGATGCAGACCAGTGCAGGACCTTATTATTTAGGGTTTTTAGAAGCTCTGATTACATTTTTCAATTTTCAAGGAGAGTGAAACTTAAGTATAGTGATTATGAAGGGACTGCAAATATGCGCCATTTATAATACATTGTTAAAAGAACAAAAGTACAAGTTTTGTTGGTTTTATAGGGAATAATTTCATTTAACTAAACACAGATGAAAATAAGAACCAGGCTATTAAGCACATATCTACAATTTATTTCAGTGGGAAAGAAAAAAATCTTCCAACACAGAAACCCTTTCCACTGAAAAAGAAACCCAACAAAAACAACAGCCTGATTTAGAGAGATGTTTCTCATCCATGTCCATGTTTTTGTTGAGAGTTCAGTGCAGGTCTCTCAGCTCTACACAGAAATGGGCAGTAATTTTGTGGTGTTATCTTAAATTGAAGGATGAGATTCCCACTGAAAACAAAAGAAGGGATTCTCATACCACCAACATAGATCCTCAAATATATTTTCCTCTGCCACTGGGATGCTGAAACATTAACTTCATGATTAATATATAGAAAGAGGATGCGCAGAGCCAAGTCCTGGACCTGCTGCTGGTAACATGAGTGCTGCAGAGTGAAGGATCACACTTCTTGGCTCCTAAGTCAGTTTGATCCTTTTGTAAACACTGCTGATAGTCTCGTTTGTTCATGGTTTTGGTATTTTTAAAATTTTCACTGACAGTTTTAAAGGACTACCCAATAATTTTAAAATTCTTACTGCCTTCTTTCCAATTGTATCATTCTAATTTGCTTCTGTGCAGAAGTTACTGGCAAGTATAATTCAGCTGCATGTATCTGAATTTCTTGTACCAGAGAAAGACAATAGTTTACATTGGTATTTTTAAAATCTTGCAAATGGCCCCACAGATCCCTTCTGTATACATGTTTATGGCTCATAATACGACAGAAAAAGCACTGCAGAGCCACTTGAGTTTTTATTCATCTTTTATTCTAAGCAATTAACTTCCTGTTTTTAATCACAGTACAGTTTCTTTTTCCTGAAATGAATCACTCAAAAAAAAGATAAGAAGCATTAGAATTCAAAGCTGCCACTCATGCATACAGCTGTCGTTTTACTAAATTGTAAGAAACTTGCAAGTATTTCTAATAAAAACCTTTAAAAGGCAGCTTATTTTTCCTTGTACTGTTTTCAGCTCTAGTTGCAGCATGTTGTGGGAGCCTAAGAAAGGCAATGGAGAAAAGAATCACATTTCCAAAATACCTCAGAGGTTTTTATACCAACTCCGTCCACATGACCTGGCAGAATCTCAAATCAGATTTAATATTTTTTTCATCTATCCCTAAAATCAGACAACCACTGTAGTACTAAATAAGTAATTTTTCAGGTGTCTGAATTGGCCTGTCACATGAGGTTCGTTAAACTTAATGGCACTGAGAACAATCATCATGTCTTTAACTTTAGGCCTAACAAATCCAACACACTGATCAAGGAATTGGCTGCCGTACAGAGACACTAACTTATTCTGGGCACATTTCATGATGCTTTACTAAAAAAGGACATTTCATTATATCATTTATATTTCCAAGTAACTCTTTGGCATTGATAAATATGGACTGACAAGTATTTTGCTTAAAACCTTTTAAAGAGGTTTAAAAATTAATAGTCAGGGAAAGGATATATGGGAATAAAATAAGTCTCCAAGATGCATACCATGCACAAAAGGCATGTTCTTCTTCAAAGGAATTTTTGCAGGCATGATTTGTTTTGTGTGTGGTTATCTAGTATTTATTTCAGTATCTCTTTGATTTTTGTATAGCACTTCTACTTGAGCAAAACTGTCAAGTTTGTATCCTTAAAATCGGGTTCCTAAATCAGCAGAGCAGATGTCTATGTAATTGAAATTAATGGCATACATTAATTTTCTGACCTGTAGGGGTACTCATAACTAACTTCAAATCAGTCAGAATAACTATGGAAATCACAGCCAGTAACAGTTGTTTATACCTGTTTGTGGGGACAATAGCATATGTTGTCAAATTTGATTTAATTAAGAAGTCTGTGCAATCAAAACCAGCATGATGCATGTCACTTTTGTTCCGGATTTTTTCTGCTAAGAAATGAGGATTCTGATTGACCATGTTTGTAAATTATTTTATTAAAGAAAATAAACTGCTCCAGATTTTCCTTAGCAATGCTTCCTTCTTGGGACTTTTTCAGCTAGCATATTTTCCAAACAGATAATTTGTTTTTTCTTATCTTGAAACCTTTTATGTAGAAATTTACTTATTAAAATACACAGTTTCTCTAAATCAAAACTTTCTTTTCAGTCAAAGCCATCTTTCTCCTCTGTTTTTTTAATAAAAGTTTTAAAAATGTTTATATTGTTTGACTCAAAGTTCCCTCTCTGGCACATCTCTATGGCTGAAAGCAATTTAGAGAATATTCTGCCACAAACTGAGACCAGCAGGCAGGCTGTGAGAGGAAATTTTCTAGGGCTTCATTCCAGCAAGGCTGACCCAGTCAGAAGATAACAGGCACTAGAGTGCATTACATATTAAAAGTTCCTGTTCGAGTTTATACGAAGACAGGTCCAGAAACTGCAACCTAAGTTATTCCTGTCAGAAAGTTGCATGGTATATAAAGGGGCAGGGAAGCATCTCACTGCTGAGCACAAAGCAGACTTTCAAACACATCTGGTGGGCCTCAAGTTAGCATACAGCTGAGTGCCACTCAATAGTAATGTGAGAAACACCAGGCTGCCGTGGGTTGCCAAAACATGGTCTGATATTGTGCATTCAGCCCTGAGGCTGTAGATTCACTTCCTTAACTAAATAAAACAGGGAACATCTGTTTCTGACAGCAGCAGTAAAACAGTAATTCCACTGATCTTTGCATTTGAGAGGAAAATAAGATCTAGAAGACTAAATACAAAGCACATGTAGTAACATGTGGTAACTACCTAATAAAGTCCTTAATATGAGAAATGGGCACATACTATTCTTAGACGCAATGAATCAACTATTAATTTTGATCACAATTCTTCCAGATAAAGTCCAACTTGGTGGACCGATTTCAGGAAAGAAAGGATTTTGGTAAGTCACATTCAAGTTTATCCTGGCATAGAATTTCAGAATGGTTGAGGTTGGAAGGGACCTCTGAAGCTCTTCTTGTCCAACCCCTGCTCGAGTAGGGCCACCTAGAACAGGGTGCCCAGGGCCATGTCCAGACGTCTTCCAAACATCTCCAAGGATGCAGACTTCATAACCTCCCATGGGCAGCCTGTGCCAGTGGTCAGTCACCCTCACAGCCAAAAAGTTTCCTGGTGTTCAGACAGAGCCTCCTGCGTTTCCATGTGTGCCCACTGCATCTGGTCCTGTCACTGGGCATCACTGAAAAGAGTCTGGCTCCACCCTCTTTGCACCCACCCTTCATGTATTTATACACATTGATAACATCTGCCTGAGACTTCTCCAGGCTGAACAGTCCCAGCTATCTCAGCCTTTCCTCATCAGAGAGATGCCACAGTCCCTTCATGACCTTTGTGGCTCTTTGCCGGATTCTCTCCAGTATGTCCATATCTCTCTTGTACTGGGGAGCCCAGCACTGGACATGGTACTCCAAGAGTGACCTGCAATGATGACATTCCTGTTCATCCCGTAACAATTTTACAGTAAAGTTCTCTGGTCTGCAAAAATCACTGTTCTTAACTCCATGTTGAAGGATGTATTTTTCATGTATGTATTCCATTTCTGCTTTGCTTCGGAAGAGCATTAATTAGAAAAGTAAAGATGAAAGGGAAATGGATTCTCTTTCTTTCAATAAACCAAGAATAACTAATTTTAAATCCATCTTTTTATAAAGTGATTGATGCATGGCCATGTTCCAACACAGGTATTTTCCCCAGTACTTAACAACATAATCTGTATAATTATTAGAGAAAAAATGAAAATCAGTTTGGTTTTATAAAGAAAACAAAGATGTGAATCCATTATATTTTCAAGCCTTCCTTTGCTCCCAGAAAACATCTGTAAATGCAGCAACTGTAAGTGGAGAATTATGACGCAATTATTTTGGGACCTCTGGATGAACTCTTTGGGGTTTTCTTCTTTACGTGGAAAACGAGGTATCATGAAATTTACAGGAAAACAAAAAGAAAACATTGTCTTGAGCAACAGAGAACAGTTTTCAACAAACCTTTTCCTCTTGGAGCTGCTACAAATTCCTTTTTCCTATATTAAAGCTCAGTCAAAAACTGAACATAAGGAAATAGATTTTGGTAGTCTAAAACCTTTTCTAGCTGTTTAATCATAAAATGCTACAACATACTTTATATATCACTGTTCAATGAATCTTTTGAAAATTCATGCTCTGCTTAGTGTATCATGATTATCAAGCTAATAAAAAATATCATAAGGACTACAAATCTGTTCCAATGAATACTTCTTTCTCCAAAATCCTTGAAAAACCCACAAATCTGGGAAATGATTTACCTGAAAAACATGTTAATCATGAATGGATTCTAATTGAGTATGAATATTATAATGGCAAATTCTTCTGTGTCTCCTGTTAGAAAAGTTGGAGGAATTATTCTTCAACTCTACTCATTCAGAAACCCCAAGTTCTGGCCTGGATGAAAGTTGCAAATGGAAGTGGGATTTAGATCTTGTTAAACCACATAAAAAGAAAACTTCAATATTGGTGTACTTATTTTTCTTAAACTCATGAGGACAAGCAGAGAGATATTAAGTTGTTTTAGCTTTAAATTCAATTCAACATGTCTTAAACGGACACAAACAAAAATTACAGCTTTTTGTTCACTAACCACAAAATACAGCTTTTCTTTAGACAACATTAAAGGATGTGGAACAGGAATTAAAGCCTCTCTTTCAGTGAACAAAAACGGAACAAAGTTGTGTGTTTCATTAGAACGTTTTAAGTATCAAATTGAAAATATGATGTGACTATTAATCAAGATTTTGCTGTTTAAAGACAAAAAAGCTGAGATGTGCAGATTATGTTTCAGCACAATATTTAGTTCTGAACACTTGAAGAATGCTACAATATAGAAATATTGCTATTACAATTCCTATTCATTGAATTCAATAGGAAGTTACATGAGTTAGACAAGCACACATTTCTGAAAATGGATTAGAGAAAACCACTATGCCTTCACCTTTACAAAAAATACAACTATTTTCATCTACTATGTAACCGCTTCAGAAAGACAATGGGAAATGTATATATAATAAACAAGAATATTCCCACTCCATGGCATTAGAGGTTTATCAAAGTAGGGCTCCTAAAATTTCTTTGGTGGGATGAGAATTTCTTTGGAACACATCCATGATGAGAGCTGAGTTTCTTGGATGAGAACAATCTGTTTAAAAAATAGTTTCTTCTGGCCAAATGGAAGGTCAGAGCCATGCAAGAAATAGAACTGTGACTGCAGACTACAGATGCTACAGACACTGGGAAACCTCTGATGTATTAAGGAATTTCAGGGACAACAGATGGACCTGCGTGGATCTAATGAACATTCATGCTTCCCACTGAACTGTTTATTAAACTTCAGGGCAACACCAACAGCCTAATAATATACTTACAGGACTTCTCTTTCTCAGAGGCAACAGGTGCTTTCACAGTTTCATTTCAGGTAGGATTGTGGGATGGAAGCAATAATGGAAATGTTACTCAACAGAAACAGATGAAATAGCTTATTTCTGCTTTTGCCATTAATGTGTGCTTAGGGAAACATTGCCAAGTGCAAGTGCTTAATGAATGGGAGAAATGATTGCCTCTAACAGGTAATGCAGTGTAACATTAAAATAACTTGAAACATTAAAGAACTCACCGATTCTTTTCTGCTCATGGTTTTGCTTTGGGAACGGGAGCGGGAGATTGTACTGAAAAAGGAATCCTTTTTTGTTGCAGACAAAGGTGGAGATCCTGTAAATTCACGTCCTCCAGACAAGCTCTCTATGCTTGGAGATGAACTGATGTTTTTTGAACTTTGGCCTGTAAAACAAATATAAAGTAACAAAAGAATTACTCAACAAGCACTTTCTTTTCCCTGTAAATACAAGTTTGTCTTAACTGACATTCACAGAGACTCACGGATAGCTCAGCACAGAATGAAATGTTGAAGTGTGTCAGCATGCACTGTGAGATTGAAGGACTATTCTGACATACATGGAACTTAATTTTTGTAGGAAAGAAAAATACAAAATCTCAGTGTATATACAGATATATACACAAACACATGCTATCTAGTGTATATATATATACACACACATATAAACACAATCTCAGTATATGTACCCTATTATATCCACAGACTGAGGACCTTCTCTTCCCTGAGCAGCCTAATGAGCAAAGTACCATTTCATAATAAAAAACCCAAAGCATAATCTGATGTCATTAACACTGCAAACAAAATCCTTTTTCATTGAGAAAATAAACTATAAAGCTTGGCAAAGAAACCTACGAAGAAGAAGAATGTAAGATTACAAGAATGGGTTGGGCACTGAACATCTGGATGACAATATCTAGAATTACAACAGGAAATAGTAAGTTAAGTTTGGGAAATAATCTAAGTCCACATGCTTCAAATTTCAAGGAAATCTCCACACAACAGACATTTCGATGAAGTCTACTCAAGTAACTTTTTGTTGCTTCATAAAGCTTTTAAAAACAATCTAATGTTGTCCAGAAAGACCAAATGCAATTCTAGAATTTTCCATTCTGGAAAAAAAAAAAAAAGCAAAAAACCACGAAAAAAATTAAACCTTATAATTTTTTTCTTTCCCCCCCCCCCTTTTTTTTTCCTTCCCCCTATTCTGATAAGTCTATTTATGTTCTCCTTTTTTCCTTTGATTTTGGTGTGCTTTTCATGCTACCATCTATAGCATCAAGAATAATCCTCTGAAACAAAATCATTCAGATCTCACAGGTGCAGCTTCATCTCCTCTGCAAGGCTGTGATTGAATTCAAAACCACCTCCCTCACAGATGCCAGCGGTTCATTTTTCTTTGCTCTGATCTGCTCCCACTCTCTACATCAGTTTTACTCCCAGGTATGTCACATCTTATTGCACAGACCTTACAATGTATTTAGTGTTTTGTCATTGTGGATGCACTACCGATTCTGAAAATACAAAACTAACTCCTTTGTTTAGTCTCCCCTTCATTATGCATTGAGGTCTTCCCCCACAATACAGGCTTCTAGAGTAATATAAAAAAACTCAAAGACAAAGAAATGGAAGAAAACAGAGGCAGAAAGGGCTGCAGAAAACACTGAAATAAATTCAGATTTAGATACAAAGGGAGACCAGCTCTGTTGAGATCAAGGATTTTAAACAAAAGGAAACTACCAGCAAAACCTACTCATACAGAAATATCTTAATTCAGTCATTTAAGATCTAGAACAGTAACTGTCCTCAAAGTAGTGTGGAAGTCAGTGGTGCTGTGCTTGGCCACCTGCTGGGTGGACATAAAGCCTGAGTCAAGTTCTCCGCGGTGTTTGACCTAAGTAACATATATTGCACAGCTGCAGCCACATGAAACCAGCAATTCACATTTTCTTATAGGAATAAAACCTTCTATTTAAAAGATCTATTGACAACATCCTCTTAGTGAGAAGACTGTTAAATGCACGGAGATTTAACTAGCAAAGAATAACCATCATATGTGACAAAACAGACTAAAAAGGACAAAACCCAAGAAAGGATCTGGGTTTAATGTTCTCAACATCTGGAAGAAAACTGGCATATAAACTGCTTCCCAATTTATCTTTCATTCTCTGCTGCTTGATTTTGCTCATTTTTTCCATGATCCTCCTACATTTTGTCTTGCTTCTCATATTCCACTGGACCTTCCTCTGCCTTCCTCCTCCTCTTCTTCAGATCCCTCCACACTGCCTCTTCGGCTTCTGCAACTTCCATATTCCAACATTTTCCTTTATATATTCTTCCTCTCCCACCAACTTCATTCAACTGCATTTTTCTCTTTCTTTCCAGTCCTCCTCTAGTCACTTACCACCTACCACTTAGTCTGAACAGCTTCCTTAAAGTGCAGGAGATGGAGGCTGTAGATCTCACTTAACTTTTGCCTTCATATTTTATAAGGAAATGGAATATGCTTTAATCAGGTGAATATGAATCTCCAGTTCTGCAAATAATTCTAGAGGTGGAAAAGGAGAAAACACTGCATGGCAAACAGCACAAATAGTTCAGTCAGAAGGAAGTCTTTAGAAAATTTCTAATTTCAGGATAAAGTCATGTCATTTGGCAACACTATTATCCTTATGTAAGAAGGAGACTTTTTATGCATTTCATAGTCTATAATGGAAGTGTGGTTTTACAGTAGGTAAAAGTTAAAAATAGTTTTGGAACAGATGAAATTACATAGTTTAGCAAAGAAACCATTTATAAAATAAATTCACACAGCTAAGCCAGGTCAGCCAAGATAAATGATAAATGCACACAAAAAAATCTATTTGGTGGACAAAGTACAATGAAAAAAAAAAAATTATTTATAAACCAGACTAAATATGCTCTCTTTCTTATCGTAGTAATAAGAAGATATATTCCATATAGAATCCATATTAAAAAAAGCCAACAAGAAGTTAAACAGTGAGCAATGTATGTTTTTTACATACTCCACTGCATGGCCTGTGCTTAACCCATGTAACCTGCAAATAAGCAGATTATGTGATAAAATTTCATAGATCATAGAATCACAGAATGGTTTTGGTTGGAAAAACCCTTTAAGATCATAGAGTCCAGCTGTTAACCCAGCACTGCCAGGTCACCATTAAACCATGTCTGTCAGCACCACATCTACATGGCATTTAAACCCCTCCAGGGATGGGGACTCCACTACTGCCCTGGACAGTCTGTGTCACGGCTTGACAACCCTTCTGGGGAAGAAATTGCTCCCTAAACCTCCCCTAGCACAATCTGAGACCTTTTTCTCTGGTTCCTTGGGAGAAGAGACTGTTATATATCTCTTACAATTCTGCATCCTTCTTAATAAGCAGTGTGTTCTGCTCTCCTCAGTCAATAGCTTAACAAGAAGGTAATTTAAGAGAGTTTCTAATTTTGCATTATTCCTCAGAGAAAAAAGAAAAAAAAAGAAAAAAAAAAAGGAATGCATTAAACTACAGTTAATAACTAACCAAACTCATCTAATTCTTCTTTAGCAGCTTAATCAGAAATCTGAGAACATCACTGGATCAAAACTCTCATTTTCCTTTGCTCATTCTGTCAATCTCGGATAAACACATTATACCTCCTTCAGAGAAGATTAATCTAGTCTCTGACCATGTAAGTGTATACCAGAAGGTTCTAAAGCCTATATGAAACAGGCTGAGGAAACCCCAAGTATGGAAATCAAATAAATGCTTATGAGCCGCACAGAACAAATAGCTAAGGATGGATCCCTGATGTAAGCAGTAGTCAGAACACATTACTGCGTAGGATGTCTCAAATATATATATATATGCACATTAAAATGCATAAATAGTTCACAGTAATGATGCACAGGATTTCATGCACTAAAAATATATCCACTTCTGAGGCAAAAAGGAGCAGCATTACCCCCATGTGCTGGCTCCTAACTGGCTCACTTCTTGCCTGTTGCTAATGATACTGGGGCTGATCCCAGGGTTATAAATGCTCTGCCTCAAAACCATTTGGAAAATACATGGGTATGGTACTGGGAAAAGGGACCGAACTGTTGGTATTACTGAAGAGGGTGAAGACATGAAATGTCTTAGAGAAGGAGGAAAGTTTAAATGCCATGTGATCTATTAAGGACTTAAAGTAAAAGATGATGACGAGAGGAGTGGAGAAGACTTAAAATGAAAAGCAAGATTCAGGTCTTACTAATTTTGACGTAAATTATAGGGGAGATAACCATGAACTTTGGACGTCTCTACTGAAACACGTGAAAAACCAGAAGACACACAAAAGGCATACAAAACTGATGGCACATTCCGCTTGGCCCCTACAGAAGGAAAGAATAGCTTTCCTAGTTATAAGGATAGCAAGGACAAAGATACCAAGAAGAAGAGAAGCAAGGCACAATGTATAATTCAAAACTGTTCAGATCTGCTCATCTATTACTCTGTATTTGCCACAGTCAGGATGTAGAGTATTAAAATTTGCAAAGAGACTGATAGGAGTTTTATAAAACTTTTCAGATAAATTAGTTTCTTTTTTTCTCCTACACTGAAATTGGAACAAAGTCTTCCAGCACTTCTCAAATTTATTCAAACCATCTCGTCACAAATCCATATGCTTATTATTTCAGGCCAAGACAGGGAAGCTCCTTTCTGGTCAAGCACATTAGACGTTCAGCTCAAAACACCAGCTTCAAATACAGCAACAGGGAAACGATGCAACTAGAAGAGCCGCTGATGGCCCCACTGTCCCACACGGCGAAGCGTGAAATGGATTACGGAGCACACGGCAAACGCACGCTTTTCACGAAGACGGGTGCACAGCAAACGGAACGGCCGGGCCGCGCAGGGCCGGGCCGGTCCGGGCCGCGGGCAGCAGCGGCAGGGAGTGTGGAAGCCAGGCTGCTGCCTTCGCCCTGCGCAACAGCGCCGCGCGGCGGGCGGGCGGACGGCGGCAGCGAGCGGCGATGCCACGCGTGGGACCCCAGCGGGGGCAGCTGCGGAGCCGGACCCGCTGCCGGAGCCGCGCTGCTCCCGCCGCCGCCGCCGCCGCCGCCGCCGCCGTACCTGGGAGGGCAGGGGGCTGCTGCTGCTGCTGCTGCTGCTGCTGTTGCTGTTGCTGCTGCTGCGGCTGCTGCTGCTGCCCAGCATCGCTGCCCGCACCCGCCTCGCCTGGGAAACAAACACAGCGTTAGCGGCGGGTTCCCCCAACACATGCAACTCGCTGAAGCAAAGAACCGCAACTATAGAGGTTTTAGCTGCAAGACAAACGACGTTGTTAAAAGAATGAGGGCAGAAAGAAATGGGGAGATTTAATAATCACTGTATCGTGCCCTGCGTTCAGACATGTGCAAACCCCCCAGTATTTCTAAGAGACTTACTTCTATCAAAATACAAACTAAAACAATAAAACCTCCCCCACCCCCCCCCCCCCCCTTTTTTTTTTTCCTGGTACCTTACACTGACAATATCATTCTGATAATTTGGGAGCATCATATTCTTACTGTCAATAACATTCCATGAGTATATTTACCTGTTTTCTAAAAGGAGAAAAAAGCATTTGTTAATCAGTGTTTGAGTCTTTTGCTTTTTATTCAGTTCTGCTATCAGTAAGGACAACTTACTTTTCCTTCTGAAAAAGCATGCTCATTTTCTAGACACAGTTCATAAATTATTCTAAATATGGAGATAATTTCTTTAGGGCATATTCACTGACTGTGGAAATTCTGTTTGTGTTATAACAAGCACCGCAGAAGTATAAACTCATAAAAACAAACAGTAGTCTGGAAACTCTTAATTAGCTGATCACAGTTTTGTCAGAACTTCATCTTCAAACTGGTCCTCTAACGTGCCCTTGTGATAAAGTGGCATTCAAATCAAAATCCTTTTGGGTTTCAGCATGAAAGGACCTAGAAAGAAAACTGTATGTGTCACTCCCAGGGAAGAAGTGAAACTGAAATGCTTTTTTTTTCTGACAACACTGCTGTTCAGTAATCAGAGTACCCAATTTCTGAACGCTGAAGAATACAGCAGAACAAGAAGTACAGCAATTCTGCTTTTTTTCCCATATTTTTTCATTATCAATATTTTTGTCCTTTGAGACAATGAAAACTGACAATCCAATGAACTCAAGATTTGAATTTAACCTTTGTGACAATGAATTGCGAATAAACCGTGTAGAATTAAGAGAGTATTTTAATCCCTTTTCTATTAGCAGGCTACCTAGCATAAGTACCCAGTAATGATACCCAATCTTCTTCTGTGCTGAAGACAGGCTGAGTGGGATTAATATATTATTACGAGGAACTGCATTTAAAGTTAGGTGTCTGGATGCTTTGTTCAACTGTTTTTTGTAACTGTGAATATTCACCTGGAATTACAGGCTTGCAATTATATATAAATATATATATATGTATATTTGTTAGTACTAATCTGTTGGTTTTCCGTTTAAATTATATCTGTTTTTTCTTGAAGAAATTCAGCAAGTAGTAAAACTTAGAGTGAGAAATAATTACTGTCGATTATGTAAACCAACGATCTCTCACCTAGAGCACAGCACAAGCTACCCCTAGAGGTGGCAAAGCGAATGACACCTGTCACTGCTGCTGGTTTGTGAGTGGAACTCTCTAAACAGAGCTGTTAAAGTCGGGATAGGATTATTATGCCAGTTCTGCAAGATATTTTGTTACCAAGGTTTTCTTCAGAATTAGTAAAAAGGTAGATCAGGCAATTAATTTAATCTCTTCGAACTTATAAAATATTAATTTAAATTTATTAGCACTGCTCGAGCATTCAAAACCTGAAAGGGCTAATAGAATACGAGAAAAATTGACAACTTCTTGTATGACTTGCCTGTTAGATTTATAGCACTTTGGTCTGTTATACTGTCCAACTGAGCATCTGTGAGTGTTAGATCAACTGGGATTGCAAATGTCTTATCGACTTAGATCCTAAATCCATGCCTCTGCCTACCTCAGCTAAATAATCAATCTACAGGAGGTTGAGGAGGGCTGAGAACAGCAAAGAACAGGAACATAAAACAATTAGCCATGGGTAGCCACTAACTTGGAAGCCTTATAGTTACAAACCATGTCAAATAGCTTTTAGATACTTAAAAAAAAGCCAGTGAAGAAGGTAAAAAGACTGAAAAGTTCAGCACAAACATAAGTGGAATGATAGCTTCTCAGGGTATGGTTATATTCTAAATCCTAAATCTTAATGCCTGGGATAGAAGTACTCACAACTTCTCAGAATTGTGCAGAGTGCCCTCATTCATGGGTGATGCTGTACAGAACTTTCTTGAGGTGGTGATACTGTCCTTCTACACAGAAATTATCATTATTCTTGCTTTTAAGGCATGATGCAGATGGTGCTGAGCAGTTTACAAAGGTATCTGCATCATGCTCCAAAAGGGACTTTATAGCTTATCTCCACCACAGTGTCATCACAAATAGGGATTATTATTATTATTTTTTTTTTTGCTAAGCTATTCCTACCTTTAAATTTACTTTGGAGAGAATTCACTGTGCAGCCTCTAAGAGACTTTGTATTTCCTTTGCCCTTTTGGGCTTCTCTTAAAAAACATGAATTATGGCTCTTGCAAACATAGTTAGCTGCTGTCATTTAAATTTTCTATCCTACTACAGGCAATACACTAGTAACTGTCTAGGTCTGGAACAACCAGCATGGCACTAATATGTAAGACAAAGCTCACTGTCACTACATTTTGTTGCCTTTAAATTACTTCTGCAAGTGTTGTACCAAATACGGATATACAGGATAGAGGAAGCTGCAGGTACTGAAGCACTGAAGTATGTTTTATTTCCTCTTACCATGAAAATGCTTCACGCCCTACATCATAAATTGACATAAGTCCTTTATAATTTTACCAAATCTCCATATTCCTTTTAATACAGAAATATGTGCATGGCTTGTACATGACAATAACCAAACATAGCTACAAATTTTTATTCTGATTCTGGTATGGAAAGTGTTGGGTCCATTTCTGGATGATGCAGCATGTGAGTTGGCACGTACAAGTGCACACAGGGTCATTCTTGAACAGTTAGGTTAAGATTAAATTGCAATTGACTTCATCTATAGAGGCTGCTTCAAATTGTACACTTTTTGTATATTAAGCAGGGAAAGAAAATAACCGAGGACCATCTTTCAACCCAAAATGTTAAAAAACAATAATGCTATAAGGGAACTATGGAAAACTTAAAAAAAAAAAACCAAAAAAAAACCCCAAACCATACAGGGGAGACTCTAAAAAACTTTAGAAATAATTTTGTTCCATGCCTAATTTACTTCTATTGTTGTGAACCGGATTTGCATCAAGGATTCACTGCATTTCAGTTTCACATTTTGCACTGTAAATCCCTTGCTGGAGCAATTTCTGAGATTATTCTACAATACTGAGAGCAGCTGCGTATCTGGATTTTGCCAAGCAGCTGCAGTGGCCCCTTAAAAGTGCCCACATCTCTCTGCTCTCTGCATTTCTCTGCTTCAAGAGAATGGTTGTACCTTTCAATTCTGCTCCCTCAATGTCTGCTGGGAATACAATGCATCGTAAAAGGACTAACTTTGGACCACAGAGGCGCCACAGGAAAGAGAAAGAACACCATCTTCAGCTACAAAATGTTACCTCCCTTCTCTTACACCTTATAATGTGAAAAATATAATGCAATCCTATGTAATGGTTCAGGGCAACCAGTTACTTAGGATGAGTTGCTAGAAGCTGTGGATACTGTATCACTATACATACTCCTTGCAAAGAACATAATGCCATAGGCTGTCTGAAGACAAAAAGCACTAACACACCTTGAGTGTGTTAGAGTACAGGAGACAAATACTGAAGCTGAGCTTGTGACTTTGTTGTTTGAATAAACTCTCCTCAAGAAATATAAAAAAAAGACTCAAGTGGAGTGCCATAATAAGTTAGTAAAAGGCAAATACATGTTATTGTTCAAGTAACTCATCAAATAAGCTTCACACGTTCTAAAGGGAATATGATATCGTTTATTAAGAAGTACTCTGTAATTAATCTAAGTTGACTTGTATTTAGCTAATATTGTTATGCATGGGATTTGTGACAATAATGTGAAAAGCCTATATGAAATCAGTCTTACAGTTAAAAACATGTTGCATTTAAAAGAATGAAAAATAATTTGGCTAATGTCTATGGTAACAATGTCATTTGTTGGTATGTCTGACATAATTTCTGGTTACTATTTTGTCAAAGATTCAAAAACTTCCTAAAGTATTTGTACATTCTTGAGATAACATCTAATTCTATAATACACTGCAAACATGCTGTTGTACTTAGCCAAGACATCCTCCTTAACAAAATTCTGTTTTTTCTGTTTCCTCCAAATATGTACCCATTGATCTAAAACCAACATGAGGACTTTCTTCAGTCCTTAAGATATATGACAAAGCTTCCCACTGTGGCAGCACTGCCCCACGTTTCACCTTTACCTTTGCCCAGCTGAACTGGCATGCTTTCAGACTTCATCATCCTCTGCTGCTGTGCCTGGTGGTGCTGGTGGGCTTCCACTGCACTTCTGATGGGCATGGCAGGGGGAGGAAAGCTGCTACCACCGGCAGGAGTGCCTACAGCCCCGCCCGAAGCCATAGCTGGAGCAATGAGCTTTCGGCCAAAATTCAGTAAACTGTTGGAGACTTTGTTAATGTTCAGTGGGGCAGCCTTAGCACTGGCACTGAAAAAAAGAAGAGAAGTCATCACATCCTTGCCAACATGTTGAACAAGCACAGCAATGCATGCTCCAGAACTGTGGGAAAGAAATCCAAGATATGAACATTACAAAGAGGGTGTTCTACTACAGTCAGCTGTACTGGAATACACACAGGAACCACAGGGACTGCATGTGGTGTGAGTTTTTCCCAACCAGTAGAGGACAAGTTGTTTTGACCCTTCCTGAAAATTGCAGACTAGCCCCACACAAAGCAAGTTTGCATCATTTTTTTTTTAACCAGACTTTTTAAATGAACCAAATGAAAGGGTGACAAAAAGAAATACAGACTCTAAAGCTTCATAAACTTCATAAACCTGACTTTTTGAACTTCTTATATAAATACTGCTTTAATATTTACTTTTTCTACCTTAAATTCTCTTACATGTTTAACTCAAACCCAAACATTTCTTTCAAGAAGCAAACCCAACACTAGACTGTATTTTCAGGCTGACAGAGCGAGATGTCTCTTGCTCTTATTTCACCTTCTGCTCAGCCCAGTCATTTCAAGCCAAGCACTTTTTAATAGGAATCCTGATGTCTAAAGCAATTCTGGCTGGAGAATGGCTTCAGGATATAACACATATAGTGGATCATGATCCTTATCATTGTTACTTTTTATTTTTAACTACAGTGTCTATTTAATTCACTTCAGTTACATGCAACATTAAGAATGAGGAAACCGTCAAACCATTTAATCTGTCTAAAATAAAGAGGCAAAGAAGCTTATAATTCCCAGTAGAAGTGTTCACGTAACTCAGGGATCAGCAAAGCCATTCCTATTTGTTCATACAGTATTTTCTTGGTTTATATAATTAATGCTTGAAATACCCTTCACAGAAATATACCACAATTACAAAGACCTTTCCAATTCTGAGGTTTTATTTTACTGATCTGTACTTCACTGATATAAATACCTGTCTTTAAAATACTTGAAGTACATGTAATTAAAAACAACACAATCATTGGACTGGGAAAAAAAATAGTTTTGCAATGTTTTTGGGAAGTTTCACTAACAATAAACTACAAAATGATTAATATGAATGACTTGTAACTTGTGCAGGCACCTGGAAAAGTAATTTTGATTTTGCTTTTCATATAGTTTCTCTATTTGTCTGCATTATTGGAATCATGATGGTCCATGACGCAGGAGACAAAGCTTAAACAAAGGATTGTGTACTGGTGTCCACCAGCTTGTTTCTTTCTTGTTTCTTTTTTTTCAGCTATATTTCATTTAATAAAAAGCATCAATTTTCCTTCTACATTGTTTAGTTTGCTGCTTTGACATATATGTAAACCGGGAGAAGTTAGTTTATTTCCATTTTTCATAAGGGTGGAAAGAGACTCTACTTTACAGGAACAGTAAACACTGAAAACCTTCTCTAAGCCCTTATGTCCGAAATAAGATTTTAAAAAATGCTTTCAAAATCCCATGCAATAATGTTTTATAATTATTTGAGAATTTAAAGAGATAGGTATCACAGCTCCTCATACTTATGTGTGATTTGGCTCCGCTATGAACTGACAGTACGAATGATCAGAACATACAGATGTATGCATACATGAAAAATAAATAATGATGCTAGCTGTATTTCTTGTCAAGAGGTGGTCTAATAAAAGTATTCCAAAGTAAAATTTATTGTGCAATTTCTCTGAATCACAGCTTCAGAAAACGAACAATAGTGTGGTGCTAGATCTCTGGAGGAGGTATGTTAAAACTGAGCTGGAGTTCAGGAAAGAACAATGTATCTATTTAAATGTCTATTAATGCAAAAGATGACTACAGCCATTAAACACGAATCAATGTCTGTATTTTAGCCATCTAAATGTACCAGATATGCACAACAATTACAAGAAAAATGCCCATTGATTATGTTGTAGAGTTATCAGCTGATGCATTTAAAAGTAAGGCATCAGTTTAAAAATATGAGTATCAAGGAGATGTAAATTGCATCTATGAAACAAACAATATTGTTTCATCACAATAAGCATCATTGACCCTGACTGTGAATGGTGTATTTTTAAACTAGCAGTAGGAAGATGATTCAATCTCTGCAGTTTTCTGCTAAGATTAAAATGTTTTGTTTTAAGCAGGCCTTATTCAAAGGCACTTCTCTCTTCAGTAAGTTGCCATTATAAGACATGAGAGACAAATATAGCAGAGGATTAAGAAGTTTTATATGTGATAAAATAAGCAATGTATATTAGAGATTTGCCAAGATATTTTAAGTATATCATTGAGCTGTGGAAATACAGATGAAAAACACCTGGTAGTGGATCTAATCCATCTCTTTGCTCACCCCAGAAACACTGCCTTATGTTACACCTTCCACTTGTCTCTTTAGTCCAGTCTTAAAACAGATTTACCACATTTCACATACTCTAAATGTTCCTGCATTGAGATAAATTCATCCCAGTTATTCCTCTATCTGACACAGTCTGAACAATTTCTCCTCTCCTTCGGTGTGCATCCTGTATATATGTGTGCAATTAATGTATATTCCTACATACATTTAATGCACATTTGATTCCTTAAAATTTAGGATTCCAAAAAGTGTCATTCTTGTTTGGGCTTTCTGATTTGTTTAGTTTATTGAAAATCCTTGAAATGTTTATTTTGGAATTTTAAAATGACTTATTTTTTGATGCTTAGGCAACTCTTGAGACCATTTCTTAAAAGAATAAGTAAAAACATTAAGAAAATGCAATAGAATCCAGTAAATTTTGACACCCTTCCCAACTTTAAAGCCTGGTTAAAAGAAAGAAAAAAAAAAAAAAGAAGCTGCTTTTGCAGTCACTCTACTTTTCTTTAATTCCTGCTCCTTTCTCTGTTGTTAAGGGCTTTTTAATCCACTCCATTTTAATTTTAGCTAGCTTCTAATGTAACTGACTTAAAAAAAGTTTGACAGAGGTGCAATGTCTAAAAGCTGGCAAGTTCCTATGAATCAGTAGGCACAGTATGCAGCCAGGGCCACATACAACCCAAGAAACTGCTTGAGACAGTATAAACTGAAGCAAGGCACCACATCTTGTGCTGGCATGCCCAGCAGCCACCACTCACCAGTCATCGGCACCCACGTTGCAATCACCCAGTTGCAGCACAGGCACCTCTGTGCTCATGACCACCAGATAAAATGGCCTTTACAAGTAATTTAAGTGATATTGATATAAACCATTTCTAAAACAAGGGAGGAATGTTGCAAAAAGGTTTAGTAAAAATTACTACAAACTGGATTTACATTAATTTGATTTAACTTACGCCCCTTATGGTACATGGATACTCCAGATTGTGATTAGATGCCTTATTGGAAGTAGTTCAGCTACAGAACACTGGCAACGTGTTACCCCCTGCTTTTAGTATGCATGTCATTGTGTACGAATCTCCTTAGCCTTAAGGAACAAGCCAGTGAGCTGAAATGCTATCTGGAACACTTTCACTTTTCATGTAATAATAGTCAAGGTAAAGATTCAAAATAAATGTCATGAAATAAACATGTTGCTTCTAATACTGCTTATATAATTCCTGTTTGGTATAAAAATGACTTATGAAACATTTTGTTTATGTACAGTGAACACAATCAGAAATAGCTTACCGGGTTTTGTTCATCAAGTCTGCTCCACGTGCTTTGTAATAATCTAAATTTTGTTGGAATTGATGAGTCACTGGTCTTGGATTTCTCTAAAAGAAAAAAAAACAACAAAACAAACCAAAAAATCAACCAAACAAAAAAAAACAACAACAAAGAAACAAACAAAAACAAGAAAAAACCCCAAACTTTATTACCTTATTGGAATTAGTTCTGAGAAATTTAAAGCAGAGACAAGAAGCATGCTCATTAATGAAGATTAGAAATTTAGAAACTTAAAGAATAATTTATTTTCCCAGGATCTTAGTTTCTCAAGGCAGTAATGTCAGTTACATAAAAGCGAAGTCTTAAAATACTTAAAATAATACCAAGTGTTGCCAGTAAGTCCACCCTGTGCTCACAGGAACTGGTGTTCTTCCCCACAGCAACGAGGCTGTCAGCTGTGGTGGTAACATTTCTAACTAAATCAGTAACTCTGGGAAAGGTTCAGATACCGATCTGATTTCTTTCTTTAGCTCAGGTATAGAACTTTACCGCTTGCAAGTTTCTAAAGAAAATGGTAAAAGGAGAACTTATAGTGAAGGTTTTGAGCGGAATGCAGCACCAGCAGTGTGTCGGCTGAAGCAAGGCATACATTTAGTGACAAACTGCACACTGCCACTAGATGGCACACGGAGCCTTTTTTCCCTCCAAATTTCACCCTACTCAAACCAGAACAGTTCTCCTATAATAAAATGTATACAATTAATATTGAAACCTGAAGCCACTTGTTAGTCTGCACCTCTGCCACAATGCAACTGCTCTACGGAAGCACGCTGCCTTCCGTAGTTCAGAAAACAGCCTTTCTGGAGCTAATAATCCACCCAACGTTGATTAAGTGAAGACTACAGTACAGGCATAAAGTATCTTGATCAAACAAATGCACCCTGAAGGACATTTAATTGCAGAGGGAATTAAATAGTTGTAAGCAAAAAATACAGATGACATCAAAATGACAGAGATACAGAGTAGCCCTTTAGATATACATGTATAAATTAGAAATGGCTTAGAGAATATAATTTCTAGTGTAAAAGCAAATGGTAAATTTCCACATAATGACCAGATATATTGTATAAAATAGATCTAAATGCTTTACAAGTATTTGCTTTGAAGGTTTATTCATTCACAGGCTGTTGCATTATATTCTAGTCTGTCTTCTTGTTGCATTATATTCTAGTCTGTCTTCTTAAGTCCTGCTAGTAATAAATATATTTTTAATGAATTAAACAATGACCTCTCCAAAATAGTTGTTCATAGGTGAGAGTACATTGTATTTTTGACAGTCAGAGTCAGTCTTCAGCTGTTTCAGTTTCCTATGCTGTATTTTTGCCCTACAGATTTCATTATAGACTGGAATATCCATAATCTTATAATCTCATTTTCCACATACCTGCAGATAACCCTGCTTCCTTGGAAATCTTATTTTTGAAGGAGGATATAGGAGTTGTATTTTAAAGACCAAAGTACTGCATGCATACAAAAGGGGAGAAGGAGATTTACAGAGGTGGTAGATATCAAAGGCAAGGATGATTTCTGGGGTCAAATTTAGGGCTGGGGATTTCCAGATTTCCAGATCATTTCCTGCAGTCAGACTTAATCTTGTATGAAACATCTCATTTTCTTTCTTTGGAAACACATTAAAACATTTAAAAAATATATCCTGTTTGTAATGTTCATTAAACAAGGAAACAACTAAAAGCTATTAGACAAGAATTAAAAATATCGTCATCTACCCTACCACTCACATTGTAATGGCCACTCTACGTTTTGCTTCTCCTGTTACAAAAACAGTATTTGCATAACTCTACCCATTCATATGGCTTGTAAGTCAGTCTTCATCAGCTGACAGCAATAACAATGAATCAGCTTTAGTTACTATTGCTCTAGTTTGGTAATTCAATGCATTTCTATGATAATCAAATCCAAACTGACGTGATGAGGGTAACTGATGGTTCTGCTACTACTATTCTAGTAATCAAATGGTGTAACTTTTCTCTCATGAATTAAGTAACTTTTTTCTTCCTGTGTCTTGATGACCATTTCAACAAGGTGTAAGAGTAAGAGACGGTTAAAATAATGGGCACTTCTAAGTTGTAAGACAGCCCTTTGAAAAATTCACGTTACCAGATGCTAGCCTGCTACCAGATTGCCAGTTTTGCAATTTGTTTCCAATAACTCAGTATATATGTTAAACTTAGCAAAAACATTGCAATTTCTTTTCCACCACCCAATAAATAAAAACCCTGAGATTATTACACATTGCTTCTGAATAAATTAAAAAAAAAAAAAAAAGAGGAAAAGATCATTTGGAAGAGTATCTTGGAACATATTTATGCAGAAATGACAAGCAATTCAAGACACTAAAGCCTGATCTACTATCTAAGCACTTAAAGCCATTAATAGGAATAATGATCTAGCTTGAACATATGAATGAGGCTCAAGCATTACTTTCACAGGGGCCTATTTAAATTCCTAAGAGGTTTAAAGTTATCAAAGGAAGAAGAGGCTTAAAGTACTATTACATGCAGTGAAAAAAAATTATTGAAAAAACAACCTTAGAAATGCAAGACAGTAAATAGCAAGAGCTACTGCTGCAACTCCTTTTGTAACACTGCGGTGATACCCTTTTGGAAAATGTCATTATTTAAAAAAAGCCAACCTTACATACACATTAGTAGACAAGTATCTGTGAAGTATCACCACAGAAATTTTTAATACTTCTGAAAGCTGAAATTCAGACAGCAAAAATTATGATTTTATGAAGATTATGATCTTATAGCATTGTGACTGTCCTTTGAATTTTATTCTTTTTAACCATTTCAGTAAGTTAAATATAAGAAGCAGACTGGAAAACCTACACAATTACAATGTCTCTTCATTACGAATTATAAACTAATTCCCCTCTCTAAGCATCCAATTTGAGCAGTCCTCTGTATTATATTCCATGTATTAGGGCTGAAGATGAAACAAATTTACAGCAAAACATAGCTCTGTTGTTTAAAGCATTCACAGTAACCGCATTTTTTCCCACACTGTGTAACTTAGAATGATCCTATCTGTATTTTTAATTACTTAAGCAAGCAATGTTTTTCCTTTTTCAGTTTGTGTGAGTATTTTGACTAGTACCTCAGATAAAATCTCTTGCTTAAAAGGGTAATGTTAAAATGGCAGTGAAATCAACCCTTAAAATTAGTAGTTTGTTGAATCCTCGTAAAAAATTGTGTAAGGGCATTATACAGATGTACACATTTATGCTTTTCTCCTTCTAAGGAAAGAGAGTGAAGAAATCAGAGAGAAAAGCTGTCTGTGTCAATACTAGAAATCACTCTTCCTCCCCACCCATTTTGTAGAAGTAGTCTGATGGTTTCATAGTTCTTCTAATCTTAATTTCTAGCTAGAGAGAGTTTAGTTTCAAATGGCAGAAAATGCCCAATTTGTACTTTTAAAAGGACAATGCACAAAATTCAGATATGGAAGTACACATAGAAATTGAAGCGATTTTCGACTTTGTCTCTCCAAAATGTATTAGCCACAGACTGAAGGGAAGAGATGCTTTAAAATGTTCCAGGTACCTCTGAGGTAATCCTGCTTCTGAGAATTTCCATGCCTAAAAGATGCTCCCCCTCATTTGCCTGCTGAAGTCCTAACCCCCGTCCTCTTGCTTCTGCTCCCAGCTATCACTGCTGACTCACTACAATGTCCACGGCTGGCAGGAGGTTCCTGGGAACTTCCTATTTGGCTTTATTTACCTGCAGGGACATGGGGCCGAGTTATACCCATACCTGCTCTCTTCCTAGGTGGGGGGCTAAGGCTGTGGTCAGAATCACACAGGATGCAGAAGAGATTCCCTGAACTTGCATAAATTGCTGAAAAGCAATTCCCACCGGCTATGGATCATGCTCCATATGCTCAGGTTCTCTACTATAATCCTTTTCTGCCCTGGCCTCCAGAGATTTATTGTGTCACATTATCCTCGGAGTAGATATGACACAGCAAAGCAAGCTTGTGCGTGACAGAAGTCACAAGCAGACTGTTCTACAACATAGCAGGAAATCCAGCTTACTGCTGCAATGTAGTGTTTCGACATCTTAATATATATATGTTATTTGAAAAAGTTTAAACACAGGTGCAAGTGGAGCTATCTCTACAACACCCTTTTTTCTTCTTTGTTGAGGTAGTTCCTTTCCTCCCTCCTCACTATTATTAACAGAAAAAAAAATCAAATCAAATATAATTTCACACAAAATCTGAAGGTTCAGAATAAGAGACAACAATGAAAAAAGATTTTCAATATGTCTGATGAAAAATGAGACTTATTTTAGCGAACATGCTATTGCCTCAATGCCAAGGGAAAAGCACTCGTCATTAGAGAAATGAATTGCTCAGCTGTTTATAAGCAAAAAGCTCTGGGGGAATTTCTCAAGGCCCAAACCACAAAGCATTGCTGGGTTACACAAACATATGTTGCAGGTGTTTTAGGGTAGACAGGTGGGAAAACCTCAGCTATTGAAAAATACTCCACTTAATAGATTTTATCTGAAGCTAGATAATCTAAATGCAACAGAAAAAAAACCCCATACAAAACAGTATTTGAGTTATATGTAACTACAGCAATAGGCTCACCAAAATAGTCATCTCACTAGTGCCAAATGGGATTTTTTTAAACTATTTTTTTCAATATATTAAGCAAGTGCTGCCAAACATATATATTTTATTTCTAAAGTAATAATATTTTAAGCCTAAGCCAAAGAACAGACTGAATTAAACATACATAAAAAAAAGGAGAAAGATAATGATGCAGTGTTGTTTTTTTTATTTAAATATTTTTAAGGAGACAGTCTGCTCCTTTTTACCTTCTTTAGCTGTGTCCAGGTTTGAGTGAGAACAGCACTAATTCTATTCAGTGATTCTGCTTTTCAGCTCAGTTATTCTAACTAACTGCACTGTCTGAAGTTAGCAGCCTGTTCTCACAGACAGTGCCTGCTTCTAGCAGTGATAACACCCCATGGTTAGAGTTACTACCAAGGATTGGTGTGCAGACCAAGGCCACTGCTGGGTCCTGTGTACCACACTGGGGGGTGCAGAAAGTGAAAGGCTGCACCTGCAGGGAGGGGCGGACAGGACGGGTGACCCTAAACTGACCAACGAGGGATTCCAGCCCATAGACGTCATATTTGGTTTAGAGCTGAGGGATCCAAAGGGTCTCTGGGTTCTTCTCCCCTCTTGGACTGCTTTGCCAGCTTTTGCTTGGCTTGGCTCAGGTCCTCTTTTGGTTCCTTCCTTGGAGCACCCAAGGAGGACTCTGTCCATTCTGCCTTCAATCCCAGTCTGTGTGTTCCTGAACCCGGTACCAGAATCCAGCTCCTGAACACAGCTCCCGTCTGCTGTGGGGCCCAGTCTGGGACTGCCCCGGTTCCTGCACAGCATCAGTGGTGACGGTGATGGAATTACCATCAGGGGGGTTGGGTTCGATACTGGTTTTGTATATATTTGTATATATTCTATTTTTATAATTATTAATTTCATTTTCATTAAAGCTGTTCTAGTTTCCTTTTCTAATCGCTAAGTCTCTCTCCCTTATTCCCTTTCTCTTTCCCCTTTGGGGAGGGAAGGGGGTTAACAGAGAGCATCTGTTACAGGTCTAAGGGGCCGCCCTGACCCTAAACCGTGACAAGCTGATAGGAAAATGTTGGATTGTTTCATAATTCTTGTACAGCATAAAACATTTTTGTATTAAAATTCTGCTATTTATTTTTCTTTCATTTGTTTGTAATGAAAGTTGGAGGAACACATGTATAAGCAATAGCTTAACATTACATAAAGTTATAAAAATACTTTTGTATACTAAGCTAGCAACCCACCTGACTCTAGAGCATTCAAAGCAAATGCCACTCCCGAGTCAAAACTTTCCTTTCAGCTTCTAATTTTCCTCCTCCCTAGCTATGCCTTCTGCAGAATATATAATCTGCTGGAGCACAAAAGGTATTAATTCTATGCACCTAAAACCCACCAAGTTAAATGCTTACTAAAAATAAAAAAAAACAACAGTGAGACATTAGAAAACATAATATGTTATTGCCAATTTTAAAGGGGTTCAAGGCCAATACCAAAATATTATCCAAAACGCAGGTTGATAGTCTGCATCTATCAACCCTACATATGAAAGTAGCACAACATGAAAAGCATCCTGCACAGAACTAATAAAGAACTTCCTTTAATCACAGGAGTCAGGAGATCTGTGTGCTAATACTGGCATTGGCAAAGGAACACCATAATCCTCAAACTGGGAATAATGTTTCCTGTTCACATTTTTCAGAAAGATGCTGTGGGTCTCTATTGTAGAACTCATTATTTACAACACAATAACATCATGAAGAATTATCATATTTAATCGTTTCTAAAGAAAATTAGGGAGTGCTTTTATTCCCCAAAACGACAAAAATTCCCAGAAAGAATTGAAAAGGAAAGAAATGCAGTTAATTGGGTCAAGGCAGGGAAAAAACCCTGAACTCTGATCAAGCTGAAGTAAATTATCTCCAGTTTTGTTATATGACAACCCTCCATTCCCCTGGCAACTAGAAATTTCAGATACCAGAAAGATATTTTAAATACTGTGCATTATGGACTATTTTTAACTTCATACACACATGCTTTCTCTCACATGGGCATTCTACGACAAGAGACAAAAAACTGAAAAAAAAATGACAAGAGAGATTTAAAAATACTTCTGTGACTTGACTGAAAGAAATTTCTAGTTGTGTACTTTGGTTTCTTGTCCTAACTGACTGGAAAGTCATTGCTGTTGGATTTTGTTTGTTTGTTTTGTTTTCATTTATAGTTTTACAGTGTATTTTATTTTAACAGGTAGATCAAATCCTACCAAATCGGCTTTTATCAATATTCCAGACAAAAGGACTCTGATCTGACAATGCTCAAGTTCGTAACCTGTGTAAAATCCCTATCTTGCATTAACAGAATTGCTTAAGTACCTTCTGAATCTGACTCTTAATTTAGTTGCCTATTTTTCATCTAAACCCTTGGTTTTAAGAAGTAAATTAACTAAACAGTGAAGTATAAATCTGACAGTATTCAGCCTTACCACATGACAGATTTATGCTCTGGTATCTTGCAGCCCTGCGTGGTTAGGAACAGGAGTTTTACAACATTGTGGAGAAAAGATCCAGGCTTTGGAAGGGAACACACAGCAAGCCTCGCTTTAAACCCTGGAATGCTCCAAATTATGAGATTTAAGATATGACATCTTTATGTAGAGAAAAGCTACCACGTTATAGTTTCATTGGCACTCGTTCTGGAAAAGCCGCGTAACTCACTGATGGCTTTGTGAGTAATGCAGTTACTCAAAGCTTATACTGATAAAACCCCTATAACCACACTTACAGTGTTTTATCTTCTCCAGATATATGCTTGTACACGTATCTCACATATTGGGGAATACTGAGAACATTTTAGGGTGCTGTTTGGTTATTTCTGCTATGTGAAGATGAAACAGATTAATTTATGTTCTGTGTGTACTGTGGTATGTAAAACACTTGAAAAAGATCCCTAGGGGAGTGAAAAAGGCTCTTTCAAAGAGCCCCAGGCACACACCACAGCAAACGGAGTATGATGTCCAAGTCTTTTCCTCTAAAATGCAGAGAGAAACTAAGGTCCTGATACTGTGGGACAGGCAACTCCTTTCATTTTGGGAGTCCAATAATGAGTATTCTGCAGAGCCATTTTGATCACTACTGCTCCCTAAAACAACAAAGGAAAGAGGCATGATATCTCCAAACCTAATTTTCCATTAAAAGTTACAGCAAAGGATAAAATGTACCATTCTCACTTCTACCTCGAAAGCATTTTACTCTTTCCGAGAAGCATTCCCCTACACAAATGTACTCAAATAGCCTTGTATACAACAATTAGTACATTAATATTTACTATAAAATATGTCAATACACCGGAAGTACATCTACATTTATATCAGAAGAGACTGAACTTAAATTCCATCATAACAGACTGTATATGATTCAGTAGCTAATCTTTCATGCATTATTGAAAAGCTATGAATCTATTTTTATATAACTCACAGTAGGTGTTTTGAAAATTTTAGTCAAATAAATAAATTGTAATAAGGAGAACTTTTGATTAGGTAGAATTGAAGTGCTCTAAGTGTTTTAAGTGCTTCCTTTTGATAAACTATGTTGCAAACTAGAAGTGATTAATTGAATTGTCAGGTTGCACACAAAAAGAACCATAATCACCTCACTCTAACACTTGTTAAATGAATTTTATTAGTGTAATTTTATAAATAACACCATTACTCTTTAGGAGAGGGTCAGCAGCTTTAGATGACTTTTTAAACAGAAGTAAAGCAATCATTTGAAAGAAACAGCCCCAAGAAATTCACAAGCAATAAATTTTATTGGTAGCTAAAGTAATTAAAATCTTGAAGTGCTCCAGCTTCTTGCTAAAGCAAGAATCCGAATTGCTTTTACTTTGCTACTAAGGATATCAGCTTGCTAAAGAGAAAGAACAGTTTAAAATTTTGGTTTCCAAAGAGAACTTTCTCTTCCATCTTGCCTCTCTAAAGTATTTCTCCGTAACATGACAGAGCTTATGAATTCCCAGTAAATATTATCAGGAGTGCTGATCAGCACAGGAGAATAATTCATCCCCTATTTCCAAATTTTCCCTGATTGCCCATCTGGCCTCAACATGATGTTGCCACATCTTGTCCTTTCTGATTAATAGGGAATACACCTCAATAAAAACCATAATTATGAAATCTTCGGAGAAGGTTAAAAAGCACAAACACTTTTTTCTCATTGTGTTTTAATTAGCCCAACAACTGATCAGCAAGTATCTGCCTTGACTATTTATTGAATAATGCATATGCTACTTGCTGTTCTACAGAACGCTATTATATACTCGGTTTAATATTAATCCAAAGTAGAAACAATGGTTCCTAACTTGCTTTTAGCTGTCTTCTCTGAAAGACTGCACTTCTACACCCACCCCTCAGAAATCACCACCCATGCCACCAACTCCTCACCACCCTGAAGGACAGCAGCTCTCCTGCCCTGGGTCACCAAGACCAGCAATGAGAACAACAAAGTCACCTTGCTGTCCTTGGTAGGCTCTGCTCTCACTGTCAGGAGTGGACTGCAGCACCATCTCAATCAGCCCTACACAGAACTGGGACAAGTATTTGTTTCTTCACCACCTTACATGCAGCACAGCCTTGCCTTAACTTTGAGAAGTGTCACTCTTCAAGAAGCTTTGTTTTATTCTGCATTATTTCCCACCATTTTCTTATTCAATTAAATTCAATGGCTGCTTAACTTAGATTGACACAATAGTTGTGGGTTCTTAAGCAAATAATTGGTCTGTGCATACAACACTAAAGAGAGAGCAATACTGGAAATTGCATCATCACTGGCAATCTAAGAGATCAGCTTTCTTGTTCGAGTGATGACTACTGTGGTACATATGATACTGAGGAATAAGAAGGATGAAAAAATTTCTCATTTGAAAATGATGACTAATCTACCACTTACCAAGATTTTTTTCCTGAAAATATTACTTCTGATGTGCTGGATACTTTGAAGAAGATGACTATTTTATGGTGGGTCGATTAAATATTACAATGATTACAATGAATTTTGAGAGAGATAAGAAAGTTACTGTACTGGGAGTATTGACCACATAGCCTTTTTATATTTGGAAATGCATAGGTGCACTGGGAGGGAAGGTTTTGAAACAAATGTGAAAAAATGAAGAGGATTTTTAATTCATGGTACACTTACTATTTTTATGTGGTACTATGGCAACATGGCTATTCTAAGTAACTTATCATTAAACGCATAGCTGACTGTCATACTTTATTCTATTAATGAAACACAATTACTGAATATTTAAAACAATTCTTAAAGCATGGCCTATTTCCTTGGAAAGCAAAAGTTTCTACTTTTAAGAACATGAACAAAGAGGAAGGTAGTATCAAGACTTTTGCATGTAAAATGTATGCAATTCTTAGTTGTATAGGCCCACGTTACAAAACTTAGCAGCTACAGAAAAAAACCAGCAATTTATTCAAAGAGAGGCATTTAGATCACATCTAATCTTACTCTATTTGCAAATGGGAAAGTTGGATCATGGCAATGCTTGGGTTCAAAGAACTGTATGTGGTTATAAGGCCAGAAGTCAATGTGAAGATCTTGACACATTTTTATTCCTAAATATTTACGTTGAATTAAACAACCAAGGTCTTAATCTTTCAGAAATTAAGGCAAATAGATATTCTCTCTGAATCACTGAAATTAAATTCATTTAATTTTGTTTCTCGTAATTCCTTTCCTCCCAGATGAAGATAGACGTTCTTAGCTTTTCCGGAAAACCTTGTGTCCTTTATCATTCATATTGTCTGTCAAGGCAACTCTCTTTTAAAGTGTAGGTGGCCTTACTTGTACCACCAGCTCATACTGCACTGGGATATCCATTATCCCAGTTTTCTTGTACTTACTTTTCATACAACCCAAACCCTTATGTATTCTTGTGAATCTCCTGAAATACCAGTCTCATTTTGCATGATTAAAAAAAAAAAAAAAAAAAAAACAAAAAACAAAAGAATACAAAAGTCCCCCTCCCCCTTGTTAGTATCCCTGTAACAAAATGGACCTTGCACCCCAGCAATAACCCTGTATTTGGGTACAAAATTAATGAGTTGCTAATGCCCAAACCCTGCCAGATCCTAACTTCCGATTGGCTGCAATCTGGTCATTAAAGAGAGGTAATTAATGCCAGATTGCACACACAATGCTAACAAACAAACAAACCAACCCCAAACCTGCTTCAGTCCTGCCACAAACAGCAAAACAAACAATACTGACATAACGGCAGCTTTCAAAGGACAGTTGCAGCTCTACAGTGGCACCTCAGTTAATGAGTGTATAGAAAAGAATTTATCTGAAGAAGAAAGTGAAACTCAACAGCCTTTCAGGCACATGAAACTAGCTTGGAGAAAACTCTGAGACGGTGGCAGCTACTTAAGAAAATTCAGTTGAAAATAAATGTACAAAGAGTTTAGTTGAAAGTTTCAGAAATGTGTTTTTCTCTTGTCACTTGCTGCTCAGATTCTGAAAAGTGTTAAGAGCTGGAATGCAGATTTCTCTGACTAATCGTTATATGAGTGATCATGACCATATATTATTGCTTAAGTTTTCTGGCAGTACCTGTAATTTCAGTCATGACGAACTAATATGACTTCTTTGAAATGTCTTGTATGCTTCATCATGGATCTAATTAGAATTTAATATTATTATACAGCCACTTTCAATGTCAGCAAATAGCTTAAAATGCAACATTGAGAAAATATCAACAGCAGTAACTATAATATCATCAGCATAACTAACAAATTAATTCCCATCAACCAAGAATAACCACTTTCTTTTTTTCTGTTTTTGAATCAATGGTTTATGATAAAAGGTATGTCCACTGAATCAGGCTCCTAACTAGCTTGCTCAACAAATAGGGTAACTCACAATGTTAAAATATCTGAAAGCAAACTTATTTACAAAAATATTAAGAATAAATACAGTAAGCTTTCAGACAAAGGATGGTTATGAGGTTCTTAGTATGCAATGTAAAACTGTAATATTCTATGTAGTGACTTAGTTTTCCAATAAGTCATTGTGATAAGATTAACACTTCAACACAGAACAAAATACAAATAAGAACACCCAAAGATGAAAATTACTTTGCTTATGTTGCTGTATTAGAATTTTATTTGCTAAAGGGTGAAAACAGATTTTCAAAATTCACAGTTAACTTAAAACAATAGTTTTAAACCTTTTATTCCTAGCCCTGTGTGCCTTCAGGAAGGAAAGAACATCTGGATATTTAAGGAACACAATATGTTCACATTTTCTATGACTTTTGTTTCTAATTGGGTTTTTAATTTTTTTTTTTTTTTTGAACAAGTCTAGTTAGAACTATGTTTTTTAATCACTTTATATTTTTCCACTGGCTTATCTCTGTATCTCTACTTCTTAATTTTGCAGCCTTTGCTTTGACAACTAACAGTGCTCAATGGTTTCGATATGTAAAAAAATGAAGAAAGTTGGCCTCTTGCGGGATATTAAATACAGAGAGACACACCTTCAGTAAATGCTTTTGGACATAAACAAAAAAGCCCTTCCCTTATTTTCTCATTTCACATATACATACTTTTAATAGCTCATTCTTCTATAAGAAGCTCTACTTTTAGATTGAGAAGGATTATAAATGCATAGACGTTGCTTTCATAAAATTAATTGAGGTACTTGTTCAAAGATTAGAAATGTGAAACAAATACTCTGCTGAGCAGGTTAACTGTTTCACACCATGCAAAGATGACAACAATGATTTGAGCTTTTCATTCTACATTTTACTAAGAACTGGAACTAGCCAAATGCAGAAAAGGCTGAAATTCAATTATTCTGCATTGATCCATACTCATGCCTGTAAAATTAGTATCTCTCAGGCCCCCTTTCAGAGACAGGTGCATTAACTTGTTTTCAGCTATTATGGAGATGTGTATTTCTCTTCCTGTGGTACTGGAATATATCAGGGATGTGGTATCTGAAAAGTCCTCTCATCTCAATTGCCAGCTGGGGTTCATAAAGTGAAAAGGAGAGCTGCTGCATGTATTAGATTAATGATAAGCACTAATTATTTTTATTTTAAAATATTGTTATTACTGGATAATGCTAAGGCTTCTGACAAGGTTTGATTCCACAAAATGTCAGGAAAACGTATTTGTCCTCCTGTAAGAAAAAAATGCCGCTCAACTTTTAAATATTTTGACATTTAGGTTGCTCTCCCGTTGAAGAAGGCAGTGAAAAGAAGCACCAAAATGTAACAGGTTCATCAAGCCAAAGTTCACCTTTCCTGATAGTTTACAAGACAAGTAGGGAGAAGATATCTCTTATGCCAGACCAAGGAAAGAAAAGAAATAATGGATGTTATTAGTCATGCAAACCCAGATTATCTCCAGGATCACAAGTTATGGATGGAAAGGCCATATTAGGTCCATCTTAACTACTTCACCATTTATGACAGGATTGTTCCTCAAGAACCTTTCAGTTTTATGTACAAATCACCAACCTTTCTTAGTCCAAATACCCCACAACTTCCCCTTGGTGAGATTATTTGGCATTCATCTAGCTGCAAAAATAATCCCAAAGACAATATTTATTAGCAAACCTTCAAGAAGCAGATTCCCATTTGTCCCTGTCCATGACTTCTGAACTGGAATTCTTGTCCAGCTGAGATTTAAAGCTCCAAGGGGCAGAAAGCAAGCCTCTCTCAGGTATTTGGAACAACACTAACCTTTCTTACTGTGTTCAACAAATAATCAAATTAGCCTCTAGACCATGCAGCAGTCTCCCACAGAGGAGTTCCCTGACTTCAGATATTAAAAGCCAGCTGAAACCTTGGAAGAAATGCCACATGGAACAACTCAGCCCTGGCTCAGGAGATGGAAATTGCACTGAACCAAATGTAATTTCTTATTAGAAACGAGAAGCTGGTGACAGAGAAATACACAGGAAAACATAAAAGGAGGAAGAAAAATCATTAAGTACTGAATTTGCTAATCATCACTTAACAAGTTGTACATCTGACTAAAATCTCCTTGTCTTTTTTTTCCAATCTCCTTTCATCTGCTCAGGGAGTAAAGGCAAACTGAATTATCTTTATTCAGATAGCAAAAAAAAAGATATCACAATTTTCCACTTATATTGATATGTAATCTGTGTAGTGACTTTAGACTCCTACAGCACCCATGATGCCTTGTTGAGTCTTCCATTTTATTCTGTACAATGAAAAATATTGGCAGACTTGGACAATTTTTCATGTGTAGGTCTTATAGAATAACCAGATGTGGATTTCAGGAATATACTGGATTGAACCAATATATGCTTAAGCAGAAGATAAATGAAACTTAAAATCATACCTACGGAACAAAAGAAACAGGTATTCAAGTCATAGCACTGAAAACATGTTTCTTTCTCAGATCAGAGTGATCCTTTAGAACAGTTTAACTTACTTACTGTAAGAGTCATAGAATCATAGAACGTTTTGGATAGGAAGAGACCTTTAAAGGTCATCTAGTCCAATCCGACCTGCAATTAGCAATAAGCAGGGACATCTTCAACTACATCAGGTTTCTCAGAGCCCTGTCCAACCTCACATTGAAAGTTTCCAGGAATTGGGCATCTACCACCTCTCTGAGCAACCTGTGCCAGTATTTCACAACCATCATCTTCAAGAATTTCTTCCACATATCCAATCTAAATCTGCCCTCTTTCAGTTTAAAAGAGTTGTCCCTTGTCCTGTCACTACTGACCCTGGTAAAAACCGTCTCCCTGTCTTTCTTGTTGCTCCCTTAATATATTGAAAGGCCACAAGAAGGTGTCCCTGGACCCATGTCTTCCCCACACTGAACAACCCAAACTCTCTCAGCCTTTCTTCATAGGAGAGGTGTTCCAGCCCTGTGACCATCTTTGTGGCCCTCCTCTGCACTTGCTCAACAGGTCCATGTCTTTTCTGTTCTGCGGACTCCAGAGCTGGACACAGTACTCCAGGTGGAGTCTCACCAGAGCAGAGTAGAGGGGCAGAATCAGCTCCCTCGACCTACTGGCCACACTTCCTTTGGTGCAGCCCAGGGTACCAGTGGTTTTCTGGGCTTCGAGAGCACATTGCCAGCTCATGTCCAGCTTTTCATCTACCAGTACCCCCAAGTCCTCCACAGGGCTGCTCTCAATCCCCCAGCCTGTATTGATACTGGGTGTTGCCTCAACCCAGGCGCAGGACCTTGCATTTTGCCATGGTGAACCTCAAGAGCTTCACATGGGCCCACTTCTCAAGCTTGTCCAGGTCCCTCTGGATGGTATCCTGTCCCTCAGATGTGTCAACTGCACCACTGAGCTTGGTGTCATCTGCAAACTTGCTGATGGTGCACTTGATCCCACTGTCTATGTCACTGAGGAAGATATTAAACAGCACTGGTCCCAGTATGGACCCCTGAGGGACACCACTTGTCACCGATCTCCATCTGGACATCAAGCCATTGACCACTACCTTCTGCCTGCAACCATCTAACCAGTTTCTTATCCACCAAACAGTACACTCATCAAATTCATATATCTCCAATTTAGAGAAAAGGATGTTGTGGGACATCATGTCAAAGGCTGGGCAGAAGTCCAGATGGATGACATCCACAGTTCTTCCCTTGTGCACTGATGTAGTCACTCCAGCATAGAAGGCCACTAAATTGATCGTGCAGGACTTGCCCTTGGTGAAGCCATGCTGGCTGTCTAAAATCATGTCCATGTGCCTTAGCATAGTTGCTAGGTGGATCTGTTCCATGATCTTCCCAGGCACGGATGTCCTCCTTTCCACTCTTTTTAAAAATGGGTGCAATCTTTCCCTTTTTCCAGGGACTTCACCTGACTGCCAGTACTTTTCACATGTCCAGACTTTTCAGAGAAGTCCAGGTCTGTTTATGAAGTCTCAACTCAAAGACCCAACATAAAATCAGAGGTGTCTGGAAGTCCCTTAGTGCTCTTCATTCACTGGAAATCCCAGCTTCCTAACCTTTAGAGTATTTCCCAAGATAAGTACAGCTCAGAAATGAGGAACAATTGTAATTAATCATATTTACATGACAAAACAACTGGTAATTTTTGTGTGAAAGTGCGTTAAGTACTGATCACCTGAATGGAGAACTACTTGAAAGACACCATAGGAACTACATCCAGTATTTTTCTGAAACGTGTTCAAGGCAAACCTGAGTATGTTAATTAATAGGACACTGGAGCCCTACCATTCTGACAACTTCATTCTGTTGGAGACAAGAGCATAAGGAGTGGAGTAGTGATCAAGCTTATTTCACAGAAAGTTTGTGGTTTATTTTTGCCCCCTTGAGCTGGCAGGATATCTTGGTATTTGGAATGCTTAGGAGAACAGATGAGTGATTACTAATTATTCTAGCTTGTAACATATACCTTCAATAAATGACAGACTACATATTGGATTTAGTTTGAGATCCTAGCACAATATTCCTCCCTCTGTATCTTCCCTCTAAAAAATACTTGTATCTTGTTTTAGAGTACATAAATAAATGCTGGGCAGTCTGATTTAACAGACTGCTGCTGAAATCTTAAGAAAGATTCCTGAGATCTAATGTTACAAACTTTCTTACACACTGAAAAGATGATACACTTCTTGTCATGAAAGAAATCTTTGTGACTAAGAGGAATGAAGAAAGCAGAATTAAGGATGCAGGTTTCTGCAAAAAAATGATACAGAAACAAACAGATGATTTTTTTCTTAATCCATAAAAGTGTAAACATTGATACTGAATGAAATTTTGCAGAAGGCAGTCAAGAGTGCAGAAGTTATGTATTTTTTTACTTTCAAAGGTGACATGCATCAAGAAGATGAGGGAAATCAGACTTTACACTGTCAGCCTACTAATGGGACATGCACAAAGACAGTTCAAAACCAGAAGCACAAATTCTGCTATCTACCAAAGATCTGAGGATTGCAAAGATTACTGTGTACAGCTTCATCTCATACACTTTATCCACTATACTCAGGATATCTGCTGTGTATTATAGCCACATATATACAAATGCCATTCTAAACCAAAAAGAGCTTTGCTTTTTTTTTGTTTTTTTCGTTTTAGTATAGATAAGTGTATCAGAAACTGTAAGCTAGTAATATGTAGTAAAAAATATACAAATTTATACATTTTATTCAGGTGAATCTTTTCAGGCTGTAACAGCAGATTCTTGTTTTGAATTGAAAACCATCACATAACTATTATATATTGGGTGGGGGTAGTGCTTTAAGGATTAACAGTGATTAATCTGCAGAAATCCCATGAAAAGGTCTTCCAGATGAATTTGCATGACAGTTTATATACAGCTTACTGGGTTATTATATAAAAAATATTACTGTTTCCCTCAAAATTTTACTTTATTATGAAGGATGTCTCTGCAGAATACCAAGCAAAGGTATTCTAAAGAGCATAAACATCTGCAGTTACCAGGCTTCTAGCATAACTTCAGTAAAGTAGTAGGATAGCATCCTTTAAAGAGTGGAGGAACTTAGTTCTCTTGGTTACCAACTCTTTCTTTCAGCTTTTTTTGTCAGTAAAGAGGAAAGTTGAAACTACAGTTTAGTCCCCAAAATATATGTTGTTATTAACTTCATAGCACTTAGAACATTTTATTGCAGAGATTTATTCCCTGTAATTCTCACCTTTGGATCTCGCAGAAAAAGTGCTCTTAGGATAAGGGAGTGAACATCTCCAATAGGTGGATAATGCATCAGAAGTCCCAAACAGGTCTGATAATTACTTGAAATCACTAAATAGAAACAAAAGGGGAAAAAAAAAAAAAAAAAAAGGAGGGGAAAAAAAAATCAATATATTACAATCTCATTTTGATATTCTAAATGAGTACCTTTTCCAGTAGATTCATCACAGTTCAGATTCAGCTGTCTTTTCCCACATTAAATCTCTAAGAACTCAAGCACTGCTGAGAGTAAAGAAGATACTGCATAATCAAGCTTCATGACTACTCTTCATCCAGTATCATTTTGGACAATGCTAAACCTACCCCTGACTTTATATCATATATGTTTATGTTAACTCTAGCTTTAGATGCCTAAATTTAGCTCTCTGTAGCTGTGCTCCTAAAGCCTGCCTGAGTCAGTGCAGGTCACGGCAAGAAGAACTAGTCCTACACTGCAAAATGGGCACTGACTTTTCAGGCACACATCTGCAGAGACCTAAATTTAAGTATGATAATTTGTGAGATAAATTTCACCTCCAGTCCTGCTTTTATGATAACTTTCCTCCACTTTGACAATTCTTTGCAAAAATAGCTTTTATGTTGCTCTTATGTATAATATACATATACATGCTCCCCATATATATACATAAATAAAATGATGTCAACAGCACCTTGTTTTCTCGTAAATCAGAAACTATTCATGAAACGTTCAGGAAAAAGGCTAGATTTTAATTGCATAAATACTTAGAAAAATAATATACCATTAACTTTATTTGAATTTTTACTTATTCAGAATTTTTTCAGCATGCTTTGCTAAAGTTTCTAATTTTGCTATAATTGTGCTGGACTTTATCTGAATCTATGTAAGTATACTCTATGGTTCTTTGCTTCTTGTTGTTGACTTCTGTTGTTTTTTGGTGTTTTTTTGTGTGTTTTTGTTTTGTTTTGGTTTGTTTGTTTTGTTTTGTTTTGCTGTTGTTTTGTTTGGTTTTTTGCTTGTTTGTTTGGTTGGTTTGTGGTGTTTTCTTTTTGTTTGCTTGGGTTTTTTTCCCCAAATCAATCTAATTATGAGTGCAATTATTAAAGACATCTTTTCAGGCAGGTCTATGTAAACTACTTCATTTCTTTTGCACCATCTAAATCCAGGCAATCCATCTGCTACAGCTGTCAAAGCAATGCCTGTTAATGATGCTTGCACTCTGAAACATAAAAGACAGCTTCCAACAATACTAATTGTAAATAAATTTTAACTGCACTATTCTGAGAACTTTAGCTGTAGTAACAAATACTTTCACCTGATCAGACCTTCACACCAGAAAGGATCATTGCAAATACAAAATTATTTTGAATCAATAGAAGGCAAAATAAAGGACTGCTTTACATAGAGAAAGATGAAAATGTTTTACTTCTTTTCTTTCATGTGAATAAGCCTCATATCCTCCTATACCTTTCCTCCCTCAACAAGAGGATTATGGGCAAAAGATGCAGGACTGGGCAAAATGAATAATTATAATCTGTGTAGGGAACCACTTTATCATCTTCATTTCCGTTGCTGATCCGACAGCTTGTAATTTCATACATCTGCTTTCATTTGTAAAGCACTCACTTATCCTACTCATTCTTTATCTCTTCTGCCTGTTCTTTTTCCTACCCTTTGTTTTTCTTGTTCATATTCAGGTATCTGTTTTTTCTTGCTGAAGTCACAAAGCTGGAATAATGAACACAATACAATGATCTCTGTCAGAATTCTTTCAGAGGAGTATAATATAAGAACCACATAGTACCTACCCAACCAAACTCTCATATGGAAATAAAATTGAAGATAGTGTACTGCAAAGCTTTTTAACCAAAGAAAATCACTTAAAATTGATAGTAAATTCTAAATACTTTTATAAACAATAGGCAGTAAGACAAATACATTTCTTTTGAACAGAGCAGTATGTGTTCTATTCTGCAATGTCAAATGGATTAAATTTATCCTTTCTTTACTTTTCCTAGAAGAGCTCTTTGTTGTCTCACAGATATACAGAGAAATAAATATTAAAAGAGTTAATTTATATTAATGGTGTAGACTTGACCTCTGACAAGAAAAATTTATTTTCAACCACAAGACAATTACTCTAATCATTAATTTCTTTAAATGCATAGTAGTGAGGCAATAGAATACCAGAAAAAAAACCCCAAATAAACTCCTGGGCAATGACATGTGTCCACTCTGATCCCTAAAGGTTAAATTTTAAAATGAAACCTCACCATCCAAAGAAAGTCAAAAAACCTCCAACATTTTAAAGAGGAAGCCTGCTAACTTTTATATTTATTTTATTTTTAGGGTTTTCCCCACATACTCAGCTCTCCTCTTTTCATGAAGAAATCTTTACAGAATATTGTTGCCAGTGCTCTATTTGTTGGGGAACCTTGAGATACGGGGATTACTTTGCTACAACACCTCTTGGTACCCTTTTTTTCAGAGAGATGTGTATGCTGGACATGAGCCAGCAATGTGCTCTTGCAGCCCAGAAAACCAACCGTATCCTGGGCTGCACCAAAAGAAGTGTGCCCAGCAGGTCAATGGAAGTGATTCTGCTCCTCTACTCTGCTCTGGTGAGACCCCACCTGGAGTACTGTGTCCAGCTCTGGGGTCCTCTGCAGAGGAAAGACATGGACCTGTTGGAGCAGGTCCAGAGGAGGGCCACAAAGATGGTCACAGGGCTGGAACACCTCTCCTATGAAGAAAGGGTGAGAGAGTTGGGATTGTTCAGCCTGGAGAAGAGAATGCTCTGGGGAGACCTTGTGGCCTTTCAATATATTAAAGGGTCAATAGGAATCCTTTAAGATTAGGGCTGTGAGACACTGGCACAGGTTGCCCAGAGAAGTAGATATCTACTGATGCCCCATTCCTGGAAACATTCAAGGTGAGGTTGGATGGGGGCTCTGAGCAACCTGTTCTAGTTGAAGATGTCCCTGCTCAGTGCAGGGGGATAGGACTAGATGATGTTTAAAGGTTCCTTCTAATCCAAAACATTCAATCATTCTTGTCTCTTCTGGACAAAAAGTGTAATACCCAAGAGAGTGGTATTTTTCTTAAAAATGATAGAGACAGTAACAGTAAACCAAAACAAACACTCTTCCTCTGAGTACGCATATCAGAGTTAAAAGGATTTCTAAGAATCAACTGTAGGGTAAAGTGTCTGGAAGGAGCTTGCATGAAATACAGTTTTACCCAGACTCAGCAGTAGCTGGATGGTGCTGAAGTTCAGTGGTGAAATACCTTGCTCTGTGGACAGCTGCCTTGTAATAAGCTTGCTGCCTTTTGAACCTGTGCTCTTCCTTCACTTACAGGCTTGGTAAGAGCCACATCTGGATCCAGCTTTTATGGTGAACTTCTCCAAAGCATGTTATGGGGATTTCTAGGGAAGGAGTAGAGGAACTCCTCTATACAGTGAAAGCAATCTCACTGTCTCTTGATTAATATTTGTTATACAGTGGCCAGAGGAACATCAAATTGCTTTATCCCTTCTACTTTAGATAAGACCGACTTTTCTCTGCTGGTCCAGTAACCATTCCTGAATGCAAGTAGCAATAGTAATGGTGCAAAACATGTAAACTAACTGTACCTATTCTCAACAAAGTCCTAGTTTTCTGTCACATGCCACTTCTTTGATTTTATGTTTGATGCCACCAATCCTGTACCAGATGACTTCCTAAGCCAGGAAGGATGGGACTATTTCCCCATGCTGTTTTACTCATGGCTCTGTGGACTTTAGTGGGCCCTAAATTGAGTTAAACATAGATAATACGAACATCTTGCACTCCAACAAAAATACCAGCTCCTCTAAAAAGAGGCTGTGTCTCCTGTATTTCCCTCAAAATATTCAGAACGTTTTTACATTAGAAAAAATATATTCTAACAATGTCCACAGCTAGTCTTCAAGTGGGACTCTGATAAAAATATACTTATTCTAACACTGATTAGTCAAAATTAGCTCCTGGTGCAATAATGACGTTAGTTTACTATGCAAAATATAGACAGGTCTTCCAGGTTTGTTAATGTTTGTCCTTGAAGGGAAAGGAAATATATAAAATAGATGTAGTTTTGCACTGCATCCTCCCCTTCATTCCGATTCCATCAAAAAGCGCATATAGATCCATACTGCTGAAAAAGAAGTAACATATTCATGCTTCCCATTTGACAGATATATAGGCTGCTTTGCATGAATTTTATCAAAGAAACAATGAAAACAATTTATTAAAACTCACAGATACTTTGGTACACAACCTTACACTTGGCTTTTACGGATTATCACTCCACAGATAAAGCTCTGCTTGGTTACAGATGTAAAACTGAACAGAGCAATTTACAGAATGGCTCTGTACATGATTATGCATCTGTAATCTCTAAAACGTATAAACAGTAATCTAATAAACTAAATGTTCTCTTCTCCTTGAATAAGATACCGTTTGAGTAACAGAGGATTTCAAAACTAAAATAAAAAAAAATAGCAGAAATAATACTTTCTTAAAATCACGTGCTTGAGAACATCATAAAAAAAGACAGAAAAAACCCCCATCAATTCCCAAACGAGCAACTTTCCTTGCATCCACAAATGTGTAGGTATGAAAGAATCTGCATAATTTTTAAACTTCCAAATGCTTTCAGTACTGTATTATTATCATTGCTTATACTTGACATTTTTATAACATAATCTCGTTGGAGCTCTATTATTATTCCTATTGTTTCAAAGTTTTTAAACTGAAAATTTCCAGATGGTATATTTATAGATGATTAACATCATTGGATGTTTTGAGATAACATTTCCTTTCACCAAATAAAGAGAAGCTTTTAGAAACCTACTTTATTTGAAAATATTTTAAAAAATATTGCAACAGAACTTTAAACTCCATCCAAACTCAAATATTATCAGCAATAAAAATATGAGGAAAAATGGGAAACTTTTCTATTACAGATATATACGAAGAGCTTTATTTTATCAAATATAGAACTGTGAAAACTGCTATAGTTTGATCTTGATTTTGAAAATAGATTCAACTTTACAGTATTTATGACTGGGTATTTGGTTTCACTATTCTATTATGCTTAGAGTAATTAACTACGTCCAACTATAGAACAAAAAGTTACTTGTTACAGAAACAGTGTATGTATCAAGTATTAGTTCTCCTAATGAGATGACTCTGCATCTCATTTGGGCAAATGGACTCCACTTTAAAGCTATTTACTACTCTACTTATCCTGGAGATTTCTGAGCAAAGAGAGAGACTGGTTTCATGCAGATGCCTAGAACACATTTTTAGTTCACATTTTTAGTTACTTCATATCGATACTTGTTCATAGCAGAAGTAAACCAACCCAGAACAACTTTCTCTCCTCAAGAAGAGAGAGGCTGCTTACCAACACAGTTCTAAAGCTTTTTAATGAAGGGAAACGATTAAGTAAAATAAAATACTGACATTAAGAAACACTTTTACATGCATCTGCACTACATATCTATACCAAAAGTTTTAAGATTATTTCCGGTTACTGCACATGAACAAGCCAGATTTAGATTGCAAAACATAATGACCTGGAATCAGATCATCTTAAACCAGCAGCGTTCAATTTGGAACCTCCAAACTGAATTAAATGTCCACTTCTTTGAGAGGAATGCAAGGTAGCTTTATAAGCAGCATGTTTATTAAAACATAATTAAAGAAACATGTGAAGGCAGGCACTGGAACGACAGTACGTGTAAAGTGCATGCACGTTGTATTTTCAAGATTGGGCCCTAAAATAGGAACCACAGATGTTGAAAACTTCTTCTGTCCTAGAATACAAAATTGTGTCAAATATGTGACCTTGTTATAACCTAAATCTTACAGATTGTATATAATTAACTCTGAACAGCATGCTACAGAATTAATATATTTAATGACAGGCATGTATCTTGCTGCAAAATGCATACTTTGTTGTGGCAAAGAATTTTTTGCAAAATGTGATGGGACAGAAATAAATGCCTCAGTTAATCACTATGTATCTTCCTCCTCTCATTCACACTTACATAAGCTAGCAACATTTTTGCAATTTTTATTTGTCCCAATTTAATGTATTTATTGGTCATGACTAACCAGTAAGAATTCACATTTGCACATATTTCAGGTGTACTAAAATAAAATAAAAAGAAATGATCATTTTTAAAGATGTCACTCTCACAGAGAATAAGCATATTTTGTAATTGCTACACATCTCTTCATTTACCTTTACTTCAAGATACATCTTTGAAAATTTTGGGTCATTGTATTGTGCATTTTCACATTTCTCACAGCAGAACAGCACAAAAATATTGCCAGTGTCAAAGCGAGGCTTTTTTGACACTTCATCAGGTTGGTCAGAAGGTGGAGCTCTATACATACCTGTATCACTTACAGCACATAAAATCTGCAACTCCATACAGAACTACTCAGAAAACAAACCTGCATTTAACTCCATGATATGGTTTGTTTCGTAAATACAGCAGACCGTGTCTGATAATAAATGGCTCCTCTCCTAGCATTTGGAACAATTTTTGGTATGCTACAAAAGTCACAATGAAATTTAGCATTTCTTCAGTGCTCTTTGAAAAACAGGTTTGCTTCTTTTTAAAAGATCGTTAAGATAGTTTATACTTACAGGCATCTCTAATATATAACAACATGGCTACAAAAATGTAGTCAACTAAATTCAGGGTGATACTGTCAGCAAATAGAGCATCCCAGACAACCAAAAGGTCCTGAAGTGGGAATTCACGTCCAAACAGGAGCCTTACCCATCGTCTGAAAAAAAAAAGAAAAAGATGTATTTTGTATTTCTCTGTTTTGCCAAATACAATAAAGTCAGGATCAACTACAATCCATTACCAGAAAATTTTTGCAAAGTGTGAAGATCTGTAATAACCACGTAACTAACGGTATTCCTAGAAACGTTACTGCATCTACATTGCAGAAGTGACACATTCTCAACTGTTGAAGCTTAAGTTACTTATTATCTTGGTGAACCTCAAAGGACAAAACATATCAGACTTATATATCATATTTTTTAACATGTAATGTGATAGTGATCTAAAATGAAAGGGAAAAAATGTTGCACAAGAGTAGCCTGGAACAACAAAAACAGGAGGTCAGTGGTTTATAGGAAACCCTGAAAAGCAGAGTCATGTGAAAGCCAGTTGAGAGGCAGATGCCAAACAGCAGTTAAAATAGACTGGGTCACACTTACTTTGAAGAGGCTTCCTCCCTGTTATTGATGACAATGTTTGCAGCTCCATGTAAAATATTAGAGATGCTATTTTGATTAAATCCAGTTTAAATCATTACCAGATTTAGTGATAAATAGCATGTAGCCTATACTGTTTCCTGTTCATATCTGTGCTGTTTTCATTCAGTTTTCAAAATGTGAAAATCTGTCTTTTTAAATGCAGTATTTGCTTGAGGCTGGAAGCTTGAGATACAGTAGATAGAAGAAAATTATTTCTCAAGATTTCTTATTTCTGGTCTGGTTCTTGCACTGACTTGCTGACCTCAGGAAAAGCACTTCCCTTTCCTATTCCAGAACAGACCTGCTAGCTTTGTACCTTTTTATGTAGGATTATCTAAGGTTACATTTGAAAGAGCTAAAGAGTAGTTAGTAACATTAATCCTGAAATAGTTATTACGAAATGGACTTAAAAATAATGAATTACATTTTTAGCTGGGATATGCAAATTACTATGCATGTGGAATCTGTTTATTCAGTAGGAAGAAAAGATTGATTGCAAATTTCTGCTAAGCAAATTAAGTCATTCTTTAAAACTCACAAAAATTTCTAAAACGGCAACTAGAAATTTCATCAAGATTAGTTTCACTTGTAAGAATTCATGTTTAACCACTTTTGTCCCAGAACTCATTGCTGGTTTAAGGCATTTAATTGTGGTTTGTTTTTTTTTTCTGTGATACTAGTAATAAAAGTTCATTTCTAGACAAATGCATTCCAACATGTCAGTTGAGCAAAAGTAACACTCTTGTGCTCAACTGACAAACAAAAAGACTTGCTTATAAAAGAAAATCAAAAGGACTGTTTTGTGAGTCAAGGTTTTGTTCACTACACTTTTATTCCCCCCACCACTGGAGCTGTACGTATAATCCACAAGAACAGCCGTGTTACAGATTTAGAGATCACTACACAGAATTCTTTCCCTCGCAAGCCATGTTCCCTTTTAAAAGTCAAAATACATGATTTCAAAAGACAACATCATGCATCCTTATATCAAATGTTTATTTTTTAAGGTCTTGTAACTTTTTATGTTAGCGCCATGATTATAGAAGTCGCAATGTTAGCTGTGACAAAACACAAACTCTGTGTCTTTCCCTCTCTGATCTGATGCTTTCCTATGAGGACCTATTTTCTGGTCTCAGAAAGCTAAGTCAGAAGAACACAAAAGCAAGGCTTAGGTAGTGCATTTAATGCCATGTTAGTTCTATCTAAGGCATTTTACCATATAGTGGCACATTACCCTACAGTGCCTAGCCTACAGGAGACTATTATCCTATGGTGACACAAACATTACCCAAACTCTGTGAGAAGCCTATTACTGGCATTAACAATCCCTCCCACCTGTAAAACCATAACTCGCAAGTTACGTGAACTGTTAGGTGAGACATTTCAGCTAAGCTAGAAGTATTTGAGCTGACTTTGCTTGAGACTACTCAAACCTCATTCAGCAGCCTTGCTAAAAGTCTAATACACTTCAAGGGAAAAAATACACCACAGTGTAATGGGATTTGTTATTAGTCTTTTATTAGAAATCTCTTTTGCTTCTTTACTACTTCATTATGCAGTGTTAATCGTTTGTAGATGCAGGTTTATTCTGCTCAAGCAGAAGTCATTCCTTTTTTTTCCTCCTGCTTTTATATTTTCTCCTGGGAAAATTAAATCTCAGTCCCCTGAGGTATCACGTTTCACAGATGTAGACTGCTGAAGAACAACTGGACCTCCTTTTGCTACCATAATATTACTGTTAATTATTTGACCCTTCCTGTCTTAAAGGGAGTAAACAATTCATACTGTTGTAAATGCATATATACTAACTGCTCTCTTATTTTCTTCGGCAGCATTTAGCTCATAGCATCTATAAACCAAGGACCCTATTGCCTATGAACCATGCTGCCATATGGCAGGACTTCACTCAGCTTTTATATTCATAAAAAGTGATCTTAATTCCTTAAGTGTCCACACTGGAAAGCTGTCTTTCAAACTAACATGCTTTTATTGCTTTTACAAATATTTGCAGAGAATTTAAGACATACTTAATAATTGCATTTGACATGATAAACCTTTTTTTTTTTTTTTTTTCTTGAGATGGCTGTCTGTGGTTTAATTATTGTTCTGTCCTGTTTATCTTGCCTTACATCTGTTACACCTGCAGACTGTGAGGCTCACAATAGTATCCCTTTTATCACACGCAGTAATACGATAATTCATATTTTAACAGGCACACTTAGCAATTAAAATTTACAAAAAAAACCCCAACCAGGTTCTTTAAAGCCATAATACACCTACTACTACTTACATTGTAGAATATGTAACTGTATCTTCCACTTATGATTCCTATATAATTAAACCAATATTCTCAAGAGATCAGTAATTACTAGCAATAGATAATGATTCATTAATGACCTTACAATACAGGGAAAGCAGGAGAAAACTGTACTCTAGTAATGCCATTAAATAAGGCAATGATCCAGCCTTACCAGTTTTAACTAAAACCACAACCATTTTGACTGAGATTTACAGGGTAATTCTCCACACATCAACAAAATTAACTTATGTCATGTGTTACTTATATTTCACTGGTTATCTTCTCTGTCTTCTTAGAGAATTCTTTAAAATATTCTTTGTGAGAAGAGAATTCTTGTAAAAAAAAACCCCCAAAAACCTAAGAGATGGTTACAGACGAGGTGATACAAAGAGTTTAGAAGTCTTTATAAGGACAAAACAACACAATGAAATCAGAAAGAATAAGAAAAAATGTAACACTGGGAAAGGGAAAGCATGACTGATGCTACTTCTAAATGACTAAATCTAGGATCTACAGCTTGTCAACAAGTTGCCTACAAATTCTACTGTAAGAGCTTGTTTTCAGCCATTCATACTTTTTCTAAATTCAATCTTCAGTACGATTTTTCACTCCAAGCATCTGCTCGAGGCTTGATTTTTTTTTTTTTTATTCATTGATACTATTCATTAGAACAAGGCTAAAAAAATTCTACTCGTGCTTAACTTATTTTTTCCCCAAGCATTTGATTAAGAAGGTCTACAATGAAACCAACAAGGTCTCTGGTATTTCCTTTTTTCTGTGTATATTTGAAAAAAAGCACCCGAATTTGATAATTCAGTTGATCTAAACACAGTAGAGTGCATATTTCCACAAAGTATGTTCTGTTTCCTCCTAACTGCTGCCAGCAACCCAACAGTGCACCTGCCATCCTGCCCTTCACCCCAGCTGCACCCTCATTTCTGCATGGGAAATGGCAAAGGTGTGTTATCATCCACCTGCAATGGCTTGTGCCACTTAGAGGATGTGACAGTGGAGGATGCTGTTGTCTAGTTTCCTGTGCTTGCAAGACTCACTAGTGGGAGTGTTCCAGAGAAAGGGAGGGGCAGTAAATCTTTGCAGGATGTCATTTCACTTTCAGTGCAAGTTTTGCTGCCTTTTTTAAAATAAGAAAATTATCTAAAAGGACTGTTACTATTGAAAGGAACATCATCTTATCAAAACTAAGCACTTGAAAGTTGAGAAATGCCAAAATTAACATCAGTTGTTTACTGACTGAGAAAATAATATGTAAGCTGTGTCTCTTCAAACTCTGTCATGAATTATATTCAAGCAAACATATGTAGCCAGTGCAATTTACTATGTAAAGTCATGGTCAATAATTTAGGAGAAAGGGTAGACAGACTAGAGCTGTGATCTGCTTGTTCAAAAATAAGATATGGGAAAAGGATGAGGAGCGATATTCATGGAACACTTCCAAAAGAACTTAAAGCTATACATAGTTCAATAGCAGATGGTAAACAATAGCCTGGGCAGACTTGATGCCTGCACTACAATTTCAGACTCTAGCCTATGGACACTAGGTGGGCTGCAGTTGAAGAAGGTTGCCTATCTCTGCCCTTTTGCTGAAGTACTCGTCAGCAGGCAGTGCTAACATGGGGCTTACTGCTCCCACAGCAGCAGTCGTGAACACTAGCATGGATAAGAAGAGCACAGATAGATACAAATATACAGCAAAAGAACCCTCAACAGAAGACATACGATAACAGAAACTCTCCTGGATTTCGTAGTTGCCAGAAGCAGTCAGAAGGGAGATGGACAAGTTCAATCAGAGGATGTATAAGGTAGTTTACTTTCTTTTAATGACATGAAGACCTATCAAGACAAGCTTTGACAACATTTCTGCTCTACTCTGCTCTGGTGAGACTCCACCTGGAGTACTGTGTCCAGCTCTGGAGTCCTCAGAACAGGAAAGACATGGACCTGTTGGAGCAGGTCCAGAGGAGGGCCACAAAGATGGTCACAGGGCTGGGACACCTCTCCTATGAAGAAAGGCTGAGAGAGTTTGGGTTGTTCAGTGAGGGGAAGACATGGGTCCAGGGACACCTTCTTGTGGCCTTTCAATATATTAAAGGAGCAATAAGAAAGACAGGGAGACGGTTTTTACCAGGGTCAGTAGTGACAGGACAAGGGACAACTCTTTTAAACTGAAAGAGGGCAGATTTAGATTGAACATACGGAAGAAATTCTTTAAGATGTGGGTGCTGAGGCACTGGCACAGTTGCCCAGTAAGGTGGGCATATACCAATGCCTCATCCCTGGAATATTCAAGGTGAGGTTGGATGGGGCTCTGAGCAACCTGATGTAGTTGAAGATGTCCCTGCTTAATGCAGGGGGGTTGGACTAGCTGACTGTTAAAGGTCCCTTCCAATCCAAACCATTCTATGATTTTATGAACATTTCAGCTTCATCTTGTTACATAGTCCATTTCTCCAGTGTTCTATCTCCTTTCTTAATAAATCTTGGTTTTATTTTGACTCTTGTGGCTTTATACAGTTCAGGGATTTCCTATGAAATGTCCTAAAGAGATAAATAAAACCTTCAAATGATACAAGACAGTGAAGGAATCAGGCCCAAAGTATAACCAGAACTTGTTCTTTCATCTGCTCTTCTACAAGGGTCTTGTGGGAGGGCAATGCTTCTCATGGTCCATGAGAAACTCTTAATGATCACAGATGAGAAGAAAGGCAGAAAAGCTATGTGTAAAAATTAAGAAGTCACATTTCTAAAATTAACAAACATTTACTAAAATACAATATTTTGTCAAAACAGAAAGAAGCATGTGAAATCCCAATAAAGCCAAAAAACTGGTACAAGAAGTTATATGGGATGATCACCAGACTTTCAGGTATTTAGAGAAACTTGTGTTGTGTTCAATGTGAATGTTCATAATTTTACATACAGCATACCCACATATGCACACCAGATATAAAGGATATACAGTGAGATATTGCTACAGAACATATTCCATTTTTTACCTTAATCTACTTAACTTGTGAAGGGAATGAAAACAGATATCTTGCTAGAAGATGTGTTTACTTCAGCCATAAATTCAAATGTTAATTCTGGATTTATTAGATAAAATTACGTGGCCTTTGTCATTTGAGAAGGCAGACAAGATGATCAGATTTTCCTTAGGCTATAAAACATTTAAATATTATAGATTTCTACCATATTGTCTCCAGCAGTGTATGCTGATTGTATAAAAGTGTGTGTGATGAGGGAAAAAGTGTGTGCCAGCTTTTAACAAATAATTCAGCTTCATCTTAGACTAAGAGATAACAAAAAGTATATAAAAAAAGATTCTTATGTGTGCACAATCCTTTTGTGCCTTACCTGTCCCGCACTCCCAGGCAGGGTGCTTATTTCATCCAGTCTCTCTCAGATTTGGTGGATCATTGCACCAAATGCAAAAATCATGGCTCTACTGCTGGGTGGGTACAGGCATGTTACTGTTTTAATTATAGTTCAAATTCTGTTCTGTCTGTGGTCACATCAATTCATTTTTAAAGTTCTACATAGTTCCATTAACACCTCTCCCCCCCCACTCTTGAAAAACAACGATAAGATCCACAGGCTTCTGCAGCTTAGACTCTGGGGCCTTATGCAAGGATAAAACTTACGGTGTTGAAAACAAAACAAAAATGAAATGACACACATTATGGATTATATGGGTTTCAAACTCCACCATAGTCTTTCCTGTCAGAAACTTAGTATTTAAAAATTAAATAACAATGACAATAAGCATTCATTTATTAATGTAAATCTACTCAATTTAGGCTAAGTGATGAATGACAATACTGTACATAGTTTACTGGGAAAAAGTTTTGATTTGTCCTATTGAAACTGCCTGCGGCTCTACATAGCCTCAAAATTTTTTATAGTAATTACCTTATTAAACATTGACTAGAATATCTCTTTAAAATAAATACCTTTAATTTTATTTTTACAAATAAATGACATGAACATCTAATTGTTATGTGGATTATTTCCTTTCCCATTTGTTTCTTTAAGATTACTGGCAAAGATTACTCACTTTTGCATTTAAGAAAAATTCTTTCCATTTTCAGAGAACTCTATAAATTTCCTTATTAAATAAGGCTTTTCTTTCTAAAAAAATAATTTCCTAATAATTATCTCTCCTTCCTTACTGTAATTTAGCCTTCTTTGCAAAAGCACTTAAGTGCTGTCCTAAGCCAGACCAATTGTAATATATGCACTTGCAGGAATGCAGTGAATGAAAAAGGTGCCGTCACAACTTCATAGCAAGTAATGTTTAATATTTTTGGAAATATTCTGCAAAAAACCTGTCAAAACTGTTAAGACAGCTTTAGGTGGGTTTCTGTTCCAGTTCTTAACTAACTTTAGGCACTTGTTTTGGCATTGGTGCTGGTGCTGTTGATTTTCCATGGCTGCCACTGTCACCCACTGCAGCTCCCCACCTACATCCAACTTCTTGGGTGGTACCACCAACTACTGTTGGGTGCCTTGGACATATTTACTAGAAGTGGTGGTGCCCTTGCTAGAGGGGGGCATTAGAGATCATTTTTCTCCATGTTCTTCCTATGGTTTTGGTCCCTGATGTAGTTCTAGCTTGTTGTACTGTTTTAAGTGTTGATAGCTGTACCTTCATGTTCTAATTTGTTTTGAAAGCTGTTTCATGCCATTGTATGGAAATCCACTTAATGCTGACAAGAGTGATGTATTTTGCTCCTTCATGCAGCCATTGCGAAGTATACATTTCTGCTGCCATTTCACCCTGATGTAGTAAAGATGCCAATAATAAGGAACTTTCTTTAACAAAATTTCTACAAAGAGGATTACTGGTAACTACACTCACTAAAACCTATCCCTGATTTTAAAACTCTGCTCAACACTTCCACTCTATAACGGGGGTACCTGGTTACACAGGACATGGAAAAGCAAGACTGGCTTTCAGGAATCCCAGGTCCCAGAAACAGAGGAAAAACTGGAGCAAGGAAAATGTACCCTTGATGGAAGAGGATCAAGTCAGGGAATGCTTGAGCAAACTGGACATACGTAAGTTCATGGGGCCTGAATGGGATGCATCCATGAACACTCGGGGAGCTGGAGGATCTCATTGCAAGACCACTCTCAATAATCTTTGCTCAACCACGGTAACTGGGAGAATCTTCAAAGACTGAAGGAAAGCAAACGTCACTCCTGTCTTCAAGAAGGTTAAGAAGAAGGACCCAGGGAACTACAGGCTAGATGGCCTCACCTTGATCCCTGGAAAGATGATGGATCAGCTAATCCAGCCACATGAAAGACAAGGAAATCATCAAGATTGGCCAGCATGGCTTCACCAAGGGGAAGACAAATGATACACGAATTCATCCCAGTGAAAAGGTCCTTCAAGTGGAAACAAATATCACAGATCAAAGCTGAGGCACCCATTTTTTTAATTCTTGACCAAAATACAGGGGCAACAACATGAACATTCCAGCTGTTATACCATGACTCATTTAGAAACGACTGGGCTAAACTCTGCTTTTATTCAAAAGAAGAATACTGAAGAATACTGCTGTATTTCTAAAAAACAACTAAATTTAAACAGTTCAAGCAATCCTCAGGTTTAAAAAGCAAGGTTTAATGTGATAAAATCATGGTGATAAACCAGAAGGACCAGAGAGGGCTGTTACATTCTACTGGAAAAAACCCTTTGAAGTCAGGGATAAACACCCCTAAAATGTGTATTGCTCTGGCAGGGGGGTTGGAATCGATAATCTACAAGGTCCCTTCCAGCCCCCAACATTCTGTGATCCTGTGACTTCATCTCTGATATCTGTCTGAAACTCCAGTTTAATGGCAAATATCTGCACTCGTAAGAGAAAAATGTAAGGACTTGAAGGTGTGCATACTTAATTCTCACCACTCTTTCCTCTTTGCAATTAAAACCTGCAGTCCTAAATACTGATGATGCATGTGCGTTTTGTTTTGAAAATCACTGCAGAGTAGCAAAAACATTTTTTCTTTTTTTTTTTTTTTTCTTTTAAAGAAAATAATTGCAGGTGAATGATTTTAAGCACTGTTTGCTGCAATAAACCTATTGAAACAAAAGAGGCACTTCTAAATTAGTGAAGTTCCTACTGATATCAGCTATTAGCAATTAGGAACTCCACCCCCGTCCCCCCCCAACTTTTCCATCTTTAAATGGCAATGAATAAATTTGGGTTTAAAGTGGAGAAATTATATTAGAAAAACAACTCTCAGTGTTGCAATTAAAGCACAGTTCTTAAGATGATAAAATAAATTTGCTAATAGCTTTATCCCTTGATTCAAGATGCATGCAGTAGGTTTAAAAGATCCTTTTGTACAATTTATCCTCAAAAGAGGAACCTATAACATTTTACTGTCCCATATTGTTATATCTTCTATAGAGAGTTACTACATTTCTCTGTAGAATCTACTTAGACAAGACTTAATCAAAAATACATGTATGTTAAAATAAAAGGGAGGTAACTTTGTTAATATCTCTAAAGTAAGCAAATAAGTACTGATAAAATATTACTAAGTTTATATTCTATCTTAAAGACTTCCCTATTACAATTAAAGTAAAATATAACTTTAAGATAATGAAATTATGTATCAGATTATCTACTTTATGTCATAAAACTGCATAAATATATATCAAACATATCTGACGGAAACGGACATAGCCTTTATAAAGCGATAATCTTTCCACTGGGCTTAAAGTATAAGAAATTGAAATTGTCGTACTTTGATATGAAGAAAACAAAAAAACTTCTTAAGCCATTTGGCAGCTACGCTCAGAAGAAAACAGGCACCAGTACTGAAGACTTTATTAACACCAAGTAAATCTTACTATGCATACCTTTTGCAGAAACCTTATTTTAGTATTTGGAAAATTCCTGATAATTATGCTGAATACAAACACAGGTAAGATTAGACCACATCAGAAATAAATTCCTTGCCAATGAACTGGCAAGAAGAATGTGAGGAGATAACAGGACATTAAAACAGATGTAAAAACCTGCTAGACAGATACTTATTTAAAAGTATCATTTTATATGCATCCAGGATTTTCTTTGGGTATCTTCCATGAGTGACTGGAGCACCCAAATTTTCAGCAAAAACAGAGTAAAGAACTCTATTGGAAATTCCCTGTTTTGAGTTGCTGCCCACAGACACCAGACCACCTCCACAACTGCCCTCAGTAGGGAGAGAATCCTGATGGTCTATACTTCTTTTCATCCCAGTATAATAGACTTATTTCAGAGATGCTTCCCCCTTGAGAGTCAAAATTAAACAGCAATAAACCTAAAATGGACAGAATTCCTACCTACCACCTGAACTGGGCTTTTATTTCTGCAAACCTCTTTATAATTAAGTATAGAACATTTAAAAATCTGTTCGTGGCTCTCTACTCCAGAGAAGAAATTTATTTATATTTTAAAATGAGGAGAGAAGATTTATATCATCACTGAATTCAATATTACATCTATTGTATGCTCTAAAACTAAATTAAGAAGGTGTTCAGAGGCCATACATGCAGCAGTCCATTTCAATCTATTAGTCTGGCTAAATGCTTTCATATATCCAGTGAAGACAGTCATCATCATCAATCTGCCAGTTTTAGTGACCAATCAACTACATGTTGATGCATGCACCGAGGAAACACAAATGTTTCCTCCCTGCTGTCATACTCCTAAACAGAAGAATCAAGTGAGGCTGTTCCAATAGGTAGGACACAAAATGATGATTTGGCTGCTTAGTGTAAATAACAGTGTTGGAATCACCACTTTTATTTATAACCTTAGTTCAAACGCAAAATATAAGTTTGGACCCTAATTCCAAGCAGCATAAGGCAAATAAGAGATAACTTCTTTTGCTTGGTAAGTTAATTGCATCACTGTTATCTAGAGTCTTGCTTTCACTTAAATGGTTAAGCAAAAAAATGTACACTTTTATCCTTTCTGTATGTATTTTAAAAAAGTTATTTTACACATTAGTTACAAGAACAGGAACTTCAACTTTTGTGAAATAAAGTACCTATGACTGGTGAAGTTTTGTATTGTTTAGTGGCAGCCTTATGGGAATACCACATCTTTTCAGAGATGCACAAGGGCTTAGCAGTCTCATTTAGCTACCTATGTGCCCCTGAAGAAGCCCTGCTAGCAATAAAATACACTGGTGGCAAACAGCTAATTCATTAATTAACCACGGTATTTGCTGGAAAGGAAAGCACTAAACAATGCTGCACAGAAAAGTGCAATTGTGGTTGTTCCAGGTCCCTGTCTGCAGTATGAGAGGCAGAAGCAAGCAATGCCTATGCTGCTTCTAATTATTCCAATTATCATGGCACACTATGAAAACTTGATTAATAACACTGAAGATATTGTTGTGGCAATTAGCCATATGGTTGTGGGACTTTATTCTGTCACGATTTAGCCATTAGCATCTACTTATGTTTGTCAGAACAGAGCATCCGTGACAAGTTGGAGTTCCGCTCACCTTGCCGAGTCCCCGGTGAGCAACACCAGAGAAATGTTTATTCCTGGGAGCCCCTCGCCTGAGTGAATTTTTCATGTGGCATCCGGTCTGACTGGGGACAAATGTCAAGTAGCTTATGCAACGACCCATCAAGCCAGGCTCGCTCTGCAAAAGGTACCTTACAAACGGCTTCTCAAGGCAGACTTATTTCAGGGGAGGATTTGACCGGTAAAATTAGTGTCAAATGTCTTGCATTCAATGTTTTTAACAGTTAACCATTCAGACAGCGTGTGCCTACCCTTATTTAGATATGATGAAATGCTTTATTATGATTTTATACACCTATGAGTTACATATTACTGTGTGCTTGAAATGTTTATCTCCAAGCAGAGGGACCATGGGGCAGCACTACTGTCAGGTTGGTCAGCTGAACTTACAGATACATGAGCTGACAATTTTTGTGAGCCATCTTTTTAAAACACAAAGTACACGTTAAAATGCAATGTTTATTTTAATTGTTCTTTCTTTTCATTTTGTGGTCAGAATAACTCCATATCAATAAATCTTCATTTCCAAGATACAAGTAAAAGCTTAAAAATTCACTAATAACTGAAGGCTGTCTTTTTTTCCCCCTGAAAGCATAGCAGTTGTCTTACCACTTCCCTAACATTTCTTGCAAATCAGCTAACACAAATGTGTTTATATTGGCACGTCACTCAAAATCAAAATATTTGCAATCAAAGACAACTCCAAACTTGACTAGTTGTCCACAGTTAGGAATGAACAAGTTAGTCCTTATTAAAAGGAGTAGGAAGCACTGAAGAATTACCATCTTGCTGCACAGGGATACCATACATACAACTGATGAAAGCGTGCCTACCTCTTTTGGACATGAGAGGAGGAAGCAATAATCCAAGTTTGTGGAAATTACAGTAAAATGAAGCTATGTACAAAGTTTTTAAGAAGCACAGAATTTTAAGAAGACCTACAGTATTGTAGAAATTCAGTAGATACTGTTAAAAGAACATTAAGAGGTGCTATTTTTCATCTATTTTTTTCAAGACATCTACATCTACCATCACGGTAGCTTTCCTTTTATAGTCACTATTTCTGTCTGTATAGATCTTTCACACACTATAAGGAAACAGATACACCTTTTAAAACCATAAACGTAATTGTAAAGAATGTAAAAAATTTTAGTTGTCAAGACATCTGGGCATAAAACTTTCTGACAAGTGTCCACATAAAAAATAAAGAATGATGTGCACACCTCACATAACTCACTACTAATAGGATATATCAGCAAAATAAAGTTATCAGCAAAAGGGAGGGACGGGTCCTGGTTCTCATCAGACACAGCAACTTTTAACGGAAAGCTAGTTCTAAGGCTGAAAAAAAATCAGCAAAATCTTTTTTCCCTTTACGCCCTTTTGACTGAGATGATCAAGTTTGTTTTTAAATAACAGTATTTGTGGAGTATTATATACTGACTGTCCTAGAAATCCCATAGACATTCATATGTGATGGGGGACTGGGTGTAAAGGAGGTAAATAATTCAAAGAGGAACACAAGGAGAGAAATAAATACTATGCAGGAAAAGAAGAGGCAAAGGATAGACAAGAGGGAACAGAAGACTTATCTGGAAGGGAAATATCAGTGAGAATTTTTTTTGTAGGAGTTGTGGCAAAGAAGAGAGACAACCTAAAGGGTAATTTGTGTGCAGTGTGGGCACCAGGCTCAGCCCTAAGACTGTGCAATGGCTCCAGCTTTCTCCTTTTCTGCAGCAGGTGCTGGTAGGAGGTAAAAGCAGCAGCACATGGCCTTGCTCAAAGCTGAACTGACTGTTCTCTCCAGAGTGGTCTGTAAGACTATTCCCCTGCCCATCACATGGCTTCTGAGATAGAGAGAAGACCCTGCAGCTGGAGACATAACTTTGCAGAGGAAGTGGAACAGCCCTTTTCTTGGGCTGTGTTCTGCTCTTCACTGTGCTAGAAATCTGCTTTCTACTTTGAAGGCCACCACAACAATACAGTTGTGATTACAATGAAATGAATGGTGAGACTGCAGACTACGTGGTCTGATGATTAAGATCATGTACCTGTTTTCTACTTGTTATTCAACCACAAATTTTGGAACTAGCATGGTTGAATATACATTGTATTTTCAGCTAGCACTGATACTCAATTATCATGGCACACTATGAAAACTTGATTAAGAACACTGAAGATGTTGTTGTGGCAATTACCTTATTTAGAGCAAATCAGGAGGATGAAAGAGTTGTTAAAAACTACGCTATCAACATGCAAGGTCAAATCATGCCCGTGTCTGAAATATGGACAGATCAGATGAGACCATAATGATTCCTCCTTGGCCAAAGTTGTCGTCTGCTAAATCTCTGTGCCAGGAAGAAGCTCTGCCCTAGAAAGGGATTTTGGGATGTGCAGCAAGGCAATGTGGAAAAGGAAACATGGGAGTGTGGGTTTTCCTGACAGCTGAGCACATGTTCATTGACACTCACATTTGGGCATACGGGCACCAAAAGTACAAATGTTACAGTAAGCCATGTTTTAAAAAACTTTTGTGTCCCAACTCCAGCCAATGAAGAGAGACAGTGGGAGGTGTTTCTTCTCCATTTCTATCTTATTTATAAAGGATTAAGTATTTTCAGGAACTTTCTACTATGTATATGTGAGTTTTTGATTATTGTTGGCACTGTAACCTTTGTTGGACCTTCTAGACCCTATTTTTGTCTATTAATTCACTGTTTTAGATTAACTTTTAGTTATATATCGACCAAAACCAGCCACAATGAATAATATGCCTGGTTTTACAGCTCTCTCTACCTCAAACAGGTGTTCCATTTCAGAAATCAAAAAAAGTACTTTTTATTACTTGATTCTTACCAACCAGAAGTATCCCTCCAGCAAAGAATTCAAGTTTCCATTTTCTGCACGTGTCTAAGAAATCTCAGGGTAGAAAAAGGATACTAAAAATCCGTCTCCACCTTTCTGGCTTCTAGAAAATGTGTTGCACACTTATACCTTTGAAATAACAGATACTTCAAAATGACACTAATCTGAATTCTGTTGTCCTCTTTATACTTTGATCTGTATCCTTAAAATTGTATTTTAACTTCTACAGAGATGTATTTTTTTCTGAACCGACCACTTTGCAATTCTAAAGTGAGAGGTGCACAAGGGACATTTCAGGACTGTTTTTAGGCAGCTTGAAAACAGACCTGACATCCTAATCTTCTGTCATTTCCTACAACTGGCAAATGAGGATGGGGCAAAAGTCAGTCTGGTGGGGTGAAGGTTAATGCCTGCTTCATTGGGGGCATTTGCATGGATGCAGGTGGGCTCTTCTGCAGGCTGCCTCCCTAGCTTTTAGAGAAATAGAGATATGGGAAGGGATGTGATCAGATACTAGATAAATGATCTCTAAGGAGAGGTATGAAAAAGAAGGGCTGGAGGCTAGCTGTGTCTAAAGGCTAATTTATCTGACTATAGTCTTCCATGCTCCAGCATAATGATGCCACAATGTACCTGAAGAGTAAGAAGCCAGAAATGTGACTGGTGTTACATTTGGTCTAGTGGAGCCAAATGCATTTGGCTGTTAAATCAACAGATCATCCCAGCAGCACAGCACCCAGCACCGAAACCCACTTGCCAGATGGACTGAAATATTCCCTTCAGTTTGTGGGAACAGAGTAGTACGCTAAAACATACAGCAGCAGATTCGTGGTAATCTCAACAATTCCTTGAGGCACATCTTCTCAACTCGATTCTTGCTCATGGTTGTTTGGGATGTAGGTAGTATTTTATTGGAAGGAAATTATGCTATTGAGTATTTAGTTGGCTGTGACAGGTAGAATGCACACTTTGAGGAGGTGGCATCTATCTCTGTCAGTTGAATCATGCTGTGAAAACACTTGCTAACAATTATGATAAACTTTCTTACTACCTTGGATGGTATTGCACAATCTTAGATATATGATCCCATGCCTGATTTTAAAAGGTCACTGTTCAGGATACCAATCATTTAAGGATTTTACTTTCATACAGAACTTAAATGGTCTCCAAAGAATCTTCACAGAGAGTTTAGCAAGATTTTGATGTCCAAAACAGGCTTTCTCAGCAACAGGTCAGATTTAGATCAGAGAATCATAGAACCGTTTTGGTTGGAAGAGACCTTCAAGATCAAGCCCAACCATTAATCCAGCACTGCCAGGTCACCACCAAATCACGTCCCTAAGTGCTAAATCTACATGTCTTTTAAATGCCTCCAGGGCATTTAAATGTCCTTCCCTGGGCAGCCTGTTCCAATGTTTTACAACCCTTTCTGTGAAGAAATTTTTCCTAACATCCAAACTAAACCTCCCCTGGTGCAACTTGAGGCCATTTCCTCTTGTCCTGTCACTTGTTACATGGGGGAGCAGATGGAACCCCACCTTGCTACAACCTCCTTTCACGTAGTTTTAGAGAGCAATAAGGTCTCCCCTGAGCCTCCTTTTCTCCAGGTAAACAACTCCAGTTTCTGCAGCTGCTTCTCACAAGACTTTTTCTCTAGACCCTCATTTGAAAATGTGGGCTATCCTTGCAGCACTATCTAATTTATTTTTCCTTTTCTCTGTTAGAAGCTCCAAGTCCAAGGTCTATGCCCAATGGCTCAAAGAGGTTTATTCCCTAAGACCTCACTTATATTTGAGGGAAACAATTTTACCACAAAAACAACTGGCACAATCACCTTCAAATTTCCTATTCAATTGTGTGCTGAAAGTTATCTTCAGAAAATGCAAGTCACCTCAGACTTCACCTTGGCTTTGCAAGAATCTGTGGACTTTTGGAAGTTCATTTTGCTTCTGTCCAATCATTAGTAACAAATATGACATTTTAAATCCTGCATCAACTTCAGGAAAGCATTTGCTGACGACAGTCAGAACTATAGTATGGAGAATAGAAGCAGCAAGTGAAAGCACTTCCATCTTTGGAAAGCAAATGTTACCCACAGGATGAGGCATCAATTTAGGAATCAGGAGACACAGCAATAGGCAAACTATTGTCCCATATAATTTTCCTCTCTTTATGGAAGAGAAGCGTAATAATTTTCATCAAGTACTATGTATTAAAATCTTTACCAGAGAAATCCTTAAATTAAAAAGCAGTGCTTTAATACAGTGATAAAACCATTATGAATAATCTTTTAATGAGTATTGCAATATATAAAATATATGATGAGTTTTTCACACATCAAACCCAGAGGCTGTGATTCATACATATAAAAGATATTCTTTTCATGGCACCGCCTAAGGAGATTGAGGGTAGTATTTATCAGTTAACATCAATATTAGGAAACAAGAAAAGGTTATAGAATCACGCAGAATCACAGAATGTTAAGGGTTGGAAGGGACCTTGAAAGATCATCTAGTCCAACCCCCCTGCCAGAGCAGGTCACAGTTACTGATTCTGAATGTGTCCTGAGGAAATACAAATTTTACATACACACATCAATAAAGGAAGAAGCTGCATACCTGAAGCAAGCATGGTGCATAGAATAAGATGCAATTCTACTGGCAAAGAGGGCCTTTGAAGGCTGATTGGTCACATGTAGACATGCTACTTTAGAGACATTAAGAAGTTTGGAAATAATAAATAACTTAAATAACAAACAACCCAAACTAAAAGACACCAGTTTTATGGGACAATGTACTTTCTCTCAACCTTATATTTCAAAATGCATAAATTACTTCACTCCTATCCCTAGTAAAAAATCACCTTACCATTTGATTCCTCGATGAACAAACCTCTACTCCACAGGTATCAGATACTTTTTAGATTCACTATCTGATAACTTACTAATTAAACTCACAACAATAACCTTAACTGAAATGTACATTTTTTAGTTTGTTAGGTCTACTTCAGAGTTGAAGAAAAGCTTATGCGTGTGAAAGCCTGTGTACTTTTTCAACCATAATGGCTGTTTTAAAGAAAGATTTTATTACTACTTACACCCCTTGTCTTGCTATTTTATTAGCCAGACACATCACTACGAACTGTTTAATTACTGGTATGAGTAAATGAAGCATATACCTTCAGATATGTATTTCTTGTATTTGGTCAGCAATATAGCCAAGAGATGAAGATCACCATCATCACTGCCTTAAAATGAGACATGATGCTACACAAAGCCAAACATCTACAGTGATTTGATCAACTTTTTCCCATTGGAATTTACAGAAGGCAAAATTATTCACTTTTGAGTTTTTTAAGGTTATGCCCCTTGCATATATGTACAAATCACCTCCAACTTAATGTTAATAATGAGTATTAAAACTCAAAGGCATTGAACCAATTGCTGTCAGTTGTGCCGTTGCACAGGTGTATGCAAAATTACTATGAGAAACTCAGATTGACTGTGATAGTATGTAAACCCTTAATGGCAAGAATATACGTGACTTGGGTGCAAATGAGCTTATGAACCCCAGATGATTAATTGAAAGGTTGGACTAGATGATCCTTGAGGTCCCTTCCAACCTGGTATTCTACGATTCTGTGATTAGAAACTGGAGTGAAAAGAGGATGACAGCAATATGTTCTATTACTGTTAGCAATTTTGTATTCCTTGCTGATGATGCAACAGAGATTGATGTAGCTGCAAGCATGACATATGCTTCCAGGAACTGAGGCCAGAGGAGGTGTTTTAACCAAGGAGGTACCACAGAAATAAGTGTCAGCTTGCACTACAAATTGGGCAGAGTACAGAATCAATGGATTTGACTGATGTAGACAGTAACTCTGCGGAGCTTAATGACTTTTCTATTGTATAGTTGTAACACTGAGTTTCATTACCATGTCAAACTACTCCACTATAGTTCATTCAAGGCAAAGAAGAATGATGCTTCAAAGTGGAAATTTAAAGTTACACAGTAAAAAGTCAGGAAATACATACACCTAATTCATGTCACATTGTGAAATCTCTTCTTCTCCCTGTACATCTCCCTTAGCTCTGATTTTTATCAAAATATGCATAACATAAATACTAATTTCTGTTAAAATATGCATCATAAAATACAGCAGATGCATGCACACAATTAACATTTTGTATTAACTTCCTCGGTTTTTATTTTTCATTGAATTCTCTGCATTAACTTTATTTTGCATGTTCTTTGTTTTCCTTTTACTACCATAAAAATGGCTTGGCTTTACTAGTGTTATTCTAAGTGGTTTTAATTGGATCAATTCACTTATCATCGGGGTGAAGAACTGAGAAGGGGTCAGCATGTACCTTAGCTGCTGAAGTCAATTTTCTGCTAGACTGAGTCAAGAGAGCAACATTGCATCTGTTTGTATTGTTCTGTATCAGTAAATGAAACTTTCTTTTTTTTTTTCTTTTCTTTTTGGTATTTGCAAAAGCTGTAAGACTGTGGAGACCATAATCTAAAATCATGAGCGCCACAATTTTTATGAGTACAATCTTCTTTTCCTGGTGTTCAGGCAGTGGTTTTGGGGTGGATTGCGCTGCATGCGTTCTGATGAGGCATTTACAATCTCCTTTATGCAAATTACCCCAGCAGCTGTTTAAGAGCTGTGGTTGTCAGACCAGGCAAGGAGAATGTGATTTGGTATGTCACAAATGGGGCAGGGCTTTATTAGGCTCTGCTAGAAAGTTTTAGCAGATGCCTTAGCACAGATTCAGTATGATCCTGTAACCCCATTATAACTTTATTGCTTATGGAAAGAAAAACACAAAAAGCTCCCAAATACTGTGGGGATTCTAGAAAATAAGCACTTCACACAATGCCTATTTCTGAATTAAGTGTAAATAATAAATGTAATCGTATCATTTAGAGTGGAAAAAATGCAGTTTTCCCCAAAGAAGTCATATGCAGATAAAGGAGTTTTCCTGGGGAAAATTCCAGCGCTGACACCTTTAAGACTAAAATAAAATTTTATGACTAAACAACGAAGACTGTTTTTCATCTTTAAGAATGACTCATCATTAAGCAATTGCTGCAAAGTACAGGTATAAACATTAAGATCTTTCGATACAACTGGCCATTGAAAATGCTGTATCTGGATTAACACTGGACATCCCATGGCCGAGAGAGATCAAAAGATCCCCAGAGGATTCTTTTAGGATCAAAAGAGACCCCCATCTCATTTAGTTCCCTTCCCTGTGGTTGTGAGTTAATGCATTGCAAGTTTGCTTTTTACGAAGATTCATCTTGTACTGATGTGTCTTTTCTTACTCTTGTCATCACTCAGGTCCAGAACCTCACTCACTCCTGTAACAGGTAGCAAAATTTACAGTCCCTTTACAACCTTTTGATATTCGATATATAAATTTGAGGCCATTTTGCATGATTTTGCTTTTGACGACATTGTCCAACATTAATTCACTTTCTTACATAATATTTATCCCCTGACACATTTCTAGAGACCAATTGTATCCTTTCACCTTCTGTTTGATGTGGCTATGTAAGTTGAACTCTCCTAAGCTCCTCTTGAAAAATTATGAAGATCAGAAGAATGGGGAAGCTAGATGCTATCAGCCATACTTTAGCCATTTGGATTAATCTTTTTGAATACAGTTAACCAGAAATATACATGGCATTTCAGATGAAGCCTTACTACTACTACCTGTACAACAGCATCAAAAATTCCCTATCTCTTCTAGAAAGACAGATAGTCTGATAGTATTTGTCTTTTACACAGCTCATCAATCTCGTGGCTCCTAGATGCTGTGACTCACTTTCATCCTGTTATCAAACTTTTTTGGGGAATTGAAAAACACTGTCCCCTTTTCTTCTGCTCTGTCAGCTTGTATTTTATTAGTTATGCCTCATCTGGCTGGGTGGACAGACATCACTAATATTGACGCCTACCGACAATTTGTAACATAAAACTGTATTTAGAGGGAAAACTATTTTTGAGGTTTTATGCCTCTGTAAAAATTAGCAGAATACTCCAGACCTAGCTTTTTAAATGCCAATAAGGTGTAAATTCTAAGTCCTCAAAAGAGTAATGTGACCAGTCCTGATCTGAGTCTATTCAATTCTTGAGAGCTGGTAAAATTTGAGTTCCACACAAATACCAAAATAAAATACTTTTAGAATATAAATATATTTCATCATTTCATTCAATCTTTAAATATAGCTACAGTTGTCTGCTATTCATCTAATGCCAGTTTCAGCTTTCCCGTAAAGTTTGGATTAAGAACAAAAGAGTCCAAAGGAGACATCTTGGAGTGAAGGAGCAGAGAAAAATTTTGTAAGAGACCAATTTTACGGGAAAACTCAGTACAGTAAGTATATTATCCTTGACATATCTGTGTTGCTTAGCAGAATATAGTACATTCTTTCAAGATTGAAGGTCCATGCTCTGAAAATACTACCCCCAAAGGACAACTGAAAGGTAAAGGAAAAAAGAACTTGAATTGACTTTCTGAGTGTGCAAACACACAGTGCAGTCCTCCTAAAACCTGGTTGCCAAGCAAACACATTAGATCATAGACTGATGGTTGACTTTAGGACTCTGACCACTTAAAATAATCACTAACATAAGCACTAGAATTAAAATATTTTTTTTTCAGAATGTGGTTTTTTTCCATGAGGAAACTAGAAGTAGCTGTTTCAGAGTGTGTCAAGACAGTACAGTTAAAACCATCAAAATGCAACAAGTTAGAGTTTCACCTTTTCATCTCAGAGTATGAGTTTCACCTTTTCATCTGATTCTTACATTAGCTCAAAACTGGATGGGGATACAAAAGATCTATTACATCTGTATAAACCACAATTTAAACATTTTTTTCCCCCAATGTACAATAATGTCTTCAACTATTTCACCTGATCCCCTAGAAATGCTGACTTCCCACTTCCAGCAAATTTTTGAAAGGTTTGTGCCAGCTTTATATAGAGGGTTGTTTATTACCGATTTAGTGTGTCTGAATTGAAACTGTTCACAATTTTCTGGTAATACTTTAGTCATAATTCTTATTGTTCAACATTTGTCTGAACCCAGCTTACTATCTTTGTAAAAATGGCTGAGTATAAAGAACTACCATATTGAAATGATCATTACAATGAAATGGTGTGTCTAGCTTTGAAACATGCTGTATGTGTTTTCCAAATCAGTTTTCTGGATGACTAAACATAGTTGCTTTCCACTATGCAACACCTCTCCAATTGGAAGGAATGGAACTGGCTGGACATGCATCTTAAGTATGTACTTCAACCTGTCAAAAAAATCTCAGGCTTTCAAGCCTAGTTCAGTGAAGGTAGTCCCTTCTCCAGTAACACTGATACTCCCTCCTCACTATCTCCTGGTAAATCCACCTGCCAGCAGCTATGATGTCCCTCTGCCTCTTTTACGTACGTGTAGTCTCTTCTGTGACTTCTGCCATTTGGAATATTCTCTTCCTCTCTGAGACCTAGTAAATCATCTCTGTCCTGTCCTCTTCTTCCTGTCTTTTTTTTTTTTTAAATACCAAGTTACTGACAACTTTAAAACTAGCCTGGGAAGACAGATGACCAGAAAGAAATCACAAAACTGAACCAGAGTCAAATTCAGACTTTTGTTAAAATGATGACTGAGGAAGAACTCAGGTGGTCTGAAATATTGTCACCAGTTTATGTTATAAAGAGCCTATTTGAACAGGGAAGGAAAGCAGAATAGCCCTGCTCTGCACAGTAGAAGGTTCTGCAGACAGTCTTCCTTAGGTCCCTCAGACCAGATGTCTCACTGCTTTCCTTGCCCACCTCTGGCAAGGTCTGGCAGAGGCTGGGAAATAGGAGCTCTGGGGGCCACCACAGACTGGTCACAAGTGCCCAGATGAGGAGCTTCTGTCAATCCAACTGTGTTGGCTCCACCTCTGTCAACTGTGGCACAGGAACAGCAATTGCCACTGTGTTTTTTTATGTGAAAAGGCGGTTGTACCACTGTCAAGGCCAGAAGGATCAGGGAGAGAAGAGCAGAATGGACGTGTCCCCAACTGGAAACACACACTCTGTCCTTCCCAACACTGGCAGTGGTTTTGGCTGCAGACTGATGATCCATGGTGTTTCTCAGAGTCCTCTCTGAGGTTTGTTTTGGCTTCATGAGTTAATCATGTCAGGAGAAGTCATTTTAACTCACATGCCTTTAGGAGTAATTATACATTTAAATGATTAAACAAATCAGGAAGAAAAGATATCTACTGCAGAACGAAAGCAGTTAACATTGAAATCCTTTTTTATATTAGTACCACAAGTCGTTTGTAAATAACATGCTCATTTTAGATATGTAAGGAGTTCTGCCATGCCCTGCAAAATAAATTATATTTTATTGGTGCCCGGGTGTTTCATAACTTCTATTTATTTGCTGCAAGAGTGGAGAATTAAGATAGAGTAGTTTATTTCACCAAAAGACTGACAAATGGCTCATTAGACACTTATGGAGCTGAAGCTAATTGTACAATTTTTTGTTGTATTAATTGTCACTGCCTGCTTAACTGGCTAACACTGGTCATCAATACAGAGCTTCTTCCTTTCAGTCTCCAAAAGAGAGGTGTAAAAAAAAGAGGAATTTAAAAATAAACAGAACAGTATTTATATCCTAATATAAACAAAAATACTATTTGGATTGGAGGAGCATGAGGGAGGAGTAAGAGAGGATTAATGTGCTGGCTGTTCCCCACTGGGGCCACCAATAACAATCAATCTCAAACAGCAGTCACCTCACATCATCTAACAGCTTGAATCGCAGATATTCAAAGATTCTCTCCCCTTTTTTTCTGTTCAGATTAAATATCATTTACACTGCATCCTTTTTTTTTATTTCATTGGAGACATAAGGTCAGAATTGATTGAATATGTACTACCTGCATATAATGATTTCCAGTTTTTTACAATCATGTGCTAATGCTGCACAGTAATGGCCTATGGATGAGGAGACAGATGTACTACCAGTCATTCGCTACACATTTGCATTAACAAATCATCATTTAATTGAAGCCCATCCAACAAGTTTATGCTACTTAAATAAAGTTCCTTTCAATAAAAGATGCCACAATGACACATGGTTGTTAACTGCAAGGTAAATAAAAAGTAGTATTTATTTTCTTGTCACTGGTTTAGGTAAGTATTAACATGTACACTTATTAATTTGTATTTTGCTCAGAAATAAACCACCTGACATCTAACGTAGCAATCCAAGCTAGTACAACTATGAGATGAGATAATTCACTTTTAGAAATAATCGTTTTGTAACACCACAATTTCATGCTTTAGAGATTTTTATTTCCCCCCAAAATATATATTAGAACATAGCTTATATAAAGGCTATACATGAGTTGTGTGTTAATACTTTTAGGCAAGCTCTAATAATACAAACCTCAAACCCTGCTGTTATCAACATGGGCTACAATTTTTTTTATGTCTCATTGTTGACTACAAACATTGGCACCACACTTAGAAATCTAGTTGCCTCCCTCTACAATTTAGATATTACTGCTTTCTTTTTAATACTGTCTAGGGAACAATTCAGGTAGGTTGTGATGCCCCTACATGTTTCAGATATAGAAAACCACTATCTATTCATTTCTTCTTTCAGAACGTGTTGCAAAATATTAAAATCTGAGAAGAAAGCATGTCATAAAATGAGGAAGCTATAAAACCAATTTTCTCTTCTTCTAGAGATGGTTTAACAGTACTTTCAGCATATTCATTTCATGGTACATTTTTTGCATCTGCAAAGCAGAAGAAAGATATTTTGGTACTGGCTGTTAAACTGACAAAACAATACTTCGAAGCTAACATGCAAGGACAAGGAGATATATTTTTAATTGTGTTTTTGGCTTAAATCTACATTTTCTAGAAACCAGAATCTTTTAGGATGAAAGCACTATATAAATGAAAGATGGTATCAGTAATAACAGTTGACATCCTTTACTATGCTAGTATTGGCTTACATCTAAACACATCATTGCAATCTTTTATTTACCTAAATACAAAAATAACCAGCTATTTCCCTTTTTCTGATAATGAACCGAAAATAAAATAAAATATTTATTAAAAAAAAAAAAAAAGAAAGAAAAGAAAAGAAGAACCTTAGGAAAACTAGAAAATTCATTCTGAGAGTGGGAGAAGGCAGTGTTTTTCTAATGAGACAAGAGACTTTCTAGATGAACAGGTATCTCTTCCTTCCCTTCCGGAATGTGTGAAGATATGAGGAGACAGGGCAGTCTCCAGGTTGACCTTTTTTTATCAATGACTGGAAAACACAGAAAAAATTTTACCATACCAAGACTGAAACTACAATGTGAAATTCAGCTCTATATCTTAATGCAGACTGCAACATTCAAGAAGAAATAAAACCCAAGATTTATTTCATCAGACAAGAAAAAGTGTATGAAAGCTACAAAATGCAATCCCCTATAAAATAAACAGACATACAAAAAAACCCAAACCAAAACACCCTACTGTGATTTGCCTGCATGTTCTCCAAGCTTTTTTTATATGCTAACTCAGAACAGTAATTACAAATCTTGCAAGTTGACTTCTGTTTTCCAGAACTGAGTTGTACGTAAAACATGCCTTTTCATTGAAACAATTACCATTAATCAAAACAGTGAAAGCTAATACCACTCAAGTCCAACCTACTGCTGTGCCCAGCAATATATCAAACTGTCTGTTGTCAAACACGCTAAACAAACTTCAACAGACTGTTTTCACTACAAATAAGAGAAAACATGCTTGCTAAGTATTTTTTAGTCAAACTGCAACCTCAGTAATCCATTCTGTCACTGGATTTTAATTTGAAGTACTCAATCATAGTCTCAGACGGATCCATATTTGACTACAGAGCGTTAACTTACTGGGACTTACAAATGAGTATCTGCAAATGACTACTATAGCCACAAATTCATTTAAGGATTTACATCTATTTACTTAGGTTTGTTCCTTTATGTCACTACCTCCTTTCACCTATAGGATTTTGAATTTGAAAGAAAAAAGAAAAATTAAAACTATTCACCACTACTGTCCAAGGAACACTTACACTTATAACAAGTCTAATAATACTGTAATTTCTTGCACATTCTTAACAGCTTAATCTATTAATAGGATTTTTTGAAATCTTCATTACAAAGAAGCCGTTACCTTAGAATATATTCAGGCATTAACAAAAGCCTATCTCCAGTGAGTCAAATTCATATTAAACACAGATCTCATACACATTGACATATTATAGTCAACAAAAATAGATATATCTACACTTCTCATGGCACCTCCCCTGCCCTGCCTAAGAGTCATAGCTATTTTCTTAATAAAGAAATACGGCATTTGGTATCTGACAGAAAAAAATGTTTACCGGTGAAGTCAGTCTTTTTTGCAATTGGTAATCAATGCAGAAATTGAAGTTTTATATAAAAGAAGAGATACAGAAGGACAGGAATATTGGAGTTTAACAAACAGATCAGGCCTTTATTACCAGCAAGCTCCATTATGGATTTGTGAGCTTTGTAAGCCAAGCTCCCCCAAGTGTAATTAAATTTTTATTTATAATGTGTTTGTGACTGTTAACTTCGTGTTGCCTCTGCTTTTTCCCCCCCGCAAACCCAATGTGAAATAGTATTCCACATTTACTGCTGCAGAGAGCGGTGCTTTATTCAGTTGCTGGATTCATCTCTAGCCTTATAAGAGATGAGAAGTACAAATAAACATATTGTGTATTATTTATACACAAACACTGTATCTTTAAGCATAGATATATACATTTACGCTCCTGCATGCAGACACTCTAAGCCAAAACTGAGGACAAAAGAAGTACATGTCAGTTAAAATTGAACATGTGTGAGCAAGTATCACATATTTATGTTGCGGAGAGATGGGAAAGCTTCAGTAAGACAGGGCAATGCAGCACTGCAGAGTACATTTTATGCTGCAAGCCATGTCTGAGATTAGTGTAAATGTACCAGGAAAAGGTTCTAAACTCCAACAAAGCCAGCATCTACGGTTCATTTTTTTTGTTCATCTATAAAGAGAACTTCATGAAAAAGCCCTCTGACTCCAAGAATATATTTTTTATTTTTTGTATTAAATGTAGTTCCTCTTTCATTCAGGTATTACCCACCAGTACCAATACTTACATTAGGGGGTGGTAAAAAAAAAAAAAAAAGCAGCTTAATATAAGTAACCACAGGAGGATCTCTTCTCCCCTTGAAAAACTGCAAATAAAGATGTCAGCTATTGAGTATATTTGTGGCATCTCCAGCAGCTGCTGTTAAATACCAGCTGGTCTAGCTGATTAAAATTACCTCCGAGTTGGTATTATAAAGATGCCTGGGCAGCGTTGCTGTATTAATGGATTATTGAGTGAGCGATGAAAACCTTGGCCAGCTGATGCGTTTTATTACAGATAGGCTTTATGATGTGTAATCACTGTAATTTTTATAACTAGAGGAAACAGGGAAAAAAGAGGAACCTTCTTTCCCCCCTTACTCACACGGAAATCAGTTACACCAGGCCCTTTTTATTTCCACAGGTCTGTTACTTGGGAGTTAGCTAAACAATTTGTGTTTTAATAGTTTCTGCATATGTAAGACTTTATCCATACTTACATACGCACAAAGAATGAGAAACTCATGTTTAAGGCTACACTGTATTTACCTGTTTTACATATGTTTAGGTTTACGCATTAGGTATTTATTTCAATTTTTGAGTACCAGGCGAGTGCTGCAACTGGCCATGTGAGATAAACCCTTGTGTATTATTTAATGACTGAACTCCACTTTATACTCAGGGTTCAGCAAATCAAGCAGGGAAATCGTATGTCTGGTCTCTCCATCTCCTATTTCCCACATTCTCCTCCCCTTCCTGCCCTACACCTTCATATCGTATGTCCTTTAACCATCTCCCAAACTTGTTTTCACCTTCCTAACCACATATTTAGCATGCTGTCTTGTTTTCTGATGTAATTTGGTTTGCTCCCAAACTTACTGTAGTAACTATGAAAATTATGTAATTGTTACCAGTTTCTGAGATTAAGGAAAAATAAATGACTGAGCACTTTGAAGATTCAGATATGTCAGTGAAACATTGTATTGCAGATGAATTCTCTTGTTAGGTGACTCAGCAGCCCAGTCAAAGTTACCTCTGCTTGAATGTCATTTACTGAAAGCAACTCAAGCAAAAATACTGCAATTTTTTCAGGAATGGACACACACCAAAACCCAACTAATGACAGCTGAGATATTTCAGTAGAATAGGAACTGCTGAAATGATAAAACAAAGTAAAGTAGAATAAAAGTTCTTTGTCAGTTACCTTAACTTTAATCTCTTAAATCTCTCTTAAGGAAATGTACTGTTGCTCATATTTTTTTCCAGACTAGATATTTAATATTAACTCCTCCACAAAGTTTAGAAAAGAATTCTCTATAACAAAAAACTGAAACCAGTTACAGATTTTTAAAAGAAATACAGCTAGGTATTATTCTAGCCCATAACATATAGAGCTGCATTTCTGGGAGATGTTACCACATCATATACATTCACCTGCAAACTCTATGGAGAATTTTTTATTCATGTTGGTGGAGTTTACGTGAAGTACTGCAGACAGATCATTTAAACAATTTGCTAGAAGAAAAGGCTGCTCTAAGTTGGGCATTTAACAGATCAAAAGGTAATTTAGATCAAAGATGCATCAAAAAATAGATCAAATTTAATCATCTTACAAGTAAGTTTTGGTCCATCCAAGAGTAAAATCACTTAGACACTTTCCTCCTTTCTTCATACTAGGAGAACCTAAGCTGACCTGATAATCTGAATATGTGATATACTTCTCTGACGTATCACCTGGCTGTTCTGAAACACTTCTGTACTGCCATGGCTAGCTGTCGAAATTATGCTAGTTGCCTGCAAAAGGAAGGAGAAAAGCATGTTTCACCAGGTAGGGGATGCTATGGATAAACAGGGGCCTTTTCCACTCTTCCTAACTTCACCATTTCCTTTCTGCAGAACACGTGAGCAGGAGTAAGGGAAACCAACAAAAGCCATTACAGCAGGTCAAAGAGGAATGTTTAAGATGGAACTACACCAAGTGGTGAAGGCACACAGCTCCCTGCAGTACATAATAATAATTGTGCTAGTCTGAAATACTTCGTCTCACGGCCGTGCCAAGTGCAGAAGGCAGAAGCCACAGTTGGCTGCCCACAGGAGCACCGCCATCCAGCACCTGTTATGTCTCCATTTGATGCCTGGAGCCCAAGTGGATCCTGCAGTCACAAACCTCTTTTGGGAGGGAGGTGAATTTTCATATGGGGGGGGGGAACAAAAGGAAAAAAAGGAAAGGAAAAAAAAAAGGAAAAGAAAAAAAAAAGGAAAGGGAAGGGAAAGGGAAAGAAGGGGAAGAAGGGGAAGAAGGGAAAGAAGGGGAAGAGAAGAGAAGAGAAGAGAAGAGAAGAGAAGAGAAGAGAAGAGAAGAGAAGAGAAGAGAAGAAAAGAGAAGAGAAGAGAAGAGAAGAGAAGAGAAGAGAAGAGAGAAAAAAGGAAAAAAAAAGGAAAAAAGAAAAGAAAAAGGTGTTTTTTGTTTAATGAAACGTCCACAGCTCCTATTTTCTCAAACCAGGTGACTTTTATCCTTGTCCGGTGTCAACCATTGAATCTGCATTTTGTGTCCATGAACGAAAAATATTCGGCATGTTCCTGGTGGGATAAAGTCTCTCTCCCTCAGTCCCAGCTGCTCAAGACGTTAAGCACATTCACCCTTTGGCAACAGCAGCCAGCGGCGAGCCTGGCGGGCTGTCCACGCTGCCCTTTGGGTTGGCTGCCACTCAAGCCGGTGTCCCGGCCGGTGCCGGTGCCGCCGTTTCCGAGGAAACCCCCTCCACGCCGGGCAGGGGCCGAGGGGGTGTGGGTGCCGGGCGAGCCCTGCCCTGGCGCTGGGCCGGGTGGCGGCTGCGGTTGCGCCATTACCTCGGTTCCAATCCCGCGGACGGAGGGGGCAAAGGAGGCCTCTCTGGACCCTCCGGCAGTGTATTTTCCAGGCCTTTAACCGAGTCCCATCTCGAGCAACCCTCGTAAGAATGAACTCAACAAACTCAGCCCGAATGCCGCAGGGCGGTGAAGTTTGGTGCCTCTTTCTACGCTGAGGCGCGTTTACCGTACAGCCGCCAGAGGCAGCTCTCTCGGATCTAACCACAGGTGGGCCAAGCAGCAGGGAAGAATAAGCAGCGTTACAGTTGGAAAAAAACATCTTATCGAAGATGAAGACTTAGTTATAGTTGAGATACAGTGCAGACACGAAATATGCCAAGTTTCCCCCAGGACTACTTGAAGTAAGATTTAAATCAGTGTCACCCACGGGGATTCATACCAAGACAGACAACTGGAAGCGCTGAACAAGTAAATTCTTTTATCTGAGAAGGAAAAATTACAGGACGGCAATTCTCTAAATGGTAAAATTATTACAATACACTAAACAAATATCTTTGCGCTGGTAGTACATACATATACTTTGATACGCTCTGAATTAGTGGTCAATTTAACAAGCATGCTAAACTTTACGCAAAACAAGATTCTTAATTCACTTGGGTTAATAAACATAAAATTCTGATAATTACAGATACAATAATGTCATATGAGCACTTTAAACATATGCTGTGGGAATTAAATCCTGGCTATTCCTGCCCACTGAGGACCAGTTTTTAATCTTCGATGCATGATATGTAGTAATGGATTTTACGAGTTGACTTTTTTAAATTTGATGATCAGGTTAATGAAATTTATAATGATATTTTTCACACCAAGTTCAAAATAGTACTTAACTCCTTGGCAGAAGAATTCAGATTGGACATGTAATGGATGTACTAGCAACTGCTGGTGTGAAAGGATTAATCATCATTTTAGACTTTTATTAAATTAGATAAAATGGGATAGGCATGAATCAGAATATATAACAATTAATCACTGGACTTATATTGAGTCTTTTAAAAATCTTATTTGCTCCTGAGTTGATAACTAATGTAGGCCATTCTGTACCAGTTTGACAAACTCTCTAGATAATGACTGTGACTATAACATTAATAATATCATAATTTAACAACAAAATATTTATTCTCTATGTGAATTCGTTTTTATTTTTAAAGGAAATAACCCTGTCTTAGTCATCTCAAAACCTTGTAATTCAGCTTATTCTTTGCTATCAAAATATTTTGCTTTTAAATATTTGCTTGTTTTTTGAAATTTAGGTAGTGGATATGACAGTGTGCACAGTTGATCAAAGTTTTGTGTATATCCACCTAGCATTTAATGTAAATTGTTGCATCTATACACACAGGAATTGTTACAAAATAAAAATTACTAAACTTTTGAAGTTTATTTATTGATCACTGAGAACCACCCTTGTTAAATTACCATAAACCTCAACATCACAACAACTACTAATCCAGCTAATAGGAATTAAGGGAGATGGAAGATACATAATAAGCATCTGGGGGATATGGAATTTATCCCATGAGTATAGTAAAGAGCTCATAATTTAAAGAGTGCCAAAACCCAAGTGCATCATGAAGGTCTTTCCTCACAAGTGACATTAATTGCATATCCCACAGATGCTTATTACATATTCTATTTATACCTCCAAGAAGAAAAATATTCGTTTAAAGTTTAAAGGTTTAGTACTGCTTAAACACAATATAACACAGCTGTCTCATGATGTCACAGGGAATATCAAAGGCTAGAGTGCAGAGCTGTAATATAAGAAATAGTTTAGATGGAAGATAAATCAGGGGATGTGTTTCAGCAGGAGAGTCCCAGAGCTCAGATGTACACTAAAGCAGGATGTATAACTACGCACTTTGGTTGGATATGGGAATACACCATTAAAAAGGTTTTTCTGATTGCAGTTATTGAAATAAGAAATAGGAGAATTAAATCTATTTCAATTCTTTCAAACAGTTTTTCAATACAAGTAACATGACAAACCATTAATACTAATATATGCATTGCTAAGGTCAAAGATGCCATTATCTTTTCTACTGCTCAGCCTATAAATATATAAATGTGTCACCATTAACATTTCTAGATATTAAGCACATTGGCATGTTGCAAACTTTCTTGGGGAATTATTTTTTTTTCCTATTGCCTGATTCTGTGTGTGTGTGGGATTCTGTGTATGTGTGTGATTCTGTGTGTGATTACTCTTTTGCGATTCCTCTCAGAGATAAGGAGGACAATGAGGAGAATTCTTTGAGTCAAGATGTCCCAAATACTTCCACTTAATTTTATGTGCATTATTAGAAAAAGACCCCAAACACAATATTGCTGATTTTGCACTTCATTTCCATGTGTACTTCAGCTTAAGCTGTCAACAGCTCACACAACATCTATTGATATAAGTTGCAAGCAGCTAAGGACTGTGTTTAGATGTTGTCTGGAAGCACTGGATTTAAGCATTGTAACAATATTTAGAAACATACAACATATTACACAGTTGTGCTGCTGCTCCACTGCACATGTGAGTATGTGTATGGATTTATTCAAAGTCTCTAAATATTTTTTACAAACTTCTCCACCTCTGTCAATAAAAACCTGGTACCATTATTGGTAGGAGTAACAGCAATCAGAAGCAGGGGGAGTTTAATTATATTATATTTTATTACATTATATTATACTATGAAACTAAAGCACAGAAAATATGAAATTTCTTTTTTTTCTCCTCTTTCTCAATATGGAGAGCAAAATCAAATACATTGCTTGTGTAGCATTCAAAGATCACTGTATTGGACAGGTTTTCAGATTTCAAGGACAAAAAAATTATATAAAGGCAACCAGAGAAAGTATGCTAATGTGATCCTTACGTCAAATAAGGTAATAAGAAGTGAAAAAAAGCAGATCATTAAAAATTACAGATGACAATGTAAAGGTCTACAAAAAGAGATTCTCTTTTGTGGACTTTCCCAAGCTGATATTATACTGGGTGATGCCATTTTGTTTCTCTGAAATTTGGGAAGAATTACTGTCCTGTTGTCAATACATTCAATACTGAACAACAAGGTCTAGGTGCAGCATCCACTGCCTTCTTTCCACACAAACAGTGCTATCTGGAAATTCAAGGTAGTCATCAGCGGCAATCAGTATCAAGCTGCAAATGGTATGTTTCAGAGTGCTTTCAGGGGAAGAAAATATAAGAGCAGCACCTTGGCTTCTGTAAAAATGCACGTGTGATTCATTCATTGATTTCAGAACATGTATTTGAAAACAGCTCCTACTCTTGGTAGCTTTTCTTCTTTTTCACTAGGCAATTCTATTTTGCAGTGTGTTGCACAGATTTTCTCTCCTTGACAAAATGTGTGGGGCCCCCCAAAATTATAGAACTTAACCCTTTAGGGCCTTGTGCTGTTACATTCAGTATGAGGGGTGATTAAATATTTGTGTTATTTTTACAGTATTAGTTTGGTAAAATAATTTTGAGAAAGGTTTCTCAAACATTTCTCCTTCTTCACCGAGACTAAAATACTGTGAATTCATACAATATGCAGAAGTTACACGAAAGTGTGCACTCTAATTAACAGCACTACTCTTGAGAAACCTATTCTTGTGACCTGTGTAATGGATTTTATTCTTTGTATATAGATGGCTTGCTTTAATATTTCATAGGATTCTTTTAAAAATTCTTGCTCAAAACCACATCAGAACCAGAAAAGATACTCAAGGCATGCACCTCTTTGGAACAAGACTTCTTTTGTGGAACAAGAAGCTTCTTCTACAGCTCTAGCAAGATATTGGAAAGAGGTTCACAAGGTCACAGAGAAATACTATCTAGCTCACCCATTTTAAAAGTTAGGACAGTCAGTTGTATTATTTTCAGGGCAGGACCTTTTCTTGTTGCATTCACTTTCAACACTGCCCTGTATTTATCCAATTCAAGAACTCCCAATAAAACAACTGTCAGAGAAGACTCAGTACATATAATCTGAATTATATGGATTGTCTGCAGAATTCCTCACCTTACCCCCATGCCCCAAAACCCCTCACCTCAGTCTGCCTCTGATGCCTCTGACTGCCCATATTCCTACAGAGTTACTACTTCACTAATTTTCAACATTTTCATGTGGTATGAATTGCAATTTCAGGATATAATTTTCTGCTAAAACTAAGGACACAAATGAAAATGACCCTGAAGAGCTAGATGATTAACATGTCCTCCCAGACCTGGGGAGACTCAGACTGAAGACTGTGCTATCCCTGAAGATGACATCACACCACTGAAGGCAGTTCACTATTGGTTTTTTTCTTGAATGCAATTCCCCATCGTTATTCTCTCCACTGATGAAAATCCAAAATATCCTAGCTTGTTCTGACATGAAATAATAACAGAATATTCAAAATACTGATTTTTTTAATCAAATCTAACTCCTGTGCCTCCAACAGATTTACACTTTGCACTTTAGTATTTCATACTCATTAAAGATTTAAAATACATTTCTCTTATCTGCACTACTTATTTGATACTAGTCATGTTTAAATATGACAGTTTATATTTTAAAATTTAGTTACTAAATTGTATTTACTATCTCTGGCCATTGCTCTTGTTGAGGCTACTCTTTGTGCTCTAGCAGATACTCCTTTTTTTGGGCGGTCTTTTTTATGTGCATCAGGATGATGCAAAAGAACAGAAAGATTCTCAGGGTGACCTTCGGTCTGTATTAGTCTTCAGACTATATTTGGGTATTGGCTTTTATCTTAAGGACTCATGACAGGAAGATCTTTCCCTGCCGGATGGTGCACAACCATCACTTAATCACTTTATTATCAGCTCTAAAGGTGTGACTTTGAAGGAAAATAAAGGGCGTGCTAGTAGCATATGTTTACATGACCATACTAACTTGATTCAGATAGACCAGGTAAGAATAAGCAGTGAGGATGAAGCACTTGTTAACCAAAAGATGAATTATCCACAGGTCTGGATTCTATGGGAAATATGTTGGTTGCTAGCAAGTGCTTAGTCCAAAGTCGTGTATTTTGCCTACTAACATTATGTTAGCATGGGCACCCTAGCAGACTTTCAGTTTTTTATGCATATGCTGAAATAATTCTGAGATAATTGCCTCCTTCAACAGTTACTTGAGCTACCTATTGCCTATTCTGTACCAATTTCCAATATGAGTTTTCCAGACCAAGTTCTGTGTCATTGAAAGAAACAAAATGATGCTCTAAATAAAACATTACTGGTTATTCTGAACAGATGATGTGATTCCAGTATTAAGAAAGCAAAGCAGAAGTAAATACTTGACACATGGTACCTTAAATTCCTTACTAGAGTAGAATGTCTCCATTCATTGTTCCACTTTTATAGTCAATAGCTATTGACTAAAGGGACAAAAAAAAAACCAAACCAAAAAAGACAAAGAAAAAAAAAGACAAAGATAGCCTTTCAAACACCTGTGTAAATTCCTACTAAATTCATCACAGGTTTCAGAAGATATTTATTCTACTGAAATCCAATGGTTTCTAAGCCTACTTATGTTTAATGCCACAATTTTTTTTTTTTTTTTAAGGGTATGTGACAAAAGTAAAAATGGAAGCTTTCTTGCTTGTTTCTTTCCCAGATAAAGATAATTCCCTGTACTTCATATGGGAAGCACATCATCTGCATGAAGGAGCAACATAATGACAAATCTGCATTCCATCCTCACAGCCATATAGTCCTACTCATTATCATCTCAGAACATAATTATGCGGCAGGAGAGTAAAACTCAGATGAACACTTTTGACACCTCAACCAATCCTTCATTCAGTTTATAGGCTGGGCTTTCACATTATGTATCCTACGTCTAAGTTAAGACTAAAATACTATTTGTGACAGCCGGGAAAAGGGATAAAATCCAAAGTTCATTATACTATATTTTTCAACCTAATACACAACAGGAAGTGGCAAAAAATGAAATACACATTTTTTTTCAATCAACAAACAAGAAGGCTTTTTTGGAGAAACTCAACAATGAGCAACAGATATCTATCGTTTAAGAACAGGAAAGGGTGAGTAGCCTCCCTTCAAAGAAGAAAAGCAACTTCTAGAGTTAAGTAGGATTTGCTTTCTGCCTGAAAGTAAGATACCTACACTGATGCTTCAAGAACTTTCCACATTTATTTGCACAGAGCAAATCCTTTGAGTTAGTAAATCAACACAACAGGTATGTCAACAGCAGGTGAGGAAATCCCTCTCTCCATCAGAATATACTGCAGCTTTTTAATTAGCTTCAGATGTGTTTTCTTCTGTCATCTAACTTTGAACTTACAAGTTTCTTCTTACAATACTTTTTTCACTGTGCCAGATAGAATTCATAGTAAAGCCTTAAGATGTTTGAGTCAGACCCCAAAAGCTTTATCTAAAAATCCAATAGGCTGTATGTCTTCTTAATTTGCGCGACCAACAGTTGATGGAAACCTTTCTTAGAAAAGCCTGTTCATCTGGCATTAAATCCTTAACAAGGCCTCTACTGACAGACAAGCTAGGATTTATATTCCATCAAAATCTGCTTTATATCTAATGCTTTAAGTCAAACAGAAAATAATTCCTGGACGCCAAGAGCAGTACCAGTTACTAAGTTCAGTATTAATTTGGTCCTGGACATTCAAATAAGAATTATTACTTTGTTCAGAAAGACTTTGTATTTGCTTAGTCTTAGCCATTGTTAGATACTTGTTTATTTTAATAGCAAGGACAGATTTTGGTGGTTCCTCTACTACATGCAGAATAGCTCAAAGTCGCTTTCATTGTACTTGCTGACCAATGAATTGATGATACTATATTAAAAACTACAGAGGAACTGTAATTGGTTTGGATCATCTCTCTTCTTTTTTTTTTTTTTTTTTTTAATGAAGAATGAGAATCCCAAATAATCCCAGGCATCCTGGATGACTTGTAAAGTTCTCCTTAACGAGACTGATCTTTGATCTACTTTTTCTGGAGATCATGAAGATTTCTTATTCTGATGCCTAGTGGGATTTTGTTTTTTTTTCCCTAGATACAATGAATATGATTTATGTTCCTTTACTGCACAGGTAAAATCCTTTAAATTTTCCCTCCAGAGACCAATATGGTTATGGAAAGGAATACTGCCTGGTGCCATAATGGCATGGGAGAGAAACTAAAACAGGTGGATGCCCCAGAGCAGTGCTCATAGCAAAGCAACTAAGAATAGTAATAGTGCAGCAGCACATCTGCTGTTGACTTTGCTGTAACAAAACCTTTCTAATGCTATCTTCAAATCAACACTTGCGCCTAGTTACCCTGTAACTTAGTTTGCATCTTTCTCTTCTTTATTTTTTTATTGGTTTTTTTTTCTCTGCTTCATGAGATAGGCTTCTTCCTGAAGTGTAATTGTGGTATCACCCTAAAGGGCTGGAAAAGCATCTCGAACTGCAGTAGGCAGTATGTTTATCTGATTGATCATCGTAAAGCAGCGTGGTAGCAGGAGGCAAAGTCATTGGCAGTGAATGTTCTAAGAAGGCCTTTTTTGTACTGAGATTAAGCTATCATGAAATATTTACACTCACTTTTGCATGTGGTTTATTGTCTGTTGAATATGTGCTTAGAAAGAGTTTGCTTAACCAATATAATGCTGCCATCAGCATTATGATGCAGAAGCTATTGAGTTTATACCAACAGTTAATTTTTGTTCTTAAATAACACTTTTTATACTTATGCAGTGTCACTATCTTTGTGTGTATTATTTCTATACAACTGTATCATCATATATATTGACATGATCAGGCTGTACTTACTGCATGCAGTTCTATAAGAATTTAATTGATGCACTACAGTTCACTTTGAAATCCTCAGTACATAGAACAAAGTAGTAATAATGAAAATATGTGGGACTTTTACAATTGGTTCGTCTTTTCAATGAAATGTAAAGGAAGTCCTCTACTGTACATTACTTTAAATGGAAGAAAATATCCTAAAGCACAGACATAGGAAGACTTTCTTCAAACCTTTTCCTTTCTCAAGCTGAGAGCACAACCCGCTTAATTTGCCACTGCAAACACTGAGAGCACAACCTGCTTAATTTGCCACTGCAAACACTGGGCACTGCAGAATGGTTCTGCAATAATTATTTTGTACTTCAACATGAATTAGATGTAAGGGTCAAAGAAATTAACACTAGAATACTATTTAATCTAGGACATTAATCATTGTTAACTCACCTAATTTTACAATTAAACTGAATATTCAATCTGTCAGCCCTTCAGAGTATCCAATCTTTTTGTTCAATCTTAGCAATTTTTTGTTTTTATTTAGAGAAAAGTTTATTATCAGGAAGCGTGTCACTGAACTGTTAATGTAATAAATTCCATTTTATTTTCAAACCATTCTTGTGCTTTACTTTACAAAGTACAAAATTAGATATGATTAGGTAATTTTATAGTTTGGTTAGACTGTACGCAATTCACAGTGCTACCAGGAGCGTGGAACAATGTTATTCTGCAAAACATTATCTCAGGGTCTAATAACAAGCTAGAGACATGGCAAATAAGGAAAACTGAGGAACGATAAGGCACAAAGCCTTTATCTCTGTATTGCTGGTTCCACTTTGGCTGATATTAATAGCAACTGAATAATTATCACAGGGATATGCGGCGGATGACTGCAACTGAATGAATGTGCAGTCTCACAAAATTTCCAGCTACTGGAATCCATGTGCTAAGGCTGCTACTGTACATGACACCAAATTGGATAACCAAAGCACAGATAGATAGCACAGCTGGAACCCTAGCATACCTTGCTATACCTAACAGCGTTTTTTTTTCTGATCAGCTATAAAATGAGTTAGCCAGCTAATGTGAAGTTTGCCCACTGATGCCCTCCAGAAGATAAAGAAAAATATTCCCTTGAGCTAAAACTTCATGAAATGTAAACTATGCAGAGAAAAAAGTTCTTCTAAGCCGGTAGCACCTCCCAGAATGCAGTCTTGCATACCAGGATTAGGATAATGACATCACTGTTTGCAGAGGACTAACTGATGAAGGAAAAAAAAAAGATTTTTCACACTGATGTCATAAACACTATAATGAATATCCTTTTCCACAAAACCACATACAACCTTTGCACTCCTGGACAATTAATGAGTCACACCACATGTACTGAAATGCCTGTTAAAGTTGGTCTAGTAAGGAGGTAAGCATAATTTCAAGAAGTGTATAATTGCATTTTATTTTAAAGGAAAGTTTCTGGACATGGAAATGTACAAGAGAGGGGGGTACCTGACCTCCCAGAAGAACAAGTCTCCCTAGTGTTTCAAAAATAAAAGGACTATTTGTAAACATCAAAGATATAGATCAACTGTATGAAAATACAAAGAGTTAGAAAGAATTGTTTCTATCTTGCCCCAGGAGGTTATAGAAGGATACAAAATATAAAACACTGTGATTTTTAAATAAGTAAACTGTATAACTTGTTCAGGCTAGAGGAGACTGCCACTAAATATGACCCTTTTGTGTTGATACTTTTCACCAGGAATGCCATAGAATCACAGAATGGTAGGGGTTAGAGGGATGTCTGCAGATCATCAAGTCCAGCTCCCCTGACAGAGCAGGATCACCCAGGGCAGGGCACACAGGAACAGATCTGAGGGGGTTCTGAAAGTCTCCAGAGGAGGAGACTCCACAACCTCTCTGGGTAGCCTGTTCCAGGGCTCTGGCACCCTCACAGGAAAGAAGTTTTTCCTCATAATATCTTTTGAAGAAAACTCTGATTCTTCCTTCTACCATTTGTATATTTTTTGAGTAATATCAAGGCTGACAGATGAATATTTATTGTTGGCAAATCCAACCGTAAACTTGAACAAAAAGCTCATATGTTTCTGCACTTGGTTTAGGTTGAGCAATTATTAATAGCCTATTATGTTTAAGAAATGCTGTTTCTAGTTCAAGAAATGCTAAATATAGGAAAAGATCCAGCATCTGAGATTGTCAGCTGGCTCGCTACTGGAAATTACTATTCTGAAGAGTTCAGACATCATTAAAGGTGAGAATAATACAAAACAGTCATGTACCTTTCCCTTTCTTTTTCTCCTGTCCTCTATATTAAATCAGAAATCACAGAAGAACATGACCTCACAGGCAACCTACTTTCCTCTTCTGTCAATGCAGAATCATTCTCTATGATACCACCCATTTCTGAGAGCTTTTCAAAGCCTGTCTTTAAAATATTCTGATGGGTTTTCCTTTGTTAATTTTGATATATTATTTTACAGTCTAACAGCTCCCTGTTAGTAAGGTTTTCCTGATAGTCAGCCTGAAGCTCTCTCTCATAATTCATTCCCTTAACTGTAAATTTCTTTATTCAGATTCAGTTCTATTTATGCCACACCAGACTGCACTGTTCTTCTGTTCTTATAATGTTTTGAGCTAAAGTCTAATTTTTTCTTTCAATTATTTCTCTTACTGAAAGACAAAATCTTACACTGAAGCGCATATCTACAGTACAAATTATTTTTGCCCCAGAATATTTGTTTGGAAATTTCTGAGGTTTATCTTACTTTATTTTATGTGTGTTTTCATAAACCATAAAAAAGAAACACTGTTTTTTATTTTTCCTTGATATTTATACTGCCTACTTTTTCATTACTACCCCTGAAGTTTATTAAGGACGTTTGCGTTCTCTTCCAGAAAAGTGATGATATTAAGAAAATAAACAATTCTATACTATGCAAAATAATACTGTAGCAGGACAATCTGTCCTCTTTATACTTTTAATACCTTGAATATACTTGGCTTATTCTTCCCCTCCTTGTAGCACATTCCTATAAAAACTATTTAAATAAGATTTGTAGAATTACATTTATCTTCCTAATATATGTTATTTGTGAGTCTGAGACTACTACTTAGTACAACCCTTCTCTTGAGGGTATACTATGTCTCAGCATTTTTCCATTTTACTGTAACATCAAATTAGATTTTAATGTTAAGTATAGCAGTTACGGCTTGACATTTCACAGTCACCTCTTCCCTCCCTTTCTACATTTTCTATTGAGCTGTTAAATGTAACTCACAATTACACGTCCAAAATTCATACATATAAATGAAACTTTTTTTTTTTTCCATATAAGGCAAAGGCAACCTTACCTTAAATCATTGCAAAAAGTAAAAAAAAAAAAAAAAAGTAAGAAGTGTTATTTTTTTTTTCAAAAAAACAAAAGCAAACTTAACTTAAATTATTTAAAAAAAAAAAAAAAAAAAAAAAAAGTCAGAAGTGTCATTTTTTCTGTCACAGCAACTGTACCATATAGCTTGCCAGCTCTTTAAGGTGTGATCAAAATGAATCAAATGTCTAGAACTCTAGATGATGAAGGCAAAGTTCTTCTTCAAAACCACAGTCAATTCACAGTTACTCAGGGTTCATCCAGGTTGCACACTCTGTAATGACCCAGACTGACTATAGCAGCCATAACTGGTTTGGATGCAGTGCTGTGCAAACACATGGGCAAGGACACATCCAAAGTTGCACCTGGCCCAGTAAACTCGCTGGAATAGGGACCCACAATACACAACCATCTGAATGGATCTGGGACTACCTGGGCTGACCCCACATACAGACACTTTATTACCTCCACACCTTAGCTTTTAGCATGACTCACCATACCTCTATCACCAGTATTCAAAACCACTGGTATTCAAAACCCCATTACTACAATAGGGGAAAGTTCACCGATTCTAAACTGGTGATAAAATTAAGTAAACAAACTATTCAATGCTAACAATTTTCCCCTTCCCCCCTTCTTTGTGTCCTATTATCCCATTTCTTCTCACAGAAAAAACACAGGTAGAATATGTACTTGATTCAGTAAGTGCTTCATCACTACACTGGGAGTCTTTCTCAAGTTCTCTAATATGTAGCTGAACAGACTTTATCTGCACAGGGAATGCCACTGTCACATATACAACACTAGGGTGTCATTTACTTTAATACTGCCAATTGAATAAGTCCTAAGAGGTAAGTATTTCTTTTTAGCCTCATTACTCTAATCTTAATTTTAAGGGAAAAAATGTCCTAATATAATGAAATAAAAATAGAAGGAATTCAATTAAAAAATACTTTGCAAACACTTACAGTCCATAAATCTGTGGAGCAATTTCCAGACGGTTCAGGTGCATGTACAGTTCAATATCATGTTTCTTCAGCAGATGATCCTGAATTTGGTTTACCTTTGCTACAATAGCAATAGACGGGCCTAAGTCCTGTGGCCTTGCAAATGGCATAGGTGTAATCATCACATCTTTCTCCTGCAGACACAGAAAATAGGGAAGAAAAGAACATCCCATGATACCTTATTGTCTAAAGGGATTGTCTATAAGAGACTTGTTTTATTTTAATTATTGGCTTTCAAATAAACATGAAAATATTAATAACTCTCTTTACAAGCACAAGAGGAATCTCAAGTATCCACTTCTGTGGAAGGTACTGTGGGATTCCCCTTCCTAGGCTTGCCGAGGTTCATCCCCTTGTTCTGTATGTCAGTTTTTACGTGTGTACTTTACCGTTCATGTTCTGACAAAGTGTTGACAGCTTTATTTTCGCTTTAATATCAGCAGTCTGAGTCAGTCTAGAGCAAATCAGATGAATGGTAACTTAGTTGAGAACATATGCCCTCAGAGGACAATAAATGGCACACCAAATAGGAAATAACTTATTTTCAATCTTTTCTGAACAGGTTTCCCTTTCTCAGAAAATCTGGTGGCTGTAACTCAGAATCTACAGAACTTGGATAAAGCACCAGAAAACTTTTAAAACAAAGAAGAAATAGAACAGTGAGAGGAGCTTGGCAGTTAGAAGATAGCTGGGTGGACCTTAAGGTTGTGTAATCTATGTAACGATCTAGAATATGACACACGCCAAGTGAAAACAGAGGAAGAGAACTACTGGAGCATTAGCATCTGTGAACCTGAGAGCACTTTAAATTTGTTCTTCTTGCAAAAGAGAAAATATTATTGAAAAAAATACAGAATGATAGAGAGAAACATAACCAGTAATGAACTGCATTGAATCTGAAACATGTAAAAATGAGGATGAGATACAAGAATGAGCAAGTCAAACCTATCAAGAGAAAGATTGAGGAAAGGGAAACGGAGAATTAAACTGTCAGGACCATTGTAAAAGTTATAAAGGAGGGAAAATAAGAACAGTAAGAAGAGAAGATTTTGCAATGACTTTGTTGCAATCTGTCATCATAGCTCTCTGACGTGAAAGCTTAACTTTAAAAAATAGTTTTTATATCCTTTTGCTCAGTATACTCATAGAGAAACATTATCAAGGTCAAAGAGTTAATAATTTTCAGACTTCATTACAGCTTAAACTGTTGAAAGACAAATTCACTTGGTTCAAAATAGTGAAGAGCACATTATTTTTAACATTCAGTAACAAAGAAAGCTTTTTTCGTTGTTGTATAAACTCTCTCCAAGGCCGTTTCCTATGGTTATAGTCACTCTTCTACCCTATTCTCTCTGTATCAGCATTTTAAGAGGAAGAGAAGTACTCATATTTCAAAATAATTTACAACATGGTTTAACATTCAAATGAGCAGCAAACATTTAATAATTTCTATCAAAAAGCCTGGTTTTTGTTTTTATGTTCATCTCTTTTGCCTGAAATATTATTTCTTAATTTTTACATTTCTGTGCTGCCGAAATATATGGCATGACAATGAACAGTGATTTCAGGTAAAATGTTTCTATTTAAGGATCTGATTGATTATAAATTGCATCTTAAAATCTGCTTAATTGTTGCCTTGCTATGGCAATTGCAGCAAAGGGACTGATCTGTCTATTATGGTGCACTGGTTGTGCCATGTTACTGTGGTACCAAGACATTCATTTAAGCTGCCCTGGCAAATTGCTTGACAAAAGCTCCCTCGGACTGTCAAATAAAGCTCACTTCATCCTTTCATTCAAAATCTTTTCTGTTCTGACAAACAGAAATTTGAAATAAAACATCTAGCATCTTAGGGGCTAATAAGAAAACATTGCTACTGACTTAAATACTTAAATTCTTTACAGCTGCAGGTATGTTCAGAAAGGATGTTTCTCCTACCTCCTTTTAAAATTATTCTATCAACTCCTTTATTACCACATCAGGCAGTGTTCTTTTTAACCTGATTTTTGTTTCTCCATTGTATGGCTATTTCCTATTGTTGTTTCAGACCCATTTAATTATTTTCTTGGACATGTGCTAAAAATACTGAAAAAGGGTATCTACTAATCTCCTTCTAATCTATAAAGAAAAACACTTCTAAAGTATTATATGATAACATTGTCTTAACATTAAATGCCAGCCTATAGTAACTTTTTGCAATTTATCTTTGAAACTAATCTTAGAAGTCTGTAAATCTACATATATGCATAGACTTGTGCATGTTCCATCAGCTGGCACATAGAGTATGAACTTTAGTCTGCCCTATTCAAGTTGAGTTTAACTTCAGCTTGAACACTTCATGCAGTCCTAACTCTGATGACTCAAATCTGTATCTATAAACTTTTCTCGATTATAGGCATAGATTCTTGTATAGAAATATCAACAGTAGAATCCTTCTGCTTCCCTGAACTTTTAGTAAGAGAAGACTAGCTTACTTACTTCCTCAGATTAGCCTTTATATCATTAGTTGTCCGTGGGTTTAAAGCTATCTTTACAAAAAATGGACTCTTTAAACACTGTTTCATGTAAAGATTCTGAAGATCAAAAGTAATGCAAGCTTCTTCTTACTCTTCCCCAAGCCTGTAGCGTTGCCAGGGGTTGTTGTGACCTAAGTGCAGGACTCAGCACTTGGCCTTGTTGAACCTCATACAATTTGCCTGAGAGCAGTTGCTATCAATAGTCAACACCTTGACTGTCTCCTGATTTGGTGCACTCCACCAAGAAGCTCAGTGGATGACTAGAGTGCATATGATATGTCTGCTGTCTCCTCTCATACAATTAAGAAAACGACAATGCATTTAGTCAATTGGAACTGCTCCCCAAAAATGACCAGTTGGTGTGAAAGAAACAGACCAAACACAAAGATGCTCAAATAAACTAATACAACCACTAAGCCTCCACAATGTTTAACTAGAAATGACTCACAGTGCCTGTGCCTAAAGTACAGAAGCCAAGTGGACAACCTCACACTGTGCCCATGCCCGTACTCACTGTATGGTGAGCTGCCACATAAGATGAAACACAAGTTTTCTTTTTGTAAGCTGCTATATCTTGGAAAAAACTTGAATGCATGGGTTTAGTCATCTACTGTTAACATGAAATTGGAAATGATCAATCCCAAAAGGATGCAGTTCACAATAAAAAGATGAAAAGGGGGATGGTTCAGAGATGTGCTAGTGTTTATAGGAAAGCATCAGATTCACCTCTAAGAACAGTTTAAATATGGCTGCCAATGAAACGCAGAAGAAAATTTTAGTTCAAGTATTAGGAATAGAATTACCAAATCCTGCCACAAAACATTACCTACCTGAACACAAACTGGAATGGCTGGCAGATGATACTAATACAATTTATATATTCATGCATTTAGAAACAAATGCTACAGCAGTAAAGAGAGGCTAGGACATAGTATGAGTATAAACTGTGGACAGATTTCTCTCATTAACCACTAGGGAATGGAGTAGCTGGAGAAGCTCCTCTAATGGCAATTGGGAGTAATGGAACCAACTGTTAGAGGCTATAAAATGTAACACGTCTCTCAGAGCACATGCTCTCATTGCTTCTTTTGTGAAGATTCAGACTTTATTATGTAGCTAACCCTCAAAGTCATGATTGTAAAAGGCATACATACAAGAAAGGATTATTAAAGATTGTACATGTTTGCAAAGAACAAGAACAAACAACTAGATATTAATCCAGGCGCTTTGCATTGTTAATTTTTTATGCCATCAAAGGACTGGAAAGGGCAATGTAAACTTTCACCTTCTACCCAAGCACTGCAAATCTTTAAGGAGACCCAGTTACTTCCCCAAAATAAAATTCAACCTCAGACTTTGCCACTTCTTGTCACAGAAACTGGAAACAATACATTCTGAAATTCTGAAAAGCTCTATGCTCAGAGAATCATGTCTCACAGCTTTGTTGTTGGAATAAAAGTGACTATGTAATAAGTTCATAAAATTTGTATCTCATGCTTTATCCTTAGTTACTGAGAATTATGTAAAAACTCAAATCCAAACAGTAAGTTATAACTGTATATAGCTTAGGCCAAGATGCCAATGCTTCATGTCTAATAAAATATACACAAAGATAACTTTAAACTTTTAAAGAAAATAGAAGCTTTTATGTGAGTCTTGGGTGAATGTCTTTTTCTTCAACAGACAGGCAAAACTACCTCTCAAACTAAGACTCCCTAATTACAGTTTGCAAATACAGGTTTTGTTGCACACATGCAGACATCGAAACCCAACCAAATTCTTATTTTTTGTTAAGTCTAGATACTCAACCCATGGTCTATGTGAAAAGTGCTGAAGTGAATTAAGCTGGAACTAAGTTTGGAGGGCAACTTTTTTTAGGATATAATACACTGAATGTCTTGGCAATAAGGCTATAGTTTGCTAGAAACTTCTACATACACTCTATCATACAAATAATTTTTCAGAATTGAAAAAAATAAAGAGACAGATGTAAACAGGGCAAGAGCCAGGAAAAGAGCCTTCAGAGGAAATCCTGAGCAATTGGTCGAGAAAATTGCCCCTCATGCCATGCAGGAAAAGCTGTTACAGGCAAGAACTAGATGGTCCCTGAAGGTCCCTGCAAAGAAGAGCTCTGTAGAACTAAACTCAGAACACAGAAAAAGCTTTTCTATCAAAAGAAGCAACACAGTAAGTACAGTGGTGTCTGTATAAACATATGAGCTACACAGGAGATCCATGGGCACAGACATTACCTCTGTTTAAACACCCCAAGGCTAAGAAAAAAAAAAAAGAAAAGGGAGTGCTGAAGTCAGGGAAAGATGCACTCTGACCTTTGATGGATAGTCTGTGATTAAAGTTTTGGTTTCACAGAAAACTTGTATTTGTAAAGAGCTGAAAAAAATTAAAGCCAAAACACATTAAACACTTCCCATATGCACTTATTTAACATGGCATTAGCACAGGTTTTGGGCACATAGATGTGCCTATGACAGGCATTCTTTTGAATGCTACACAAGAACATCACTCATACACAGCAGAATCTGTTTGTATATTTGGCTTTTTATTACCAAGTGATCTTTCAACAGATAGAAACTTTCAACTGGAAGACTTTCCACAAGTACTTATGACCAAAATCTGAAAAACCTCTCAAGAATGTAAACATGGTTGAGCCTGCTTTAATGAAGCTCTTTAAGAGAAGATTTCTTATTAGCCTCAAATTAATTTAATCATATTAAAAATCACATTTGCTTAAAAATAAAATAAATACATTTTAAAGTAATATTTACCTTCTGACTTTCATGTTCAAAAGTTGAAAACCAATGTTCTGCAGTTTTCATAAGACGTGTGAACATTGCACTGAAGGGGGAAAAACCCAGAAACCTGGTGTTAAATAATGTATTACAAATGAAAGCAAATTGAATGTAAAGGAAGTTGTTGAAACTTACTAGGCATCATGTTCCAGATATTCAGGATTCAAAAGAACTTTCATTTCCTCACTGAAAAAGGCAACAGTAAACAATTCAAAAGTGAATGTTTATTTTTGGTCAACATTCTGCATGTACTACTATGTATTTATAAGCCAAATTTCATATAAAGTGCAAATGAGAAAACTAGCCTTTTTAATTAAAAAGAGCAACTCCATTGAACAAATGAAGTCTTTCCTTTTTATAAAGATCAAAAACAAATTAGCTGCCTTGTCTGCACTACAATGAAGTAACCATCTAATTATTCCAAATAACAAATTACTGAATGTCACAATGTATTATTTGAATATGCTTGATCTAGAATAATTGATTGCTGCACAATCTATCACTGTTTGTCCCAAACAAAAAAAAAATATGGTTACTGGTCAAATATGCAGTATCAAAACATTAATTTATTTTGTTTTAATAGCCTGTATTTTTATTGTACTTTAACAGCAATTAATCAGTGACAGCACCTCTTTTCCATCTACTTTGCTGCTTAGCTTTACTTTTTCAGAGGGGAAAGAACAGAATGCTATGTATAATGCAATGTTATTTTAAGTTACTTATCCCTGAAGAGCATCTTCTAGGTAATTTCAGGATATCTAAGGACAGACATTGAAGAAAAACACACACTTGTAAATAATCTCCACCCTTATGCTTAACTGCCTGTGGACAACCATGTTGACGGGTGCTAAGAGAGGTTGTATTATACAGTACAAGTAATGAACTGGCTTCTATGTAGCTACAACATTGCAGGTAATGAAAGAAATATCAGTCACAACAATCTGTATACATTGGTTCTTTTCTCTTTTAAAATATGAGGAAACAGAGATGGTAACATGTCTGTTCTATGACTGTAATTCTCTAATCTGCTGCCTCTCTGCAGTGACAAAAACAAAACCATTTCTGGCAATATGAATGAGGTGAAATGCTCAGTAGGTACGTAAGCTTTCCGATTAAGGTTTTCCTTAGGTTTCTTGTCTCCCCATTTTTTGCCAGCTACTATCTGTGAAGGGACTAACATCTGCACTTCTAATGCTTCTTTCAGAAGCTGTATTAGGGAAGATGAAATAAAGACATTTGCATCAAAGTACAAGGACGCAACAATTTCTGATACCAATTTATCAATTATAAACAAAGAATTAAGGAACACACATTTGCAAGTTCTAGCTCAGCCAGCTTCATTATGTTTGTTTTTTTTTTTTTTTTTCCAGAAAGTAGATTTTTAATACTATACAAATAAACCACAAATGCTTGCCTTGGTTGTGCAGCTTCACTGGCATGTGAAAAAGCTTGGTGGTCACAATGCAGGATAAAGACAATGGGAGCTAAAAGTTCATGCATACCCTAAACATAAAAAGAAGCAAAAGTAAGATTTTCCAGTCATGTAATAGTTCCTAATTTAGAGCATCAGGCAGCCAGCAACATTAGGTGCAGGTAACTAAACCCAGAAATATTTACAGTCTTAACAGGACAGTTTCATAATCAGTGGCTTTTATCTTAAATTCTGACTAAATCCAAGTGTTTATTCTTCTAAAATATACAGAAGCAAGTTATTCTCCCTTTTTCTAAACAACAACAAATTGGCCATGGTAGTCAACCCTGCACCTGGTATTTTACTCCAAGATCTATGTTCATAAATATGAATGATATTTATGATAACTATAACCACGATCCACAGTGCAAAGATCTGCAATAGGGAAAAATTACGTAATTTAAAATTATTTTTATTTGATAATATTCCAAAACCAGCATATCAGTAGCCTTTAGAGGAGACAAAGGCAGCTATTTGGGAAATCAGAAAATTAAAATTACATTCCTATGGACATGAGAAATAAAATGTTGGGTTTTTTTTGTCCTTTTTTAATAACAGGTCATTATGTCAATATCAAAAATAAACTGATTAGAACACAATGCACAGGGGACCTAGTACTGTTCCATTACAAACTATTACTTCTATGAACAATCTATATTAAGATACAGAGAAAAAAATATAGAAACAAGCAGGACTGGAAGAGAAAAAATTGGCGGATAGTTGAGGACTTGAGTCAGAATTAGAAGTATGGCTAGGCCACCTAGGCCATTGGTGCTTTTACCCAGAGCTCGCCAGGAACAACAAAGGAGTCTGATTTGCCTCGATTCACTTGGGGTTTGTCTATTTGTTATCAGGAGCAGAAGCAACCGCTTCATGAAACAAGCAATCCAGTTGGCAAGCAGCAACAAACCAGCATGTAGAACCATAGTCTTTGGAATGACACCTCATCTTCAGCAGTTATTCAGACCCTTCCTCAGATAAGATAAGGATCTGAGGTATCATAACTGGGGAATTTGGTTATGTCAGAGGAGTTGAGCTCCCAGTGGTGGACTAGGTTGGCAGGTAGGAACTGTACAAGGTACAGCTTGGGGTGGGGATTAGCCATTCAAAAGAAGTGAGGGGAGACCTTCAGCGATGGAAAGGATGTGGGATGAAGGCTTGAGACCTGTCTGGCTGCCTATGAACATGGAGATCATCCAAAGCGGAAGGAACGCCTAACCTCAGCCCAAAACCACAACTACGGCCAGGGCTTGGTGTCCAGGCTACCCCTGCTGGGTTTCACTCTGTGTGGAGTCCTGGTCTGGCTGTAGGATTAAGAGTGCGCTGCCAGCAGTGCTCCAGTTCAAAGGTACAACTGCTTCACTAAGTGGAGCCCCAGTCCCAACTCCAGGGGCAGACAGAGGGGCCAGGAAGACCATCCTGTTGTCAGAAAGAGTACTGGGGCTGGCCTATTAAGCTGGTAAGCATTTCAGGCTGCTGTCAGGGGGCAGATGATGAGTCCCCAGATGGCAGTTGTTCTGCTTTTATGCTTGCAGTTCCAAGATAGCAAGCCTCTCCACTTGCTTCTCCAGTGCTTTCAGTGAGGGACAGACGTGAGTAATGAAAGCATTACATGCTTATGCAGCTATCCTGCTGTTTTGCTGGTCTATCAGTTGATATTCCATGTAGCATTTCAGGAGCACTCTGTATCAGTGTTAGCTTATCAGCTTCCTAAGTATCAAACAGATCCATTAGTTACTAAAACTCTTCAACATTTTTGGAAATAATGGGAATTTTCCTTAAGCAGTCCAAACTGAGCAGAGAGGTAGATGTGAAAACCCCTGCAAGATCATTATTTTTAGTGTGCTCAGATTCATGTTACTGAATCTTATCTGTTCATAAAAGGAAATTCCAATACCTAGAAGTGCTGAAGGAAAAAAAAGGTTTTGAAATTTCTCTGTGTTATCAACTGAAATCCTAGGAAATTTAATCTTAATTTCTTCAGGACTGAGATGATTTATAGCCTCAACTGTAGGGTTGCAGCAATAGCAGCCCATTGACCAGGCTATGCCAAAGACAGCAAATCTATCCAAGTATGGGTATTTTCTTTCTCTTCTTATTTCTGAACCTTTAGGGACCACTTTGACAGATGAAGGCTAAACAGAATTCAGTCTTAAATCCAAAATTTTTTTTTTCACCTAGGAAAAAAAATAATAGATGAAACCCAATGCAGCCACTTGATTTGAGGAGCTGATGTAAAATTCTCAAACACAACAACAGTGGTTGGATGACAAACCTAGTGCTTTAGATTTTTGAAAGTCTTATGGTCATCCCAGGAGGGAAAGGAACAGGAGACATGGGGAGATAGGTCCAGGATTACACAACAAATGCAAGTGGCAAAAATATTTAAATAAACTGTAGATAACCTGGGTCGTATTTTCATGCATACTCACAGCCTTTGGTTAATTAACAGCCCCATGTCTAATAGTTTATTCGCCCTGATATACTAACATGAAGTAAGAGAAATGGAAATGCCAAAAATCTGACTATCTAATAGAACTACCACCTAAGCTGTAAACATATAAGCTGAAGAAAAAGAAAGAGGACATAAAATAAGAATTAGTTATAAAAGATAAAAGAACATCATACATTCTTCCAACATAATAATATATCAACTTTATTATAAAGTTGAATCATAATGTGGCTGCCCATATACAACAAAAACAAAACAAACAGCTGATGAAATATCAGGATTTCAAAAAGATACCTCTGATCTTTCAGTTACAAGAGTACTTCAAATGTTTAGAGATTTTTAGCTTGGCAAGAAAAGCCACCAGTGTAATAGCATACACGTATTTTTTCAATGCTGCAGTTTACTAAAACTCTTTAGTGTTAATAAATAAGTTGACAGAGCTCAGATAATTTTATGACACTTCCTAGCTACAACAAAATATTGACTTCATAATACAGTCTATGGTTTAGAAAGAAAACAGAAATATAGCATTTTTACAATGAAAAGTGAATCAATGCCTTTCAAAATTATATTGACTTCTCTAAGGACAATCAAATCATGAACATACAATAGTTGGCCTAGTGATTTAGCTTAAGTGTCACTACTTCTTTCCAGTGTAACTAGGACCAGAATTTTGTTGCAGAAGAATGATAACAGTAATTTTTACATATTACTAAGTATAATAAGGTATTCACTTTAGATTTTATTATTTACAGCTTCTATTTAAAAATTCAGCAAACACAGTGAGGATTCTGTCTTTAAAACCTGTAATACAGCTTCACAACATTCTACTCCATTTGACTAGGGACAGAAATATCTTTTTTCTCATCAAATAAATTGTTACTTCATGCTGGTCAAAAAAACCCACAAACCCTACTACAAAGACAACTTTTGTGCAAATATACTTATTAAACAAGCATTATTGATTGCTTCTTGTAAGAATATATGCTCATGCTATGTAATAGTTTCAGTAAAATGTAAACTTTAGATACACTTTCTTTACACTTGTAAGTATGCAAATTGTCAAAGTACTGTAACTTTTCACAAATATTCTGAAAGAGAAACATTGGATCCTGTACAGATGCTGACAGAAGCATAAGCCTTCATTTACTGGGCAAGTATTACAATTCTAATAGCAAATGTATCCCTTGTATAAAGTCACACAAATGAGACAGAGGAATTCTCATGCTGATCAACAGGACCAGTCCCATGATAGACAAAGTCCTTAACCTGGGCTTTGTATTCAGGTCACTGTGGGGAGAGCAGTGTGTGGGTGATCTGCTATTGATGAATGCATTGTAGCCTTTATTATTTTCAAGAAAATGTTCTAGGCTCAGATGTAGTGGAAATTATTATGGGAAGTGGGACTTGAATGAACAGTAAAAACAGAAAGAATAAAAATAGTGGACAGGAGGATTGACTACAAGTGGAAAAAAAACCATATCCTCTCGCCACCACAAACTCTATTTCCTATTAGGTAATTCAGAGAAAGGTACTGATGGACATGAAACAAATGTAATTTAAAAAGAGAGACATAAGGATAAAAAAGCAGGATTGTTACTAATAAGCTAAAGGAAGCATTAATTTTAACAAACAAATAACAAAACCACCCGTTTAAAATAAGGTAAGAAATAGAAAAGCTCCTAATAAAACTGCCACATGTCCACAACAAGAGCACAAAACCACAATCATTTGCTATTTTGTGGACTTGGCACAGCCACATGAGACTTAGGTGATACACTTAACACACTTCAGAGGGATTAAATCAGAAGTTTTTCATGATACAAATTTATTTCATTTTCTGCACTTCACCTCTCCTCTTAGACCCACGGCAACCCCCTCCTGCAATTACTGCTCTACTGATGCACACCAGTTGAAAACAGAGGTAAAGAAGTTTTCTTTGTCAACAGCCTGTAGGCTCGCAAAATTGAACCTGTTCTTTTATCTGCCTATGTTCATTTAGCCCACCAAGCAGTCTTTATTAAAGCTAAGGCATCAGGCAGTCAAAGTTCATTAATACCATTTATATAATCTCTGCAGTTTCAATTAACTCAGCAAGACATTCTACTACATGATAACAGTCTCATTAATTCAATAAAATCCCATAACTATTAACAATATGGTCTATGTTAAACGGGGTGTCACCTAGTAGAAAATAATAGCTTTAACAGCTTGTGATGAAACTCGGGGCTTTTTTTTTTTAAATTTGATCTGGCTAAATATTCCATCCTTATGTAGAAAGGTATTATTTCTTGGTAAGGAATCAAGAGGATTTTAAATATGAGCAGAGGGTAATTAAGTCCTTTTAAGTCATATCATAGAGTAAAATAATACTTCTTGTTCAATAAATGATAGACTAAATTAGCTGGAATGTGTTCTTCCATTTTCCTATCATCAGTACTCTGGCCTATATTCACTAGAAAGCACAGGCTGAATACTACTCAAGTGTTTTCATTAGCAGTGTCCTTCAAAAGACAGCTCACAAATCTTTTCTTCTTTTGGTCTCATGCAAGACTATTTGTTGCTTACTGTCAAACATGAGAAATAACCAGCTGTTAGAGATTTCACATGTTTGATAACTATATATTTGATTTTTTATATAATTTGTAAGACAGTTCTTCAGAAGTAATTTTTCTTTGAAATCATATGTATTTTTTTTTCACAAGACATCACTAATTTCCTGGCTTGAGGACAGGGTAGTCACAGATCACGCCTTGAAATCATATAGTATTTTATAAAAATATTCACATTTACCAAACCTCTCTATTTTTATCATGAAAATAAATTTCATCTACCTAAAGTTTGCTGCTCTACAGTTTATCTTTCATCCATGCACACAGAGTATCCCTATTTTTGTCAGTCCCTACTCACCTTACAGTTAAAAGCCTGAAGAAACAAAACTAAATATACTTATGTTGATACTCTGAATATTGGTCTTGCTGTATTAATTTAGTATCAAGCTTATTCTCACTTCAAAACCTTCAGAACAAACTAATTTAGCCTGCATCACATATGGATGCATAGTTAGTGCAGCCTTAAGGTTTTCTTTGCTGTTTTATCAAAAATGGTTTGAGCAGGCTGTCCTTCAGGTAACGCTGTAGAAGTGGTATTTATAGCTTCTTTATTCTTCAGTCAAGAGGCATTTGTCAGCTGCATTGTATTTGGATGCAACAGGAATCTATTTGCTAATGTACTGCATGGTTTTAGCACTTTGAGGAAAAACTTAAAATATTATGTAAAACTTATGCCTAAATTTCAGGAATTGCTCTTTACGTTTTTTGTTTATTCAGTACCATTTTCTATCCTGCTGCATGCTTGCTTTCCTTACCCAAGCACAGAAAACATTTCTTTCCTTTCTTTCTCTTTCTCTTTCTCTCTTTCTTTCTCTTTTGCTTTTATTTCTTAATCAACACTGAAGAAAAATATGTTGTGTATTAAGAAATTTGAAGTTAGACAACTTGGCAATTTTAAAGAAAACAATTTGAGGGACTGTCTTATGAGGAAAAAACATATGTTATTCAATGAGCTTACTTTTCTTACTATCCAGCTGACAAGCAACTCTTTGATTACTTTAGCATTATGATACAACTTCAGATATAACAGAACTACTTTATTGTCAAACTATATAGAAGATATTGAGTCAATGAAAGCCACCTGTACAGTACTTTTCATTACCTGTTTATAAAGCAACTGCTCATTTTCTCTGGCATAGCAGAACAGAACATCTGTAAGAATTTTCCTCACATTTTCCTGCTGGAAATACTGCATTTCAGGAAAGCTGAAAATGAAGAAGTACAACAAAAGTAAACAATATAGCACACAGAATCTCAGTTACTGGTCTTCTAGAAATAGCTTTAGGTAAGACAGCACCTTCCTTGTCTGCTTTCCCACTGCTTTGTGAATTGTGGGTGCTGCCAGTGTAGGAATACTTCTAAACACTTGTTATATTTGTTTTGCAATCAAAATTATGAACCATGTTCTTTGACATACATCAGTCTGCTACATAGATACAATGATATCTTCAGTTAAATAAATAATTCCTTTTAACGTTATGAAAACTAAAGATCTGCAAGAACGAAATACATTGGCAGATTGTTTAAATCATCAAATCCACTGAAAATGAATGACTTGGAGAATCTAATACGAATAAAACGACGTACCATGTAAGTATGTTCCCAGCTGCCTTAAGGATCAAGTTCCTTTCCCCCTCCATGTCATGAAAACAAGTTGAGTTGAAGCAGAATGAAAGGAGACAGAACGAGAGGCAATGACTGAAGCAAAGATCTACCCCTTCCCTTCTGCACAGACTCTTACTGTCAAACCTAGCAGCCCAAAAGACCACTCTGGTCCCAGGTGGCACAGTAACCCAACAGCAACCTAACTTCAAGACTGTCCTCCACCAGTTGTCAGTTCTTCAGCAATGAAATCTAAAACTTGCTAGGAACAATCAGAAAAGGAGTGTAATCAAAACCAGACTCTTCTGCCCTCAGAAAAACAAGTCAGTTCATACTAAAATTGTTGCAAAAAGTTATCTATTGATTAATTTGATTCAGGTACTTGAAAAATAAGCATCAAAGATTAAATCTCCATAGATAAAAAATATACTTGATATGACACACTCCCATTTTTTTAATCTGTTAGGTTGGCAACTGTAACTGAATCATCTGTTTGCCCTGTAGTTTCACAAACAGTGCTTGTCCTGGTTTGAGTGAAAACACAACTAATTCTGTTCAGGAATTTTACTTTTCAGCTCAGTTCTTCTAATTAACTGCACTGGCTGAAGTTAGCAGCCTGTTCTCACAGACAGTGCCTGCTTCTAGCAGTGATAACACCCCATGGTTAGAGTTACTACCAAGGATTGGTGTGCAGACCAAGGCCACTGCTGGATCTTGTGTATCACACTGGGGGGTGCAGAAAGTGAAAGGCTGCACCTGCAGGGAGGGGCGGACAGGACGGGTGACTCTAAACTGACCAGCGAGGGATTCCATCCCATATATGCCATATTTGGTTTAGAGCTAAGGGACCCGAAGGGTCCCTGGGCTCTTCTCCCCTCTTGGACTGCCTTGCCAGCCTTTGCTTGGCTTGCCTTGGGTCCTCTTTTGGTTCCTTCCTTGGAGCATCCAAGGAGGACTCTGACCGTTCTGCCTTCAATCCCAGTCTGTGTGTTCCTGAACCTGGTACCAGAATCCAGCTCCTGAACACAGCTCCCATCTGCTGCGGGGCCCAGTCTGGGACTGCCCCAGTGCCTCCACAGCATCAGTGGTGACGGTGACGTAATTACCATCAGGGGGGTTGGGTTCAATACTGGTTTTGTATATATTTGTATATATTCCATTTTTATAATTATTAATTTCATTTTCATTAAATCTGTTCTAGTTTCCTTTTCTAATCGCTAAGTCTCTCTCCCTTATTCTCTTTCTCTTCCCCTTTGGGGAGGGAGGGGGGTTAACAGAGAGCGTCTGTTATAGGTCTGAGGGGCTGCCCTGACCCTAAACTGTGACAGTGCTTAGTCCTGCTCTTCATTTTTCTCAAGATAAAAGTTGGGCAAAGGAAGAGCAGAAGAGTTACAATACATTAAGAAAGTTTGTAAAATTTCCAGTTCTAAACTGGAATAAAATGGAAGAAAGAAGAGCATGTGAGAAGAAGCATAGTGTTCAGTATTTCATGAATGAAAAATTATTAGTATTTTATATGACAAGATTATAAAAATATCTCCTAATTGACACAAAACCCAGTATCCTAACTCCAGTATATTTTACTGGCATCTTATGATGCAACATAATTAGGCATTTCACTGTCTTTAGTATCTGTCTCAAGTAAACTTTACAAGGACCTGAATCAAGAGCCAAGGCAGAGAATACACTGGCTTAAATGCAGCAGTGCTGAAGTCCTGAGAAAGGCATCATTGGGATGAGAGGTGTAACTTCTCCTGGCACCTGGTGGGGGTAATGACAGACCAACATTGGGAAACTTGTATGCACTTGTACTAATCATATTACTGTAAAGGAAGGACACAGCTGAGACCAAAAGTGCATTACAGCAGATGGCAATCGACATAATTTAGGGGTTTGAAGAGATTATTTCTGAAGGACTGTTATTCAGGCCTGCCCTGTCAAGTTTAGGAAGAGAAGACTAACAAAGAAAATTAAAAAATACACAGAGATATCTGTGAGGATCTAGTAATACCAGAGATTGTGACAGAAAGGATAATAATGAACTCAGGAATAAGCTGGCTGAAGTATTAATTATAGTAAATGTAAATAGAAGAGATCATAAGGGAACTATCAGTTCAGAACAGATTTTTATGGAGAATGTAATTTTATGATTAAAGCATTGTTTTAGTAATACAGTATCCTCAAATCAGTCAAGGTAAGAATGCTTTTCATGAACACCAGAATATTATATTTAACTACATTTCTGAGAAAGACTGCATAAGGACATGGGAATTCTGCTACTCTGTTTTACCGCAACTGCTACAATTAAACAACAATGCATTCAAGTCCCTGCTTTTTGAAAGTGAAGATCAAAGCAAGTCAGTTATCATTTTTTAAAACACTCCTTTAGCCCATTTAGGGACACTTTCACCAGAGGCAGACAGACTTTGACATAGAAGAAATGTAGGCTGGAAACCAAATAAAAGGAGGAACAAATACTTTATGGAACAAATTTGGTGGCAGACAGAAATGAGGCTCTTAACCACAGTCACCGAATGACCATCTTTTCTTTCATTAACAGATTCCATCCCCTGGCATTTCCAACCCTATTACTCAGCTGGAATGGAGAAAGTTAGTAACAGAAAAAAGGGAAGATGCTCTTGCAACTGCAAATGTTTGGTGAAGAGCAATAATAACTGCCCCCTAGCCTACTGATCACTTTTTTCCTGGAAAGGAATAAATTGGTGTATAAAGGTAGTTCTCCCATCCAGCAGTCCCTCCTCTTACACAGAAACTAGATTTTGTCTGCTGTGTTCATAGTCAATAGATTGCTGTTCTCATGTCTTCTATATGCTTAGAAAGGATGTAGCTGCCTAATGTCTTCTCCATTACCTTTTTCATGGAGTTGTTTGTAGGGGTTTTTTTTTGTTGTTTGGGAGAGGGAGAGTTTAAAACAGCAATACCCACCACTACTCATCTTCACAGATCTTCCATTTTCCTTAACTGTGATGATTACTCATGAAACAGAAAGTACGTAGACCAGTATATGAAACTACAACTTCTACAAAAAAAAATCCACTTGATTAGTCTTCTAGGAATGCCTCCTAAGTATTTTGGTTTCTTAGAATAGGAAAGGAAATGAATCTATACATTTACAGTCCTAGATGTACAAGGTGATGCTGGCAAACAGACTGGCATTTTGATTTGACTAGTAGCTACTAGCTACTGACTCTTGCATCTGCCAGTCTGCTGCCTTCCATTTCTGCAGAGTATTTTTAACAAGCCTTCTTTATCACTTGCCTTCTTAATCATCACAAAAGAGACCATCACTGGTCCTTGGTACATGTTTTCAATGACAGTAGTTAATCATTGTGGTCTAAGTCTGTTACAAATTACTAAAGTGCGAGTTCATACACACCTTCCTTGCTTAGTAGAATAATAGAATACAGTACTGTAGACATAACTTGGTTGGTACTCCTAAGTATGGTTAAAGTTTTTTCTTTCATTATAGTAACCTCTGTCACCCTCCTTCTCATTTTAAGAAGCTTCTCGCTTGTGATAGAAAGAGATGGTGTTTCGTTCCAGCTCAAAAGTATGCATTTCTAGACAGCTAAGGAAAAATTCATTCTGAACCTCTGAACACTAATGAGTTTGAATTAACTTAAAATCCTTCCATACCTCCCTTGTAAATATCAGAATTTCTTATTATACAGAAGGCAAAAAATAGATTTAGACAGTATGGTTTGGATTGTTCTCACCTGCCTTTAGATGAATATAGTTTAGTTAGGTACAGGTGAGCTAGAAGCCTTTTGTAATTACTGAAGAAAAACATACTTCTCTACAGTGTGATTGACCAGACCTATACTAGACATAGACTTTAGGAAGAGATTATTTATGTCCTAGAATGTTTCAGGTCTATAGATTCTGAAGGATGATTAGCCCAGTTGTGAGCATCTGTGTTTTACAAATCTAATTATTAGGTGAGGTAAGGATTCACAAAATGCATCTGAACATACACACACAAGGAAGCTTTATCACAGTTCCCTTTAAAGAACAGAATTCTGAAATTTAAAACAATTTAAACCAATAATAATTTTAAAAGCATATTTCTGCCGACTTTTCCCATCTGTTATTACTACACTTCAGCGAATTCTAATAAAAGCATTATAGAGGAAATCTTTTCCTGCTTTTATAGATAGGACTCTGGCTTGCTACTCTGTGTGGAGGTAGCACCACTCTCTACAGTAGCAGACAGAGTACTGAATTTGATGACAAAGAACATAAAAATATTTGTTAAATAAGAAACAGATGCTAGAAGGAAATGATTATAGTAACTGAATATAATAGTCAATTATTTTAACCTTTAATAAAAAGCACTGTAAGTTAATGACAGATTTTAAAATTCTAACTCCGGGAATTTATTTAAAGAATGGAAATGAACACAGAAAGCATTGAAGAAAGGGTACTTATACTCTAAAGCCAAGGAATGTAAAACTTGCTGCTCCTTACACTAATGATGGTTTACAAACAGTTACACATATATATATATACACACATAAAATATATACTATGTTTTATGATTAGGTAAAGAGGTGTATATATAAATGCATGTAGTTTATCAAATAAATTCATTTTACTTTGATAAATTTTGCTCCTTCATGTTTTGACTTATTTTGGTATTGATGACACATAATGTATGATACTATTGTTTCAAGTAGACTTTATTTTGTATAAATACATAAATGGAAATTTCTTTAGTCACTATTACTGATATTAGTAGAATATTACTCACTTTGTCATTTGCCATAATGGGAGCCTGGACTTTGTGTGTATATGTATGTATATTAAAATAGCAGTCTTACATCCAACATAAACTCCATACAACTTTTCATTCTCTAGTTATAGTTAAGATATGTATATATTTTAATCTTAGAACATCCTGAACTGTTTCCTTTACGAAACAAAAAATACCATCTGTTGCGAGAATGCACATGAAAGCATACTCAGATTTTAATTATATATCTTGTGGCAAAATGCATTCAGGAATGGGTCTAGGGACAGACATATAAAATATCCCAAAACCAGACAGCAATGACTTCTTCTTCATTACTTTGTTTCTGTAAATGAAAATGTGTGAGCTTGGGATTTGTAAAAATCTATGACTATCACCACTTTTTTCAAGTTATAAGGAAAAATATTTGCAATACACTAAAACTTCACATGGTAGCAAGTCAGTAATTGAATTTAATTAGATTTACAGATCAGTCAATGCTTCCACTATGAAAAGACATGTTTTCAGGTACTCAAAAACTTCCTAAAGAGGAATGACCTAAAGACCAAGAAGATGAAAAATAATCACAGTAATATTGGGACAAATTTTAAAAGGCACATGTGACAAATAATACGAAAAAAATGATAAATAAAAATAGAAATGCTTAACTTCTCTAGATGAGTGACATTTCCCTTACTAATTAAAACCTGTTTTTTTATTATTGATTGAATAAGTGTTAAGAATTACAGAAAGTCATCTGTTCAATCTTCTATTATGATCATAATTTCGTAAAAAGACCTTTCAGTCTCTTTTACGTTCTCATTCCTTCCTATGGAAAACTCTACTTCATATTTCACATAGTAATACATTTCCTAATATCTTAATTTAGAAGAGCTTTTATTCAATTATACCAATAAATCGCCAGGGTTTAACGTTTAACTGTATTTTCTCATTTTTTTACTCCAAGAAAGCTGTATTTTTATAATTTAATGTATGTTTCTACACATTCATGTTCAACAACCCTGACATTTACACTAACTGAAGTCAAGAAAACACAATATAATGTTTATCACATAAAACCACAGAATCTAAATTTATATATAGAATTTTTTTAAAGTTCTACATACGTTCTTGTTACATCTTGTTCAATCATTGCTCGAAGCTCTTTATCCTGGAAGAATTTGTTCCAAAGACTCTGAAATAGGAGAAAATAATTGTATGAAACAGAAACTTGTACTAATGCTTAAGGCTTATACAATACATCAGCAAAGTGCTGTACAAATATTAAGTAATTAATCATCAACATTTCTGGTAGATAGGTATATCAATATTTTATGGGTGAAAAAGAATGTTGGTGACCAGCCCAACATAGCCAAGAAAGTCAGTTTAGATAAGAGTTGAAAATATTCAAGCTCCTGGATCCTTGTTCTAGTCTCACTACATTTGCTCACTGGATGGATGCAGTTGTGAGTTACTCGTTAGGGGTCTATGAAGAATATTAGAAAGGCAGAGTAAATTCAAATCTACCAGATCCATCAGTAAAACTGAAAAAAAATTAAGTAGCTCACTCACTCAAAAAAGGTCTGTATTACTGTCCTGTACTACATTTCTCCTATAAGGTACAGACTGTAATTGGAAACTGCTATAATTTCTATGCTAAGAATTTGTTTGAAAGTAAGCTAGTATGTTGTAGTGAAGGCAAAATCAAATAACAAATGTATGATGATCAAATACCTTTTAATAAAAATGATGTAATTCTAATGGTACATATACACAGATCAAGACTGGCCATTCTAACAAAGTTCTTGTGGGAGAAACCAGGGTATTTAAAGCTCGCCATTGACATCAAATACATAAATAAATAAATAAGTTTGAAGTAGGTTTAGCTGCTTCTGTATTTGTGCTTATGACTATTTCCATTCTTCTTTTTTGGTTTCCATGCCTTGTTTGCCAATGTTTTGCAGAAGCTAACCTGAAAGAAGTCGGCAAATGTTGTTTGCACACTCTAGAAAAAAGTATCGTAAAGCCTGTTCTTCATTGTAAAGAGTTTGTAGCTTGGCCATATTGATCAAAATACAGAAGGAACAAAATGTATAGCAGTCTTTTCACTCAGGTTAGTTTTCAGATAGCAGAAGCACCAGTGAATGAAATACCATACAAAAAGAGTGGCTACAATACTTCCAGAATTTCTTGCTCCCCTATAAACAACTCATTGTCATTGTAACTAATGCTCCACAGAAACTTGTAAATTAATGTTATCTAGCAGACTGAAAGTAAAATAACAAAAGAGAAAATGTTAATTAGCTTCTATATTTGTGTTACAAACTATGAAAAAACCCCAGACTTTAAAATTATTTATATCCTTGACAATATCTTACATAGGACTCATATCTTTTTAACTTGCAGCTCCTTTCATGCAATCACACTTTGAAAGCCCCATGCCCCTGCTCCCACCCCTGTTCCATCAGGGCAAAGGACCAAGAAAACACAATCTGCATTGCAAAAAGGAAACAAAACCATGGACACCGAAAAGGTACAACATTAAGTCACAGCAGAGGCTCAAAGACATTTCACTCTTCATTCCTACGCCTGATTTGGCCTGTGGCTTTGTTTTATAGACTAACCCCCTGCCACATACTCTGACATGTTAACCTTTGTCTTCTATCACCTAAAGACAGCGCAGGTAGAAAGAAGGTTGTGTCACAACATAATCACAAACTACAGCAGAAACATTTTAAATCTTTTACATTGGATACAAATTTCTGTCCAGCTGGATGCAAGAATGTTTTGGTGGCATGCACAGTCATACTGGCCACAGAGCCACCAATGTGCCTATGGTCAATACTTCCATGTTTCAACAAGTAAATTTCTCTCTCCTTCTATATTAAACAGGAAGCAGAGTACCACATTAAATACAAACAAAATATGGGCTTCCATTTGTGAATAAAATGGAAGTACAAGTAGTGCCACCAAAGATATCTGACAAGTGTTTCCAGGTATAAATCTCTAAACCGTAGCCAAACAAATTATTTTCATGGTATTAAGTTCTTTTGAAAATTTGATAAAGAAGAATTTTCAAAAGCAGTAACATACTGCATAAGCAGAAAAGCTTAAAGATACATGCTATATAATACTTAAGAGCTTTTCAGGTATAACAAACTGCAGCATAAAGACAGTGAAAAACAAACAAAAAAAAAAATAGTTGCCTAAAACTTAGCTCCCAAATCTACATGTAAGCTCTCCTCAAAGTGTCATAACTTCAAAAATACCAAGCTACTAGGAAGGCCTATTAATTTTAATGACAGTTGGATGCTCTGCACTTAATGGCAGTCAGGCCAAATACTTTTACCCCATTTTCCATATTTCTTTAAAATCTGGATCTTTCATTCTGCATCTGGCTCCTTTCTGATTAGAAAATAAAGTTTTTGTTTCTTTTAACTATAAAGAAAAAGAATTAAAAACCTTGGAAGAAATGCCTATCTTGCAGCCTGGTACTTTACACATTAACTCAGCATGTATACAACTCAGATGTACAATTCTGTTTTTTTTCTGGAGAAAAACTTCCAAGGCTGAACAGAGGAGGCTTCTTCAGTATTTGCTGTTATGAGCATTCCCTTCATATTGACTGTTTAAAAAGTGCTTCAACTAGAGCTATTTTACTTAAAAAATGAAAACACACAGTGAAAAAAAACCATATCAGTTACATAAAAGATATACTGTGAAACTGAAATTCTAGTCCAGCAGTGAATTTTTTTTTCATCACAGCCTTCCCTGCAATAAGCCCTGAAAATTCAGAATATTAACCTGGAAACATGCATTTCTGATTGTTCAGCAGAGCCTGTGAAACAACTGTTAACACAAGTCAGTTTGGAAATTTAAGAGGGAGATTTTAGAATTTTAGAATCTGCCATTTTGCCTTCTTCATCAAGAACTCACGTGTGTCAGTATGATGATGAGAATTTTAGTAGCACTTGTGTTGATAGAACCAAGGGTCAACTTACCCCCTCATCTTGAGAGAGTGGGTTGTTGATTATCAGATCTTGCTGTCCTGCTTTCCGAGGATTTGTAATGTGCTGGGGAAAAAGAGAAAAAAGTCAAATCCTCCTCTGTTATACTGTAAGTATTAATACCATTAGCTTATAGCAGCCTTCCAATACCTAAAGGAAGTCTACAGAAAAGATAAGGAGGGACTCTTTATCAGGGAGTGTAGTGCTAGAACAAGGTGTAACAGTTTTAAACTGAAAGAAGGTAGATTTAGATTAGGTATAAGGAAGAAATTCTTCACAGTGAGAGTGATGAGACACTGGCACAGTTTGCCCAGAGAAGTTGTAAATGCCCCCTCCCTGGAAGAGTTCAAGGCCATGTTGGATGAGGATTTGAGCAACCTGGCCTAGTGGAAGGCCATGGTGGAGGGGTGGAGCTACATGATATTTACAGTCCCTTCCAACCTTAATTATTCTATGAACTTATGATCTATGTCAAAGCACGATAATAGAGAACTTATTTTATACCAACTTACAATTTCTTTGATCTTATTGTAAGAAGTTCTTAAGTCTGAAGTGGTTTTAATCCATTGACTTCTGTCTTGGGGAAGAACCTCCAGAAATAACTATTGACAAATGAAAATAAATCCATTAGGTTTCATCATAACTAACACAATAGATTTTCGTATAAATCCTACTGGACAGCACAAACCATCTCAGAAAGGAGAAGCAAGCACTCTACACATAAGAAAGCAAATACCTATAGAATAGTCCTGTCTTTAGTACTTTCAAGGCAATAAATAAGAAACTGGAAACAAAAGTTCTACAGTATGAAATAAAGCATTAAAAACAACTGAAGTCACAAACGCAAGCTTTGTAAACTGTCACAACTTCAATAAAGGTATTTAGACTTCCAAGGTAGAAACAATATGCAAAGAGATGACAATAAATATACAAAACTTGAAGCCATTTACATAACACTGATGAGCTAATGAAATATGCTTAAAACCAAACATGAATACAGAGCAGAAACTGCACACTGAGCTGCACCCTACCTAAGAAATGTGGCAAGGGAAAATCTTAATCTATAGAAAAGAATCATGTTCTAGAATTCTATAGATAGTTAAGAGTCGATTTTGCAAAAAGTCCTTGAGAATGCCTACATCTCAGTTTAAAAAAGGCTTAGCAAGACATATCTATTGGAAAATACTATTTAATTGCATATAAACAAGGAAAAAAACCCCAAAAGAGTATATTTTCTTGCTTTTAAACTGTTATTTACACATCTTGAAGTGTTAAGAAACAGTAAATACTGACAAACAAAAACCATTCCCAAATTACTGAAAATACTGAAAGATTTCATAACTTAACAAAACCATAGATAATGTTTTTAAAAGAGGCAGTCTAAAACATCTAAGCCATCTTGGGACATGCAAATAAACCCAGCCTTATTTCTGAACTAAAACCACTCCATGATTTAATTACCCCTTGAACACTGAGGGACTTCATTCTTTTGTTAGTTTAGGGCTTTCAGTTAAGGCCTTCTAATTTAGAGGCTCAAGAAGAAGCAGACTGGTAAAACAATACTTTGGCCTATATTCATCTGGCCTCCTGAAGAAAGTATTTTAATTAACTTTCAATTTTTTAAGTTCTACATATATTTCAAATTTCAATTTTCAGATTTATTTCATTCATATACAAAGAATATTTTAATTTTCTTTTTATGGGTCTTTGTGTCAAAGTAAAGCTTGAGAATTCAAAGTGAGGTAATTTAAGTTATCAGTGCTAACTTATGTTAACTCTACAAGGGAAAATGTTTACTACTACCATAGTTAGTGCAGTACAGAAGACCTGGTGACATTGCAACAAAATTCTTTTGGACTTTATATAGCACGTCAGTATTACTTTGCTTTCTCTCTTTCTTCCCCTGTAACTTTAAAAAATACAGTAAAAGACCTCTAAGGACCTGCTGTGTTGGAAGACCCTCTCTCTCTCCAGTCACTAAGAGGGATTGGTCTTCATTTTCTCATTTCACTGGGAAAAGCTGTAGCAGAAGCATCAGACTGATGATAAAGGAGTCCTAAGTTCCACAAAACATAAATCGTGAGACAAACTTCTATTTTTCTTTCCAGTGCATGACTACAGTACACAGAGACTGAGAGGAGAGATGGCTGTGTGGCACTCAATTCTAAACACACCACCCAGTACAAAGATATTCTTCCCTAGGAATGTTTTGCTATCACCCGCAATTCAGCTTTAAGGCAACTCAATATGATTAGCAAATGTCCTATGAATTATAAAAATGAGTAGGAAAACATTGGGATGAAGTCTCTCGGAAAATTCATGATTCTTTGCATCAATAATCTTCCAGCGCATCAGGTAATGTGTTGATATATTGCAACCACAAACTGTAAATAAATATTTTCTCTTCTTACCTTCCAGCAAACACTACGGAACCTGCTGCTTCTCAGCTGCCCATTAATCCCCTTCAGCCGTATAGTTGCCAAGTAATTGTTGTTTACAAATAGTTCTTCCCATTCTTTACTGTGTGCAAAAGCAAACGGAATGAACATTAAAACAAAAAAAAAGCCTTAGCTGATTTAAGGACTATATAACACTACACAATTTTGGACAAGCAGAGGAAAGGAACTTTTTTAAAATGTATATATTTAGTTGTGTAGCATTTCTAAACGCATGGCTGTCTTTTTGGACACATTTCTTCTTTGGGTTTAATGAATATGTAGATCGCTATAATTATGCCAGCTACTGAAATTCATAATGTCTATGGAGGCTATTCCATTTCCTCTAAAATGTTGGTACTGCAGTTCAGTGAATAAACAAGAAAAATGAATATTAATATAAGCACATTCATGTTTCAGCTGTAGACAAAGAAGTACCTATTCCAAAAATATGCAACAGAAAAGTATACTGTTGACTGTATTAGCTCCTCACGTGACATATTTGCTTAAATGAACCTTCTTTTCTTCTTAATGTCAAGCTGGGCAGTTAAGCATAATAGAAGATGACTTTCTTTAACATTTAGTGCTATTTACTATTGAAATCACTCCTACTTCTTTCTACATGATCAGTTTTAAAATTTTAACAGGTGCTAGGAAATTTAAAAAAACATCAAAAAATTAAAAAGCCTCACTGTATAAACTGTTAAAGGCAAGCTTGAGTACCTTGCAGTACCTATGGCTGACTAGATAAACAACCTAAATATGCCTCCCAGGCATGCAGGCACTAGGGGCCTAACACCTGTGCCTCATTAATATACAAGTAAATCTGCTCTACTGGGAAACAATTGGAAATTAATTGTCCCAAACCATCTACTGAGTTTGAATAAAAGTATTAAATCTATATTTCCCGCACCTTCTACTGAAATGAATCTCAAGAACAGTATAAGCCATTTGATGGTCTTAGTAGCCCAAGACTCACAGACTTTCTGCAAGGACTCTAAAATCCAAAAGATATTTTTAATGTAAAGAGCCAGGTTATGTGCAAGGAAATGTGTTTCAGATTTATTTTCAATGCATGTCCTTAAGGTGAACATCATCTTCTCCCACTGTCACATGGAAGACTATTACTTCTCCCTGGGAGACCAAATGAAACCAGACAGAGGGAAACTACTATTGTGACTCCAGGGTAAGATCTCACCAGATTTCCTTTGCGAAGAAGTTATCACAGAATGGGTTATACTAAATACCAAGAGACTATGGTTTTTCAAACTGCCCGAAATATATGCAAGCTAAAGTTAGATATTTTTCAGCCTTTTAAGCTGAGTTGTGAGGGTGAGATTTTTAAGCCTTGTTTTAGATAAAACTTGTTCTGTTTCAGAAAAGAGTTACAAGATGCAGTTGCTGTGAACAGTTGGGGAATGTATTTGGCAAGCCAGGAAATTACGGTCCTGTTACTCTGAGACGGGAGCAAACTCCCGACTCATGCTAGGACCAGAAGCATTGTGTTTGTGAGTGCATCATCTTTCAGGTAGGACAATGTTCTTAAAAAAAACAAAAAAAAATCAACAGGTATTTACTTCTGGGCCTTGAGTATTAATTACTTTGAAAAGCGAAGGAACTCTGTATGAGAGCAGACAACTAAAGTAGCCTGAGGGGTAGGGCTGCTTTAGCTTCTGCCAACTGCCAGTGTTTCTAGGTCACCAAAATAGCAGCAAGTAACTCCAACGGTGTGGGGCAGCTTCCTTCCTTCCTGCCACAACCTCTGCTCTGTAAGTCAGAAAGACTATCTGGTCATTTCACTTGCTCCCTACCTCCCATACATCCCCACCTTCTGCAGTGAGCTGCCTACAGTTGTTTACCATAATTCTGTCTCCTTTAAATACAACGTATGGTATATAGCAGACACAGCTTGAGAAAAATCTGGCCATTTCTTTCACAGTCATTTATACTTCAATAACTACAGTATATTATGCCTATCTAAATAACCCTCCTGTTTCTATCATGTATAATATTTTTCATTTGCCATTGTAAATTTTGTAGCATCATTGGCCATTATAAGTACTGCCAAGATGCCTCCCTAAGGTAACAATGCTTTAAGAATGACACATTCCCCTGCGCATCACAACAGGTCAGACTCTGAATCTATTCACATTGTTCTGCAAGAAGACAACATTTCCACAACATCTTTGAAAATGCTGGTATGACAGCTAAGTTAGGAAAAGGTTTCAACCAAGAAGAAGAAGTTAAATCTTCAAGTTATTTTTTTCCTCAACTGCTGGGAGTGACTGATACACAGTAGTTTCAATGCTTACTAAATTGTATTAGTGCAGATACTATGCTTTGTCTTTTTTTTTTTCTTTTTTAATTTGTAATGCAGTTCCAAATTCCAAACACGTTTTGAACAAAATTACATTTAAAACAGCCAAAAGAAATTTGGCAAGATCATATCTCCTCTGCATCTCTCCCTGTCTGCTAGGATCACTAAAAGGAAAAGTTATAAGCAACTGAAAAAAAAAAAAAAAAGACTTGGAAGCTGGAATCTGCTTTAGTTGTAGTAGAGATTAATGATATCTAAAATCCTTTCTGAATAGCATTCACTAATTCATTTCTCAAATATTTTGAATGAAGGCTAATAAATTAAGCCTTACAATTCTAAATACTGTTTCAGTAATGGTAACACTGTGTAATATCAACAAGCTAACAATTCTAAGAGATAATTTTTTAAATGATATAGCCATACTCTGTTAATTAATACCTACAAGCCTTGTTAACCCAGGCTTACAGAAAACTCACTGGTCAAAGTGAAAGGAGCATTGGAACTCAGGTCTACCACATCCCATTTGCTTCACTGAAGTGAAAGTCTTCAAGAGCCAATTGGAACTTAAACTATGAATAAGTACATGCAATTGTTTTTAATCAAACTAGAAAATTAAATGCATAATCGTGTGTTAATACCATCTTCAGAGTGTACAAATAAAGGCAAATGCTGATGTTAATGTTTTCTGCTTATTTTGGACGTATCTTTAATTTCATATTCTTATTGAAATATCCTGCCCGATATACTATCATACGTAAAGTGTTCATAATATAAGACCTGCATGCGGAAGAAGTAATTGGATTAATGCTTCTCTAAGAAACTTAATGTCTCATGCTATATCTATGCAGTAACTGTCCAATGTAAAATATTTATTGGCATGACTTGGGGACAGATGCATTACTTCAAAGTGGGAAAAATGCTCAATATGTATGAATGAAAAAGCAAGCAAATCAATGGAAGGGAGGAAGGTTGAAGATTCATTCTGTAAGGTCTGTTCTGAGTTCTCATCTGTTTCTTTCCATCTTTTGAAACATAGATTTACGTCATAACTACAAGAGTTTGAATCTGTATGAAAAAGAATTTCATACTGGGGTCTGCTCTAATTCACGCTTTCTTGTGTGTAAAACCTCAGGTTGATCTCCTAGCAAAAAAAAATATATAAGCATATTTATTACTCTCTAACAGGAGGTGTTTTGTGAACCTAATGCTTGTTAGGACAATTAGAAACATTAGACTTTCAGAGATGAAAGTCCAAATATCTGGACAACAAATGTCTCTCCCTGTTGACACACTGTAGTACACCAACATAATATTTACAACAATATTTAGATAACAAAGAATTATTTCTCAGTTCATTAAAGAATACTGAAATACTATTGAAAGGTGTGAACATCTGCATACATATTTAAGATTTCAACCTAAATCTCAAGCTTATTCCACCCTCTAGACCAATGCTGAAGGATAAAATGGATAGTCTCACAGAGATCCAAAGAAAACTCTTGAGCAGTGCTGCTAGCACTGGCAAAATAATTTTTAAGCAAAATGGTGTACATGCTCCCAGAAAAGCTAATTTCATTTTTTTTATACCATTTTTTTAAAATCTTGAGAATGTGCTTTTTAAAATGTGGAGACCCAGACTCAACTTCCCAGAGGTGCTCAATGAAGCAACAGTCTACTGAACAGGTCATCAGAAAGAAAACAAATTCTCCAATTATTATGTCCTATGTTTTGCAATATAAGGTCTTTATTAATAGGAGCATCAATAAGTGAATATAATATCTATATTTAAATGGAGGCAATAGTTCTTTTCAAACATGCTGCATAAATCCAAGAAACATACATAGTTTGTATCATGTATTATGCCATAAAATCAACAGTTGAGAAAAAAAGTGAGGCAACAGCCAGGAATATACTAAAAACAGGGATAATTCTATAAAAACAGGGAAAAAAACCTGAAAGGTAGTATCATGTAACAAGTACTAAGTTTCTAAAACAGAACATTTCTGAAACACACGGATTTTTACTTGCTACCCTGAAAATCCACTTGACAGCCTTAATGTGAAGACTTATCAATCTGCTTGGAAAAATATATGTATTTTCCTCTGTTTCCCAAACTCCTGCCTCAGGATATGAGGCAGAGTTAACAGCCATGCAAGTGTGAATATGCATGGCTGAGTGGCTGGGAGGCTTAACATTCAAAGGGCAGTTTTTTTCTAAACAGTTCAGGCTTCATCTACTTTTGTCTGACAGGCAGTTAAAAAGGTTTCTGTGAAGAAAGGCAAAATCCCTTTCTTAAGGTAAACATTCCAGCAAAAACTTAAGGTTATTAGCAAGTGATGATCTTTAAGCTACTGGTGAGTTATATACAGTGTGGGGCACTGTAAAGTGCTGGACACTTTGCCAGCACCTCTCCTAACAGCACTGGATCTAATTCAGAACCCTGAGATACTTCAAACTGTCCACTTCGCCTTGGTGGTTCTCAGACAGAGACAAGGAGATGCCCTTGGAGAGCACTTCACTTACAACCCTGCAATTGTTCACCTTTCAGAGAAGAATTCTTGTTACAGCCATTTTGAAGTCTAACATTCATCAGCTCATTCTCCTCTATGCACAATTCACAGAATTGTGAAACTAAATGTAGATATTATGCCCGATAAATTTTATTTTTGTATTGTAATCGATTTGCCAGTTGCAGAGCCAAGGCTTTCTAGATTAAATCCCCCCAACACCTCTGAAATCCTTTGCATGTATATATAGAACTTTTACTTTCCAGTCCTCCTGATTAGAGTTCCCTTCTGCTATTTTACCCCTTTGCTAATTCATACACACAGCCAAGCAGAGCTCTATGAATTTTGTGTGTTCACAAGCGTACAGACTTTTTATACGAACAGACATACATTCTTTAATAAGGAGGAAAGTTAACAGCTTCCTGTAGTACATAACAGAAGTTAAAAGCTACAGCTCTACAAATCATCACACTAAAAAATGGATGTTATAGGGAGAAGGGAGATACTTTTTCCAGGAATATGCCTCAAAATGTCAATGCTTCTGCTTACTCACACCCAACTAGCTAGAGCAGATCTAGAACTGGCATCGTCATGACAATATTTAAAAATATGCACCCAGTTTCAAAACTTGGAAGATTTTATGATGTGCAAGGTGACAAATACAAAATTCTAGTTCACATTGTTAATTCCATCTTAACTTTGCAAATCTGCCCATTTTGCATGCAAAGACATCAGAAAATGAGTAAGTGATTCTGTGATCCAACTTTAGTCTCTTGAACAGACTAGGTTTTATTACCATCATTAAAAAACATGTAGTCTCACTAAAAGCAAGTCTTTGCTCTTTAGATTTATCTCAATTTTACATTATTTTGAGGAATCTTTTTTCTTCAAGCTTCTTTGGAATAAAAATTGAAATTCCTCAAACCTGCCATCTTGAATTCACATTTTACATAGTCCTGTTTTGTTGAGTTTATTGTGGGGTTTTTTATAACTAAAACAAATTCACTCATCAGATGTATTTTGAGCAGCATGTAGGAAAAGAGATACTGGCTTTAAACTTCAGTAGTTCTGTTAAAATGGTGTAGTACACAACTCTTCCATTTAAAATCCCACTGAGCTAGTGGGAGCGCTGAGGTAATACTCAGCGAAGAACTGATCCTCTCCAGGTTCTCTTGCTGCTAAACTCAGTCAACAACTCACTCCCAGCTCTGTGGCAGATGTTCTTGCTTTTATGTCACTGCACATCTCACAGACTAGAAGCTAATGCCAGCAAGATTAAGATCTTAAAAAATGTACTTTAGCACCAACAAAAATACAATCTCATTCACCTGTCCGTGTTAGTCATGATCCTGCAAAGACAAAGTGAGTTCTAAATTTTAAATGAATGACAATGACGAAATTGACTGCATTACTTAGACCCACTGACCTTCAGAAATCTGAATAAGTATTTCATATTCATTATTGCCAGCTTTTGTGTTAGAAGAAAGAATTGGGAAAAGTTTGGGGACAAAATGAAAATCACAAGAGCAATTCTGTTAGGTTCCTTACTCTTCTATAAAGTTTACTAAGGGACTAACGGTGCTTACAAAAAAGGCAACTCTTCACTTAAGAAAAAAAAAAGGAGAATGAAAAATACATCTGAATTTTTTCCAACTTGACAACCTGGTATTTCTGATGTCCTGTGGTATGCTGTGCATGCTACTTAGGTTAGCACTGAGTTTTTGCTTACAAATAAATGTTTTTCACTAATATAGACCTTCTTCTGCTCTTGCCATAGATGTCTCCTCCTTCTGATTTAGAACAAACTAATTCAATTTTTAGGGTTTTGAGTAATAAGGTTTACAGAATCATAGAACGGTTGAGGTTGGAAGGTACCTCTGCAGGTCACCTAGTCCAATCCCCCAGATCAAGCAGGGCCACCTACAGCCAGCTGCCCAGCACCATGTCCAGATGGCTTTTGAATACATCCAAGGAGAGTTAAGCCACAACCTCCCTGGGCTGTGCTTGGTCATCCTCACAGTAAAAAAGTACACCTTGATGTTCAGATGGAACCTCATGTGTTACAGTTTGTGCCCATTGCCTCTGGCCCTGCCGCAAGGCACCACTGAAAAGAGCCTGGCTCCATCTCCTTCATACCATTCGGATACTTAGAGATTTTGACAGGATGCTCCTTGAGCTTTCTCTTCTCCAGACTGGTCTCTCAGCCTTTCCTCACAGGATAAATACTCCAGGCGCTTCACCATTTTAGTGGCTATTTGCTGCACTCTCTCCAGCATGCCCATCTCCCTTGTACTGGGGAGCCCAGAAGTGGACACAGTACTCCAGATAGAAAGCACAGAGGAAGGATCACCTACTTTGATCTACTGGCAACACTCTTCCTAATGCATCCCAAGTTACTATTAGCCTTCTTTGTTGCAAGGACGCATTGCTGGCTCATGTTCAACTTTATGTCTACCAGGACCCTCAGGTCCTTTTCTGCCAAGCTTTCCACCCCCCAGCACATACTGGTGCCTAGGATTCTTCATCCCCAGGTACAGGAATTTGCAGTACACACTGCTGAACTTCATTAAGTTCCTCTCAGCCTATTTCTCCAGCTTGTCAGAGTGTCTCTGGATGGCAGCACAACCATCCTGTGTACAAGCAATCTCTCTCAGTCTTGTGTCACCTGAAAACTTGCTGAGGGTACACTCAGCCCCATTACTGAAGTCATTAATGCTAAACTAAAACTGGACCTAATATTGACACTTGTGGTACACCAGCAGTAACTAGCTGCCTAGACTTCGTGCCACTGATTATAACCCTCTGAGCCGGTTTTCAACCCACTTCACTGTGCTTATCCAGACCACACATAAACAACTTGTCTATGAGGATCTTATGGCAGACAGTGTCAAAGGCCTTCTGAAGTCCAGGTAAACTCTCCTGATAAACTTTCCTGCTCTCCCCTCATCTACCAGGCCACTTATTTCATTGTAGAAGGATATCAAGTTGGTCAAGTGTAACTTCCTTGTGGTACATCCACGCTGACTACCGATGAACGTTCTTGCACTTCATGTGCCTAGAAATGATTCCCAGGATTAGCTGCTTCATCACCTACCCAGGGACCAAGGTGAGGCTGACTGGTGTAGTTCTCTGGGTCTTCCTTCTTAGCCTTATTGAAGATAGGAGTGACATTTGCTTCTCTCCTGTCCTCAGTAACCTCTCCCAGTTGTGATAGTTCAAAGATTCTTGTGAGTGGAAAAATAAAGGAAATTTATAATGAAAACCACTTTAAACACTACTAAGGGAAAATATGGAATCAGCTTAATATGGTGTCCATGGTATACATTCTAATTTTCATGTACAACAGAATAAACCAATATTTTCACTTTTATTCCATGGATGTTAGAAAGAAACAACCAGCCTGTCAGAGTTCAAGGCGCATCTGGATGATGGTCTTAGTCATATGGTTTAGTTTTAGGTAGCCCTACAAGAAGCAGGGAGTTGGACTTGTTGATCCTATGGCACCCTTTCAATTTGAGATACTCTATGATTCTCCTTTCCATGGCCTCACTTCATGTACTAGGTCTTTCTTTTATTCTACCAACCCATTAAAAAGCATTCTGCCAATAAACAATGTTGGTACTCAATCCTACCTTTCCTATTCTCTGTTGAAAGCATCTCACGCTTTAAGTAAATTTGTTAAATTTGCTTTCCCCGTTTCCTATGGGATCACACTGCATACAAACAGAAAGCACGCCTGTATTATAATTTCTGTTTCTTTGGGAAGTAACATAATTTTAGCAGGAAAAGTTAAAAAAATCCACTATTTATGTATGTGGAAATGTTTGGATCTGTATATATATACCACATATAGAGTTTCAATTCCTTAATGACAACTGATTCTTCCTTGTCTTATGATATCATTCACAAATTCCTTAGGACACCAAGCAAGGAGTGCAAATGGGATCAGTTGTGAAAGAAAGAAGTCAATAACAGAGTTTGACAAGATGGAGCTGGAAATTATATATACGGGTTCTTGAACAGGAAAAGAAAGAAAAGGAATTTTGAAAGAATTCAAAGAAAACCAGGAATCTTCTAAGTGCTTAGCAGGTATGATAGTGATCTTCTTGGATTTGTAGAAAAAAAGGTGTCAGAGGAAACCTGTGATCAGTGCAAAGAGTCACTTTCTCTTTCTGGAAATACAAGATTTCCAAGATGGAATTGCTAACATCTTCACAAATATGGACAAAATGGCACAGAGTACCATGTCCAGAGAAAACTTATTAGCACATTCAGAATGTAATCTTTCAGAAGAATCAAAAAATTCAAGAAGAAGGTTTACAGACTCTCAGACAAAATTAACTTGTACTGAAAAGGCATTTTTGCACATAAATGCAATAGACCAAAACTGCATCTAGCAAATGTTTCCAGGTAAGACAAAACAGGGATGCCAGTTTTACTACTTCCTTGTGGAAAGAGGGGAAGGATGCAAGAATTCTCCTTACAGAGTGGAAGTGCAGTGTCACTTCACTGCTTTGCTTTCTGTTCCCAAATTTTTGTCTCTCAAAAAATTTGAAAAATCCAGTAGAAACAAGCTTGTTTTTTACAAGTCTTGATTATGTGCAGACATAAAGTGGACAAAGTTAGGAAAAATAGGTCATAATTAAACAGGGGTGGCTTAAAAAAGAAACAATAAAGAAACCTCACCTGTGTAGGAAGAAGATTAAATAGACTTGTGTAGATGGAAAAGGGCTGCTTCCTAACGCATAAAGACAAGAGTTTTCAACAAGGTGGAGGTATGTAACTTGCCTACATCTCTGCATGTTTTACATATAAGGACAGAGGCAATGTAGCCATTTCTGTCTCAGCTGCCAAGAACAGGCACAGGTCAAAGAGGACTAAAAGTAGTTTCACTACCCACTTTTGGAAGGGGGTAGAAACGGGGAGAAACAGCTTGCACCCCTTGCTGTCTTTCTTCTGTATGCTCAGTATCAGTCCTGCAGTTGTTGGCTGGCACACAAGAAACATGCCTCAGCCAGCAGGACCACATTGCCCTTTTTCAGTAAGAAAGAAAACATCTGGCAAGCAGAATCTGTAAGAAGTCAGGGGAAGAAAACAGAATATGAAAGTCTTTCTTATACTAGATCTTCTGCTTATTTGAAATATCAGCAGAAGGAGGAATATACATTGTCTATGCAACCCACAACTTTGAGCAATCATCACTTCTCATAGAGTTTAAGCCACACAGGCAAGAACTTTATTGTGATACCTGGGGTAGAAATTAAATTTCTACACAAGTGCAGAGATGTATTAAGAAATTATCCAGCATAGTAGTCATGGGCCTCTGAATCACAAAGTAAGTTAACAATACAAGTATGAAAAGTGAGCTTTTTTTAGGCTATATATTTATTAGAAGCAGTATTAATGTATGAATCCACCTTGGAAGAAAATAAGTGTCCTTGAGATGTTAGATTCTATCAGCCAAATTGAATGTCTGCATCAATGGCTCTCCCTAAAAGTCATAATTAGGTCATTAAAATATATTTAGAAAAATAGCCTGTAAAATAAAGTTAAAAAATACTCACCTTCATTTTATTTCATAGGTCACTGTTATACCATCTAATAAGATAATTAAAAACATGCAAGCAGCTGGTACTGAGGCTAAACAGATTAATGTAATAGTCTGTAGTCATATGTGCTGGCAAGGGGTTCACCTCTTTGGCGAGGAGAAGGTCAGCTGCCCTTGGGAAGGCAGGAGAAAGACAGTATTTCTACTTTCCAGTGGCACTGCATTGCAGATACTGAATCTAGAGACCCACACCAATTTTTCTTTTCCTTCTGGTGAAGTTTGGCCAATTTACAAATCCAGAAAAGGCTTTACCAATAACAGTAAAATATTAGAGTGAAGATCAAATATTTTCCTCAAGATTCTTATGCTTTAAAGATGAAAGTTACTGTATGTCTAAATCCCTGTTCAAATTGTTCTAATAGTGAAATTCTAACTTTGATGACATGGTTCTAGGAAATAATTTTCAAAGTTTCATGTTAGTAAAGCTTCTTCCCAAGTACACAAAGAATACTTCCATCAGAGCCTGCAGACCAACTAGAAAATTCTCTTTGACTTGACAGGACGCATTCACAAACTCACAGACAATTTAGAAATATGTGCCAGTCGCATGTGCTTTTCACTAACATTACTTACAAGCTTTATGTCCTAAAAGGAAACGCTCGCTGTCTGAACATAAGCAGCATTAGCTCTGTGTCATGATCAACACAAGCAAGAGTAACAAACTCTAAGGTGACATCATCATATTAAAAATAAAACCATACATATAGTTCTGGAGTATCATAAATATATCACAGGACAATGATCTGATATCCTTTATTAGCACAAACACACACAGAGTCTTGTAATGGATAGTGTAAAATTGTCCTTTAAAATAGAATGTGTAGGAATCAAGTAACACTCTCCTGCCTCACCATATTGTGGTAAAACCAATATGCTCTTAAGAACACTTTAATAGCAAAACATATTCACATTAAAATATTTTTTAACATTTGGATTTGCCTCTTCTAAATGAATTGTAAAGAGACTGCTCCTGATAAAACATAATGCAGCTTTTGATTAATGAAAAATTTCCAGTAGAATTTTGCACATATTATCCTTCTGCAAGCATGACATCTACCATGATCCAAAGATACTTTTGCCTCTTTTAGGGCAAAAATTCATGCCTCAGTCTTTTTTTAAACACAATAGACTGAAACACTTTAGGTAAACAAGACTACCATTAGTTTTACCAAATTACTAACTTACTGAAAGAATATTAATTGTCAGTATCCTAAAATAAGGCTAAATGTCTAATGAATCCTTAAATAAAATAACAATCATTTACCATCGTTACCTTTCAAGGTAGTTTAAGATATACTTTTCATCTTTCATAAGGTATTAGCTGCTTATTGTTACTTAACATGGAGCCTGGAACTGTAACTATCAACACAACATTCAACCCAACCAGCAAATTTAAAGCCAGTCTCATTATATGATGGGATTTTCTTGTCACTGAGCAGAAAATATTCATTTTACACCTCAAACACTATTACTACTTAATAACGGTGCTAGCTTGCCAACTATTAAAAGTCAGAGGTTTCTTTTACATATATATATATACACATACACCACCACTCCATATATGTATATATATACTTTACTATCTTGCTTAATCTTCTTGCCTCTAATTATAACAATAATACTCTGGTAGTGGTATATGGGACTGCTTTTAAAATATTAATTAACTTCGATTTTATAAGTTGGGCTGTAAGCATCTCTGACAAAATACAATTATTATTCAGTGGAAGTCATAACCAACATTGTATTTATTATATGTACTTTGGACTAAGGAATACAGAAATACAAAGACCAGCTTTAAACTCCACTTATTTGTGGAGCAATAAAAATGGCTGAGAATTCAGTATGGTTTAGGCTGATTTAATTTAACTGGTACGATGCTCTGTCCTCCCACTTACTTCCAGATGTCCATACTAGCTACTTTCCTTGCCCTGGCACCAATAGCCATCTGAACCTTTGGCAAGGGGACACTGTGAAAAAAATCATCAGAAAGCTCTCCCTACAAAGAATGAACACTTTGGGTTAGGGTTAGCTTCCTGGACTGGCTCACTGAGAGAGAAGTGCTATTTCATGAGTGGAGAAGGGTTAGGAAGAAAGGGTCTGACCCCAGTCCCACAGCTTACACTCTTGTAGAACCAAAGCCTAGATAAAGCTGGCTTCTTCTTCAAGTGTTATATCTTGGCAGGTACAACAGCTGGGGCTCCTGAGTTAATGACTTTCAGGAATAAGTGTCCTGGAATTAATGGCAGAGAGAACTCTCAACTTGCTGATCTAGCTAACTTCTATCTTGTCTCTTTTTCAGAGACTGCTTCATGGTCTCTATATGTACGTACATTTCCCACCTAAAAAACATCAAGAGTATTCTGGGAGGTATTTTTGAGCCCTTCTTTTAACTAGTAGTTTCATGCATTAGAGAACACAAATACAACAAGAAATTGAGTCAGCCAGAACTGTAAAATGGATCTGCTAATGTATATTTCTCAAAGTGAACATACTAACTACCCTTGAAGCATTTTATATCATCACAAAGTAGGTTTCATTAGAGCAGACTTACTAGGATACAGTAAATTGGAAGGATTTGTAAATCAAACTTCCCCTGTCCCACTGGATCCCTGCAGGCACACCCTCTTTTCCAACCTTGGTCTCAGTCCAGAAGCTTCCTCTGGGTGTTTGAATCACAACAAGCTCTTTGCTGTTCTGTCTAGCTCCTTACAAAAAGTCTTTCTTCTGAACATCCTCAAGACCGGGATGTATGCTCCCTACTCTCTTCAGCAATCTCTCAGTCATAAGTTTGCAGCAGGTTTTACAGGCATTGTGTCCCTTCATGCCACCCCGCTCCTGAAGACTCCTCATGCCTGCAGGATGGTGCGATACGCCCCACCCATCCAGCTGCAACCAAGACAAGGCAAACAGGCAGGTTCCTCCTGCCTGCCTACACCTCTTTGAAGTACAGATTCCAGTAAACTACAAACAAAAAAAAATGAAAAAGATGCCATCCATCATCATTCACTAAATGAATCCAAAACAATTGTGAGGTAAGCTTGGTTTATTTTACCGTACTTAAGCATCAAAATCAGACGCAGTCATTCTGGTTAGCACAGACCTTACTATTAATTTACAAGTCACAAGGACAGTGCTTTTGCATTTGTAGCCGAGGCAGTATTTTGCTGGCTGAAAGGTGAAACTGCAGATCTGCTGATTACCCTTCTGTGCTTTCAAGTACAAGACACCCTCTGGTATGTACCCAAGCAAGACTCAAGCTCAGTGACAGTGCTGCAAAAAGTTACTCAACATCATGTCTATTTAAATAGTATTTACTATCAACAGAATTGAAATATGATTTTCCTGTGAGAAACCCTCGATTTAACAAATCCTGGCTTTGGGTTTCGACCTGAAGTAATGAGCAAAGAAGAGTTCCGTGTGGTCCATAGATCCAGTTACTTTGGAGACAATCAGAAAGGTGATTCCTGGTCAGTTAAATATTTAAACAACATGTAGTTGAGCTGCTCTAAGTTTAGGTGAGAATTTCTACTTTACTGCATACTTTTGAGGGGAGAAAAACAAGTAAAAAAGGAAAACAAAAAACTAAATCTTTAAAAACATATAGGCTTTAAAACATCCCAAACTTTCATTAGTTAATAATTTTGAACAACTTTCTCAAATAAAAATAATCCAGAAAACAATTTTTCAGATAACTCCTTAATTAATAATTCATGTCCTTAGTCTACTTACTGTTGCAGTTTACATTGTACAATAGTATTAAAATATATGGACCTGTTCTTTTGCTTTAAATAGATTATGCTGCTTATTATATTAAAAACATTTTAAATTAGAAAATAAATATAAGAAATTACCAACCTGTAAGAAATAAATGTTCCATCAGAATCTGAGGTGTGGTATGTGCTTCCATTTTCACTTGATCCTCCTAATACAAAAATAAAAGAAAATGCCTTTATTTCAAGACAAGCCCTGCTGATAAATAACACAATATTTATGAGAATTACCACTGATTTTATCTGATATGCTAATTTTAGTTTACAACAAACCTTGCACAGACAAGTCTCAACTTTACATCTTGAAATTCTTACAGCTTACAAGAGAGACAACTCAGCTCCATGTTCAATTTGGACTCTGAATGTTCTGAAAATCTGATATTTAATTTCACTTAAGGTTCTGATTGAGGCCCTTCTCACCAATCAAATACAATTTACTAGTATAAGATTACAGAGGTATACCATATAAATGGATAAGTTTGATTTTACTAACATTAAGTGAAATAATGTAAAAGTTCACCTATTTTGTGAAAAACTTTGAGTTGAGTGTATGCTACCAGGTAGTTTTTGTGATAGCAAAAGTTCAAAGCTTCTCTGAAACTAACGAAGTAACACATCTGCAAAACATCTTGTTTTACATCCTGTGGGCTGTTTATACATAGAACAGTGACATTCTAAGAAACCAAGGATTACAAGGAAACCTCTTACTCTCTATAATAACTACTCCTATTGAAGGATTGTTAAAAGCCAGAAAGAATCATCTGCTTTTCAAAGCAAATTTATTCATGCCCTGTTTTATACTATTTATTCTTGCCCAACCTGTCATTTAGCTTGATAATTCTATGCCCCTGTCTATTTCCTTAATTCATTTACTGATAGATAGTATTGCACATCTTTGTGTCCTCTGTTCTTCTTACTGAAATTAAATTCTTCCAGACTTTTTAGTAAATGAGGCTCCTTATTCCCCGTCTTGTTTAAATCAATCCTCCTTACGCATGGAAAAAAAGAGACAGGAGCTGTAGACAGCATACTAAAAGTTTAATCAGTTGATTCTTTGGACAGTGGTTTCCTGTATCAAAAAATCTTGCTCTATGCAGTCTATAGTCACGCCACACCACCTTGCAGTTTCACAGCCATCCTTAATCAACACTCTACATGTTTACTCTCTGTATTTATTTACAAGAAGTTTTAAGTTTACAGTAAAAATTCTTGCTAGTAGAATACTGTATTTCACACTATTTAATGCTTTTTCTTTTCCTCACAAAGGACCAGTCCTGTCTGAATACTCTATTCACGCTTGTGTTGAATACTACTGTCTTTATATTTTTTCTTCATAAATACCCATCAATGCATTCTGTCACTCTGTGGCAAGACAACAAATAAAAATATTGTTTAAGATCAGTTCCACCACAACTTCTTTCATTAATATCTTCTTTTTTTATTCATTTTATATTTACTACATTTTACTAATCCCCTTCCTATTTCATAATTAAGAATGTTTCTCCTGTGGCACTACATCAGATTGTTTACTGAGGTCCAGATAAACTTAACATAGGACCTTCATGTATATTTTGAAGGGCTAGCAGGTTAGCTAGGCACAATCTCCCACTTAACAAATAACCCATACTAAAAGTTATTCCATTAGCTTTTCTTTTCTCCCTTCTTCCTTAAAAACTTCTCTAAAATCCTGCACAGATAACAGTCAATTTTTACAGCTGCTTTACGACCACATTCCCCCACCCTTAATCTAAGTACAGGTACTACATTTACCCTTCTTCAAATATATGCTATTAGCCATGAACTAAGAGACTAAAAAATTCTTCCATGGAACAGTAGTTACCAGTATCTTTGACAAACATCTATGCTGCAAGTCAGATGCTTTGGTCTTTATTGGATGTGCTAGTTTATAATACCTACCCAATAGTCCCCTTTGTTTCATTTATTTATTTTCAGGCCTTTGTCTAAAACCCATTTTTTACCAAAAAATTAAAACTTTTCTGGTTCAGAGCATACCTGGATTACATATAACACCATCTGTCCATTTGCACTGCACAATGTTCTAGTTTTCTTCCCAAGAAAGCTTCTATGTCAAGCAGTATTTTCTTGTCAATTTAAATTCTCTTCTTATGATCTAATTCAACTTAACTTTTGCTAATTGTCACTATAACCTCCCACATTCTGATATCCAGGAGATATGAGACTTTTCTGCAGATCAAGCTGTTTTTCTTCTTCTTTCAGGTTCTTTGACATTCCTTAAAAAAATACTTAATAATGCACTTTGGCACAGAACTTACCTTCCAACTGTTTTCTCTCATGTAATTTGGAATGTGGGTTTTTTTATTAACTTTTGCACCCTTGTCTAAAATAAATCTCAAACCTCTACTACATTTTAGTCTAAAGTTGCTCAGTCCATTTGATTTCACTAATTAGCTCTCTCAATTTATTTTGAAAATGGAAATCCTACTTAATCAATCTGCTTTTTGTTTACTAAATTTAACTAAATTACCAACACCAGATATTTCATCCAGGAGCGGACCCTCCTGTTATTAATAACCATCTGTTCCTTTTTTCCTTGTATCTTGAAAATAGTCTCCCATATTGGGACAAATTTAAGTAATATGCTTTTTCATATATTACCCATTTCCACATCTGATCCTGAGCATTCAGAGAAATGACTGAACTATGTTCAGTCTATTTTAAAGCCATGTGGCTGGGTGCAGTGATACTGGACAATTTTTTTAATAGGGACAAGCACATCAAAGTAGGTCCTGAATGCACTACTGTACTTTATACTTAGACAAGTATTTATTTATAATATTATTTACTTTATTCACTTTATTTCATTTTCTTTATATTTAGGCTTCACCTATCACACTAGTCAGACGGAAAACATCATTCACAATGATAAATTCATATGCTGAAAAGACTCATACGAGTCTTCTGGGACTCTTTTCAAGACTGGCAACACAATCTTCTTCCTTTCTGAAGAAAGAGGCTTAAGAATATCTCAAAAAAACTCCCAAAAAACAAACCAGCAACACATTTATCATTTTTCAACTAAACCATTTGTCCTGCTTAAAGAATCAACAGGACTGCAAAGAAAAGCATAATCTTGGTGACTAAAGTTTTCTTTCATCAGGATCCCAGAATGAACATGTGGTGGATCCTAGTTCTGCTACATCCATTCAGCTGTTGTTCCCAAGCTATTCTAAGAGTATCTTGCTTTACTCAGAAGCACTCTCTCAGAAGACAGTCATTTCTTTTCGTTAAACTGACACAATACTTTATAATTCTTAATTGCATACTCATTATTAATAAATCTCATATTCATACAAGTTGTTCGTTTTGTTGTGGGTCTTTGGTTGGTTTTGTTTTGTTTTTTGTTTGTTTTTTTAATTGAGAGCCATTTTTGCCCCATTGTATCATTAGCAGCAATACCAAAACTGTGTAAGACTAGGTACACTCAGCTCTCAAAACCAGGATTTAGTGGAGTGGGCACTTCTGTGGTGGTTTTCTTGCTCCATTCTCTTTAAGACAGATATGTCTTTTATAACATCCTGAAAGATGATTTAGATGTCTTTTGTTGAAAGTGATAAAAAATGATAAATCAAAATATGCATTGACTGAAAAAAAGATTCCCTATATTCTACCTACTTTTATCCAAAAGGCTTTCTAGCAAATTCTGGTAAGTTTTCATAGACAGAAATACTGGAGAACAAATTAGACAGGTGCATCACTATCTAATGACAATAAACTGTGGGAATCCATGCTCTTGATCATCTCTCCTCAGGCAAGCTCCAGTTATTTCTCCTTTTGAAAGGTATGGTGAACTCCCAGTAGAAGAGATAGATTGCTTGTGTCTTCTTCAGTGATGACACATCTTTCTGATAAAATTAATATGTATACTGAACAGCTATGAATAGAGGATTCAAGATGATGGTAATGGTATTTGCAGTTTCCTTTAGAAGTCCTGATTCAGTGTTATCCTAATCTTTAGATCTTTTGAGTCCCAAAAATGGAAAGAAAGGTTCTGTTGAAGAAACAGGATGCTCTACCAACCATGCCCCAAACTTCAAATGCAAAAGCTAGGGGAAAAAAAGGTGAAATAAATCTTATTACACTTTCAGAGGAAAGAGAAGGGAAACACAAAAAGCACCAGTATCAAAGTAAGTGTGGCTTAGCTGCCCAGCTTTCAGCACTACAGCAGTCACTGGTTTTAATACAGTAATAAAATATGGAAGCATCCTGTCAAAGGGACTAAAAATCATAGAATGCTTTGGATTAGAAGGAATATTTAAAGGTCATCTAGTCCAACCACCAGCACTGAGCAGGGACACCTGCAACTAGATCAGGTTGCCTGAGACCCCTCCAACCTCACCTTGAATGTTTCCAAGGATAAGGCATCTACTGTAGAGGAGTTTTTGTCTAGCAACGGACATGTGAGCAATCCAGCCTTCATAAGCGAGCAGAATTTGTTGTAAGAATGAGGCCTCAAGGTTGGCCATGACTGCAAGAGAGGAAGATAGTGAAAACAACTCCCTGATGCCATGAAGGGTGATAAGGGAAAAGACTGCTGTGCGCCTGCTACGTGGACAGCCAAAAATCACCAATCATGTATAATTAAGGGTGCATGGCTTTTAGGCAGTGACCAATCATGCAGAGGTTAGTAGTGCATGTTAGGAATAGTGAGACATATAAGCAACTATGTAACTCATAATAAACAGCATTCGCTTAATCACATTGTCTGTGTGTGACTGTCTGTTATGGTCTCCTCCCTCAACCTGCTGGCCACACTGCTTTTGATGCAGCCCAGGATACAGTTGGCTTTCTGGGCTGCAAGAGCACATTGCTAGCTTACATCCAGCTTTTCATCCCCCAGCACACCTAAGTCCTTTACAGCAGGGCTGCTCTCAATCCCATCATCCCCTGGCCTGTATTGATACTGAGAATTGCCCCAACCTAGGTGCAGGACCTTGCACTTTGCCATGTTGAACCTCATGAGCTTCACATGGACTCACTTCTCAAGCTTGTCCAGGTCCCTCTGGATGGCATCCCATCCTTCAGGTCTCTCAACTGCACCACTCAGCTTGGTGTCATCTGCAAATTTGCTGATGGTGCACCTGACCCCACTGTCTATACCATTGATGAAAATACTAAACAGTAATGGTACCAGTATGGACCCCTGAGGGACACCACTTGTCACTGATCTTCATCTGGACATCAAGCTGTTGACCACTACCCTCTGCATGCAACCATACAACCAATTAAAAAAAAAAAGCTGAGTATCTTTCTTGCTGCTTCTTTAATTGGAGAAACTCCTCCTGGGAAGAAACACTTTCTCCTGAGAAACAATTCAGTTCTATGGCCCTATTTTACTAAAGGCTGGTCTTCTGAGTCGAGACCAAGGGCTAAAGGGCACTGGGACCTGGTACTACTGGGCACAGCTAGAGGCAGTTTCAAGAGAATCTGCGTAACTTGAAACTGTTGTTTTTTTCAAACCAGACAAAAAGGAACATTTCAAATGATGGCTGCTTTTGATTTTAGAGATGCACAGAGAAGGATTTGTAAATTTTATACTTACAAGGGTACTAGATTCACCCAGAGTACACAGGTTTGTCATCTGCAGTTACTGTTTTCTTGTAGAGACATTATAGACATAGCATAATATAGATGAATGCAGAAGGAAGATGACAAATACTTTCTGAAGATTATCTGAAAACCACGTGTAGAAATTGTAACAAGGAGAAACCTAATTTAAATGCTCACACTGTTTTTGTATTTTTATTTTTTAACAGCCTATTATACTGATAGTACAATATCATCTCAAAGAAGAGCTTTATCAAGGTGCAGTGCACAGTTTGCACTTCAGGCAATAAGAAGAAACTGGACAGCATTTCAGAGCCCCAGTTCAAGAGCAGAATGATGCTCTGGTCATGCGTCAGGCACAATGAGCACTCTGAGCTTAAGCATGTGCTCAACAAGAGGAAAAAGCATGTAAAGAACGATGTAGAGATCAGACATTTCTCACTCGTCTCCTTCATTATCTTGCTGAAAACATCTATTTTCTGTGAGACACAAATTCAGCACAAGACTTCTTACAGAGAAGGAGTGGGATAGTATCACACCCAACTGCAAATGTACAAACACAAGAAGCTGTAGCTGACATCTCCTTACTCTATGGATATACTCCTTTTAAAAGTAATTGAACTATATATATATATTTCTTTTTTTCTGTTGAACATATTTTTTGATACTGAATAAAAGTATATATATACATATTTCTGTATATATGTATACACACATATGCACGTCTGCGTGTGGGCACACATGTATATTTATATGGTGCTAACTGATCTACCAATCTTGTATCTGCTCTGAAAAGAGTTTTATGGTTGGCAGTTTATGAACTCATGATAAAAGCGATCCCACTTAGGAAATCCAACTGTGCATCCCCCTGCTTTCAAGTGTCAAAATGGAAACATATCTCTCTGCTGACACGTTTGCACTCTTGTTAACATTTTCTTTGTATTCTAATCAGAGGTTAAGATGTAGTTAAAATCCAAAATTTATTTAACAGTTATGAAAATCTTAGTTCAGGTTGTTGTAAACTACTTGATTATTAATGCAGTGTTTTATGATTAGAGACAAGGAAAATTTTATCACAAACATATGATTGCAGTCTAAGGTTGTCAATTCTTATAACATGACTTCCAAATTCCATGCTATATTAATTTTCAGCATATTTAAAGCTTAATAATTTAATGATTTATCCAATTTTAATTTATACTTTCAATACCACTCTGAACAATCTGAGGTGCCACTGGAGATCATAACAGTGGTCCTGTTTAAGTCAAATAATAATTATAGCGCTTTCACTTTAAAGATGAGATTATTTTTAATTATTGAGTGAAGTACTTGAGGTACCATACTTATATAATTACGCTACTCATTAAATGGTTATTGAAAGCTGAAATGTAATTTTAATGACAGCTACCTATTTTTCTTTGCACACTTTATAGATGACAGATCAGTCAGGAATCCTAGTTTGCTCAAAAAAATCCCTGCAGCTGCACTACTTCAGGTGTAAAACAATTAAGCCGTGCTTTTTTTTTCAATCTTAAACATTTTTTCTTCTTCAAATTATATTTATATGATATACTGGAACTAATAAAATCTGAACAATAATGCATGGATATTTCTTTCTTTTTCACGATAACACCAAAATTCTGTCTCTAAACTATAAACATATTCCAAACAATAATAGTGACAGTGCAAATATGGAAGAATAATTTTAGTCAAAATGTGTTCCTCATATAATGCAAACAAAAAAAACCCTGCTTAACAGATTGCAGACCTTTATTGTGAATATAAAGGGGTAATCAACACACAATAAGCATTTTACTATGCATTAAAACTATATATAATGCCACGAGACTCTTTTGCTTTTTGTAACACCAAGGTTCACAACTCTTCAAACATAAAATTCCTTTGTATTATTTACTCCATAGATAGATATTCAGCTAAATGATGTGGATAAAATTGGTCCGAATATGTAGGAATCCCTGACAATTGACACCATAGAGTTGGGGTCTCAGAAATGAGCACCTAAAGCCTTATGCCCTGTATTATACACCATGTTTGAAATTCAGCGTTATTTGTCCATTGTTCCAAAGGCCGGTATCTTGTTCAAATTAAGCTTTCTTTTTTTCACAATGAAAACCAAACAGAAGAGTAAATTTGTTTAATTAACAATATTAAAGCAAAGATTTCTGAGTTCGCTGTATGGGGAAAAGGCAATAAAGTTTTGAAGAGGGAAAAACTGCTTTGTTCCTTCAATCCCCTAGTTGAAATTAATTATAGCAAATGTTTATGAAAACATCTGTTCCATACAGTTATAAATTCTTAATTTTAGCATGGGCGATTCCAGGCTCCTCTATTATTTTGAAAGAGAGCAGTCTGACACTCGAAAGGTTTATAAAAGAGCAGACAATTTGTATTTCTACAGCGCCAATTATGCAGTTTGGAAAGTCTTAAGGATCTCTGTAGTAAAGAAAAAGAAAATAAAATACAAAAAGACTAAGATGACTGAAGCTTTCTGATTTGGGTCTGTTGATAGACCAAACTGGCAGTAGGAGGAGAAAAAAAAAAAAAAAGGAGAACTAATCTCAAAACATACAGCAAATTGAGATTTTACTACATAAACTAGATCTTTAGAAAGTAAAATGGAAAGGAGCGATGGATTTCTCTGCTATGTATTTTGATAGATTCCCGAGGAGCGAGGAAGGGAAGGCTCACGGCATTGCTGGATCATGTCAAGAGAGGGTGCTGCAGAGTTTAAGATGATGCAGTCTCTTCTCCCCTTGTGAAGCTCCAGAGTTGGTACCAGCAGCCTCTATGCTACAATGTTTCGGACTTTTTACATAACACCCTTGCAACTACAGTGTTAAATTCAATTTATACCAAATAAGCTTTTAAAATGATTAAATGGAGCAAGCTTGAAGCAGTGTACAGAAACTGAAAATAATGCCTTTAGCTAAAGAATTAAGTGCACAGCACTTCTGATATTTATAAAATAATTATTAGGCTGGAAAGTTGCAGAAGATTTCACTCCGAGCAAGTTGTTTAAGTTTTCTGAAATAAATATGATGCAACTGTTTGGTGAGCAATCTTTTAAGTACACACCTGACTATCTCTTCCTTCAAGTTCATCTAGCATGAGATGCATACTATGAATGCGTGCATTGCTTGGTACAGATTTTTTGGTAGCATTTTAGTTTAAACAACTGCACCCTGAAATATTATATTTTGCAATGAAGGAAATAAAAAATTATACACCATGATAATTAGTAAAATGAGGAGATAATTAACTGTGAGACTTTTTCATTAGAAATACAAAAGTCTTACATAGGCTGAAATATTTGTTTATCCTTCAATATTAAGAAAAATATATTAATCATTGTGTTTTTTTCCCACTTTAAGCTTATCTGAGTTAGAAAAGGAACACAACTGTAAAGCACAATACAGTACCCAAACATATGCTAATCTTGCAAGAGCGAAAGCTGGTCACATAGGTAGGGAGTACTGACACCAAGGTGCAAAATTAAAAGCTCTGCAGAAAGCTGCTAAACAATATAATAGGCAGACACAGTACTTTGCAGTTATGAAGAAAAACTTCTGGAGATAAGAAGGATATAGAATTGTTTGGAGTTTAGATTCAATTCTATTGTCTTTTGGATTGCTGATTTATGACAATCAAGTGACATCTTCTATGATCTTCTCATAAAAAAAAAAAAATCACAATTGCATGTATGTACATGTGTATATGAGCAAACTCTGCGTATTCTCCAGGCTAAAGCTCTATTTGGAATGATTTTGTCTATGCACTTCAGTTTAAATGAAGACACATAAAAATAAGAGGATTTCCATTTTAAGTGAAACTGCTTCTGAGTGTTCACAAATCTAAACACATCGACCTTGTCATTAGGTTAGTCTGTAAATTAACATACCACTTTTCCATGTGAAATGTATGTGTGAAAAAGTGTGGATGGGGAAAGATATACAAAAGTCTAGATGCCTGATTTTGAAATTAGAATGTAGCATCAGTGTTTAAGTAACTCAGCCCCTTACAGCTCAATTTAAAATAAATTCAACAAAATGTATATTCAAGAGACTTATTTATCGTATTTCTTTTCCTGATGAAGCCTGTGTTTACCAAAACAGGCTAAACTATACACATATATGCAGAATACACACACACATATATATATGATCTATATATGTAGACTAAGGAATTTTACTCTAATACTAAACTAATACTGAACTAATTCATAGGAATGCTTGAGAAGAATTTTCAGGTGATTGCAAGGTACCAAAATCTTAAATAATTTACATTCAGAGGTGTTTTACGATAATTTCTTTCAACCTTGGGCCTTTCGATCATGCTCATTGAGATGCTAATACTGATTTAAATACTTCAGAAAACACATGTACACGGAAAAGTAAATTCCCATTTAGTGGGAACCACACAACACTAGCTTGTATAAGCAAATGTGACTTCCACTAAAGTCAATAAACGTTTAGTCCAGTAATGCTTGGACTGAATTTGTACTAGCAGCATTAAGACTGGTAAAAGAAAAAAATCCATCAAGTAAAGTAAAATGAGATTCTTCTAACTTTTTTTCAGTTATTGTTTCTCCTAGTGGAGCTGTCTTTGATCGATAGGAAATTATGTCCACTTCTGTTCATATGCTCAGTACAACAGCCTGTATCTGCTGCTTAAGGTGGCTGATCATTTACTATGTATGACTTAAGCTCCTAGGTCATCATTAAATGTGACTCAAAATACTCCAGAACAAGAGACAAAGATTTTAATGTAGTCTGAAGTGGAAGCCTGTATACCTAATAAATAATAAAATCTCTAACCAGTAAGTTCTTTAAGCGCACACAAAATTAAGAAAATAGCAAATCAGAAAAACTATCAAAACGGAGGATAGAGTGATCCAGTGTAACTAGGGACAAGCACCACAATTCAACTTTGCACAGAAAGAAAGAAATCTTATAAGTCACCTGGCATCATTGCTAGGAACTTAAATCCCATGATATACAAATGCCGAGTGACTTATTTGCATCCAGAAGAATTTAGCTAATTTTAACTTATAAACAGCCTAAAAGACCTTTAAGCTATAAATTGCAATAATCTAAAGATGGCAAGAGGCAATAAACATGAGTTAATGACTCAGCATCCTCCTGAGAAAGCACTGGTCATGCAGCTTTGCTTAATCTTAGACATGCACAATCACTGTAAAAAGGTAGTCTCCAGAGACCATTTACACTGACAGTAAGAAAAACATACCATCTCTTTATATGTTTGAGGGCTACTACTGTCCTTTAATTTACTTCAATTACATCCTATTTTTAATGGCATTTCTATCTTATAGATAGATGCAATCGTTCTGTTTGGGATAATAAATCATATGTAAGTATATTCTGATTTTCATATTCAAAAGCAGCAATGCATATTCCATTGAGTCTAGGGAAAAAAACAGAGCCAAAAAAGATTGAGTGGAAGTTTTCTAACATTCTGTTGTTTTGCCAAGATTAAATGATAGTAAAAGACAAACGAGAAAGGATTAAGTGCTCTTTTATTGAAATAGAATTGCCCTTTCAACAAGAAGCTAGCTGCTCTTCAACTGAGAATAACAGCTTTATGAGGAGAAAGGCCAGCCTGTCTGGGAAGCCACGTGGTAGTGACAGGCAGCTCTACCTCTTAAAGTTGTGGAGGTGGTCTCACGATAATCAGGACCAGAGGTTAAAAAGAACAGGAGCAACTCAGCTTTGTTTCTTTGCTGTTTCTTATCAGAGAAAGCTACTACAGCAGGCTGATGATTTGTATCACTACTGATGGATGTTACAGGCTTCTCCTGAAAGCAGAAATTTCTTAGACCTTCTTCCTTGAGTGTAAATATGTTTAGGAACGCTGAAAAATCACAACACTTTTCTTTGTCCAGCATGTACATGCAAAGAAGTACTGCCTGAAATCAGAGCATCCATGTAGCTACTGTGCTGACACGTGTATAACTAGTCACTTGCTCATCTGGGGTAAGAGACCACAGTTATGGCTAGGAGGCAACCAGAAAGAATAAAAGCAACAGCACCACTGCTGCAAAGGGAAACATGGAAGTTCAGGCACATGAGAAAACTAAAATGTGGTGGAGCTACTTGGTATACCTGTGGCGTTACCCCTGAGAACCATCAGTTGAACTGTGGGTTATGGCTTTGAGGAAAAAGAAGCAGATGACAAACCTGAAGTTAGGAAGTTGTCACAGAGATGCAAGCCTGAGCAATGGTTTCCTCAAATGCTACAGATTTAAAATCACATGGGAATCAACATGGGAAGCAGCCAGTTGCTGAAAAGCGCAGGGCCAGGAAGAGGCACTTGGGCATCCACAGCATACCTGTCACCCCAGAAAGCTCATCTCCTTTGGCTGCCTCCAGTTGCAGCCTCTTCCTCCTACCACAACTCCTTTAAGTACTGCTGGAAGCAGTCAGATCTGTAGGTCTGGCAGGCTACTTTGGGTTTATATCAAGATAAACTGCACAACAGTTAGTTAGAAATAGGATCCTGCTCCTATCTATCGAAAATACATGCCTTAAATAATGTAACTATGTAACACATTTTAGTAGCATTACAGACCAAAAAAAGGCCAAAGTAGAGAGATAAGCAATGGACTATTAAACTACAAACACAGCATCTTAGGAGCGTGTATGATTTTTACTTCCTTTATCCATCATTTGTAACACAACAGGAAGCACATTTTTTCATTCCTTAACAAATCTATTACGCAAATGACTTTACAAAAAGCAATTTAGTCTCTGGGTAAAGTTTTCAAGTTATCTGGTAAAATGTAAAGAGATGTTCCATCAGTAGCAGAGTCTAGAGGTAAGGCAATTCAGTAGTACACTGTTAAGAAAAGAGAAAAAAAAAAATCATCTAAGGATATAGCTTATGCAGCACCAGTACCCGGCAAACATGAGCAAGATGGTCTGAAAAAAATCCCAACAACCTAAAAATAAACACCACTGCCACACAAACTCAACCCCTCAACTCTGAAAGGGACATTCCTGCTGCCAATGGCACAGCCCTTATCCCATTTCAATTAACTATACAGAAGGAACCTGCACCAGAAAGGGACACCCAAGCTTAAAGCTGCCTAGCTTGGCTTTATAAAATAAATCCAGGAAGCCCTAGATTCCTAATCTGAAGCTGTAATCAAGACTACTAATTCACAGAATACACTGTGTATCCAGTAGATTCATACCTCAGATAACATGAAATGGAGACTACACCACATTTTCTGTAAATTTCTCCAGTGAAAAAAATATGTCACCAAACAGTGTAAAAGAAGTACTGAGCTAGAGCTTTTAAACTGCCAAATCAAAGTATGCCAGCCAAAGCATAATGAAAACACTAAATTGTAATAAAAATTCCTTTAAATCAACCCTTAGTTAATTTGGAGAGAATCAACTGCACACTTTGCAGGTACAAAAGCAGATGCATATTGTGAATGACAGATCTAGAAAAATTTGAAGAGCAAAGGTATATATGCATTAGCAGTAAACTCTAGATGTCGTAAGAGATGAAAGTCCACAGCTACATAAGAATATAAAACCGTATCAAACTGACAGCCAGAATGACAAAACACTTCTATTTACTACAGTGCAAAGCAGTTTGTTGAACAATGGTCGCTCTGTTGTAGATATCGAGAAAGAAACTCCCTCGAAAACATTTCTGCAATGACGTATCATGGGACAGATTTCTGTTCTTCACCCTTGCCCTCCTGTGATGAGGAAGAGTAGTATCGATCCCTGGTGACACCTCAGAACAGAACTATGGGTGCAAGTATGAAGCAGTTGGAGATGTAAAATATATGAGACTTATAAAATGTGTATTAGATAAGTATGACTAGATTTTTCTTTCATGCAAAAATTATATTATAGTTTCTGAATAGGTTGATGATTAGTTTACACAATAATAAGAAAAATGTAAAGTAGTAGTCAATTTTCTTAGACAGTTACCTCATTTCTCCAAGACAGAAAATGTGCAACATCTTTTAGCCAAAAAGAAAAGAACCTAGGTGCAAGACAAAAATGTCACTGAGCATCAGAGAGCATCAGCTTTTTGACTTTGGATTTTTGGACCAAGTGCCACCTACGGAAAATGTGAAAAGGCCTTTCACATATGTAATTCATATTAAAACACAAAACACAGAGAGAAATGGAACAGTCCTGAGGGACTACAAATTCTAAAATACTTTCACTTTTTCTTCAGAGTTCACCTTCCAAATTCAGGACATGGTGATGATTTGTTGTGCTGTATGACAGGTATGGTACCTCTATGTCCAACCAGAGAGTAAAAAAAGCTCTGATCCAGAAACTTTGACTCTTCCACACTACAGCTCTTCACTCTTAGCAGGCTTGACACCGTTACCTCCAACACTGCATTCAGATGGAACATACCCCAAGTGACATGAAAGGAACGATCTGCACAAGGTCATTTACGCATATCCATAATGTGGTATTAGAGGCTTTAAAAGCATGGGTGTAGAATTCACACACATACTGTGGGAATGAAATTCAAGACAATAGCTGTCTTACTTGAGCATAGGCAATATCTGAAAAAGTACTATATGCTGTGACTGCAGGTCATAAGAAAGAGCAAGGAAGAATATGTACATCTGAACAAGTTTCCCGTTTCCTCTCATTGGAATGACAGTGAATAAAGATGACAAAATTACAGCATGTGAATACTAGTGTAATTACTGAATAGTTCCCCACATAATTATGCAAAACAGATCTATCCATAATGTAGCCATTTTCTTTCTGAAACAGAATTTTCATGCCATCCGTCAGTCACCCCAAAACACAAACCTTAGATGACTTAAGTACACAGAATTTACTCGTTTGGTCTGTAATATAAGCAATGCATATGAGTAGAAATAAAGGTTTAATGAAACAAAATAATGTACTCCACTAGGGAAAACACATTTTGCCCAAAGAAAAAAGTAATGTAAATAAGTGGAGACTATTTGATAAATATAGCCCCAAAGGTTATATGTTTACTGAAAGAATATAAATAGTGTATGTGATGTAGATTTTTTTTTTTATTTGACTAGAAACATTAATTGCTTTCTAAATACAATAATATTCATTCCTTTCAAACTGTGAGGTCTCGTTTCTTTTATGGCAACACGTAACCAATTACCTAACAAAAATGTTTACATTAATCACAATGACTCTATATCTTAGTTTTTATACCATCTTTTTTTTTTTTCCTGCTTAGAACTGAACTCCCTCAAGCATTCTTTCCTGCCAACTGTTAATTTCTATCAGTGATAAAGTTGCCTTAAGCTTCTTTTAACATCTACTGGACATGACCTCATAAAATTTAATGCCATTCATTAACCCCAAGCACTTAACTTTACACAGTAATGTCAGGCATCTGACTTTTCAGTGCATGAGAAATCCATGTGGGAATCGTTTGAGAGATACAAATTACAAAACATTGGAGTAGTAGAAAGAGCGGCAATGAACAATATTAAAGGGTGAATCAAGACTTGAGCAAAAATAGAGTTCTTGTGATGCCTTCTACACAGAATTATAAAATGTCTATACAAAAAAAAGAAAAGGCTGCAATGTGACCATTCTGGCTTGTGAGGGGACTGAAATTCAGAGCTGAGGCTGAATGCCAGTTTTTTTTAACACTGTTTGAAGCAGATACAATGTGCAGTCATGTTTTTTCAGTTGTCCAATATTCTCCAGGCGTTTCAGAGGAGGACAGGTGATGGGACCACCTTACATTCTGCAAAGCCCATGCACCAGCAAGACTGGGGTAAGCCAGAAAAAGCAGTTTCTTCAAAATGTTCTTCCCTTTCTTCCTGCAAGAGCCTTGCCTAAGTTTAGCTTTAGAGTGTGGTTGTTCTTCTGATTTTGGTTATGTACCAAGAAAGCTTTCGGAGGGACAGCACTGTTTTTATTTTCCCTGAGATGCACAGATGGGTGATGTCTGCTTAACTCATTTAACCATATTTCCCAGTGGCTTCACACATGTTGGAGAAAATGTGGAAAATTCTAGAGGTGAATGAAAAAAAAAATACTTAGCAACAATTTTCTGAATTCTATTGGACCATTCAAGGACATTCCTTGTGGGGACTGGAAACTTAGTGACAACCTGTCACGGCCCTGACTGTAAAAAGGACACATTGTTGGGGGGGGAGGGGAGGAAATAAAAGTAAAATAAGTAAAATAGGTTTATTTTCTATTTCTGTTGGCTCAAGAGATATCTAGACATCCTCTGTGAAAAAGGACACTGCTATGCAGCTAGAAACATGATCCATCAAAGTTCCTGATAGCAATCTGCTTATTCAGCTCTGTTACACAAAATCCCCTCCTCTAGTCTGTGTACGGGGCTTGCTTTTTCTTGGTGTCTCAGGCTCTTACATGCTGGGTTAAGCAGTTCGTGCCATTGAAGCAGGGATCAACTTAAAATTTATATACAAATTATATAAGGTAGCTATAAATTGCTTCATGAGAATCCATGTGAGATTTGACTCCGATGCCTCTAAGTGCTACATGTTTATTTATTTATTTTTAAGCAGACAAAAAAAAAAAAAAAAAAAAAAAAAAAAAAAAAAGAAAAAAAGATGACTTTCAGAACTAAGCAGTAGCTCCTGAATTTACTGATCTTAACTAGGAAATAGATTCTCTGCTACCCTACAAATCTAAACAGATGGAAGTAATTTTACGCCAGCTTTGTTTCCACAGAAAGGTATCTCTAAGCACAAGGCAGGTATTACAAAATTGAGATTTTCACATGTGAACAACCGTGATCTCAGATACCAGCCCTATCTTCAATTTCTCAGAATGACTCTTTCAGCTATAAACCACACATAACTAAAATCTACAGTCAAATCACACTTCATACTATTCAAAATGTTTCTGCATCTTGCTTGCCACTGGTCTAAGATCACTTTAGCATAATTAAAGTGTGATGCAACATGAGTAAGTGTGCATCAGTTGGAAAAGTTTTTATTGCCTAATAGCAGGGAATGGTTATAAAGCAGCTGTACACCAGGACACATGACAATGGCAACCAATTGGTCTGTATTTGGCAAAGCAAAGTATTAATGTCTTATAAACACAAAGTATGTTACATACATTCCTAACAATATGGATGTAAATCTCTGCACAGCATAAAAACTTGTGCTGATCAACATAAGGATACTGCTGTGATAGGTATTTTGAAGTTGTAGATAAGAGCTCAAGCTGCAAGATGCCAACAAAAATGGAAGTTTATAAAGAATCACTGCCAGACTCTTAAATGTAGTAGCACTTGTGGGACTTACTGTAATATAAATAGTAATTACCTTCAATATAGAATGCATTTGCAAAAATAAATATATCCATGCACATAACAAAACTCACAACTAAGTTTTCTACTTATGAAGCAAACTTTAAAATGGGTCAATTCTGAGTAAAACAAACCCCAAAACAATGTTTTTCTTGACACCGACTACAGTGCCCAAATATGTATACATGTGCATGCACATGCACATAAAGAACTGCTCCAATATACATAAGCAAACACTGCAGACTTAGTGTGAGGGCATCTACCCTGTAGACAATTCAATCAATTTCTCAAGTGACACCCACACGTGTCTGCACACACAAAAGCAGATGTGGCATTAAGATTTACAAAGTTATTGAAACTTTTAACAAGTAAAACGCATCTTTACTTAGCTACACCAGAATGAGGAATAAAGGGGTTTACATATGTTCCAATTCTAAACCTATCAATCAAACCCATGTTATTCCTTTGGGAGCTTATTTACATGCATATTTATCAGCCTCACATGCTAATTCCCTGCTGTTTTATGCCTGCGAGGCATGTTTATGAGTCATAATTGTTGATCTCATTTGATGTATTTCACTGAAGTAAGACATTATTCAGTTATGTGGCCTAATGTCAATGAATTACGATGACCTGATCTTCGAAATGCAACTTGCTCTTTAATTTTTATTAGAGCATAACTTATTCAGAAGAAGAAATACACTAAAATGGAATATTGCATGCTTTGGTAGTCTTTTTACTTAAACATCTTATTTTTGAAACACTCCTCCCTCCCCCTAGGCCAAGTTTGGAAAGTGCAATTCGTAAACACCAAATGAGAAGAATTTTTGCCTGAAATTAGTACATATTTCTCAGAGGGAAATAATTATAAGGTGTACAAATCTCACTGTGGTAGCTTGAGTTGAGCCGTCAATGCCTATCTAGGTGTTGAGCCAGACGGGGCACTAGCAGGCAGATGAATGTGGTACTTGTACAATTCTGCTCCTTTTACAAAGACTCATGGCGGTCTTCCAATGCCTCAAGTAACCTTTGAAGGTTTAAATTACCTTTAAAAAATCTGATTAATAACATTTCTCAGTGATCATCCCATTTTTCCTTAAGTGGTTATAGTATGAAGGAATCATAAAGTAACAACTTATTTTTATTCTCTTGTAGTAAAGGCTTGGTATCCTTATAGTAAGCACCCACGATGTGGGATCCATAGTGTAAGTTGCTCCTTATGCTAGGCTAACAGAAGATTAACACTGTACATGTAATTTACTACATGATTTTTAAGATGTCACCATTTCTTAAAAATTAGAATTGCTTTAATGCAATTACCATTTTGTTATATATACAAAATTAGTATCAATTTACAATTGATTTCAGCTTCACAAAAACCGGAAGTATTTGATTTCTGTATTTGAGTGAAAAGATTGTCACAGTTAATACAATGTTGAATTTAAATTAATCTTTACATATAAACAAAACAAAGCCAAACCACTTAGGTATGTTCACAAGTTTCAAAGTTGCTGCTCTGAGCTACAGCTTTAGCAAGGAACAAAGTAATTTGCAGACAAATAAACCTATCTTTAGCCAAGTAATGTAAATGCCAGGTACCAAATGTAGGCTCGTTTGTCCATAGGAATCTCAAATTGAATCTGACAGATACGAGTAAGTGTCTTCAAAATTGCAGAAAACCTGCAAGTATCTTCCTAATTTTGTAATATCTAGAGGACTTGTAGTATTATAAATATTATTAATTCCAAGACAAAAAAAATCTGCAGCAGATTTTTCATGTCCAGAATTAAATCTGTGGTTCTCATTCATAGCCTTTTTTGAAAACGAACAAACAAACTAAACTCAAAAACCAAAACCTATTTTTCCTGAAAAACTTAAATATATGAGAAAGAGCCCAAGACCATTTACTATAAGCTTTGCTCTTGTTTAAAAGTGCAATGGAGCATTTTAAACAAGGTTTACATGGTACATTTCCAAACAGAAGTTTGCTTGAACTTGAAGAAGCAGTTATTCTAATGGCACAGTTACAAGGATGTAACTTTAGTTCATGCAAATGCCACAATACAAACTGTCATGTGTTCATCATAAAGATAAATTTATAAAATGTCAATATAATCCTGCAGAAAAAGGTAAATCTTAATTCCTGAACTTTGGAAACAGAAGTTTTCACTGGTTATAGTAAAAGGAACCCAAAAACAGAGCGAGAGTCTTACACAATATAAGCCCTGATTTACATCCTGTCTGTCTTTCAAATCAAACAAGCAAAAGACTCAAGCTCATCTATCAGGTGTTTGTTTGTTGTGGGTATTTTGTTTGTTTGTTCTGGTTTTTCCAGAATAGCAACAATGCTACATTTTCTAAGGCAATAAAACCTCTGTCTTAGTCTGACCAATAATGTGTCCACCTAGCTGCCATAATTCAGAACAGAGCTTTGTAGACTTTTACAAAGGAGTGTTTTCTTTCATACTTCAATAAACAATGAACCAATATCGGGTCACAGAAGTTTGGAGGTGGCCCTATGGCTCAATATGCTTCTCTCTTCCATTAAGATAACATCTGTTCTGGCCACCAGTCAGCAAATCAAATTTGATGAGAATTCAACTGAGTGAAAAGTAGAAATGCCCACTAATGGACAAATTTATGTTCCGTTGCTCCCCACTTTAAATATTTCAAATGAAAAGTAAAGAAAATTAACAACAGTATCTTCAAATATTATGACTAATACATAGAAAATATGCCCTGCTGTAGTGAAACACAAACATTTTCACATTCCTGAAAACCACAAGAAGTCTATTCATTCAATTGCACTTAATATTGAAACGCTATATAGTTCATTTTTAATAAGGTTAAATCATTGATTCCATTAAAAATACAACTTCTCAGAAGAAAAGAAATCTCACCACCACAGAGACTTTATTCGGATGAAGTTTGTGCCTTTTAACTTCTAGGAAGATCAAAAATAATCATTTGCAATGGGATATCAAAATTTTTGTGTTGAAATTAATCATACAGGGCTACTGCTAATATTTTGGTTACATGGTCCCAGTTGCGCTACACTGAATAGGATTTGTTCAAAAATTTGAGTGCAGTCTTCCTATCCAGGAGTTTATGTATTATTGGTTATCACTCTAATATCCAAGCAGAAGCATTTAACTGCCAGCTGTTTACACAGAATTAAGATATTTAGAAGAAGAAAGTAAAAGCATGTGAGTTTTTTTTAAGTGGCCATTATAGTTAGCTTACATTAAATCTGATTTTTAACCTTCTTACCTGCTTGTCATGAAATATCAAAAAGAGAAAGGTATTGCATTTACTTTGACAGAAGCTGCAGAGTATGAAAGTACCCCTGTTCTCACTAATTTGCAAAGTATATGGAGAAAAATGTCAAGCCAGCTAATGACCCCAGTAGCTAATAACATAATGAAACAATAAAAGCAGGGTAGTGCTTACTGTAAAAAAAAAAATCTCTTAAGAAGGTTTAGCATTTTCCCTTTTCTTAAGAAAGAAGCTGTCAATGCTGGGATACAAAACATGGAAATAAACAAGCACAAGCTAATCAACTTTGTTAACTACTTCAGTTAAGCTGGAGTAGCATTCCTTAAACTTTTGGCCAAATTATGTTTTAAAAGTAACACCCATCTAAATCTCTACTGAGCCACCGTTTATGAAAGTTTAGGGAATAGTTTAACATATTCAAAACATTTTAACTTTATTACCCATAATACTGAAAAAGTGTCAATGATCTGCATCTTCTAAAATATTTTGAATTTCCATTACCAACAATACTTTTAGTTGAAACTTCTAAGTTGAGAAGTGCTTATTTAAGTTTGTAAACAATATATAAGAAGGTTGTGTGAATTCTGATACATATTCATGTTACTCATTTTTGGTGAATTATCTACCTGCCTCACAAAAATTGTCTGAAAGAAAGCAAAAGCTGAAGGACAGCATCGCCATAGCACTGTTCTTGACCTTGAACAGTCTGAGTCTGCTTTCTGGCCCTGCTACAGACTTCTTTATGAACTAGGCATATCATTTCATCCTGTTTCACATTTTCGTTTGTATGAGAACATACAGTCTTGTTATTCTTCCTATGGCAGTTATAAGAATTAATTTCATAGCTTCTTTGGTACATGGTACCTTCTAATAGGATGAGGTAAGCATATGGATGCAAAGCAAACGTTTCCGATAACAATTTCATCTTTGAACAGATTAAGTCATGGAGCACAAACTGTGTCATAAGTTTGTATGACTGTCACAAATAATGACAATAAAACTTATTTGCTACATCCTTTTGTTTCATTTGTACTGCAGTTGAAACAGTACAGTCATATGATTACACGCAGTGATCTAAACATTTTATATGATGAAAAAGCTGAACAGGGAGTTACTTGTGAGTAACTAAAAGATATCTTGTCACAGAGCGTGTATGTTCATGCACATCCATATAAATCTCAAGCTTAAAATATTTAGAAGCAAAACCCAGCAATAGCTCACTTACACAGAACAAGACTTAAAAAGCTCACATACACGTTTGAAACACGATGTTCCTTTGTCCAGCACTGTTTAGACTTGGGTCAGTTTGCTGTTTTATTGACTGTGGAGAAAGACATACAAAAGCAGAAAGGCTATGCACATTTCTCCCTCCCCCCATTATGGCACTCATTTTTTTTTCAGAGATAAAGGTGTTTTACTGTTATCCTGTGTATTTGGCCTTTTTTCAGTTACCATATATCTTAGGAGTAAAGTGAAGACCAGGACTCTTAAAAGTCAGTTATATGCACTGTGCTTCTGTGTGGCCAAATCTTGACATCAAATGCTTGAAATCTAAACACTCCTAAAACTGAAGAACTCTAAGTAACTAACCACAATCCAGTACCTTGTGCTAAATTACAGCTTCCCTTAGACAATAAGGGTACTCAGGCTCGTTACCTTTACAGTCAATTGGAACCTAGTCATTAATTTTAACAGGATCAGGTCCCTGACTTTTTCAACATCAAAGAAACATCTTTCACAGTCATTTTGCTATAAATAATTAAAGCTGATTAGTAATAATAAGGTACCATAACCAAAAGGTAAACAGTGGAGACATTTATTATCAAAGTAAGAAAAGAAAATTAAAATAACCTGCAACACTTTTGTATGTGCAATTCATCAGGAAAAAGAACAAAAACAAATGTTGGCTCGTTCCAGAGGTTCTTTGTCATCATTAATGTATTCAGGTTTTCACAGCTGAATTGCTGTACTTTGAAAAGATTTTCATGAAAGGAAACTCAAATTCAACGTTTAAACAAAGCTGTCAGGTTACCAAGATTCATTATTTACTTGTATGTCCAGAAAATGTTTTCTCCTTTTTAAAAAATCCTCTAGGTTAGAATTATTATTATTATTCCTTTTCTCTCAATTTGCAAACAAGAGAACATAAGCTTTTGTTAGGCAGCGCATATTTATTTTTGTATTTGCTGTTACAAAGCTGAAACGGGCAGTTAGGAATATCTGTTCCAAAGCGGAGGTGAAACTACCTGGTATGGACATTTTACTTCATTACTAGTTCTGTTCCTCAAATTGATACAAATGGCCTCCTTCTGTTTCTGTCTGTCTGCTTGCCTGATCAGTGGAGCTAATTGTCAGAGCTGGGGAGATCTCCTATATCTAAACAGAAGATATGCAGTTTGTAACCTGCTTAATTTGCCTTATGTCCTGGATGGCCCTCAGTATGTTGTTCATTAAACTATCAGCTGTTTCGGTTGCAGCAGTGGCAACCTAAGCATGGGCCTATTTTTCTTTGTTAAAAGGCCATAAATAATATACATCTTACCAGATAATTTCTTACCATTAAAATAAGTACAATGGTACTTTATTTTTCACTCCTTACACATCTTTTAGTTTAGCCTGTCCTAAGAGGACAAGGATGGGGTACCTAAGAAGGCTAAATAGTAAGATTATTATTAGTCAGTCAGAAGCCTAGAACTGATGATTTGCAGTGTCACTTGGCACTTAAGTGTAAGTAGATTGAACCTTTCCCTTTTTAAAATAAAGAATTCCTGATCTTTATAAATGTCCACATATACGAAAGGTAGGAAAGATGCCATCTGTGCTGACATATTTCTGTTATATAGAGCAATAATTTTCTGATACAATCAAATCTGTGGCAGTTAGACACTTTGAAAATGTTCTATCATACATTTAATCTAAGATACAGAGGTATGTAACATCAGCTAGTTGCACAGAATTCACTGACTGCTTTGTAAATTACTATCTTCTGTATGTTAGGACAGAAGTGAACTCAAACAGTTATTATACCATACCAGTCATGCTGGCCTCAGATGGAATTCTGATTTACTAGTCTTTTACTATACATACACAAGTACAATCAAACTTGTCCCGTTCCATTTTTTTAAATTAAGAGAATATGCCTTTTCCATATGTAGGCAATATAGACAGTTAACATATTTTGATCATTGCCTGGAAACAATATGCGAGATGTTTACGGATAGTAACCTTCATAATATATTTTTGTATCAAGTCTGAGTATGATATTCAAAGAATGATTCCATTCTCATCGTTAGCTTCTATATAACTTCTGATAATGAGCTAGTTTTAACTTGCTCTTAATTACATTTACAGAAGTCATATAAAAAAGATTATTCTGTTTGAATTTTGTCGTTCAGTAGGTTACTATAGTTAAAATGGAAATTTCTGCTTGGTATTTCAAGCTCCTCTGAGCATGTAATATTCAGTATAAAAATCTTTCTTTTTCATTCAAGTTGCATAATTTTCTTTTATACCACATGTATTATACTATAGGTATACTAAAAAATGAGAGCCAACTAGTTTAGCTTTAACTTGGATTTGAGAAAAGCTAGGAAAAGGAAAAAAAAAACCCTGAAATCAGCTTTTCTGAAAGTAGGATCACAAGGAGTTATTAGAAGAATGACATGAGACTGACAAGTGATTTATGCCAGTATTAAGGCTGAGCTCTATCTGGAAAGAACTGGAAACTCCCAGCAGAGATGACTGAACCGAGGTAGTGTGCCAATGTCATTAGTGAGAATGGTCTTATTTTGATGCACCAATTTAGAGCAGAACTTACAAAATTAACATTTTAAGTTTCTTTTAGATCAACAGACATTGCTGTCCAAAAGGTCTTCCATAATATCTGCTTTGTTATGCACTGAAGGCCATTTCCCTACATGATGTTTTTGACAGTTACCTACACCACAGTATAACCTCCAAACTGGAATTAATGTAATGTGCAACTCACATGAAGACACCACAAAAAATGGAGCTACCAATTCTAGAAAGGAAAATCCATCTCTGGAAGGCAGGACTGGCCAAAAGACAGTAGACTGTGCCAGCTACTCACATTCACTCCCAAAGCTGAAGTAATTGAAAACACTCCTTCAGTTCCTAAATATGAATTTGCAGTGAAGCTCTGAAACCAAAAGGCCCACAACTGGAAAATTTCTAAGGGCATGTCAACACCCACACAAATACAGTATTTAAAGGAAAAAAAAGTACTGCATGCTGGCTATTTTCAACTAACTTTATATTAAATATATGTATTTTTAAACATGCACAAGTTCTCTGTTAACTGATCTCTTAGTAACAATGTATTTCTAATACAGTAAAGAGAAGAGAAAATGAAGAGTTGTAGGGAAGGAGCTAGTGACAGGCTGAGTTAGCTCAAGACATACCGTGTTGCTCCAATAGCCTTTGTCACTACCATCCTGTTGTTGCTCAATTAAAAGCCACCTAAACAGTAGTTATTATTAATAAATGAATATTAAAATGCTTGTTATGTTACCATACGGTGTTTGAAGATGTAAAAACCATTCTTGCTTTTATTTTTCCAACAGGAAATGAACCATACTGAAGACAGCTCTTTCTCTTCTAGCATACCTGTGCCTTAAATGGAGTAGCCAAGCCCTGGAGAAGCACAAGGGTTTTGTACAAGGATCCCTTGAAAAAACTGTGCTGGTGGGGCACACTGAATGTTTCTGCCTGAATGGTAAAACTTGCCAATGAAGAACACAGGGCATACTCAGGGCCTGGTGGAAACCATAGCATGAAATCCCAAAGGCATTAAGAACAATCACATCTCTCGGCATCTCCTGTTGCAATATAATGCAAAGACGTTCTCTGTTCCAATTTTGTCTTTTTAATGAAAACACAAAGTAGCATGCATATTTAAAAGGACTCTTAAAAACACAGTGTTATACTTCATGTGTATGTCCCTCTCTGGAGAGGAGATGAAAGAACACACATGAAATGGCACACATGAAACTAGATGTTCTTACCATGTCTTACTCTTCTCAGGTCACTTCTCCAAAATCTTAAGAATACTTTGAACTGTATGTCTGCCCTCCACCGTGCTAACCGCCCAGTCCCAAATAAACCATGTTTTCTCTCTATACTTTCACTGAGATTTCAACAAAAGCACTGAGTAGCCCTAGAATGAATAAATGTATTTCTGGAAATGTATCCAATAAATCCTTCCAAGTTGACAGCAAATGAACAAATTTGAACACATGATGTCATACAATTTACTTTGGTAAGAAAGTAGTAAGGCTTCAAGAACTCACTATATCTACATTCTCAATTGCTTTTACCTAGGAATGTACTTCTCACACAAAGAAGTCTAGACCTCTGTGGTTTCTTTTAAATGTAATCATGGAAATGTTCTCTAAAAACAGAGACAGATAAATGCCATACAGGCCAATCTGCATTAGCATTGTCTTCCTGACCGAAGGGTGTTGTAAGGGCAAAAAAACCCAGCTCATAAGACTAAATAGCTACTCACTGCTTAGGAGACAGTAGCAATTCTCTGATAGCAAAAATTCACTTAACCCTGGAATGAATGTGAAAGGGTGAAACCACCATGTCAATTACACTTAGGATTTGGAGAAATTATTTGATAGCACATAGGTCCCGCTAGATTCAGAGAAGGTGGCCCTTACTTTATTAATTCCCATCTGTTTTCTGCATGTTTTCTGTATAACACTGATATAAACCAGGTATCCAAACTCCATGTAAGGTATACTTCTATATGGCAATACTTTGTAGTGATCAGGGTTATGAGGTTAACACCAGAACATGAAAATCCTCCAAAGACTAGTAATGGAAACACAGAATATGGGCAAAATGGAAATATGAATGTTCTCTTACAATCTCTCATATTTTTTCACAGCAGCCTTGAGAATCAGGAGTGATGCAATGGTAAGTAAATATGAGGTGGGCAACTATTTATCTCAGCTGGATTAATTTCATTCACATGCTCCAGGAATTATCTTTGTCCTTCCAGCTACATCATCCTTTTCTGTCCTCATCACCAGCTATAGCCTTTAGACATGAAATATACCACCCCACCCCCCCACTCCCTCCAAACTCCAAATCCAAACCACTCAGACCCATTAAAGGTTTCCCCTTTTCTTCTCTTAGGAACAAAGAACACATTACATTTTTCTATGTGAAGTATGCTATTAAGTAATAGCTTGTACACTAATTAAAGCAAATGTAATTGTGAGAACACACTGACATTGTTAAAGTAAATTATCCAATTTGTTAATAGTTTCATTTCAAGTGACCTTAATTGTATTAATTGTGATATTGAGCAAATTAAATGGAAGAGTATTAAATGCATTGTTCCAATCTGTCCTTAGAGGATCAACTTCCTCATTACATCAATGAAATGGGAATACTACGTACTATGATCTTCAAAACTTGTGTCAGAATGTGGTGAACACTATAACTAAAAGTAAAAATTTACAGCAGCTCAGAAACAGTTAACCCAGTTATCCCATTTTGATGTAATATAAACCTCAAGAATTTGGAAATTAACAAAATAGTTTGTCAGATGCAATACAAAGGGAGGAGCTAATAAAACAAAGTTTCTGAAATTTCTCTTCATATATTCAGGGTTTATAAATCTCTGCTGGAGACTACAAAAATAAATTGAAAGATTCAGCAGTTTCTCTGATGAACTTCCCTATTTCAGAATATTGTTAGAATAAAATTAATATCATGAAGTCTTAGAACAGACAATGTAGCAACATACCATCAATTTACTATAGTCAAAACCAAACATAACAATCCACAGATACATATATATAGGTAAATTAAAACACCAAAAGATATAATCCAAACCCAAATTTTTTTGAAAGAAGAAAAATGTTCCATTTGAAGTATCAGGTAGCAAAAGTGAGAATCACTGCCACAGAATTCTTATCAACTATTAAAAATGCTACTTAAAAATGGTATATGAGTGCATATATGCAACGCATACCTTCCTATCTTGAAAAAAAACCAACCATCTGACACAAGGATAATATAGGCCAAATCAACCAACAGAAAATGACTGAAATACTAACTTGCCTGGTTTAGTCGTGTTTTGTTTTGTTTTTTTAATATTTTAAAGGATATAAAAAAGATCTTGACTGTCAATTAGTTAATAGCCTACCTTGAATTTTTTGTAACGTGCAAACAAGCACATTCTCATGACTCACCATAACTCAAGAGTCAAGGTTTCTCAGTTACATAAAATTTGGAGTTCTATTAATGCCCAAATCTTTCTCCAAATGACACTTACCAGTAATGCTCTACTTGTATTTGTTCTGCTAGGTAATTGTCTCCTGCCTTGCATTTGCAACATTAATCCTCGCAGATGTTCCTAGTGAACCATGTCTGACTCTTCTCAGGTCACTTGTCCAAAATCTCAAGAATACTTTGAACTGTATGTCTGCCCTCCACCGTGCTAACAGCCCGATCCCAAATAAACCATGTTTTCTCTCTATACTTTCACTGAGATTTCAACAAAAGCACTGAGTAGCCCTAGAATGAATAAACGTATTTCTGGAAACCTATCCAATAAATCCTTCCAAGTTGACAGCAAATGAACAAAAAATAGTCTATGCATGCAGTTTTTCAAACAGCTATACTTAACAGCAACCCATGTATTTCTGAGATTTCCTTCATTTTATGAAAATGCCTTGAATGAGTGAATTTCAAAACTCCAGCTGGACATGATATCTCCTGGTTCTTCATCAAGATTTGGTAGCAGTTGCACATACTAAAAATACAATGCTTCATATAGATTAACAAATCTGACTAGCTCTATGATTAAGTATCTATTTTTGGCATCCTTATCAGTGATATGCTTTATTTTTATCACCTCATCTCATTGAAGACTTCTATCACTTTGCCTCCAAGGTAATACTTTAAGCATTCAGCACAGCTTCAAAAAATAATTCAGATGTCCTGATATTTCACAATGTTGCATAGAACATCTCTGACTAATGGACCATCTCTACTCCATATCTCTATTATACATGATACAGAAGACTTTAAGGTACAGAATTAGCTTTATGAAAATCTGTATCATGCCTGAAACCTGAGGCTGAGTTGAAAAACCTTGCCTTGAAATACTTTTGTGAAGACAATGATGGACAGACTGCATGGACAGGAATGACCGTATGTTTTGATACCCAAAGACCTAACATCATCTTAGCATATGCTTTATTTAAAATGAAAAATTAAAATTTCAAAGAGTTATTTTTGATATATAAAGTTTCATATTAAAATGAAGGATGTGTTTCACAGTTCAAAAAAAACCACCAAAAACCAACAAACCACTAGGAAGATGAAATGGATGCTTTATATAAAATATTTACATAGTTAAAATATAAAAAATGTACCATAGTTGGTAACCTTTATGACTTGGGGAACCATGTATTTACATATCTTTATCTTCGCATGTGCGTATGTGTGTGTTGTGTATATATTTTTAACAGTTGACAGCTGTTTTAGAGCATACAGAGATGCCAAGCTGAATGAGGGTCTTGATTACTTCAAGATTAGCTATCTAAAGTTTCTATTCATTTTAAGTGTTGTTAGTGCGAAGAGTCATTAGTCACTTCCTTGTCTCATAGAACATCAGCATACATTTACATTGTTAATGAACATTTGGGGTAAATGAATTAATGGCACTTTTAAACATCAATTCAATACTAATAACTTTGTATGTCATAGAAATGTTAAGGTTGGGATAAAAATGAGAAACCTTTTCAGTCAAGGTAACTAATTGCTTCTGGGCACAATAAAGGGTAAAATTGATTCACAGTGGTTTTTAACAGGGTAAAGTTCTTGGGTTTTCGTGAAACAGAAGTGAGAGAATTACCAGTATTTTTTAAAGGAAAAAAATTAGAAGAAAATACTTATCTTTTTCTTGATTGGGGTAGACAAGAAGTAAGCTCTATTTCCTCTGTAAAACTGTTATTTTGGGTTATTGCAAAAGAATATTTGCAGGTTTCTAAAAATGTGTATAAAAATGCATTTAGTTTATCAAACTAAAATGCCTCCATATCGTTAAAGATGTCAAATATAACAGAGGAGGAACACTGACCTAGAAAAGCTATTTCATGGAATTGTGAGGTTTAAAATACTTCCCCCTAGATGTTCATTCTAATTTTCTAACACTGAAAAAGCTTTACAAACCAATGAAGAAAAAATGTAAAAAAAATTACCTCAAAAGGACAATGAAGTTTTATCAATATATTTTAAAGCAAAACATCAGCTTTTTATAAACTGAAGTAATAAATATGGCTAAGCAAAACTTGACATAGCTTTTTTAATAAGCACTAGTAAACAGTAGATTTGTAGACAGATACACCCACACAGAGTAGTTGATCTGGGTGAGGGACTCAGGAAATGTGACAAAGTTACTTCAACTCTGTAATTTAAAATAAATTTTTTATTTTGCCCTCTTGGTACACGTGTTCAATGACTGGAAAATTACAGGTAGTTAAGGTGCCACTGTGTATAACTGAGTACTTGAGGAATGTTTTCATGACAAGGACGAGATTTCTCGTTAAGCTTATCACTTTCTTCGAACCAACTATACTGTCACTACTAGCAAATAAGTAGAAAAGACAAGCAACACAGACATGCATTGCATTATGTAAGCAGTTTGTTCTCACCGCTCATTATGAGTTTTCCTAATACTGCATTTAATTAATTAACTTTAGGTTAGATGATAATTTCTACCTTTAGAGCCTGTTCATTCTATCTCAACATCCAGGTTTTGGTTCAGTTTGGGGTTTTTTTTTTTTTTTTTGTTTTGTTTTTTTGTTTGTTTGTTTTGTTTGTTTGTTTTGTTTTTGGTTTTTGATTTTTTTCAAATAAGAATATAGGTGCTGAGTCAAACAAACAAAACAGAAAATCAGAAATGAGTCTGTTCCTTTGCATAATCTCAGTCAAAATAACACACTTAACTTTACAGTTAGTTTTTCTTTTTATTTGATTGGGGGGTTTTTATTGCTTTGTTGTTGTGTTTTTGGTTTTTTTTTTCCAAATATGGACATAGGTGCTGATCAAACAAAAAGTAAACAAAGAGAAAATCAGTCTTTTCCTTTGCATAATCTCAGCCAAAATAGCATACTGAACTTTAACTACACATTTAAAAAAAAAAAAAAAAAAACAAAAGGAGAAGGAAAATATAAAAAGTCCCTAAAACCACTGTGGCATAAGAGCCCAGGCTCGAGAAAGTAATGTAAAGCTATGTTCTATTTCAATATTCTTATGCCAAAGTCAGTGTTTGGTTTATGATTAAAAAAGATGACAGTGCATTAAAAATTTGGGTAATGTTTCTGTCTGTAATTGAAAGTTGACTTTTCCTGGTTTTCATTAGTGTCAGTCCTCTACACATATTCTGAAAGGCTCTTTAAGTTGCCCTGTTCAACTTCATTGAGATAATTAAACAAATAATGACAGGTACAGTTATCATGACAAACTTATATAACGTTTCTAGCTATAAAGTAAAAAAAAGTTCAGAAATATGAAACTCACCTTCCCCTGGCTTGTTCAAATAACTCTGCAAGGGATCAATGCCTATTTCTTGTTCCTCTGTTTGCAAAGGGTGACTGGTTTCAGACACAGAATGATACATATTGGTAATAGTAAGTTCCAACTTAAGTATTTATCTGGAGGGGGAAAAAAAACCACACAGAGAAACAAACATTTCAGTGTTTGTTTATTTTGCAATCACACAAGTCAACAGCAAAAATGCTTAAAACCTTTCCTTATTTATGAGGCATAACATCACCATTAGATGTCTAACAGCAGAATAACAGTATTTCTATTCAAATGCTACAGTATCTCCAACTCTCAAACTGCAAGAAAAAATCCAAGTGTGGTTTTGGCATTGCTAAGTGGGGAAGAACCTCTTTCCCTCATTTTTCTAGCTTCCACAACTCATCTTTTAGTCTGGTTTGAAGGAGAACTGATGCTAGTCTTTGTGGATGACAAAGGTTATAGAGCAAAGCTGAGGTGAAACCCAACATTATCACTATCTTGGTCTCGGGACCTCTCATCCCAGAAAAAGATCTATGATTTCTGAAAAAAATAGTGGTTAAGGGGAACAAGTATAACAGAGAGAAGGATGCAAACATATGCAAAAAGAGTGAGATAATTCTGACTGGTATGATGGCTGAATTCAATTTTATCAAGATTTATATTGGGTTTCTAGAAAGATGGTGTTAAAGAAGAATTTGAAGAAACATAATCAGCTAGCTAGTGAATATTTACAAAGTTCTTCCACAAATGAGGGGGAAAAAGGGGAGAAAGCACAAAACTGAAACATCAAGAAGAAGGTGACACCATTACAGGTTGCTGAATGCTGAATGACATCACTGTCATATAACTGAACAAGAACTATTTTAGGAGTTCATGTGAGGAGTGTTGGAAGCTAGTATTTGTTGCAACTGGTAAGAGGATGCCAATAAAAGGGTGAAATGCAGGTGGTGTTATGGCCAGTGCTGTAAGAAGGAAAACGACCTTTCCAGTGCATTAACAGTGCAAGAGTACATTTATCAAGACTGTACTTTGGTCACTGAACAGCAATTTATTAACAGCTTGAAAGAGATGTAGCTATACTGCAACACAAAAGAGCTATGCCAGCCAAATAGGTTTAATTTGCCCAAGAACACTAAGTAGCTACCTATGACTACCATTTGAGTTTTAAATATCACTTAGTGTAACTGTTTAGTGTACACTTAACCTTAACCTTTAATTCCAATGAAGCTATATTTAAAAAGAAAAAGACAAACACAAAGGGGAAGAGAATAGAATGCACCTACACTTTCAAGATAGATGTATTATCAATTCAGAAGACAGTAATTATGCTTTTCCTTTGGTTCTTACATGGTATGGTGTTGACCATATCTACTTTATACCTTCAGTTTACTGGCAATAAATGAAAGGGAACTGGGTATCTTAAGGGGGAAGGTGGGAGTGCCCGATTTTGCAACTGGACACCCTTATGTCCAATTATTGCAATCTTACAGTTGTATGATGAAACACAACATGAAAACAGAATTGCCTTGAACAACTCTTTGTACTAGCTTAACAAAACGTATTAGCAATGCAAGTACATATCATGAATTTTCTATGTAATTTATATACCATAATAATAAAAAATGCATGAATGGTATCCTGGAGAAAAACATTTGTAAACTTGCTAGCCACTTAACATTTCAATGTTTACCTGCAGTCTTATGGCTACATAATAGAAAGACATGTTTATAACTACCCAAGATCTTAAATAAATAAATAAGAATTTACTTATAAAACACACAAAAAAACTAACACGAAAAACAACTTCATAGAAAGAGATGTTCATAATTTTCTCTTGACGGATTTTTAGTTGAATCTCCTGTTCCCTTTGCTATATCGCTGTAATTACCTTTCCACTGATCTTTTGATTTTGTCTTCACAAAAATTACAAGCTTATTTCAATCTGTGCTCCCAGAGTTTAACTTTTTATTTTTATGGTTCTTCAGAGATTGCTACATGATCTATGACATAACCCTGAACGCCTTTCAAACTGAGAATCAGGCACAAAATGACTGTACCAGCCTTTACAGTTTTAGCAGTCACCAATTAAGATGCTTCAGACCTGCATTGTCTTACATCCATAACACAGTATGAAATTAGCTTTAGTATGTTTGTTCTTCTGTATTCTTCTGTTCTGTACCCACCTTTTTTTTTTTTTAAATGCCTAAATACCATGCATTTACAACATACAAGAGTCATAATTTGCATTACAGGTGGTTAGAGTAGTCTTAAACAGCTGAATAGATTTAGTTTTGCTACTTGTGCAGTGATTTAATCAGTTAGTTGTGTTTGTTTATGGATTCATTTGATTACTGTTAAAAAAAAATCACTACCTATTAGTCCTGTCACTCGTTAGTCCAAGCAATTTTCTTTACAGTTTTATACAAAGGTTCTTAGATCTTACAGCAAAGAGAACTATTAAACAATTATGATTACATTTGGAGCCTTACTCTGAGACATTAATTCTTTACAGGTTGGTGGTTGATTTGTAATGGTCTATAACATACTGTTCATACTAAATAAGATGCAGTTTAAAAACATTCTCAATGTGAAACAATAGAAATGTTAGAAACATCTGAAATTCAATTATTATATTACAGGACTCAATACTGGCTATGTCCTTAAACCCTAACGTCTCAGTCAAAGCTAAAAGTGAGTGTTACCTATTCCTAATTCTTTTTTCCCCCCTCCAAAGATGAAGGTGTAAAAAACCCCAGACCAGGCACACTTTCCCATCACTGAGAGTTCAACTATTCCTTAATATAGATGAAAAAATAATGAAGGATGTATATGAGGCATTCATCTAGGTAAGTGAAAAGACACAGTAATCCACTCATGAGCCCAAGGAAAACACAAGCGTTATTAACTTCTTGTCTGGTCACTCTCCTTCAGCATGTGAGCAGGGGAAGGCCTCATGAGCCACCGAGGACAGCATCACTGGTCTGTTCCTCACCAACCAACACACATGGAGTGAATCCAGATTGCTTTCTAGTGAAGGCAGCTTGTCAGTAGTCTATGTCAGCCCAGTTTCTCCATGGAGACCAAAAATTCCTTGAAAGATAGGCTTCTGCACTTCAACACAGAACTATGCTGGATATTAAAGGAACTCCATAGAGATACTTGCTCATAACACATCATCCCGTTTCCCCATGACCTCCTCCATATTCCATAGGTGATAAAATAAAAACTGGCTTCCATTATGAAAAAGTTAACTGATGTTTACAAGCATCTACTTTACTAACAAGTTCTTTACGTATAGCAGGGATCAACTACTTGGTATTAGATAGTTTGATTAAACCTGTGAGTCTGGAATGCTTAAAAAAAACCAAACCAAAAACCATTAAAATTTAAAGCCACTTATTCACCTGGCTATCAGTGCCAACAGCCTCAATTTTGCCATGCTTCACTTACATTAATATGCATAAGTCGTATCTATCTAGCTAGGAATACAAGACAAGATAAAAGTCTAAGTTATCATTATCATTAGCTGAACTGCCAAAGAAGCACCAGTCATGTTTGGACTGGAGATGGGCAAAACACAGCAAAACCATGTATTGCACAAACATAAAAGTATACTGATATAACCAGAACTTTTCAAAACAGCAGAGTCAGCTGTAGTATGATTATAATAAATGTTCATAAAATAAACAGATTTTAATAAATGTTCGGATAGAAGATGAAAAGTTCAAAATAAAGAAATAAAAATCTGTAGAGTTCTTTTAGTAGGAAGACTATTCACTACCATGAGAACAAGTTGCCACTTTGCCACCATACTCTCAAAAATGTTGATAATTTTCAGTCAGTATTTAATAAAAAAAACACAGCACATTTGAACATTAATATTGTACCAAAGACATTAATTTATCTCTTCACTTGAAACAAATAATAGAAATGTTCAGTGTTCAAAGAAGTAGCTAATGCATAAGAAGCATTGTATCAAAGATAGTTACTATATTCTTTCAATAAAAAAAAAAAAATTTGGAAACACCTCATCTAAAATGTTTCCCTTAATCATGAGTATTTTTAAAGACTTTTACAATTATATATTCAAACTACAAAACACACCAAAACATCTAACATATAAAAGTTAGTGTTTAAGATGTGAAGAGTATTCATATTGTTTGAGCAAAATCGGAAATAGTCAATCTCACAAAGGGTATTTTCAAGGTGTAACTGAGCAGGTGAAAAAGAATTAAGACAGTTCTGAGCTTTTTATCAAATGCATTTCTCCTCTCTTCCTGTCCCCCAGTGGTGAAATGAAAGAAGAAAAACTACAGGCTTGATGAGGTACTTAGGACCAGGGCAGAACAGAACAAACTGCAGCACCTGCCCCACTCTTGCTCTCTCCTCTTATCCCCAAACAATCAAGAGGAAACTAACTCTGAGGAAAAAGCTAAAGAACACTATTTAATCTTGGACATGCTAAAAACAAAAACCAGTTTGTATCAGTACCAGCAAAACTACCAGAATATGACATTTCTGAAAACTTCTGAAGCGAACCAAAGTATTTGAATAATACAGTCAAATAGAATGAATGCAAAGTATCAACCACCTTCTCCAAATTATCTTTGGGCCTTTATTTCATACCATATAGCAAAGTTTACCATTTTAATTACTTAAATTGATGACAAGTAGAGGAAATACTTGTTTAGCTAAGTGATAAATTAGCTGCCCTGTGAAGTCAAATTGATTAAAATGACCTGACTAAAAGCAAATGTCTGATGTGGTAATGGTCTTATGCATGTTTTGTTAAGTTTGACAGCATTATGTTATGAGAGTTCACAACTTTGACCCTCATTTGTAGCTTATGAAGTAATCAAGCATGTCAGCACGCAGAAGTGAGGATTCTCCAGAATGTGAAAACATTTTAAAGTAGATAAGGAATTAAGTATTAGGAGAATAAATATACATTGTGTTTAATTACAGCAATGAAGTACAGATGACTTGCAAATAATCTAGAAACAATCCCAGAACCTGGATTTTCTTCCACTGTCCAAATCTCCTGGGCCTTAAAACGATTCCTCCTCAACTAAGAAAGAAACAAATATATGTATATGGTTTCTCTGGATAGAGGGCTGAGCAGGAGCCCTTGAGCATTAACTTTGGAAAATAAGGACCAGTTAGTATGTTTCCAGCCAGACACTTTTTACTAAGACACTCATTTATAGACTTTTTTTTTTTTTTTTTTAATTTTGTTCAAACATGTAATATTCACTTCTTTATTCTCTGTTCTGGAAGTGAATTTTACTCAGGCTACAGGGACCACCTATCTCATAGCACTGAGCTCTTTTGGTGTCCATCACCTGAGCCCTTTAGAACCACCACCTCCATTTAAATACAGAAGATACTAGTTCAAGTGCCTGTAGAAAAACAACCCAGCAAACCCACACCAAACACAAACAACTCTCCCCCCCAGTTTAAAACTAGCTAAGGTTTCTACTCTGTCACTTCCACAGGTTGCCACCACCCACTGAAGAAACATGCCTTAAGAGGAACACTTACTAACTCAGAAGTGCACAATTTGACAAACTTTGGATAGCATAAAGCAAGTCTGTTTTCTTTTATAAAATGTATCAGATTATGCATCATTAAAATACAATGATGCAAACATAAAAATGGACTGACACAGTAGAACAGATTAACATTAACATCAGCTGGGGTCCACAACACAACAAACAAGATCATGCCACTGATGGACAGGTTAACAGTCAGTGAGTCTGATGATCATGAAATGCAATTAATTTTATCCCATTTAATACCATTTCCTGCATTTTAACTTCTGCCTGTCTGATCTTTAATACAAAAACAGAGTTACATTGGACTTTAAATAAGTTAATTAAGTATTAAAATCAATCATGTGAAAGTCTTAATATTTAATATTGTTAGATTGTATATCAAAGTGGTTTTATTATTTATTTACTCCAAACCTTTCCAGAATACTTCATGTGGCAACAGGGGGTCTGTATCTCACAAGATAAATGCATTTACAATGCCAAATAAATTATATATAAAAGCATTTGTCTTAATACATGTCATTCAATATTAAATATCACCCATTGGTACCACCCTGAAACCCTAATCCATTTTTACCAACCGCACATTTGTATTATTCAAATGTTGTCTATTAAATAGTTTTCTCAAGAGCCACAGTAAAGGAATACATACCTAAGAACAATTATCACAGGAGTTTTAAAGCACTGTCTACTAATTTAACCCTACAACTTTCATGTCTTACCAGTACTTAAACATGCGAAGTATAAATTCAGTAGTGAATTAAAATGTCAGGGATAATAAACAACACAAATAGCCTGGGACCATGACAATGTATTCTCCTGGTAATTTATCTCCATGATAGTTAAAAACTTTTTTTTTATGCTAGAAGTTAAAAAAAGAAAAACAAACAAGCACAAACAAAAAAAAAAACCCCACAAAAAAAAAGACATAAAACTTTATTTTAAGTAAACACTTTATATTCTGTTCATTTAGAAGACAGAAAGTCTTCCACATACTTGTTATGAGAAGGGAACAAGTTCAAGTAGTTGTGAGCTCACAGCTTCCTTGAGGTGACATGGTTCTGTAAGATACACTACTTCAACTAAGAAGAAAAACTTTAATAAAGCTTAGAGGATCAAAATCATTATGTAATGTTGACCACTATTTTTAATATCCATAGTACCTGACCAACCTTGTCAACAATGTCTCCAAGGTCTAGTGAAACCATTTCTCTATTCTGCATTTAAAATGCTGACAATAAAAGTATAAACACCATCAACCATATTTAATTACGAATACTACAGCTATGTGTTCAGTATGATCTCATAACAAAGCAAAAAAACCCAAACTAAAATCAATTAATAAGCAAGACAACAGCCAATATCAATCCCAACTTTGCAGTGTGGATTTCTTCTAACCCTAACCCCACACCACCGACACAAAACTACACGTATTTTTAATGCAGGTTTATGTGACAACTCCACAATGAGGCATTTAAGAGAACATAACTTTGGTCTAACTTTGGTTTCAAACAAGAAATACCTAAAAAGATTCAAACTCACCAGCAAAATGCAGTCCATGCCCTCAGCACTCCCCCCCCCCCCCCCCCCCCCCCCAAGGTCTAGATGCTTAGAAGCAGATGTGAAAATGTTGTATTGCTGTATTTTCACCATACATTTTTCAACTGAAGACTCAAATAGAGAAAGGTTCCTTGTAGAGGTGAACAGGAGGTAGCATGGCAGGGTTTGGATTCTGTGGTCAGAGAACCTCACAGTCTCACATATGATAAAAATTATAACTGGCACAACAAGTAAGATTTGATAAATTGTTTGCTGTCGCTACTATATATGTCAGCCAAATAAGTGAGAGTGCTGCCTTATAAATAGATGTTAAGATAGGAGAAGGTTGAAAGTTGGGATAGTAAAAGACAGAAAGGAAGAAGACCACAATACTTGTGGAAGACGTACACTGGAAACTAGCTGGACACTGGCTGTTCAGTAAGTTCTTGGAATGTACTGACAAAAAAAAAAGGGAAATTTTGCTTAATTAGTTTGCATTTTGTTTTAAAGTAGGAGGAGTAAAATGTAGACAGGTTGGTCACTGGATTAAACTGAGCTGGATTCTAAGCCACAAGTATATATTGTCTCAAAACAGCAAGAAGAAAAGTTCAAATGAAAGTGGTCTTAGCAAGACAAAGTTCATGATTCTCAGGAAAGGAAGTGAAAAATCACTACAATAATAGGAACAAGATTTCAACAAAGCAAGTTTCAATTTTTAGGCAACAAACAAAACCAGAGACAGGAATTTAGGTAGGTTGTCCAGCTCTTTAAGAGAGCTCTCTATTATTATATATGTAGGCTATCCTCATGCAGAGGAAGGACAGAAAAGGCAATGATACGAACTTGGCTAAACTGCAAAGAATCAAAGTGTAAGAAGGAAGTACACAAAGTAAAAATTAGGTTCTATAATCCAGGTTTGGTATAAATAAGCACAAAGTTATACGGTCAAATCAGAAAGCCGAAGAACAAGTAAGATACAATTAACAAGGTACAGCAGGAACAATAAAAGAACATTATTTTTAATGTAAAGATACATATATGCACCCACTAATAGGTAGAAGAGAACAATGAAAAGACTTTATCTCCTATTTAAAGGAGAAGGGGAGTTATCAAAGATGACAAGAGAGGTGAAGCGTTCTCTGCACTCTTTGCTAAAATTCAGTTGGAAATCTGATGGCTAGCACATACAGCATCATTTACACAATGTGTAGGTTAGTTCAGAGAAAGATTAGAGAACTAGGTAAAGCAGTTCTTTTCAAATTATCAAATGAACCTCCGTTTAAGGTAATTTCATGGACTCATTTTGACTTAACTGGTACTGCTGTCAAAGCAGGCAGTCCCACCTGCTGCCTCCTCCTAACTGATCATTGTTACCCCTGTGCCCAATTTGGCACAATTGTGGCACAAGCATCTCCATGGAACCAGATCATTCAACTCATTTCAATTAAAGCTATTCTGCCAAAAGAGTAAATTTCAACCAAGACCAGTTGAGACCTTGCACTTAGTTAAAATAATCAAGTACAAAACCACAAGATGAAGAGCAACTAGTTATGAAGCAATTGTGATGGAAATGATATGGGAAAGTGGATGATAATTTGAAAGTCATCCAACAATATATTACTTCAAAATGTCCCAAAAAAGCTGATAAAAATGAGATGTGTAAATCTCCTCCATTATTTGATTCCAGTAAGGCTGAGACACAGTAGCGTATCCATCTTTAGACACAGCACAGAAGGCAAATAACAAGCTCCTGAAGTCCAAAGAAGAGCAACAAGACCAATTAAGAGCCTAGAAGTTACAATCTATGGTGTGAGATTGAAAGAAACAATGCTTTACTTCAGTGAAAAGAAGACTGGAAGGAAGGATAGGAAAAATACAGGAAAATTTCAAACCTTTACATAATTCAACTATTAAGATACTCCTTTTTCTTACAGTAATCTAAAAGTGCTGAAAATACTGTTAATATTAAAACAATATTCAAACTGTTGGAAACTCATTAAATGAAAGGTTTCCCTTGTTTATTTTAGAAAATGTTTTATCTACCTGGTTACAGAACAGTTCAACATAATTTAAATTAAAGCTATCTCCCTCCAATGATAGTTAAGAGATTAAAGTAGTTTACTGCTGTTCATGGTACGGAAATGACTGCTTTTAAGTATTTAAGAGTTTTACTTTCAGGAACACACAGGCACCATGCTATGCTACACACTTTATGTTTTAGTAATACATATGTAACTCAAAGGGCCAAAGAATGTCAAGACTGAAAGAAATCATCAAAACAGTGAACTGGAAAAAATGGCAGCTTAGCCTGCAGCCTTACCTAAAATGATAGTAACTAGCTTAGACACTAAAAGTGTATTCAATGAAATAAGTTTCTAGGATATCACAGCTTTAAAGTAGTAAGCAATTAATCTAGGATTCAGCCTTTATTCTTTGACTATTTTTAGAAAACCACTTCCTACAGGGGTTGACAGAATTTTTATAGAAACACCAGCATGTTCATGAACGCAGAGGCATTTACATAAAAAATTTCACTTCTAGTTTTCTCTTCTAGATAGGGAAATGCTAAATCAGTATGGTCTCATACTAAGGTACAAAGAAAGCTGGTGTAATCCCCATTTGCTAAGGAAAAAGGACAATTTCATAGGTAGTTTCAGAGAAGCAAGACAGACAGGATTTGATTTATATCTTACAATGAACTTCACACATGACAAACCACAACCCATGTTCACCTATGTGATCCAAACCTTATGAGTGAATTCAAATGGGCACAGTTGCAGAGGAAATCTAGGTGCAAGAGGAAAGCAAAGAGGGTGCTATCTAAAGTCTAATTCAGCTGCAGCGAAATTCAAACTGCAAGGATTTCCAATTACTTCTGACAGTGGGAGCAGTGGCTTACTTGAGTATATCCAGAAGTCATACTCAGAGGAAAAAACCTTCAGAGGAGGGCTATCCCAGTAAAAAATATTTGCTGAAGCTTCCCATGAATGCTCCCTCACACCCAAATGCTCAGTCTCAAGACATACCCTGTGTAATGCACAGTATTCATGTCATAACATTGCTTCTCTTCAGCTTTGCCACATCAGGAGTAATAAATGCAGGGTGGCTTAGAAGCCACTCTAGGAGCTCAGTATTTTTGTAGAATGCTTATTCATACCTAGGATATAGTGAGCTTCAAACAGTAATACCTGAATAAAATAAAATAAAATACTTCAACCAAAGGAAACCTGTAAGACTTGGAAACACAAGGTGAAACCTACTAACCCTAGTGGGTGGTTGACTGCATGAAAGCACTTTATAACAAGAAACCACTACTGCTATGAGTAACATTTCACTCTTTTTTTCTTAAGTATGAACATACCATTTTATTACATGCTACTGAAAAGATGACAAGACAGGTTCTTCCTTTGTCAGACAGTGAACTCTACTGCTCAGCACGTCCTGCTGTATCTCTCTTGTTTCTGGTGTTCACGAACTCTCAGTACTAACTCTTGCCAAGCTTAGTAATACTATGAAAGGGAGAAAATTACAGTACAATACTCTTTCTTCTTTAAATCTGATCTCTTAATACAGTGTTATCTGTCAGAACTTATTTTACAATCCCTTCCCACTCTCATACTTTCTAGACACTTTTTTGAGCACCTGGATACAATGGTCTACACTTTCCTGTACATACATATCTAACTGTCAAGTGTACAAATGGTCTTGCTGAAGTCTTCAGACAGAAAGAAGGTAGACAGGCAAGGCCACTGTAGCATAATGATTTCTATAATGCACTTTTACTTAGAGGCATTTATTCCTCCTAAAACATCTTCTGGGCAGTCCCTGCTTCTTGACAGAGCATGTAAAACACAGGCACGAAGTCACCATTACAAACAGCATGGTACATCAAACACACACTGGCTGTACTGCCTCAAAACATGAAATAGATGCAGGTCTTAAACAGCAAGTAGGAATGGAGTACTTTACAAGGTTATAGAGAAACAAAAGTCTGGCTATGGAAATAATATTTAATCCTGCAGAACTTTAGAAATGTGCTCCAAAATTTACAGTAACTATAAGAATCCATAACAAATTAACTCAGAAATAAGGACACGATACACTCTTTGAAGGAGGAAATATTAATAAAAGTTGCAATTTCTTAGTTAAAAGTGCTTTTTGGTTTGGCAGTAAATTTGTCTTAATATAAATGTCTGTCAATAACAAGTTCTATTCTTTTTACCTTAAGTCCTGGGTTTATTTTGCTTTATAAGTGGGTCAGTACACACTATACAGAACAAAGCAAAAGCCTGGTTTTGTATTACATTCTTAGACAACATGTAAGTAGCAGGGCAAAATCCTAGGCAAGACCAGAAGTAGTAGGCTCAGGGATCAGTTGCCCTGAGAATTGTATATACTCTTCTACTCTGGGGAATAAAAGGAAAAAAACTGGCAGGGCTCTTTAAAGTTTTTATTATTTTTAATAGGTGATACAATAGATTGATAGCTCCTAAATAGGATAGGTTTAGTTGAGTGCTCTCTCCAACTCACCAACCACTATGATATGACTGAATCTCCCAGTGTTGTCTGAATACCAAGTTTTATTGTATGCAACCAACAAAAAGGAATTGGAATTCACACAAAACAGTGAACAGATTTGAAGAACTATACTGGAACAACAGCTGTCATTGTACTCTACAAAAAGCTTGCAACACCTTTGAGGCTAAGCTTTTAAGCTCATTTTATTAAAAAAATATAACAGATGTAAACAAGATATGGTTAGAAACCTCCTTGATTAAATTTTTCCTAGTTTTCAGAAAGCCTTTGCAGACACTTTTCTTGTCTGTGTTAGATGGACCGGTGTGACGTTTTAAGTTCATTAAACATACAAATCACAACAGCATTAACACCCTGTATCCTCCTGAACAAAATAGCTGTTTTCACATACTTCTTTCCAACTCTGTTTTTGTTCTTCTGTCCTTCTGACTCATTTTATTATTCTCTTTCTCTCTAGTCACATGAAATATCAATTTCTGAAAAGGTAGCTTTCACTTTTTTTTTTTTTTCTTTTTCCTGCTGCAGCCTGTATGATCTCATTCTTAAACTGGTCACAAGCAAAAGCCTAGAAAAATGTTCTTTTTGTCATGTTGCTGCATTTCTGGTAATAGTTGAGGTAGAGTAGTGACCTAGTTCAGGTACAGAAGTGACCTAACAGCAGCCAGGGTATGAACCACTTAGTGCATTAAGAAGAATGAAATGATAATTTTGAACTCGATCCAGAAGTAAATGGAAAGAAATCAAGCATATAGAATCAAGGTGTGATCTGTTCTTACTTTTCTTTCTTACTTAATAGTAAGGCTGTGCATCTTGGGGCAGCTAAAATTAGTAGTTACTTTTGAAGTTTTGATCTGTCATGTATTATTCATCTTTCTTTTTCCCCTAAAAGGAAGATATAAGATAGCCGTAGCAGGTGTTCTTAGCTTCCTGATGGAGAAGGAGGAAAAAGTTGACTGAGGGGACAGATCTTTCTTCAAAGGAGAGGTGACAGACAGCAATTGCCTTGCTGAGATGACTATTCTCCACCAAACACATATTGCAATTCCACCTGTTGCCAGGAAGGCTTGAAGCTTAATGATTTCTCAGGCAGACACCAGATCCTCTGCCTACTCATCCAAACTCTGTGCTTGGGAAGTTCTTGTTCTTCATTGTGGAAGAAAAAGGGAAATCCTGTTATGTTTTAGCAGCCACATTTATAAGCAAAACACTGAATACAACAAACCCAGATAACTTCAACATTATTCATCATTTATGGTTTAGAGGTTTTGACAGCTTCTCATCAGAAATGAAAGGTAAACCATAAAAGATAACCGAAATGAAATTATATAGAAAACCAGTAAGTCACTCCTTTACTATGCTACTCCAAGTCAGCTATTCCTCTCAAGAATCCTACCCTGCATAAACCTTCCCTCATGTATTCAAACAACTGAAGATGGTATTTTTAACATGAAGATTTATTTCTGAAAAATCATAATCTGTATAAAGCTAGATTGCAAGAAAGAATATTTCCTCACCTCCTTTAAATTCAAGATTGCCTCTTTATTTAGTGGAGCTCTTTTACTGCACTGATAACACAAACAGCAGATGAAGAAAGTGGTCTCGTCTTCCAATGACATACACACAGTTTGGTTTTTACAGGGTAACATAGAGGACTAAAGAATATTTGAATTACAATTGTTTGCATAATTTTCTTAAAGCCAGTAGTTTTGGGGGTTGTTGGGTTGTTTCTTTCATGATCAAAGCACCATTTAACCACCAAGCTCTTCAGTTCATGGATAAAATGCTTTAGACCTTACCCATACTGTAATTTTACACGTTAAACTTCTAAACTTACTATTTCCTACTAATGGCTGCTTTCATAGATATGTGCCATGTGTCAAAACATGTCAAAAATCTTCTTCAGATTCATACTATCAATGGTCTTAAAGATACCACGTGAAACAACTACACTGCTTTTCATTGCCATCAATAAAAGCCTTGGTGCAAACCAATGTGTGACTATTTCTGAAACTTTAATACAGCAATGATTTAACTTAAGACCAGTTTTCTGAATTAAAGGTACACATAGTCTGTCATATCTACCCCATGACTTATACTTGTATGGCACTTCTGTACTATTTAAAATCACTTTAGTAATTTTGATTCCAGTTTATATTTAGATAGTCCATCATGAAAGAGCTCAGAACACTACCCTAGCCTAGGTCCTCTGTATGCCATACGTATATGCATTCTACTACATCAATCAAAACGGCTCACTGTTCAGATTATGTATACACAAAGAAATGTACTTTACCTAGAGGTCAAAATAATTTCTGTAAGAGTACAGTATATTCTCTTGTTTTTAGCTACCGCCTACAACCATGAAGTATAAAAATTTAACAATCTGCAAAAAACCAAACTGAACACCATACATCAAGTTTCTTTAGTGTCATGCTAGGAATGTTATAATCAGCAACACGCTTCACTTTTAATTCTGTTTTTACTGTACCTTTCTACCTTGTAGCTTATGGTAGCCTATGCCAGTTTTATTACAAAATATGGTTATAGTGAGGAAAAGGTAAAATAATAATAAAAAAAAAAATCAATTCTGCTACTCTAAGATCACATGTGCAGGAAGTAAGGCATGGATTCTGGCTTTTTAAGATAGTGCTTCTATGCTTTGCCCTTATCCCTGCCTTGAGCTTTTGCAACCACATAAGACAGTCTGGGGGGATCACCATGATAGTTGATAAATTCGGTTTTGACCACCCTCAAGTCTGAATTGTTTCTTAACAAGGCTACAAATCAGTGTAGCTCTGATTCGACACAACTCTAAGACTTTCAAAACTGCACTTTCAATACATTAAGTACAAGAGGTAGGATTTTTCAAAAACATTTTAGAAATGCTGAGAAATAAGGTAAGTTGAAATGTATACATATCGCTACATTAGCCATATAAAGAAAAAGCTGCAACAGAAATGCACTGAAAAAGGCAGAAATATTTGTCTACATATGGTAGGAAAAAAAAAGAGATTTTTTTGAAATGATGATCCACTTATATGTGGACAGGAACTTCCTTTCAGAGACACTGGACAACATTAGGCCTACAAGCATAGAAGTTTTTTTAAAAGGCCTATAATTTATTCTTTCTTCATATTTCACTGAGAAAATAAACATACATAGATGAAATAAAAAAAAACCGAATGGCCACATTATATGTATGACAATTCAATTAAACAACTGTGTAATATAGGTATGTGAAAAATAGTTTCTGAAACTTGTCATGAGAGACTCCAGAAGACTGAAATCTGGCTTCTCTAAAACTCCCCTTGATTTTATCAGGCTGTATAGCCAGCCGCAGCAATCTAATGTACATGTACAAAGCCCACTGCTCTAGATTCATTAGGAATTCTGACCTTGAGATTTTTCATTTGCTCATCTGAGTCCACTATGTAACTATATTAGGAACCTTTCTATATTTCAGTATTATGCATTTTTCCAGTAAAGATTTGGGAATGTATTTTAAATATAATGCATGATACTGTGACTAGTAGGTATTCAATTAGTAAAGGAGAAGTCAGCAGTTGTCCACCTCACCTTCACCTCTGAAAAATAATTAATACATACCAGATGCTGTGTAATGAGTTATTGAACTATGCAAATAAATATATTCAAAGGACCTTCACTAATTTTATGACAACACTGTCCATAGCTGTGATATTCTAAATGAACCTATGCCTTATTCTCTCTAGTGTACACATGTACAATGAAAGACTGAAGTAAAATCTCATCTTTCTTCACAAGAAAGCAGGATGTGAATTAGAAGTCTGAATGTCAATGCTGAACATGATAAAATTTTACAGAAAAAGGAGGAAACAGGGCTGATAGTGCATGTAAATATGACAGTGTATTAGGCTGCATTTAATTACCAGTTCAAACAACAACCTGATCTAACCTTTGACAAGTAAAATAAATGTTCTGAATAATTTAACCAAAGCAAACATTTGCTGTTAAATGCTGGCTAATTATAGTAAGAGTTGTACTGAGAGGGGGGAAAAAACCCAAAAGAGATGGTAATTTATACACTTCTCCTGCAACTGCTACAGCTATTCCTTGAAACCCTTGAATTTTTTTTTTTTTTCTATGTGGGATAGCTATTAAGCATCTCTTCAGGAAAATAATCTGTCTATGTTTAAAGGAAGAAGCACCTTATTAGAATAACTAGCCTTGATTTACAAGCACTGAAGAAACAGTCCAAGTACAGCAGGTAAAGTAACATTAATCTCAAGAATATCCACCTTTTCTATTGATAGCTTTCTGATATGAAAGGTCTCAGTTTGTAATGTTATGTATCATAGTGAAAATGAGAATGGGTAGAGTAACAACTAAGTCTTTTCCAATGCGTCAGTTCAAAATGACACAAAAGACTTGGTGCAGCATAGGGCAGCACAGCTCAGTCATGTCCAATGCATTCTGAAGAGTAAGGACTAAATTTAAATTCTTTCTTTACATAAATAGTAGTTTAACAGTTAAGTGACATAGATAAAGTACAGAGATTATCTAAAAAGAGCCCCTCCCAAATTAGGTAACGACAAAATAACTCCACCACTATTACTTTTTCAGATATATTTTCTATAGTCAATTCTACCATTCATATGAAACACTCATCTTGTTCCAAAAAGAAGCTATATTTCTCAGAAAAATAAACATGTGTGACAAGGGCAAATATTTAAAGTCAGCATGCTTCCAACATCAGAACCTCAAGAACCATGAAATTGAAACCATTAGACAAAAAAGCATTTTTTTTCTGCAGCAAACATGCCTTGCAGCTGTAGGCTATTTCTAAAGAAATGAATGGCTTTTGCTTTCTTTGGGCCAAGAGTTTCACTTCTTTCTGAGATGAAAAGTTAGCAGCAGGATCAACTGTCTATCTGCATACACAATATCTAAGGTTCCGAAGAATCAGAAGACCATGAAAATTTCATGGACAAGCAATGTATGGTAAACAAAAGAAGTCTATAAATCCCTAATCTTGAATACATATTAATATTTGAAGGCTTTATATAATCTGCAAAGTAAAAAGTGAAAACCATTAAAAATATTAAAACTGACTGTAAGTATGCTTCTCTCTTTTCCCAAAAGTAATTTACGTGCAGATAAGTTCTGGCCACAAGTTTCCAAGACAAACATATTATTTTTAAGTTACCTTTTATATTTCATAAATATTTAAACTCTTCCTGAAATTTTAAATATGTTTATAGAGATACAAATGCTTACATTTTTAGCCTCTTATAATGAAAAAATATGAATTAAACTATTTCTTGCATACTGTAAGAGAAACAGTCTTTACAAGAAGCAAATAATAAATTCACAAAACAATTACCAGAAATTGTTTACTTTATAATGAATCAGGTGGATTCAAGAAACAACCTGATTTCCTAGCTTACAGTGCAAATTGAATATTGGAAAACTGAGTTTGGAAATGATTGCTCCATAGCTCAGAATAAAGTCTTTAAGCAAACAAAGTAGTAAAGAATTTGACAAGATCCATGCCTGACACTCTGGAGAAATTCAAGTACAGAATTAATTTTACACTGTACCTACTGCTTCATGCCAAATGGACAGTGGAATGCACTGTTTTTTCTTTATGCTGAGGCATCCATAAAGCCAGCTGTATTTGGATAGGACAGAGGAAAATCTCAGGCAGTCACTGGTAAATGCAATGAATCAACTCTTTCCTGCTATTACACTGCACATAAAACTTTGGCATTTAAGCATAAAACTGGAACACATCATCTCTAGGGTTGTTACATTTTATATATTCAGCACTTGAGACGTTATCAGTTTCAGTAAGGAAATTTTTTCTAACAGGTGATACCTTCAACTTTCTGTGAATTAAAAGGTAGCAAGAAATAAAAAATAACCACTTAACTCTAAAATTTTATCTTCTCCAAAATACTTGTATTTTAGACAAACAAATAAACAAAACATACTTTTGCGCAGTAAGTTATAGAAAAATTAGAATTAGCAATAAAATAAAAAGCAGAATGGAGAAAACAACAGAAATCACAAGAGAGCTATGACTGTGGGATTGTTCCTTTTGAACTAATCCAACATTTCACCCTGGACAGTCTGCTATTATAAGTAACAATTAATTTAGTCTGTACTGGAAGTTTCCTACATATTTTAGTTTGCACATACTTGTAAGGTCTTCCTGAAGAGAATTCACTTTTGTGTAAAATGGCTTTGTGATGTGGATTAGCCTCCACAAGGGATCTAAATTGACAATAATGAATTCATTTTATATAGTAGGCTAGACTGAAATGAGAAGTGAAAGGCCAGTGCCAGCAGAGTTCACTGATCAGCCACTGTTGTTCTCTATATAATTTACTGGTTGGGTTTAATAATTACAGCATTGCCTTGATAATCTGTAGCCGCAGCATACTGGAAGCAGAGGAAGAGCAAATGCTTCTTCTGTTAACCAGAGAATTGATTTTTTTTATTTAAATGCAGACCCACATAAAATGCAAAGGGAGTATTTATAAGGAATATCTAAGAACACTGACACTGGTTTAAACTAAAATTAATTTATATCATTCAAATCCGGAAAAACATAATTTCAAGCCTTTATCTTATTAGGATACTTAATGTAATCTTATTAGAATGTGAGCTTCGATATATCAAAGTGTTTTATACATAGCAAATATATTTTAAAGAGCAACAATAAACATTATGAAACAATTCACTACTGATGTCCAAACCTAGTTTCACAGGGGCAGATTACTGGATCTGTAACTAATACAGCAGGAGAGGCAATGCCTTCACACAGGCTGCAGTACAGAACTCGCCGTCACATGAGTGTAAGTAAGTTTCCAGGACTTTTTCATCTCTCAACTGCCTGAGATTTAGCAAAGAATAGTATGCTTTCCAAAAGGGCAGAGTACCTCCATCTTCAGAGGAAACAAATGGGGATCATAGATGCTTAAAATTTCAGAAAATCAGGCCTGGTGCCATATACAAGATAAGTGCTGCCAGAAATGTCACTCACAGAATCCATGCCTGCCACTCCACAGAGATTCATATATGCTTAATGATGGCTAGCAAGTACAGAGAGCAGATCTAGCTTCGGAAAAACAACAGAAACCAGGCAGCAGGCAAGCGACAAGCACTCTGTCTGCACTCGTATTCCCATTGGCAAAGTAAAGGTAAAATAGTTAAGAAACTGCTAAGGCTGATGCCAAAAATGTAAATGTTTCTAAGGACTATAGCAGACCTTAAGAACTAGTTTTTAATCTCATTTGAAACAGTTTCAATACTTCAACATTAATGTATGCACATATATATTAATGAAGCTGACATGTTAATCCCCCTGAATGTCGATGCCTGTGAAGCATCTCAGCTCTTACTTCCTTCACCATCAGTCGTGTGTAAGTAACATACTGTGGCAACATATGAATAGTTCATAGCTCCAGCAATGAATGAATGAACAGTGACCTAAACGCAAGCAGCAATTAAAGTTTCTGTTTCTTTACCCATCAGCTATTGCATATACTCACAGCAAACAAGTATGTTTTTCCGACATGCACACTTGTCTGTTAATAAGTTAAAGAACTATTTCAGTCAAGAGCTTTTATGTTTTTCCCCTACATGCTTCGTTTCTTGCTACATGCATTGGAGTTTTAGTCTGATAAAGATGTTGATGACAAGCCAAAGAAATGGAGGTGAAGCTGCCAGGGATTAAGGTAAAAAATACTAAAGTACTTTGCAGAAGCACAAAGAGTCGGCTGTTGTTTCCTTACACGTGGAAAGCTTAAGTGAAAGCTCTCTGAAAAGTGCAATGAGAGCTTCCAGTCAGCACTTCTACTTGATTTTACTACGCAGTTATATGTCCTTTCCAAGACTTTAATGTACTACAACAAAGTACCAGGAAAGAGAGAAATTCCAACATTCTAAATGGCAACAAGCATGAAATAACTACAATATGCTGCTATATTTCCTGTTGTGTTTCTTTTTTTCAAAAGGATGTGTCTTGTTCTTTAGGTTAGTTTCGTTTTCTGTTGCCTTTTGTGTTATTGCTCTTGTTATTTGGTTTGGATTTTATACTTCATGGGAAAAAAAAGCAAACAACAACAAACAAAAACACCACCAACAAAACAACAACAAAAGCAAGAAAAAAACCCCACAAACCAAAACAAACAAAAAAACCCCCACAAAACAAAAAGACACACACCAAGAGCCATGACTGTTCTTTCTCACAGGTTCAGTTCAAAACAATTCTACTAATAACCTACTTCACATTATTAATACAGTAGGTATGTGTTCAGAGATAAAATTACATTGTAAATCTACATTATAATTAGTTTCTCAGTGAAACTAAATTCCAGTTGTAGAATCTTGTTACAAAAATCATCTGTGAGAGGAAGTTTTAAGGGACCAGCAGGTATGATTTTAAGTAACAGTAGTACACAAAAATATTTTTCCAATTGTAAACAGAATGACTGACACAATCTTACCCATCACTGAAAACTACAAAAATCAGCATTTGAAATCTTTTCTCTCAGTTTAAAAAGTGAATCCAATTTCCCTATTATCTACAATACGTGATTCAAATTTGTAAGCCTGTTAAAAATTAGATCTACAAAAATAAGCTGAAAAAAATTAAGACAAACCAGATGAAAGTAAAGAAACAGATCCTAGGAGCTGTTAGTACATTAAATAATAATTACAGCAACACATCTGGCTTTGTAGAAAGTAGAGAAAAGCTGAAAGAAAGCTATCTGCTTGAGAAATGTAAGCTTTTTAGATACAACAGTGTAATTTTATTTTATTCTTTTTTAATCAAATAATCTATGCAGATAATTGGTCAAGGGAACTAACAGTCTGCTGAAATACAAAGTGGATGACTGGCTGACTCCTTTATTCTTGAAGGATGCATCATGCTATCTTGTGATTTTTAAAGCTAAAGTTTGTATGGAACCTGTATTCAATAACTAATGTTTAACACTTTATTAAACTCTTTACATTCCCTAAACAGTTTGTGCTACAGAAATGAAAAATCCTCATCATTCAATACTGAGATTAGCTCTGCCCCTTCCAACATCAATTCTGAACCTACAGCATATATCATGTATATGCAATTTCTTTTAAAAGCACTTCATTTTACATGATACTGGTTTTCTCCAGCAACTTACTATGTTCATAGAATAAGAAAGCATGACTTTTCAAACCTTTGCTTCCTCACAGTTTTTAAGTAGTCAGAAAAGTGCACATATGTGGGTATCAGTGTGTGTTAATTTATTATATACATTATATTTAATGCAACTTATAATTTAATAATATTATTTATATAATTATAAATAATGCCTATGTTACTATTACATATAATGTAATTTATACATTATTATATAGGTAAAATCCTACCTTCATAGAATGAATGACGCTACTCCTTTTACTACAAGATAATTTTAATATAAGGAACAACAAAAAAAGAGGTTGCAAGACCTTATCTCTCAGAACATAAAGTCTTTCACAAATAAAGAAAATAATTATCAGAAACCACTTGTTTCAAACAGTAATCTAATTTCCCTGAACTCAAACCCTAGAACATTCATCTAACACTGAAGAAACTTGAAAGTAAAATGACTCAAACTGCCAAAAAACAATACAGGTGAAAAGAAAATTTGTTCTCACTGTCAAGAGGCAAAAGTAAGAAAATGGTAAAATGAAAACTCTATTCTAAAATGTAGGTAATGTTGACAAAGATCTGCCTGAGAAGAAACGTATGACTGGGCAAAGAAAAGGCCAGCTGATTGGACTGACAAGAGCAGAACAATTTGGAAACTGCAGAATCAGCTGGTCCATACTGTTACTTTACCTAAAGCAAATGAGGGGGTTACATCTATGTAGGAAAGGGAAAACATCTGGCAAAGTTGTAGAAAGAAGCAGTGAGTTAATCTCAAATTGTAAGGGGTGGACTTCTCCACTGTGTGTAATGCCCACCTAGATGCTGCTCTACAGCATCATTTCCTGATGCCTGGAATCAGATTACGAGTTTTGCTACAGGTTTATATGGCATTAGATTAGCTTCAGAGTCTGTTGCTCCCTCCTTTTTCTCCCTGTCCTCCCCAAATATCCATCTCACCTTTATTCCTGAAAATTATTTGCATTAGGAATTAAAGATTATGTAACAGATATCATAGCAAAGCCACCAATACCAATTTTAACTTTCATAAATAATGACCTATTTTTATTCTTCTTCATTTTAGGACTTGTACGCATTCATATATTACTTTTCAACCTTGCTGAAGCTGAGAGGTTGGATGGACACTGACAGGCCACTGAACAGGTTCTTTCATGATAAACCAACATAGCTTTTAGGTCAGTTTTGGACATTACTTGGCAAGTGTTACTGTATTAAGGAAGTGATTTTCAAGGTTCACATGCACCAAGTGCAGTGTGTATTATACAGCTATTAAAAAGTAGCATTAACATAAGACTGAATATATCTTATACATGTAATTATCTACTCAATTCAACATGCCCACAGAAGATTTACATGCAACTAAAAATGTAAAAACTCACAGAAACAAATTCTCTACTGTATGATGCTCTTGGAGAGATTACTCTCCCACCTCTTTCTTAGAGCTACATCCAATAATATTATTCAAAAAAGAAACTTGCATGTCACATACTAACCAGGCTCAGGTATCTTACATATCTGCAAAAACTATGAAAAAGCAATCAGAAATTTAATGGACAGTATACACACTTATTAATATGATCTGTTTTATTAGGTCCCAGCAAAAACATCTTATTAGTTCTACAATTAAATGATTCAGAAACCATCCACACTATCTTTGCCTTTTAACAGTTCCAATCAGTAGCAGATCTAGGTGTAATCAACAGCAGCAGGGGGCTTTAGGAAGCAAAACAAAACAAAAACAGTAGGGATCTTTCCTAGTTTACAGTAATTGATACAAGGAGATGTTACACGTTACTGCAAGTTAGCCCAGGATATGGAAAAGCTACATGAAAATAACCTATTATCTACAACTACCATATCAATATATAGCAGCAGCAATAGAACAAGCTTTTAAAAAATGGGAGTATTTAAAGTTCCCTGAATTTCTTGCTGATGTAGAATATTATCTTTATCTCTTTTTTACCCCTCCATTTTGCATTTTCGGTAACAAGATCAATATTTGGGTTACCATATATTCAGAATCTGTGGATGTCACCCCTTAAATTTGTGAGTGGGCTGCACGAGTGATATAAAGTCCCTCTTCTGTAGGAGTTGAGCACATGGTCTGAACAGCACTTTTAGCCCCTGCTATGCATGGTAGCGAAACTATGTTTCCCATATGTTAGTGCTGACAGGCTGACTGATATAAATTCAACTCAAAGAAACTTACATACAAGTTATTTTTACACTTTTTAATCTTTTTCCTCTATTAACAGTGTCCCAGATATAAGAAAGGAATACATTAAAGAGAAATTGATAAGTGGAGCAATAATTTATGCACCCTTTGAGTGCTAGGACATCTGCATAAAACGAGGCCATCGCCTTTTTGATGTCAAGGATCTTGGGATAGTTCCAAATTATAAGTATTTAAATCCTAAGCTTTTAAATTCCCATGGATTTTAAAACACAAGCGCAAAGAGATAAGCATCTGAGTATCTTTTTGGATCTGCCCTTGCTACCAACTCTGAAAAAGACTGTACCTAGCCACAGCCACACAGCACCCACAAATGCCAACCAGTGAGCATCTTACAGTGAAAGCCCATGTTGTCACATCTGTAACATTCCTGACCTTGCTAATTTAAAGCAAGCTTGCATGAGAAGAGCAATCACACTTTTGGACTGAGGCACAGACAGAGCCATAGAGATGACACACTCTCTCCACCCCACCTCCTCTGCGGAATCAGAGAAACCAGCAAGCAGTCTATGGGTTGCTTTCTTGGTGGCCAAGGGAAGACACATGAAATTCCAAATTTGTTACGTATGACTCAGTCAGGGAACACCAAAGCAGTATCACAGAAAGCCCTGCACTTGCTTGACCCATCACAGTCTCTTAAAGAGTAGCAGTTTGAAATTACATAGATACATCTAATTAACTACTTACCACATGGATAATTTTATTCTTTTTAATATTTTAATAAGCCTTACAAGAAAGCCTACTGCTGTAGAATACAGCTTAACCATAAAAACGAGAGCAGAACATGCTGGGATCAAGCCAAGATGGAAAAAGCACCAAGTAGAATCACTACTATACTTTTTCACAGCAATTCACTCCCAGAAGCTGCCAATAGTGGACAACACACACCACCTATCTCACATCTGTCCTCAGAAGAGGATATTTTCCAAAGAAATCTTTTAGTGTAAAGGCACCTGTTGAGCCAGGTAAGATGCAGGTACGCAAACACAATAAATTACAGGATCAAAATGATACTTTCTTATGCCGTGGGTGAAAAGAAAGCTGTTGTACAGAGGTAAAGAGAAGGACATTACACCAAATGCTTGAGAAGAACAGGGAACTGCCAGGGACTGTTGGCATGGTGTAACATGTTACCTTTGCAGATCATGGGTGATAAGTTCTGGTCAGTCAGGGCATGTGATGTAAATTCTCTCATTTAATGAATTCCTATCTCACTATCTCCCAGACTATTTGGTTGAAAGCTCCTCAGAGAATATTTAACAAGGACAGACTTCAGACACCTGTATTAAGGATAGTGAGCTTAACCATAACCAATTAATTAATTTCAGTTAAGAAATGTTTAAAGATAATTAAAAGATTCACACTTAGGACAAAGATGCTCCATTGTAATTAGCTGACC